>OY728147.1:595498224-596123224 GCA_963277665.1 Viscum album | reverse complement strand
ATCATATAGTGGCATGGGTTTATAGTGTACTTTGTATGGGACACAGGTAAATTTCACAATTTAGTCACCAGGAATTTAAAATTTTTCTTACAACATAGAATCATAGGTTTTATATATAATTTTACATTTTATATTTTTATATATAACATTACTTCTATGTATTATTTTTTCAAATTTGTAGAATAGTTTGGTAGAATGGTTTGTATTTTACTAGAATATGACGTAGGGTATTTAATACCATTTTATGAGATATTTTGAATCTTTATATTACCATGATGATGTTATTTTTTATTTTATATGGAATTACATGCATTATTAAATTTTGAAATAATGTTGGATTATTGTATATATTCAGATGGTGACAATTACTATTTTTAATTATTTTTATGGGATTAAAAAGACTAAATTCTCCTATTTTTCAATGAATATACCATAAATGTTAGTCACTAAGTCATCTAATATTAGTGGATAGGTTCATGGTTGACTGTCCAAATAACTATTGACCCAAGTGGGGTTCTAGTCATGAAAGGTCTTATATGAGGGTAATAAGATATAATTTTCCCCATATGATATATTTTAGACTTGGAATATTGAGTTTTTCATTGGGTTTTAATGGGAAATAGTTCAATAGTGCTTTGAAATTTCCGTAGCTTGGAGGCTAGGTTGTAAAAGGGCTCCTATAACATGGGTGAAATTCATATGGGATGAAAAGTTTCATTCTTATTTCAATGATCAAAAATGACATCTAATATTTGCTATTATTCTCATATTACTTGAGCCTCATAATGGGTATATGGTATTCTATGATTCTTCTAGTTATAGTCTAGTTTGTGTTCTATTATAAGATGATAATGGGGTAAATTAATTATCTCTTCATATTCAAATGCATGATAAGAATTGCACAACTAATAATTTATATCTTCCTACAGTTCTCCATGAACATAAGTGTTTATGGAACAATATTTTTTGGAGAGACTCACAATATTTTCTATCCATAATCTCTTGAGCTATATATTTTTTTTTAAAACGTGAATCTCGTATATAAGAATTGGGTGGAATACCTTTAGACCACTAATTTCTACAATCCCTACACCCTAGGGATGAGGAATTTCACTATAGATTCCATCAGTAGGACAATGTCATCACATGTTGTTTTTGGAATCAAATGAAGAGTGGAACCTTAATGGGAATTTATCTCAATTTCATATCTATGATCATGAGGAAATTTCAATTATGGTTTGGTCTAGGGTTCATTAATATTCATCTCTTCTGGATTCTGTTCTTTAATTACAATAGCTTGATGATGTTTTTAGTGGAATTTGAGAGAGCCAATATGGTGAGAGGCTATTTCGGGTAGGTCTCTCTCTTCAAATGGTATTCTCTATTTTGGGGATCAGTTTGTCATCCCAATATATTTGATGAGGTAAAAAAATTTATTGTCATAGTTCATTGTGGTTCATTCATTTGGGAACAAAAAATATGTATTATGAAATGAGATATAGAATTTTATGGCTTGTTACGAAGCGGGACATTACTGATTATGTGGCTCACTACTACAACTTCCAATAGTTAAAGGGATAGAATTTTATACCTTCTAGTGTTCTCCGATGTCATATTTTCCATTTTTGATATGGGATGAGGTATCCGTCGACTTTTTTAATGGATTACCATGAACTACTCAAGGAAGTAATGTTATATATGTGATATTTTATTGGTTTAAAAGTCATTTGAATTAACTCTGATTAGGGACATTACTAAAGTTCAAGATCTGTGTATGTTTTATGTCCATGATACTATGAGGTTACACAGGGTTCCTTATTCTGTTGTATCATAGTGAGATCCATGGTTTACACCAAAGTTTTAATGGAGTCTCTAATAAGATACAAGGACTTAGGTTAGGTTGATTACAATTTACTATCCATAAATAGATGGTCCGATAGAGTGTTGTATTCAGATCATAGAGGATATACTTCATTCATGTGTCTTGTATTTTTGGTGAATCATGGGATATCCATTTGGGACAGATTATGTTTTATTATATCAATAGTTATCCGTCATCGATCATAATTTTTCCTTTCGATGCTCTATTTTTTCTCCCATGAAGATCGCCTATCTTTTTTGGGATAATGTGGGTGAAGAATCATTGGTGGGATGTGTATGGTTCAGAAGACATCAAAGAGTATTCCACAAATATGTTGGCATAATTTATATCTTAGAGTCGATAGAAATCTTATTCAAATCAGAAGTGTTATCATTTATATTTTAGATAGGCGACTATGATTTCATTAAAGTTTCTCCCCGATTAGATCACCATCGACTTGGAAAATATAAATGGATAGTGCTAAGATATGTTGGATATTTTGAGGTCAATAAGATAGTTAGGTAGGTATCTTATCGTTTATAATTATCAGTTAATTTGATGGTAATTCATGATGTTTTCTCAATTTTATATCTCAGAAAATACCATCCTAATTCCACTCATGTTTTGAGTTGGGAGTAGATTGATGTAGACCCTAGTGTTTTCATTGTATAAGCATGTACAATTCATTTAATATCAATTAAAATTCAAAAATGGGAATTTTTTTAATTGGTTAGGGTGTTATGGATATGCGGTTCAGATTCTCATAAGACATGGGAGGGAGATTTATTGATGAGGGAGTAATAGCCAAAACTTTTTATAGGACCTCATTCATCCACATTATTTCTCAGTGATATAAAGTATTATATTTGGGAGTTTGTAACATCTCATTACTATCTTTTTTATAATTCCATTTATTTATTTATTTACCTATTTATTTGGTTGTGTCTTGAGACTATAGAGGATGGAGAGTATTTTGTGGGGGAAATGTCTTAATGTTCAGGTATTTATGTTTGACTGAATTAATGGAGTCTATCTATAAATATGTATTTTATTTATAGTTTTATCCCCGTGTTTGGAGAACACAAAAGTTGTTTTGGTATTTTATGTAGAAGTATGGACTTTTTGAAGTCTAATAGAGAAATACACACCATGTAATGGGATTACACACCATGTAATGTATTCATAGAAGATACCATGAACATGGTACATATCTTGAAATAAGTACACAACATTCAAAGGTTCTACATTGTGTAAAGGGTAAAATTTGGTTTCTAATAAAAAGGAAATGATTTTTTCACTATACGTGATTTTCATGGATTACATGAAAGGAAATAAGGATTCATGCTATGTAAATTTCAGGAGATGGGATTTTAGGGTGATGAAAACCTGATTTATCTTTTAATTTGAATTTAGGCTCATTTATCTTGACTTGAGAGCATTGTCATGTGATTTTTGAGACCTCCACTATGTATGAATAACTTAGTCCATTGGTTGATCTATGTTGCAGTTGGGTTGAATCTCTTTGGGAGAGTAATCTTTTCTATTTTATCATTGCCTTTTCTTGTGCTATCATAGTTTCATTGCGTTATTGGATTCGTTAATCAGAGATGATGATTCTTCTTGATTATTTCTAGATCTTTCATGTTATCTTCCTCATGAGGGTAACCCTTGTGTTTGTTGTGGTGTGGTGTTAGAGTTCCTAGAGGTATGGGTTCTCTCATCATATTCCCTAACCCTTTTTCTAAATTGAATCAATTATGAGTTTTGTATCTTGATTCCATGCCCTCTATATTCATCGATTTTCTCTTTGTTTTTGGTGGATTATTTTTCGGGTGTATGTGACCCAAAAATTGATGTAGTTGGTCCCATATAAAGCCTTTTTTGTGAAATTCATTACTCTAGTTTTGATAAGTAATTTTATAAATGAAATGGCATGATTCACTAGTTTTATTTGTTTGACTGAAAATGGTTTTCAGATTAACAATGTTTTTCCCTCATTTTGTTAAATCAAATAGTATTTTCAAATAATATTTATATGGTTTTTCAAAAATGGTTTTCCAATGAATGGTTTGGAGAAAATGGTTTGATGAATCGGTATGGAAAACAGAGACATGGGAAGGCTTGGGAACCAATGTGAAAGGTGTAGTAATAGACCTTGTTTATTGATACTATCAAGGAGTTCACTCATGTGGTGTTCCTCTACTCTCTATACATGTTGTTATATAGAATTGGTAAATAGTATTGGTAGTTTAACTATCTAGTATGTTATGTCACTACCTATATTTTATACATATATTTAGGATCACGATTCATATATGATAGTTTATGTTGTGGTACGAGTGTCCTAGATATCTTAACATAGTATATTCCTTAGCATGATGTCACTTGTGCTTTTTTATTGTACTGGTTGGTTATTATTCCATACATTTTATATGATATGTGATATATGGTGTGATATGATTTGATATATCTTATTTCATATATTTTTATGAAATGTTTAGAAACTAGTTTACTTGGATTTATCTGGAAATGTGGAAATGTGGAAAAATAAATGTTTTTACATGATTTTGATATATAAACTCCTAAACTATTTATCACTTTTGATTTTCTTTGAGGTTGATAATTTTTTAAACTATTGTATATAGTCTTATTAAGGAACACCTAGGTGGGATCCTACAAATCCTATTAGCTCAAACCATGTTCACACCATCAGTGGTTCATTTTCCATTGTATGTATTTTGATGTCGGGAAATAAAGGAAAATTAAGTGAGGAAGTAAGGTATCTATTAGTTGATTCTATGTAGCTGGTGGTGAGATGGTGGTATTTTTCTCATGCTCTCGCATAGAGTATTTGGTTGTCTTCAATTATGGAATATATTTTTTTCTTCTATTAATTATCTATGATACACACACACACACACACACATATATATATATATATATATTCATGTATGTATGTCATTTGGTCTACTTTATGATGGGATAAATCATTCCCACAGGTTGTTCTTTGATTTCTGGGTGCTAGTATCCAACCAATGGGGGTTGGGAACATCCACATGTATGTGAAAATTTATTTCAGGTACCTGTTTGGGATGGTATCATGGTTTCATTCATCAACATACCGTAATGGTAAAGGGTTAAATGAATAAGTGATATGACTCATGTCAATAAGGGGAACCATTCATTTTTGGAACATACCTGATTATAACTCAATAGTAAAGTATGTTTGTCTTGGAGTAGTGGTTAGGATGGGTGACCTTCAAGGATGTTTCCAATGGTGTGTACAAGTGAGAAAAAATTATATTGGAAAGAATATGTGTTGGCCTATAATGACCCTCATTAGTTTGATTACCCATTCATTTATATTCATGGGCCTTCAGGATTGGACCATGTGTTTTGGGATCAACTGGTGGTACCTTCTAGGAAAAAATCTGATAGCCATGTTAAAGAAGGGTGTATATACTATCAGTGGGTCTATTTATAACATTATTATTAGAGGAGGAACCCATTATTAAGTGTAGTTTCACTGTCTGGATTGAGATATAGGGTCCTCAATTAGGATGTACTTCTCTAAATTGGGGGTGAATATAAGACCCCATAATGATAAAGGGTTAAATTACTAAATGATATGAAATATTTAAACATGGTCCACCATAATTTTTGGGATCCTAAATTTTTATAACTCCATGGTTATTCATGATTGTCCTATATTAGTTTTCATGATGGGTGAGCTTCAGATAAGTTATCCATGGTGTGTGAAAGTGAGGAAAAAGAACATTATAATGATTATGTGTTTTGGGGATATTCATTAGTTTGGTGACCCATTCAGGCATGTGGGTGGGCCCCAAGGAGGGGTCCACATGTCTATGGAAAAAATGTAAGTTCTTGGTGGGCCATTACACGATGTCCATGTTAAGGTAGGTTGTCTATGTTGTCAGTGGGGTGGAGTTTTTACACCCTCAAATTCATTTGAAAATTTTATATATTTCATGCGGTTTTGAGTGTTAAAAATTAATATGTTTCTACAATTGTTTTTAAATTATTTTTATGTGTATTTTTAGTGTAAAAATAACAACTAAATTGTTCAAACCCCTTTATGGTCAAAGTTAAATCTTATATAGATCACAACCAAAACCATGTTTCCAAAATCACCCCATGAAAGTGTCACTATTCCACACCTTATAGTTAGGGAATACGCTAGTGTAATAAGCACTTGTGTATCTTGACACTAATAGTATTCATTTTTATAACTTATTTTTAATGAAATATTTATTATATTTATCCATTTTATTGATGAGTTTGTTAAAAATTATTTTTTGATACAGTGAAATCAAAATTGTAAATTTTGGGTAAATTTATATATACTTTTCATTAACACACTCATTTATAATAAATCCAATAAGTTTTAAATAAATATTATTTTAAAATAATAGTCTTATGAAATAATATATATTTTTAATATAAATGATAATATAATTTATTGAATTCAAATATTTTCTTTATAAGGGTTAGAAAACTGTTATCATCATAAAACCCCGCATTTTTTAATAAAAATGGATTTTGGATATGAAAGTGTAAATTATAATATTTAGAGAATTATTTTGGTAAAAATATATAAATTTTTAAATCATAATTTTGATATTATCAAATGATGCTTTTTTCATAATTTTCTGATATAGTAAAGTTTTGGTAAAAAAAATCAATACGGTATAAATATAAGCTACGTATTATGATATCATAAAAGAAAAAAAAGTGATATAATAAATATAATAAAGAATATACATGACCTAAATTATTTTTACACTTAAAACAGTTTTTTATATTATTTTATATTTATAAACCTTTTATGAATCTTACAAAAGAAATACTATATTTGAAGCTTTTAAATTATTTCATTATGAGCAAGACTCACTTCCAAATCAAAAAGCATATTATTTTAATGTTTTCAATCCATAGAATTATAAAATATTGACAAAAATCATATTTAGAAGAAAAAATTATAAAAACCCTTTTAAATTTTGTGGTTTTGATTAATTTGTCATATAGATTCCAAAACAAATGATTTGAGATTAATAATGAATTCCCCCTCTTTTGCTAGAAAACTCCAACCAGCCTCTCATTCCTCTTCACTCAAAAAATACTTTAATCACTGTAATACTCTTAAATTAGCTCTATTTGGCCATCCTAATTTTATTACAAGATCTTAATAAGCTCCTCCCAAGCTTTTGTATGTTCCCTCTAAAGGTAAGGCATAATATCCTACTCTTATTTATTGGAAAAAATTGTTTATATTATGCCTTCTGAATTCCAATTTTTCATATAGGAATATGTTTTTACACATACATATTATTGTATTTATGATATCAAAGTATTTATAGAAACCTTTCACTCTAATTAATCCATTCAATGAATCCTTATATACACCTGTTTTACAACAGATATTATTATACAATATTTCATGCCAAACATTTTTATACTGAACACCCATCACCATTTCTACACAAATTTATTGAACCAGATGTACTTATTATTAATTAATTTTTTAATTCCATGCATTTAACCCATACTCCTTAATCATGTGGCTAAATATAATGAAATATGGTCTCATGTTTTCTGATCTACATGGAACACAAATGCTTGTACACCCTATGAATGTGACAGGTGCACCCATAATTATATATCCCACCAATAAAATGGGTGATATTTTTATCTCTTAAGATCCCATGTATGGTTCATGGGAGGTTATAGAGAGAATATTTTTTTATATTTTCTTGATGTTTTGTCTTGAAATATGTTTATGCTTTCATGTTTATATTATTTCTATATTACTTTGTTCCCTTGATATTATCATCCTATATCATGCATCAAAGTTTATTTTTAATATTCTCACCCCCTTTATTTCACCTTGATATGCATCTGGAAAAACGTTTTTTACTTTAATAATGTTACTCATTGAATATTCACTTCTAAGATTTATATATCACCCTTTTTTATGTACTTCCCTGGGTTATCTTGGGCTATTTTAGTGGAGTTATTGAATTTTAATAGAATGATAAAGAGTTTTAAATAATATAATTGTGTCCATGTTTATATTATTATGATATATACTTATTTTCCCCAAGAAAATAGGCCTCAATGTCTTATGGGATTTTACTATTTGTGATTTCATGTAACAAATCATGATTTAATGTGTATTTAATAATGGTTTGTCATAATATTTTCATTAAATCAAGAAAAATACAAAACAAATACCATCATTAATCTAATGTGGTATAATATATTATTCCCCTAACAAAAATTATCTTTTATCTGGATACATTTTCTCATGAAACATACAAAAAACATATTTATATAATTGAAAAAATATTACATATAAATAATGGGTGAGAATATAGACATAATTCGTAGGTTTTACTTAGGAATACTCATTTTTACATTTGAATGGAATATACTAGTGTATCCATTTGTGTAAATGAAAAAATCAAGACAATCATTCCTAAATCCCTCCAAAGAAAAATTTCAAACTCATCATAACCCAAGAGTCATAACCATCTCAATTTCATAAACATTTAACATTCTCCATCAACACATATCACAATTCCACTCCAATAGAAATAAATAAAACTATTTAATTTTGGTATTTAAGAAGTATTCCACTCACTGTGACCCCAAAACAATCCTTGTAGTTTTCCTCCGATAGGGACTTTTGATATGTATAAAAATGCATTTTTTACCCATAGGGACCCACCAATAATATCCTCAAATACATATATTTACTTAGGGACTATTAATTGAGTCATTATTCACCCATAAGAAACCTCAATGCTTTTTTAATTGTACTCCAATAGGGACACTCTCCACAAGAACCAATATAATTTTGCCAGTTATCCCTAGTTAGAAACTCAAACTTTTAATCCGTAATCTATCCTCAATGATTCTACTCACATAAAATATTATAATTAAACCCATAAATAAAATTGATTATTTCATACCATATTTCCATAGAATAATCATTTTCATGTATAAAAAAACTTCCAAAACTACTTCATTATTAAATAAAACAAACTGATTCAAACCCCCAACATCAATTTTTTCTCTTTCAAAAGCCAAAACACATACAATTTTCTTATGTAATATAATAAAAAATGAAATATATATATATATATATCCATCCTAGGTTAATAGAAACTAGTTCCAAGATAGTAATTCACCACATCATTATCATTCATTTTATTTTTTATAAACAAGTTCTATAACCTCCTCATGGGACAATTATCATCAAGAATTCACCATTTAGTCTACCTATTCAACACAAAATTTTTAATAAAACAATTACCTTAAAATTTATTATGTATTATTTATTTCAAATTATTTTATGACCCCTATGTTCCCCACTTCACAAATAATAATAAATTCATTCTATATGAAATTCTATATAATATTGCATAACCCTAGGATGTTTTGGATCACCACCATGCCAATTGGGAAATAAAGATCTATGAGGCCCATGTATGTATAACAAATTCATTGGTTTAACTATATAAAAATTATCACACCATTGTGAAAATATTTTACTCCACAACAACTTTTCTAAAAAGAACCCTCTTTATTCTTGAATTTCTCACTAAATTGTCACTAATTATAACTCAGAATCATAATTAAAAAACATTAAAATATTAATATTTCAATCATAATAAATGTTCAAAACCTAATTCATAATAAGCAAATATGATTACATTTCCCTATATCATAAATATTTCTCAAATATTTATTACGTAATCATGTTCATCCATTAATCCTCTATAATTAAATGCATCAAAAATCATATTATCATAATATATGTTCAATTATCTAATCAAAATATCATTTCCACCATTATAAATTCCCATCCATATATCATTTATTATAAAATACATTCAATGTAATTATACATTTAGAATAATTATTATATTATTATAAACTCAATATACATCATATTTTCAAATTATAATTTTAATTAAAATACAAAAATATTATTATTTATATATTCAAATTTCCAACAAATCAGTATTTTATATTATTTTAAATTAAATATCCATCATGAAAATAAAAATCTTTTTTATATTCTCTTTTATATGTAATGACATTGTAATTTTGACTCAAAACCTTCATTCATGAATCAATAAATAACCATCTATAAAAATCCCTTTCACCATAATATTTCATTTGATCTACCATTATAAAATAATACCTAGGGATTATCAACAAATAGGGAAGACATAGTAATTATAATATGAGAGTACATATTTTAGACTGAAAAAATTAATATAAATTAGAGTTCCACCAATGACCAAACTATAATTTTCATTACATAACTCACATAAGGTATTAACTATCTATTCCAATTAAAATTAGAAATAATAAACAATATAATAATTCATTTACAAGATATGTAATTAAAATAAATAAATTATTTTTCTATTTTCTCTAATATTCCATATCATAACCATCACCTATAATATCTGATAATTAAAAATTATTAATATAAAAAAATCATTTTAATTGAATTTTGTAATTAAATATGTTATTAATTTAATTACTAAAATATGCAACATAGACATAGAATTTTAACTATTTTAGAAAATAATAAAAATATTAAACTATTGAAAACATTTCATCATTATAACGATGCATAAAATAAATTCATTTTATGTGAAGAAAATTTTTCATTTTAGAATTCATATCAGATAATCCATTAAATTTCTCAAACACCAAAACACTAAATTTTTAGGTCTCAATAGATATAATAAAATTCTTCCCCCTCTATCAAAAATGTATAATAAAATATTCATATAAAAATTTTAGTGAAAGTATTGTAAGAAAATTTCCATTAAATAATATTTTAATGAGCCCCATGTAATTTCATCAATATCGCATATTAGAAAAAAGATATAAATTTTCCTTGATCATTTAAATAAAATAAAAATAACAAGGTAATATTTAGATGGAAAATATTATAAAATACTAGGACCTATATCAATATAATCTCTATATAACCATTAAGAATCCACCATGATTGCATATACATCCCCCTTTTATTGATCTCACTATACAATATAAAATCTATTTTTCAACCGTAGATCGTATATAGGGATAGAGTATAAAAATCATTTTTCCATCAATAATATGGTAAATAAGGTTTTAATAAATTTATAATATCTTTGAAGGTCTAATAAAGTAATATAAGTTAGAATATATTGATTATACTAATGAAAACCATATCAATATATAATTTGATGGCATCTATGATGCCTGAACATACCCAATTCACCCAATAATGATGATGCATTTAGTAATGCTATAATTATAATTCAAATCCATAGCACTGTGATACAATAATTTCAAATACAATATAAAACGATATAGGTTAGCACATTAATATATAAATATTTAAAAACATATCAAAACACTCAAGAAAGAATTAGTTGATCCCCTTACGTTTGATAAAGGCACTCAAGGTTAATTGCCACATAAAAAAGAAACATAAAAATATAAAAAAATTAAAAATTAGAAACAATCATAAGTAATTATAAAATCCATTCATTTCCAATCAAATAATAATTTGTGAACTTTGTTCTTTCTATATCCCATATTACATTACTCAAGTTCAATCAGCTAAGACACAACCTTCTATTCTCACAATCATTCCCGATATTATAATACAACCCATGAATACATCTCAAATATATTAAAAAATAATAAAAAAACACAATCTTCAAACTTTTAAACCTAATTTGAGATATATTCTAAGGGTATCGTATGTGAACACATAGGAATGGCTGCACCCCAATTTTTTAAAATATTAAAATTAATTTTCGTGGCGTAAATAACACGCAACACTAAACTTAGAAAAGAATGTAATTCCATGAGACAATAAAATGTATTTGTTTTTAAATAAATTTAACCTCTTCTATATCATTTAGTAAATTTCACCCAATATATTTATGCTCAATAGTATATTTAATAAGTAGCACCGAGTTTAAACGACCCACGACATATATAACTATTATAAACTAGCTGTTAAATTATTATGTAAGAATAGTATTAATTAATATATGAAATATACGAATATATATAAATTTCATGATAAATATAAAATATTTATGAATGTTTATTAAATAATCAATCACTTTTAACTAATGTGATAATGTTCTTATAAAATAAATTGTCTTAATTTTTTTGTTACATTAATAAAATATAATATTTTTTCAATTTTATAGAAAATTTATTTGATAAAATTAACTTAATTTTTGAATCATAATAACAAAAATTAATTTGGGATAAATTTTGAATTTTTTTTGAAAATATTTATTTTTCATTGTATATTGAAAATACAGATTTTTGTAAAAATGTAATTTATTTTATATAAATTAAGTAATATAAAAGTCACATTATATTGAAAATTATTTCATGAAACAAAATTATTATTTAGCTATATTTAATAAACATTACTACATTTGAATTGTCATTATACTATATTATAGTATAAGTTTGGTTTTGGGTTTCAAAAGGTATTTTTCTATAAATTTTTTTAAAATGCTTAGTGATTATCCATTTCAACTAAATTAGATAATCCCTAATAGGGAATGTTTTAAATTATATTTATATATTATATTTAAATAATTTTTAATTTATATCCATACCATGATTACTAGTAGACAAATAGTTAATATAAAATCATATTTTTCCTTAAAAATACACTTCTCGAAAAAATTACTTCTTCGTCGAATTTGCAGGTTTTGTTTGAAATTTAATTTACTCACCATTAGAAATTTTATTTGAGAAAAATAAAATTCATTTTATAAATAAACATTTGAAAAATGTGTTTGGATTTTTTTTTAATTTTTTCAAAATTTTAATTTTCTAATGAATTGTGAAAATTATTGAATTTTAATGGAAAACTTCCTTTTCCATTACATTATTTATAAAATTAAATTATATATTAATTATATTAAAATTTAAAATTTGTATAATTATATATCAATTGATTCAATTTAGTTCATTATTATAATTTTCATAATTAATCCCAATATAAAATCATTGAAAACTTTTGAAAATATTCTTTTTGAAAAACAGTTTCCTCATCACCTCTGCTTGATTAATTTTAAAAAAAAATTCCACATAAGTGAATTTAATTTGTAAAATTTAATTCCATATTTGGAATCATAATAATTTAATATTTATAATAAGGTAAAATTAATATTTTACCCAAATTTATATTAAAAATGGTAGAAATTAATTACCATAGTTAAGGTAAAAATGAGTATACAATGTGGTTAAACTTATAATATAAGTGTTTAAATGACATATTCACTTTTATAAAAACTATTTCATGGAAATAGATTTAAAATTACACCGATAATGTTATATAATGCTCCATTTTGTACCTTTTGGAATGCGATAGATATTGGAGGACTCATTTCGTTTAAAAAATTCCAAGTGGTCCATCTCCCGCACTTTTAAAAGGTCACCCTCGCCCCCCCATTCTTCACACCTTCAAACATATTGGTTTAAGACAATACCAACCCAAATGACTTTATAAAATACCTCCCCTCATCCTAGAGTATGTATTTTTGGTATAAACACATCCTAGGAAGGCCTATGGTGGAAACCTAAGGAGGATACCTGAAGAAGAGGTAACATTTTTCAATAAGAATTTCTATTTTATTCATTCCTCCAACACCATAATATATTAAACCATGATTGTATAATTAAATTAGTATATTATATACAGTGATTTGTTTTATTATATGGTAATTACCTACCACCAACCCCACTTCAATAAAATGGGTCATGAAGTCATCATTTGTGGGTACGGCAGACTACCCCTACGCGAACAGATGTCATTAGTTCTTCCATTATAGCATTTAATGGTTGGGTATGATGTTGGAAAAAAATTATATATATGGTAAATATAATATAATTATAATTATTCAATGATTTTATAACATACACCATTTTAATTTCCATTCTGTATGGGATACGATAATGTCACTCGTGTGTATGGAGGACTACCGCCTCGTGAAGCGATGTGATTCGTCTTTCAATAATGATTTAAATGGAATGAAATAAGGAAAATGTTAATAAATATATGTAATATTAATTTAATATTTATGATATTGATTAAATTTTTATAATTATAAAAATATTTTATATCATTTTCACTTTTTATACTAAAAAGATGATAACATTGTCTGTGTACGTGAGAACTACCGCCTTCATGAAGCGATGTGACTCTCTTTTCCTCACCCCAACACATAAGTGGTATTTATAATTATATTTAAATAAATAAAATGGTATATATGATGTGATTATAATTATTTAATGATACTATATTACATACCATCTTTCCATAATGATTATTGAAAAATGGAGATGTTACTAATGCGTACGTATGACATACCGTCTCCATGATTGTAACATAGTAACTTTTTCACTACCATCATTAATGATCGGACATAAAAGTATAATTTATCTATAAATAGGATAAATATTTCATTATTATTATTTTTTATATGATTTTAATATATAATATTCATAAGAAATAGATCTTTCAGAACATTGAATGAATGAAAATACAATGCAATTAACACCCGAAATAATGAAAATCTTGAAGGGTTATTAATGAATTGGTGATAATATGTTATAAAAGTATAATATAAGAAATAATAAATATTAATATGGTTATTAAATAATTTAATAACATTTTTAAAAACACTATATGAGAGTTTAAAACATGATCTGGCGAATAAAACCATGAGTTAATTTTTTTCTCGTTTCACATTAATTTCTATGAGATCTATGTCATATTCGACACTTATTTTATTCTGTAGTGTAAATACTACACATGATTATATTTTTTTTATTATTATTATCCTTATATTTATGTAGATTTAAAAATAAATTTTAGGATCTAACTTTCATGGGGTTTATGGTTTCAATGTTACCAAAGCGTTAATGTATTTTTGTCCCAATTTTCCTTCTTTGAGACGTATATTTTATTATACACATATCTTATTTTATGAGGTGTATATAATACCCCGATGACATTTTATATTATAAAAATCTTTATTTTAATGATATTTTAAGTTTCATATAATGATATTATTATATGTTATTTATGATTAAATGTTACAAATGTGGTAAGAGTATTATGTTATAATCCTATCATTTATTGGGATTGTTTATAATTATGCTTCCATTGATGACAAATTATGATCCTTATCTCAAGTAACTCATCTATTCTATTTTCCTATAGTTATTCATGATATTTAAATGTAATATTACCATTTCTCTGTTCTTAGGTACTTAAACTAATTGATATTAGGTTTTATGGAAATATAATTTTATTTCTATCTTTCGCTAGAAATTTGTTTTATTTCCAAAGAAATGTTTTCTAAACATATTTTCAAAATTATTTTAGTAGTATCATATTATTTTTTTTAAAAAATATTAATGACCATGTTTAAACTTTTTAATAAATTATTTAAAAGGAATCTTTAGGTAATTTTCCAAACAATGCTCGTTTGGATATTTCTGAAAATGTGAAAGGAATCTTCTCGTCATTGTCTGATCAAGGCACTTTTCTAACCTTTTTACATTGAAAAATAAATGTTATTTTTAACATGTATGTCATGTATTGAATTACCCTCCATCATGATTGAAAATTATATTATTCTTACTTTTAATGTTTATAATGATCTTTTTAAAGATAATTCATTCCTAATATTCGTGAAATGATTAGTTTTTTATAATTGGTTTTTAAAGAAAACGATTTTCAAAATGTTTTATGTTTATAAAAACCAGTGGAATGTATATTTCCAACAATAAATGTTATAAATGATTTTTAAATATTCTTTTATATGCTTCCATGTTTTTTTTCAAAGAAAATAATTTTTGAAATATTTTATAAAGATTTGTTTTTTTAAGATATTTATAAATCAAATGATTATTTTCTTCAAAAAAAATTAATTGTATTTCAATTCATCAATGTCAAAAAACATTGTTTTTTACAAATTTCCCATTTGTTATATTTTTTAATAATACGATATTCATTCTTCCCTTGGATAAATTAATATTATTTCAATGATATTGTTATGTAACCCATTTAATTCCATAGGTTAATAAGGTTTCAAATATATTTATATGAAACTCGTTTGTTATCCACAGGATAATTATGATTCAAATATATTGATATGAAATCCATTTATTTTTAATGGGTTATTTAATCTCTAGATGAATGACGATTGTTTCTATGATTTTTGTGATGAAATATCATGATACTTTGTTCATTTTTTGTTCTACTGAATTATATATGATGGGTGATCCAAGAGAGTACTGAGTGAGGCTATTATATCTTCTACAATGTTTTTTCCTAGATAGAACACCAATAAATTATGTAATGATTATGATCTTAGAAAAATTATATTGGATGACATCCATATGGTTATTCCAACTGTAAGGGTTTAGTAAGATTTCTTTTAATGTTCTATTAATATGATGTTTCTATATTCTAACACATTTTATATTTTATTCTTATGGTTTTATAATGTTATATTTGATCAAGATTCATATCACATGGATAATTAATTCCTATGACTCTTTACAATATTGAAACCTTATGACCTGTTTCAGGATTAATGATTTAGGAATTGATAAGTATGGGTTATTTTATGATTTTCTTATGCACCCTAATTATTTCCTCACACCCTTGTTCACTTCACGTTCCTATAGATGAAATTACATTATTAATGATTATGTTTAGACTTAATGAGAATTTGAGGTCGTCCTTCTTAATTTTCCTCTTTCATAGGTTATAAATAACGAGGTTAAAAATAATTGTCTAAAAGGGATTTTATATGGACAATGATAATGACATAATTTAAAATACAAAAATCTATATTAAGTGGGAGAAACTCTATTTTAATGACATATATATTAATTATATAGCAGTTTTTCTTAATTATTTGAAACACTACACCTAAAAAATCCTTGATAAATTAAGTTATCTAGTTTTTCCTTTTGATGTTGAAAGAATTTAATGGGAAAAAATTGGGTCATATTTATCAATATCAGTGTCAGAAATATAATGTTTATGATTCCAATACCGAATTTGGTAGTATGGGTTTTGTGCAGTTATAGTTGGTATCAGATTTCATTTTAGGTAACCTGAGATATTAGGATTACTTTATATAAGGACATATTAGGAGTTATGGATACGATCATTGGAATATTAGATTAATGTGGATCATACGTTCAATGTTATAGACACCCCATTTGACACATTCAATAAGTAAACCTTTTGAGGTTATTAATTAGATTTTTGGAGTTATTTTATTGGGTTGGGGTATTTGTAACCACTTGGATCAAAATGATATGTTATTCAGGGTGTAATATATTTTTCTTGTTAAAAAAGGACAACCTGAAGTTCAAGTGACAACCTATCTCATCTAAAATGGTCGTGGGGCCTGACCCACAACCAAAGGGTGACAAGGGTATAGTGCATACTACTGGCATACATGATCTCTTGGTTAGTATGAAAATTTTACAATTAAAAATTATGTTTATTTCAGAAACATATTTGATTTTATTTAAGGAATAATTGTTGATTTATCTTAGAATAATATATGATTGAATTCATTATCTATCTGGGTTTTAAACTTAGTCAGAAAATGTTTGATAAATTTTAAGGATAGTTACTTTTGAAATGATTCAGTTTGAAAATTTGGTATTACATTTTGAATTTGGAGATTAATGTATGATGTTTTGTTTTTGAAATTATTTTAATATGTGATAAAAATTTTGGTTTTGGATAATCTATAATGACAATTGGAATATTTTGTTATGATTTTGGGGATTATGCAGTCTTTTAAATGTTTATTTTAATTCTCTAAGAATTAAAAAATTCATCTGAAATACATTTTGATTGGATAAAAATGAGATTTTGGTGAAGTTTTTTTAAATGATGAAATTATACTAATAATGTATGTATATTTTTTACTCTCTATGTCTATATAGAAACAGAATTCCTCAACACTAAGAAAATTATCTTGAGAGAAAACTTTTTTCATTGTACCTTCAATTATGTTGAACCAATGGTGTTTTCAGTGATAAAAAATTTACCATTTTTTTGCCCTTAATTTTCAAATGATCATTCACTTTCTGGTGATCATTGACCTCAATCACTCTACATAATTATTCAAAAAAATCTATTGCCACCTATGTTATCATATTTGGACACCTAGTGATGCGTTATTCCATATGAACTTTAAAATTACCTTTTTCTCTTATTAAAATAATTTATTATTAACCCTTTTATGATGTGGAATTAAAAAATACATATTTCTCAGTGAATAGTGAAAAATACCTATTTTTGTAAAACAATCTTTTGTTTAGAATAAATTATACAATTTAAAAGTAGCATTAATTTTTGAATATGAATTCATGTAAAATAATAATTATATAGTTATATTTAGTCAAATTAATTACATTTAAATCATCATTATATTTTATTTTAGTATAAGTCTGTTTATTTGTGTTTAAAAAGGAATTTTTGTAAAAACTGTTTTGAAATGCATAATGTTTCCCCGATTTGATTAACTAAAATAAAACCTAATTAGGAATTTTATAAATGAAATTTATAGATTATATATAAATAAATTTTAATTAATATTCATTACATTATTATTATTATACATAGAGTTAATATAAAACCATATTGTGCTTGAAAAATACACTTTTGGAAAACCGTTTTTTCATCATATCTTCATGTTTTATTTTAATTTTAATTTATGAAAATTTTAGAAAATTTATTTGAAAAAATAAAATTAATTTTTTAAAAAATATTTTTAAATTTATATTATGATGAATCTTTTATAATTATATGAGAATATTAATTCTCTAATGAATAGTGAAAAATACATAATTTTTATTGAAAATATCAATTTTGATTAAATTATTTCTAAAGTTAAATTATATTTTTAATTGATTAAAAAGTAAAATTAGAAAAATTATATATTAATTAATCAAATTTAGTTAACTTTAATAATGTTAATATTGAATTTTTTTAGACCATCATTGTCATCTTTTGATCATTTTATATTTAAAAACTATCTTTCTTATTCAATCTGCAGAATTAGTTATAAATAAAAGATTTCCACATCTATGAATTGAGTTTAGAAAAATGGATTAAATATTTGGAATCATAATAATTTATAATGTCTCATAAATTCAACTTAATTTTTTGACAAAAATGGATAATGAAAATATAAAAAATCAATTACCACAGTTAATGTAAAAGGGGATTTACCATAGGCTATAAAACTAAGAAGATAAGGGTTAAAATGACCTATCCATTTACCTGATAATAATATTATGGACAAATTTATTCCATGAAACCTCTTATTTTCTATTTCTTTTCCTATGAAATGTGTGTGTCTTGGTTAGGAATCACAACTTCCGGACGGTTTCCATCAGAATTATTTATGGAACTGGAAAAATCCAAAGGTTCTTTAACCAAAGGGACCAGCTTTAAAAATAGATTAGTTTGTTAGGTTTAGACCTATGATACTTAAGAAAACACAACGGTCAAGGATATTGGAGTTCGGGCTCATCACACCCTTTTGGGGGGAATTATTTCCTACTCTGAGACTCTCTTATATATTTTAGATATTTTCATGAATCTGTATTAATTTACCATGTATAAAATTTGTTTCCCTTGAAAGTTTCAATCAATTAATTGCATTTTTCAAATTTATAATCACCTGTTTGTATTCATGTTTCTTTATTAATGGAGATATTTTTATGTATTCAAGGTTCTACATCAATGGTATCCTATCATATAAAATTTAGAGATTCTTTAACCAATTGTTATGATAATATTGGTTTTTAAGAAACTCATTGGGGGACTCTAGAATATGTTGTCACCCAGGGAGACGAATGTTTGTTTTTATATTGGGATCATACCCATAAATGAGATAACTATATATCCTTGTGAAAGGAATCATAACCCTTGTAGTTTGGATCTACTTAATGGGTCACATCATACCATTTAAGGTCATGTGATAAGGACCTAATCGTACAATTTAATGTCATGTGGTAAGTACATTTGAGAGAAAGGTACATAGTCAATGATTGGTGGGGGAATTATGCCTAAGCAGCACAAGTAAATTTTAAGGGATATGATTTTCCAAGTCGAATTAGACATTGTTGGGAATATGCCCCTGGAAGAAGATGGTTGATTTGGAGTGTTGGATTTGAACCTCAGGGAGGCTTTTTATGTATCCCACTCATTTGAATATCAAATCCCTCATAGTTCGGTAAGTATCATAGGGAAGTATGATACTTTTAGAGAAATAGGTTAGGGATTACTCCAAAGTAATATACACGGATTAATGGAATTAGGGTTGAATTCATGAAGAGGATATAAAGTGAGGTTGAGCCCTAGGTGATGGCTACCTACATATCACAATTATGGTGGGAATCAAAGTTCTCATAGTTCAAGATTTGTGGATTGTGTGAATGTTGTGATCATCACAATTCTCTAAGACCATGTGATTCATGCTAAGTGTGATAAACAATAGGATGTGAAAGATTCAACAAACCACACACTTTCTCTTCTTCTGATAGACAATGGTGGGCCTACGGAGAAAGAAGCTGAGGAGATGGTGGGAGGGGAGGGGGACAATGAACCCTTTAATGTGAAATGAAATTAAAGGTCATTGGGTCCCACCAGAAATACTAGGGGATTGCACCAGTAGGAATTCCCTAGTGGACCCCGAGAGAGGAGGAAGACATTTCTTTTGTTGAATGGAAAAGCAAGTGTGACCCTCACTCTCTCTATTGGGAATTGGAGGCTTTGGGTCTTAGAGGCAAAAATGGTAGGACAAAGTCCCATCCCCAGAATCCAAGATCAAAAATTTTCCAACACTATATCTAGGTTGAATAACCATGTGACTATAGATATACAAACCTACAAACATCCCAAATACCCTAAATCCCTTAAAAGGAAAATGTGAGAAACCTATGACTATATATATACAATACCAAATAAGAGACACACTAATGTGCCCTTCCCAATGGTTTGATAAGTAAAGAGGTTTTTGTGGAGGCTTCAATTTAGTCCCATTTAGGTAAGGGAACCAAGGAAGGATATACCCTTCCATGAGTGTCTTTGAAGATGGTTTACATGGTGATATGTATAGGCTCTGGTCGTAGATATGATGAGTATCTATAACACATATGTATGTTTCATAGGTACAACGCATAGTTATGTCATGTAGGTGTGCCACATAGGTCCTACAGATGACTGAAAAAGTGATTAGAATTGGATAACCATGCCTATTCAAGCTTCATAATAGACTACCAAGAAGACAGAACTTGGGTATGATGTAAATATAAATACCTCGAGCCTCTTTTGGTGTCTTCAGAAGAGCCCCACATAGGTCCTTTAAGAAATAGGCATTACATAGGCAGCTTCTTCTTTGAGAAAGAAGGATCCTTAATCATATTTTTTTAATTTAAAACATGGAAAGGATTTATATCTTTTTTACCCCATCTAATATCTCTTCTCTCATGTTTTAGACAACTACCTGAGAAAATATGGCGTACCTAGGACAAGGAGCTAAGAAATTGAAACATCAATAGTTCTTTCAACTTTTTCAGTTCAAAATGGGGAGCCTAGGGGTCCTATTCATAGGCAAGGAGGGTGCTGGTCAAAAGGAATTTGGAATCATAGGCCAGTCGGGTAGGTGTTCCATGTAGCTCCTCTATGCATGGGTACATAAATCATTTTTTCGCGTAGTTATTCTGCGCAGATCTTCCGCGTAGGTCTATTGCATAAGTGTTTTTCACTAGGCTATATAATCTTAACATGTTCTGATTTTATGGATATGGAGGTCCTATGTATATTCCCAGTGTATCTCCTCCTCATAGATCCCTTGCATATTTATGTCTTTTACTTCCTTTAGCTTTGTCTTGAGACTTTAAAGTATCTGGAGGAGGTCTTCATAATCTCGTTGTCTTCCTAAGGGTTGTAAACAAAATCCCCCCACAGTATTGGATCCAATTGAAAAGAGGGTCGATTCCTAAGGTATGATTATGGGGAAAATATTATAGAGAGTCAATTCTAAATAGCACACATCTGTCATGTAGGTCGGCGGCACAGGTATGTCACGCATGTCGGCGGCGTAGCTATGTCGCGCAAGTCTGCGGCACAACTATGTCACGTAGGTCTTGCGTGTAGTTTGGAAGTTTCTATTAATAGCCCTATTCCTTTATGGTTTTCATCACCCAAAATCTCATATTTTTCGCTCTCATTACATAGCTCGCTCGTCCATCCTTGCCGTATTATGCTCTCATATTGGTCCCTTGAAATTTTCTCAAGGTGATACCATTTGATCAATAGAGAAACAAGAAAGGATTTCATCGAAGGACTTCAGAAATGTTCCCTGTCGAGGGACCTGCGTGGATGACCTCATCAAAGAACCTATGCAGATAATTTCCTTTCCCAAATTCTTAAATTCATTTAAGTTAAAATTTTAACTTTATTAAGTCAAAATTCCAACCTAATGGGGATAATTTGGAAATTATTTTGTATTAAATGGCTCACTTGATGACCGCAATTGAGGAAGAAAAAGCTCTTCAAAATGAGATGATGAATATTGTTGAACTGGACTACTATGACGTTATTGGGAATACTCTACCTAGGCTGTTAAAAGACTTGATTCTATACCAACGTGAATATTGATGAAACTACTATCTACCTCTATATGGACATGAGATTTTGAAATATGCCCACATTCCAGCTGTTAAGAGATACTTTCCAAATACTTGGTTTCTCCAATACTCCAACTTTTAATACATGAATATCACCACAAAGGATATATTTGTTAACGAGGGAAAAGTCCAAATTGGATTCATCCTACACAATAGTGGTTGTACCCTGGATATGAAAGATCATGTTGTAGAGAAAAGCTCACATTGTTATGATTCAAACTTCTATACTTGACCAAAAAATTCATTATAATGGTTCGAAGGAATATAGTGGCCATCATTCTCGAGGATGAGATAAACTTAAATGGATGTTGGCATTTTGGGTATGCCAGAATTTTGCAAAATTCAAGATAGAACTATCAGATGTTCACATTTATGAAGCTGTCTGGATAGGAAAAAATTAGGTTTACAAAAATGACTTCATTCTTAAATAACTAAGCTGATGGAGTCTGCAAAAAAAATACATTCCACATTATGCATGGTGTGGTTGGAGTTAGTTTGTGGGGTGTCTACCAAATATCTAGGATTCCCATTCTTTGGGAGATGTATGATGAATTCACTACACCAATAAAAACATGGGGTGACATTGCTAGGAAGCCACCATTGGCTCATGAATTATTCAAAATAGAAAAGGAAGTGCAGAAAGGAAAAAAATATATTCATGCAAGAGTATGCATAGCAGCCATTTTAGAACCAATGAAAGAGAAAGGTCCCACCTATAGATGTCCTACTATTTTCCTAGCTTTGGATAATTGGTGTATTTTTGTAAAATACTATCTTACATTGGAGAGAGATGACTAAAAACACAGGGGTTATAAATTCAATTTTGATATTGATTCAAAGGTATGCTTAACTGGATTCCTTGCCTATGGATAAGCATTTACTTGCTTCCAGTTTGTGAGTCTGGTGGTAGTGTCAGGCCAGGGACTTATGTTATTGTAGCCAAATTGGTAGAGGGGAAATATATTAAGTTGGAAACCCCTATATTAGCAAGAATCTATCATTACCTACTACATTTTTAGAATGGGAAGGAACCATTTGGACTTTTAGGACCATTTCAAGTGTTGTGGGGCTAGATTGTGGCACATTTTTCTCCATATTCAGTTTTGAATTATACTAGAGTCTCCAATTGGTGATTTAACCCATTTTTACAGAAATTAGTTAGGAATCATCCTTTGAACATGAGACCTAACGTAGTTCTAAGGACAATGAATGTATTAAGAGAATTTAGCTTATTTCTATTGGGTATCCCACTAACTGGAACATTTATTGATGATGGTAAGGAAAACAATTATAAGGTGAGGTCATATATGATGAAATTCAGGGAAAGCGTGTTATAAATCAATATTGATGGTGAAATCATCTGTGAGGATTACGTCCCTTATATGTTTTCTTTCCAGTTCAAATATCTTCACCAA
Source organism: Viscum album (assembly GCA_963277665.1). NCBI lineage: Eukaryota > Viridiplantae > Streptophyta > Magnoliopsida > Santalales > Viscaceae > Viscum > Viscum album. Next base: position 596,099,134 of record OY728147.1, on the reverse strand, counting down.
TCAAGAAATTTTCCTCTAATGTATGTTAGGCAAGAAAGATATCCAATGTTATCCAGACAATTGTGGATTCTAATGGCTATAGAGACATCCAAATTATCAATTATGTTACCTCTGTTAGATGCATCAATTGGATTAGAGGCTGGGTATACCAAATCTTGGTCTTATTCATACCCTCAGGGAGCTTTAACAAGAAGATTATATCAGGTAGCAACCACGAAAACTATTGTTTATAGCAATTGTGATAAAATTTATAAATCCAAAGATGATGCAGAGGCTTCAGAAGCTTCAAAACCTTCAAAAACCTCTCCACAAAAGATACACCAAGAAGACTACGACTAGGGAAACAATACCTCCATCATTTTGGCGATCTAGTCACTATCATCAAAAAGATATTAATGTCCCATCTACTGATTATTATGAATAGGAAGAGAGGCCTGAAGAGTCTTTCCAATCCTAGGGTGTTGAATTTTCTCCATAGGCAACCATATCAAAACTGGATTATGTGGGGCCTTAATCTATTCAATACAATGAAATATTGGCTCATGAACTCAGGGATGCATGTAAATTGCTCCAAAATGGAATTCTAATTGTGAATGTGGGAGATATTGAAGAACCTTCTTATTTCTATTCGGATAGTAACCTAGCTGAAGTACAAGAGCAATTTTTGGAATTGGAGACCATTATATATGAAATTTATGACCAAGTCCTAACCTCAAAACAAGTATATGATATTATGGGATGAGGGATACATGAAAGGGTAATTGCTCACTCTAAAGTAAAATGGGATATTTATGTTAATACTGAGAATTTATTTCCCTTTTATTTTGTTTCAATTCTACTTCATCATTAAACATCATTAATCTTGATGAGATTTCATTTTGTAGCTTGAAATTAGGGGAGGAACCTTAGGACAAGTTCTCGAGTCACCACGCTATGGACCTATAGGTTCTCCAATTTACACATGAGATAATTTTTGCAAGACTCCAAAACATTCTCCAGGAGTGAAAATCATGAATGGGGTAATGGTGACAGACAATCCTCAGCCACTACCTTGCATTTCTACTGCCAAGAGGAGTATTTCAATCTCTCCACAAGATTATGAAACAAAGCACAAGAGATCATTGAGATTGGTCCGAAGTGTACGTCAAAAAAGTAAATATTTAGGATGTCCTTAGCTATTATGAATTTCTTGATACACCTTGGGGAGAATGATCATATTATCATAGTATTTTCATCTCTTTCTTCCATTAAGGGATTAAAAACTAGTTCTTTAAGAATGGAGAAGGAAACCCCAGGGGAATCACAAATTCATGTTTATGAATCTATTATTTTGAAAGATGAAATGTAAAAGGGTGAAGCTACATCTACTCCTATTACTATATAGGGAGAGAAAGATCAAGGTAATATTAGATACATTTCTTCTAAATATCAAATGTTGTTTATAACATTGTTTTCTCCATAATATCACATATCTGTTGACTGTACCGATGGATCATGTGATAATCAATGATGATATGCCTATTGCTCTAGATGGAAGGAACAAGGATCCTAGGAAATCTAAAGTAGGTAGTGGTGTTAATCCTGACTTGGAAAGGCATGTTGACATTGCACCAGTATAATAATTGATGGAACAAAATGTCTGTAGATCCAATTTGGGCATCAAAAAACATTAGTCGGATACCTTAAATGGTGAGGATTATATAACATTCAAAGTTGTATACATTGAAATGATGGATAAATTTAATCCAAACAGTGATATTCCATGTTCCATCAAGGAGTTTGGGGACATTCATGATGAATTGCAAGGACGAAAGTTTTTATTCTTTCATTTCCCCCACATAATTGTCCCTCATTAACTTGGTATGTCACATAAAAGATCAACTTATGCATATTTATCTTCAGAGAATGTTGGGAAGGCCCATAAAGAATTTGTAATTTCACTCTGTCATTATTTTAATGAGGCAGGTGTAATACCAACTGATAACCCCATGCCAGAAGATACTCTAAATCATTTGATTATGTAAACGGTGAAAACTCAAGAGAACGACCCTCCCCAAGAAACACTTGTTCAAAATACTAAAGCTGAGAAAACTAGGGTTGAATCTAATCAAGAATCCGACTTATTATTGGGTAAATGTTATTGATTGTTTAGATAATGCTCCATTTATACCATTCCTTTGAAACTAAAAATGATTCTATTTCACCATTTAGGGTTATCGACTCCCATAGCTAAATATGAATATGAAACCTCTGTGTTGGATCAGGCATCAACAAAAGGTCAAGCATCCACAATTCTGAAAGGATCAGATCATGGAACCTCTCTAAGTTATTTTATTATTGAGTATATTCTTCCCCATGATAGTGACTCAGATTCAGATTTAGATATGCAAGTTTCTCTTGGCCTGGTGAGTAAAAATACAATGTAAAAAAATTGTAAGATGATCTCTGAGAAGCCTTTGGATGAGCTGCCCTCCCATTTTGGAAAACTCCCAGCACTATTTTTCATATTGGGATTTGGTGTATTAAATTATCACCAAGTATACAATGTAACAAAAGAGACCATTTTCTTATGGAAGGAATAACACAAGCTATAGCAAGATCTTGAAAAGGCCACATGACTTATTAATGTTGAGAGCTTCCAAGATATAGTAGCTAAGGTAGAGGCCGACCATAAAAATAGTTCGACAGAAATTGGCCAAAAAATTAAAGATATACAGAAGGATATGATACATCTTCAATAGAAAATGGATGATGTTCATAACAAGCTTGAAAAATTTAACTAAACATTGGGAGAAAGCCAGTTAGAAAGGATAAAATCCATTTTAACTACCAAATAAGAACTTCATCAAGTTGAGGAGGCTGAAGATGCTGAACTTTTTCAACTTTACAAAGTGACTGATAAAACTCAGGAATCCATTAAACATATGAAGATTCATGCTGATAGTTTCTTTTAATACAAGATACAGAGGCTCCATTCTGTGGATGTTCCTATGATTTTACTATATGATGAAAAATAATTTTGTCTCCAATCATATATGGCTTCATTCTCTATTTTTTTCTGTAATTTCAACATTAAAGGTGATTTTTACAACATCAGACATTTATTTCAGATCATCGTAATTACAATAATAGGAATGGGGGTGCTCAGTACTTTTTACTTAAATTAATGGGTGTAGTGAACATAGTTTTATTTTTTTTACTAGGTTTATATAGACATATCCCATAAACTCTATATCTTCATACTTTTTATTGCTTAATATTTCCTAAACCATACAGAATGTGTGTCTAGAAAACTGAGACTTGAGTTTTTTCCAGAGTTCACTTTGAGGGTTTTCAACCTATTGAGTACAATGTATCCTTCTATTGGTAGTTTAATTTTATTCATGTCAGACTAATAAGAATAATTTTTTTAGGTCAAATAGCTTTGACCATGAATTTTCAGATAAAAAACCCAAATAATGATTTGATGGTTTGTGAGGTCCTAATATTTTTTGGATGCTTTCAAGGGGAGACTTGAGTCATGTTCTTTATGTTCACCAAATTTAAAATTTGAAGTATAGAAATAGAAGAGGTCTTTTCCAAGAACGAAGTTACCACCATTTGAAAAACACGTTATGGGGGCCATATTATGAAGGACCAACTTTGTCATATGATGCATTGCCAACAATGGAATCCATTGACTGATAGACACATTATATCGGTGAATTTTATTCAAGGACAACTAGGGTATGTGTTGTATAGTTAGGTAAAGGATCTCTTTAAGAATTATAACATTCTATTACTGATAAACAATGGTATTTAGGATTTGGGTGTCTCAAGGACATAATGGATGGATTATCCAAGGAAAGATACATGAGAATAAAGGGTCCATCTGTGCCGACATAGGCTATTAATCGAGAAAATAAGTCCTACACAAATATGATATATATGAATAATGAATAAAATTTATTTGAAATGGGGCTTTCTAATATTGTGATATGTAGTTTAAAGTCATCTAACAAGGTCATTATACTGTGCAGTTTCAAGTCGTGTTGTAAGAAGATTGGAGGGATTTAGTTTAAGGTAATTATCTTTTTCCAAAGGTTTATGAGTCTTCAATTTCTTGATAATTTGTCTAGATACATACTACCATGTTCAGGTATGGAAAGGAAGATTTGTAAAATGTGATTATAAATTTCTTAATATGGATAATGGCATGGGAAAAGGGATAAAGGAATTTGAGGAAGAATTCTAGATAAATGAAGCTACTATTATTTGATGAACCCATTATGGGGGCTATATTATACAGGGTCAACTAGGGCACATGATGCACAGCCAAAAAATTGTATCTTTTGACTAACAGACCTGTTTTGTAGGTGACTTATGTAAGGAAGCCTAGGTAAATGTACTACATTGTCAAGAAAAAGAGCTATTAGGTATCAAATAATATATTCCTAAAAACCCAAGAATGTTTATGGAGATTCATATTTTCCAATTAATATAGTTTTTTTTATGGAGAACGTACAGAATGAGTATTTACAATCAATATTTCCAAAGAAAAGGGGGAATTGATTCTCTACGAACTTATGGACCAAACGTATGAAGTGTTGCCTATAGTTTTATGTCACACAACTAGGAACAAAATATTATAGAAATAATGGATGATATGTGCTCAAATTATCAGAGGTTATTTTAATATTCATTGAAAACACAGAGAGGAAAAATGTGTAAACCATTATATTAGAGGTTTTCAGATCAAGAGAAGGGTAATTAGACAAATATAAATGAATGATCGCTTTAAGATATGGATTCTCGTATATTTTCATTAAAGTTTTAAGGGGACAGAATATTCTTTTACAAATATTTAAGTTATTATTGTTTGAAAATCCCATTATGGGGGATATATTATATAGGGAAAACTAGGGAATATTCTACATATCCAAATGGTGGAATCTCTTGAAATATAGGCATTTTATATAGGCGGCTTAAACAAGGCCACCTAGGGGCACATACTACATAGTCAGGAAATAGAGTTCTCTAGTATTAGAAACTCTTCAAAAAAAAATAGAAGAAATATTATGAAGATCTAAAAGTATTCACGAATAATATTGTGAAATGTGAATAGTGTGATTTTCAATGCAGAAAAAAATATTTGAATCAACATTGGCTTGGAATTTAGAGTCTCTTACATAGATTTGACTCATATATATAATGGGTACATTCCTTATTTCCTTGGTGGGATCTCTAAGGAGAGGACCCAAAAAATGAAGACTCCTGCATAGATTATTACTTATATATGGAAGAGTGGGGTAAACAAATTATTATGTGGCTGGGACTAGAATCCAAGGCCTAGTATTCACTATGTATCTCAATGGAATGAGAATCAAGCCATATGTAGTTCTTTGAGTATTTTTCAGTTTAATGTCGTGTAGTTAGGACATTATGCTTTACAGTTTAGAGTCATATGGAAAAGTTATTAAGTGATTCTGAAATGAAAAAAAAATATTGTGGCTAGACTAGAGAATAGAGACCAAGTTTCACTACGTATATTGATAAAAAAAGAGTTAATCATTTCACAGTTCTTGAAGTTTTTCCCCATATCAATCACATTTTGATGTGGTGAAGAGTTATTTTTTGTTTTTTTGGTGGCTGGGATAAATATTGGAGATCTAAGCATCTCTACATATCCCATTTTTATGAGAATCTTTCCAAACATAGTTTTTGGGATAAAATTTCCCCACACCAATTTAGTTTGATTTGAGATACGGGGGCCTCTAGCACATTTCAGAATAATGGTTAATCTTAATACACAATTTAATATAATGATTAAACCATAAATCTTAGAGGAGTAATATTTATAGATTTGGTTCATATATAGGTGGGAAAAGGGAAATAAATTTCATTATGGTTGCGACTGGGTCTGTGATTGGAGATCCAGGCATCTCTATGTATCCCATTGTAGTGAGAATCAATCCACGAATAGTTCATGAAAGAAGGTCTCTATGCAGATCTGAATCCAACATAGGGAGAAATGGAACTCATGTGCCAATAGGTAATATCAATGATTTGATTAATGATTATGCATGGAATCTACTCATATTTTTTAAATAACTACAAGGAATACTAATTTGTGGTATGTTGTGGTATTTCTTAATGTCAAATAAAGAATATTTTAATGGTACAGTTTAATTTTGTATAGCGGGGAAAAATGATTTCATGCATATTAACGTTGTGATAAGAACAAAGATGCTATGAATTTTAACATTGTGCAGCATGGACACATATAGTTGTTTAGTAGTTTAATGTTTTGAAACTAGTAAATTACTCTATGTGATTACACAAAGTACTTCTTCAAGAATCATTCATTGGTTGAAGTTGTAATAAATTATCCATCCATTGATATTGGCAAATAAGCTCTATTAGAGTAATGATTATGTATGGAATATGGTCCCTCCCACTTTGGCTCAGGATTTGGAGGCTTATTTCCTGGTATTATTATATTCCTACGGAATAATACCAATTGTCCTTGAAGAAATGAGTGGGGAGGAATTTTCTTATTTGAATATCATGCTTTTTTTTTCTAATAGACTAAAAAATGATGAAAACTATGCATTCGCTTTTCATATAATCATTCAATCCCATAGAGTCATTTCTAAGACTAATCATCTATATATAACTGATCACATATGTCAACTTGAAGTGACGGTAATTGAATTTCAATAGGAAAAACTGCTTCTATTCCGTACACCAATGAGTATGGAGTTTCCCAAGTTGCAGTATCGGTAGTAGGCTGATATGTCCAAAAAGCATGGAAAAGTTTATCCTGCCAAGATTTCTTATCTTTATCCACCATTTTATAGAGTATATTTGATAAGGTATTATTTAAATCCTCTATATATCCATTGGTTTCTACATGATAGAGAGATTAATGGTTGGATTTGATATTGTGATCTAGATATAATTTTTTTACCTCAATAGAATAGAAATTGGTGTCATTGTCTGTTAATATGGTATGAGGGACACAAAATATGGTAATGATATTATATTAAAAAAAGCTAACAATGTTTGTGGTCCCAACTTCATTGATAGGTATTTTTGCCACCCATTTGGAGAAGAAATCAGAAGCAATAAGTGTAGGTTTCAGGTGCAGCGAAAGCACGTTGGTGGGTGTACCCGACATTAATTTTAGTGTTAACAATGATCAATCTGATATCCACCGTGATAAAAAAATGCCAGATATTTGGAATAAAACAAATAATGAAAAAGAGAGAGGGGAGTCCCAGAACCATAGATAGGATCATAATATGTTGGGTATAATTAATTTAATTAATTGATAGGAATTACCTTGATGGAATTCGTTCACCATTGATGTTTCCTATCACGATCTAATGTGATCCGTCATTGAATCTTAGAATCCAAGTGTAGGATTCCTCTAAAGGTGATCCACACATGGTCCACGTATATTTTGAAATCATCGAAGGGATATCTAGGTGCTAGTGTGGAAGAGCCTTCCCTTGCGATGTCTACCTTCGATCACCTTGATCCGGTGGAGGTCGAACCCTCTCACTACTACAAAAACAGGCATTATCAGCACTCAAAATGGGATTTATCTACGCTAAAAAGGCATTGTAAATATCAACGCTGATAAATTCCCTATCTGCTACCAAAAAAAATTATACAACAGCACACCCAAACAACACCTGCAAATAATTCAGCATCTCAATAAGTATACCCATACAAAATTAACACATAAATCATAAGATAATTACACCAAGTATACCCATACACCATTAACACATAATTAATAAGTTAATTAATAACATAAAGAATTCTATTTAGAATTCAAGGGGTTGGGGGGTTGTTCAGGGGTTTTGGGTGGCTGTCCAAGGGGGGTAGGGGGAGTCTGGGGGGATGGGGGTGTCCAGGGGGTGGGGCGGTCTAGGAGGTTGGGGGCTGTCCAAGGAGGGTGGTGATGTACAGGGGGTGGGGGTGTCTAGGTGGTGGGGTGGTTTCTAGGAGGGGGTGTCCAGGTGAGGGGGGTGTCCATGTGGGGGGGGCTATCTGTGGGGGTGTCCGGTGAGTGGGATGGTGTCCAGGGTGTCAGGGGGGGCCTTTCTAGGGGGTGGGTGGGGTGTCCGGGGGGTGGGGCGGTCTAAAGGGTTGTTGGGGTTGTCCAAGGGGGGTGGCGTGGGGTCTAGGAGTGTGGTATGTGGGTGTCTAGGAAGATAGGGGTGTCCAGGGGTTGGGGGTATCCATGGGGGGTGAGTGTTGTCCATGGGGTTGGTAGGGCTGCCAAAGGGGGGTGGGGTGGTGTCCAAGGGGGGGGGTGTTCAGGTGGGGTGTGTCCAGGTAGGGGCTGTCTATGGGGTGTCCATGGGGGTGGGATGGTGTCCAGGGTGTCGGGGGGCTTTCTAGGGGGTGGGGGAGGTCGAGGGGGTTGGTGGGGTTGTCCAAGGGGGTGTGATGGTGTATAGGAGGGTGGGGGTGGTCATCCAAGGGTGGTGGGTGTCCAGGGGGTTGGGGGTATGCAGGTGGTGGGGTGGTGTCAAGGAGGGGTGGGGGTGTCGTCCAGGGGGTGGTGGTTGTCCAGGGGGTGCGGGTGTCCGGGGGGACTGTCCGAGGTTGGGGGGGTTGTCCATGGGTGTGTCCAGGGGGTGGGGTCTCCAGGGGGTTGAGGGTGCTTTCTAGGGGGTTGCGATGTCGAGAGGGGTGAGGGGTGTCCAGGGGGTCGTTTGGTGTCTGGGGGGGGGGGGTGGGGGCGGTCTAGGGGGTTGGTGGGGTTGACTCTAACATGTCACAAAGGACCCATGGATCATTCTCATAAAGGATCAAGACAATCCCAAAGCATTTGGTCGGATTTCTGTAGGTCAATTGTTGTTTTCAATTAAAATTGTGTCCATTTTACACAAAAGAGAGACCCTTTGAGTGATACCGGCCACACTGTTCCTCGGACTGAGGCGAGGATGACCCGTACATGTCAAAAAGAAACTGTGGATCATTTTCCTAAAGTATCAATACAATCTTAAGGCATTTGTTTGGATTTTAGTAGGTCAGTTGTTGTTTTCACTTAAAATTGTGTCCATTTTAAACAAAAGAGAGACCCTTTGAGTGATATCGGCCCCACCATGCCTCAGATTGAGGCAGAGATGACTCATACATGTCACAATGGACTCATGGATCATTCTCCTAATGGATCAACACAATCCAAATGTGTTTGGTCTAATTTCTATAGGTCCATTTTTGTTTTCACTTAAAATGATGTCCATTTTAAACAAAAGAGAGACCCTTTGAGTTCTATCGGCCACATCGTGCCTCAGATTGAGGCAGGGATGAATCGTACATGTCCCCAGTGCACCCTTGGATCTTTCTCTTAATTTTTCAATACAATCTGAATGTGTTTGGTCTGATTTCCATAGGTAAGTTGTTGTTTTCACTTAAAAATTTGTCCATTTTAATCAAAAGAGAAACTCTTTGAGTGGTATCGGCCACACCGTGCCTCGTATTAAAGCGGGGATGAAACTTACATGTCACAAAGGACCCATGAATCATTCTCCTAAATGATCAAAACAATCCAAATTTGTTTGGTTGGATTTCCGTAGGTTAGTTGTTGTTTTCACTTAAAATTGTGTCCATTTTAAACAAAAGAGAGACCCTTTGAGTGGTACCGGCCACACCGTGACTCGGATTGAGGCGGGGTTAACTCGTACACATCCCCAAAGGAACCGTAGATTTTTCTATTAAAGGATAAATACAATCCGAATGCATTGGGTCAGATTTCTGTAGGTCAGTTGTTGTTTTCATTTAATAATCTTTCCATTTTAAATAAAAGAGAGACCCTTTGAGTGATATCAGTCACACCGTGCCTCTGATTGAGGCGGGTATGACTTTTACATGTCACAAAGGACCTTTGGATCATTATCCTAAAGGATCAATACAATCTGAATCCATTTGGTCAGATTTCCGTATGTCAGTTGTTGTTTTCACTTAAAATTGTGTCCATTTTAAACAAAAGAGAGACCCTTTGATTGGTACCGACCACACCGTGTCTCAGATTGAGGCGGGGATGACTCGTACACATATCCAATGCACCCGTGGATCATTATATTAAAGGATAAACCCAATCCGAATGAGTTTAGTTGGATATGACTCGTACACATCTTCAATGCAGCCATGGATCGTTATATTAAAGGATAAACACAATCCGAATGAGTTTGGTTGGATTTTCTGAAGCTTACATGATATATTTCACTTAAAAATTTGTCTATTTTAAACAAAAGAGAGACCCATTGAGTGGTACCGGACACACCGTGCATAGGATTCAGTCTTTGATGACTCTTAAACATCCCCAACGCACCCTTGGATCGTTCTCTTAAAGTATCAACACAATCAGAATGTGTTTGGTTAGATTTCCGTAGGTCAGTTGTTGTTTTCACTTAAAAATTTGTCCATGTTAACCAAAATAGAGATGCTTTGAGTAGTACCAGACACACCATGCCTAGGATTGAGGCAAAAATGACTTTTACATGTCACAAAGAACCCGTGGATCATTTTCCTAAAGGATCAATACAATCCGAATGCGTTTGGTCAGATTTCTGTAGGTCATTTGTTGTTTTCACTTAAAAATCTATCCATTTTAAACAAAAGAGAGAGCCTTTGAGTGGTATCGGCCACACCGTGCCTCGGATTGAGGCGGTGATGACTCTTACATACCCCCAATGCACTCTTGGATCGTTCTCTTAAAGGTTGAACACAATACAAATGTGTTTGGTCTGATTTCCATTGGTCAGTTGTTGTTTTCATTTAAAATTGTGTTCATTTTAAACAAAAGAGAGACCCTTTGAGTGGTACCGGCCACACCATGCCTCGAATTGAGGTGGGGTTGACTCGTACACGTCCCCAACACACCTGTGGATCACTATTGTAAAGTATCAACACAATACGAATGCGTTTGGTCTGATTTCCGTAGGTCAGTTGTTGTTTTCACTTAAATTTGTGTCCATTTTAAACAAAAGAGAGACCCTTTGAGTGGTACCAGCCACACCGTGCCTATGATTGAGGCGTATTTGACTTTTTCACATCCCCAATGCACCCGTGGATCATTCTATTAAAGGGTAAACACAATCTGAATGCTTTTGGTCAGATTTCCGTAGGTCAGTTTTTGTTTTCACTTAAAATTGTGTCCATTTTAAACAAAAGAGAGACCCTTTGAGTGGTACCGGCCACACCGTGCCTCAGATTGAGGTGGGGATGACTCATAGACATCCCAAATGTAGCCGTGGATTTTTCTCTTAAAGGATCAACACAATCAGAATGCGTTTGGTCGGATTTCCGTAGCTCAGTTGTTGTTTTCACTTAAAAAATTTTCCATTTTAAACAAAAGAGAGACTCTTTGTGTGGTACCGGCCACACCGTGTCTTGGATTGAGGTGAAGATGACTCGTACAATTCACAAAGGACCCGTGGATAATTATCCAAAAGGATCATCACAATATGAATGTGTTTGGTCGAATTTTCGTCGGTCAGTTGTTGTTTTCACTTAAAATTGAGTGTATTTTAAACAAAAGAGAGACCATTTGAGTGGTACCGGACACATCCTACCTCAGATAGAGGCAGGGGTGACTCGTACACATCCCCAAAGCATTCCTGGATTGTTATTTTAAAGGATCAATACAATATTAATGCATTTGGTCAGATTTCCGTAGGTCAGTTCTAGTTTTCACTTAAAAATATGCCCATTTTAAACAAAAGAGAGACCCTTTGAGTGGTACCGGCCACATCGTGCCTTGGATTGATGTGGGGATGACTCATACACATCCCCAAAGGACCCTTGGATCATTCTCTTAAAGGATCAACACAATCCAAATGCATTTGGTCGGATTTCCGTAGGTCAGTTGTTGTTTTCACTTAAAATTTGTCCATTTTAAACAAAAGAGTGACTCTTTGAGTGGTACCAACCACACCGTGCCTCATATTGAAGCTGGGTTGACTCGTACACATCCCCAATACACCCGTGGATCATTCTATTAAAGGATCAACACAATCCAAATGCATTTGGTCGGATTTTCCATAGGTCATTTGTTGTTTTCACTTAAAATTGTGTTCATTTTAAACAAAAGAGAGACCCTTTGAGTGGTACCTGCCACACCATGCTTCGGATTGAGGCAGGATTGACTCGTACACATCCCTAATGCACTCTCAGATCGTTCTCTTGAAGTATCAACACAATCGGAATGCGTTTGGTTGGATTTCCATTGGCCAATTTTTGTTTTCACTTAATATTGTGCCCATTTTAAACAAAAGAGAGACCCTTTGAGTATTACCGGCCACACCGTGCCCCTGATTAAGGTGTGGTTGACTCAAACACATCCCCAACGCATCCATGGATAATTATCTTAAAGGATAAACACAATCTGAATGAGTTTGTTTGGATTTCCATAGGTTAGTTGTTGTTTTCACTTAAAATTGTGCCTATTTTGAAAAAAAGAGAGACCCTTTGAGTGGTACCAGCCACACCATGCCTCAGATTGAGGCGGGGATGACTCGTACACATCACCAATGAACCTGTGGATAGTTCTCTTAAAAGGTAAACTCAATCCGAATGCATTTGTTCATATTTCCGTAGGTCAGTTGATGTTTTCACTTAAAAATTTGTCCATTTTAAACAAAAGAGTGACTCTTTGAGTCGTACTGGCCACACCGTGTCTCGGATTGAGGCGGGGATGCCTCATACACATTACAAAGGAATCTTGGATCGTTATCCTAAAGGATAAACACAATATAAATGTGTTTGGTTGGATTTATGTAGGTCAGTTGTTGTTTTTACTTAAAATTGTGTCCATTTTAAACAAAAGAGAGACCCTTTGAGTGGTTCCGGCCACACCATGCATTGGATTGAGGCAAGGTTGACTCGTACATGTCCCCAATGGAACCATGGATTGTTATCATAAAGGATAAATACAATCATAATGCGTTTGTTTAGATTTCTGTAGGTCAGTTGTTGTTTTCACTTAAAAACTGTCAATTTTAAACAAAAGAGATACCCTTTTAGTGGTACCGGTGACACCATGCCACGGATTGAAATGTGTATGACTCATACACATGCCCCAAAGGACCCTTGGATCGTTCTATTAAAGGATAAATACAATCATAATGTGTTTGGTTGGATTTCCGTAGGTCAGTTGTTGTTTTCACTTAAAAATTTGTCCATTTTAAACAAAATAGAGACTCTTTGAGTGGTATCGGCCACACCATGCCTTGGATTGAGGAGGGGATGACTCTTACAATTCACAAAGGACCCATGGATCATTCTCCTAATGTATCAATACAATCTTAATGCATTTGGTAAGATTTCTGTAGGTCAGTTGTTGTTTTCGCTTAAAAATCTATCCATTTTAAACAAAAGAGAGACCCTTTGAGTGGTACCGGCCACACCGTACCTCAGATTGAGGCAGGTATGACTCGTACATGTTCCCAATGCACCCATGGATAGTTCTCTTAAAGGATCCACAAAATCCAAATGTGTTTTATTGGATTTCCATAGGTTATTAGTTGTTTTCACATAAAATTGTGTCCATTTTAAAAAAAGAGAGACCCTTTGAGTGGTACTAGCCACACCATGCCTCATATTGAGAAGGGGTTGACTCGTACACATCCCCAACACACCTTTGGATTATTATCTTAAATTATCAACACAATAAAAAAGCGTTTGGATGGATTTCCCTAGGTCAGTTTTTGTTTTCACTTAAAAATCTGTCAATTTTAAACAAAAGAGAGATGCTTTGAGTGGTTTATCATTATTGCATGTTGTTGGTGCATATAATCTATTAAAAATGATAAATTGACTCATTTTAGAAAGTATGTTTTATTTAATAAAAATTACAATATTCCTCCGAACATTTACATACAACAATGTGTCATCTTTTGATCCCCTTAACCCCTCTCAAAAATGACCGCCAATTGTACACGTCCCCAAGTCAGATATACACGTTATTTGTGTACAATCTACCATCAGGTATGTGGACCACTCATTTCTGAAAATATCTATATCGTCTTATGAGTATGAGGCTTTTTGTTAGACGGAGTAGTATTGTAAAATATAAAAATAAATTAATTAATAAATAAATTAAATTAACTAGTAGTTGTTTCTGAAAATACATATTTAGGGATGCTTGTTTGTTGATGATAAATGATCTATTTCATAAATTTAAAAACATAATAACCATAATCATTATCTTTTGTTTGTTTTAGATGCTAAAAAAAATTGATCATTAGGAGAATAAGTAATTTGTTATGAGATGTGTTTGGATAGTGAAATTTTATTATATATACCCTGATATTTGTCTAGATGTAGTACTTTTTTTCCTCCTTATGCTTATCCCATGTCCTCATTCCTTTTTTTAGATGATAATGATACACCACCCTATCATAACATAATCCTTAGTAAAAGATAATATAAATTATATTACTTGATGTTTAGACCTTAAACGTATGATTTAGTGTCTTATAGATTCAAAAACTTCATCATGTGTGGTTGGTTTGAGGGATATCCTTGCTTTGAATACATAAAATAAATCTTTGGATTATCCAAGTTCGCCGTAATTATCATCCAATGTTGCCTAAAAAAAGGAATAAGTAATAAAAGAAATCAAAATATAATTTTTATGCTTTAATCATAGTGTTTTAACCCTGCATGGTTGGTATTAAGAACAGTTTGTCATCTATAATATTGCTTTCAAATGTTTTCAACAAGTTGTTCACTATTTCATTCTTTTTTGTTGGCTCTAATTTCATTAGATGTAATGATGTGGTATAAGGGCTAACGAGTCCAAGTTTTGGATCATGGAAAAATTCCTTCAACTATTTTTCATATGTACATATGTCAACAATATAATATGTATTTAGTCATAATTTTAAAATTAGATCAGATTTTAGAAAATCAATTCACGAATGTGTACCTCATATATATATATTTACAACTGTGAAGCCTAGCCAACCGTTTTCAGGGATCTCATTTATATTTTCCGTAGCAACGAAATCGTGAGTTTCCTCTCCGTATATATTCCCTTCGAAAACCACTATATGACTACTACCACCTCTTAGCTTTGTCTCCACGTGAATCTTCAATGCTAGTAAATGTGGATAGAGAATAAGTGGTGTTATTGTGCTTTCAGTAGCTCCTTGGGATTGGTTGGTCGATCCTTTAGATGTTTTTGAGCCAATGCTTGTCACCCCTTCCCTTTCTCTATCTATAATAACAATCATTGGTTTAGACCCTCTTTTCATTAATAGTTAAAGGTTTAGCTTGAAAAAAAGGAAATAAATACCTCTTTGGCCGCATGTACTCTTACACGTTGTGAAGGCCATGCAATGAATGTCCCAATATCCTTTTCGACTTTATGAATATCATCATCACCAAGTGGAATAGGCCGATCTGCATTTGGCTCATGAGCTACATTAATCATCACTTTTAGATCATCTTTTGGAAGTGGTATATTATTCAGTGTGTCATCTGGGATGTTGAACACTATAGCCCTCGCTACAAGGTGATAGGTGGGTGTTGAAAGATATAAATCGCAGTCGTTATCACCCTGTAGAAGATCAGTATAGGAAAAGTATCAGTGTTTCTCTGATTCACATTTCATGGGAACAATTATTAGAATATTGATTATCACGGCTAAGACATCTCTTTGAGGGGAATGGCTCGCTTCAAAGCTGGTGGGGTGGTGGGGTGGGATCTTCATGCGTAGGTTGTTCCTGAGTTGTGTCTTCTCCTTGCATCCCACCGATAAAAGTTTCTAGCAACTCTCCCTGCCATTGCAATCATTTTTCAGGGGCTACTAGTTTTTCTCTCATTTGGTTCAATGTTTCATCTCTATCATCCGTTTTCTCTTCTTCTCAAAATATACTCGGGGTGTCAACCCATACCCCGCACCTCCGACATGGCTGTATTTTTCTGGCTGCTTCAAAGCTATCGATAATTGGTCTACATCCGCTACAGGAGTATCTAATTCCTATGACTATCGGATATAGGAAAATAGCTAATTATTTTTATGTAATAGAAATTGAAAACAAATCTTTTTATCATTGTGTCATAATTACACAAATTTACCACACTTTTTGTGTGTCCTCATCTACTAGCTTACCTTATTCACACGTGCCTCCTTCCAACGCACATGATGTGGGGTGGAAGTGTCTTTAGTTTTAGACTCATCAATATATATATAAACATAGAAAGATAATTATGATGTTGTTTATTGGTACCTAACAATATTACTATAAATTTAAAATACATACCATTTTCTTTTCTAGTGAAGTGTACCCCATCCTTGATTTACGATAGGGGTATGATGGTTTTGATGCACGTTCCTTATTTTCATTACAGGGTTGTTGTTTCATAAATGAAATATTGGAAATCAAAGTGATGAATACATGTATCCTCAAAAAATTTATTATCACCCACAATGTACCTGAAACTCCTCATCCCCGTGGAGGCTAATAAATGCATCCCTTGCTTCTTGGGATATTTGGTGAGCGTAGATAATGGGTGGGTGCAGGTTTATTTTACCATTCAAATATTTCAAGTGAAATCTTGGTAAAATAGTGCGAAAACCTCGATGAATCCTTCCTATAAGCCTTAGTACATAATCCTTGTGTAAATAGTCTACTATAAATGTACTCTGAAAAAGATTGATAAGAGTAATACATTATTTCATATTTTTATTTTCTAGTAAATTAAAGAAATAAATTCATAATGTTACCATAATTTCTTCCTAGATCACAGCCTCCATCCCAGACACAACATGGTGCCCTGAATCTATGTAAATCATCACGCATTGCCGAGTGCAACTCCAATGTAACTACTAAACATAGCCTTGTTGGGATTCACATGTTGGCCTCATGCATTCCATTCGACATCAAATTCGATGCCTTTTCTTTTCACCTTAAGAACATTGGCTAACACCGTCAAACTACGACACACCTGTGTTTTCTGCAACGTCGGTCCTTCATTCCTGAACATTTCATCGATATCAAAATAATCTATATGGTCATTTGAAATGGTAGAAATGGCTTGAGCTTATGGTTGTTGGACCTCAACACTAGGAGTAGCAGGAGCCACAACAGTAGCAGCAGTATGAGCCCCAGGAGCAGCAGGAGCCACAGCAGGAGCTACAACAGGAGAAGCAGTAGCGGCAGTAGGAGCAGCAACAGGAGCAGTAGGAGCAGCAGCAGCCACAGCGGCAGCAAGTTGAGAGACTTATTCAGCCTCGAGGTTAGGAGCACCAGAATGTTCAGAATTTATTATCTACAAATGTGGTTGAACAGTTAATTTAGATTACATAAATTCAGTAATGATGAAATAATAACATGAGATAACAAGATCTATATTTAAAAAAAAATATAACATGTTTATTGAACTCTCTTTCTTGTTTTCAAAGGATGAAGGGATTTGAAAACTCTATCAATTATCCAAATCCCCTCATTGTGGTCTCCTCTAAAATAAAAAACATCATCTACATTGGGACCTCTCTGAAATGATTGCGACGTACCACTGAAAGGATCGTTCTCAACTGAATTATCATTGGATCCTTCCGTAGTTTTGGATGATAATAGAACAATCAACCACTTTCAGTTTGCGGGATCTGGAACATAAAAAATTGTACCACTTGTGATTCCATTATAAACTATTCATCTTTGTACCCTTCTTTACTAAAATCTACATTCAAAAATCCTCATTCATCTATTTTTAACACAACTGTTGTTATCAACCCATTTTCATTGAAAAATCGGCAACTGGAATGTCGTATAATCCACCTACCATATTAGTTTGATAATGCCAAAGTATGACATATTTGAATAAATTGGATTTCTGTCCTTACTTCTAGAAACATTCATCACTTCATCCACTAGTGTAACTCCACTATTTTTCATTGTAATATCTTTGTCATGTTCATATGTATAGAATGTATAATCATTAATTATATAACCACTATAAGATAATACATACACACTTCATCTGGCGGCTATCCATTGAAGTCGTTCTGAAATTGAATTCATATTTTCATCTAACTGATTAAAAATATGTCCCCAAAACCATCCTATAAACTGGTCATTATGTGTATTTGATAACCATTTTTCAGCCCTTAATGGATTCAACTACCTAAAAATTTCTTTGTGAGTTTCAATATATGGAGCAACCTCCCAACTGTTATGCAAAACAGAAAGTTGGGCCTACTCCCGATCTGTAATACTAATTGTCACAACATCTCTTCCAGAAATTCCCTCACCCTCAATGCGTCCTATGTGATAAGATTTCGAGAGACCAATTCTTTCCACATCATATAGGTATTTGGTACAAAATTCAATGGCTTCCTCAATAATATATTTCTCCACTATACAACCCTCAGGCCGACTTTGATTTTTGACATACCCTTTCAAAATATCCATATACCGTTCAACAGGATACATCCATCTATAGTGCATAGAACCACAAAGTCGAATCTATCTCACCAAGTGAATCATCAAATGAACCATCATATCAAATAATTTTGGCAGGAAGAACATTTCTAATTCACATAATATGATGAAAATTTCTTTTTCCATAGCTTGCAATTTCTCCAGGTCTAAAACATTTCTACATATAGAATTGAAAAAGAAACAATGTTTGGTTAATGTGTGATGAACATTCTTGGAAAAAATGCAATGTAAAACTATAGGAATTAGATCCTGTATCAAAACATGGTAGTCATGTGATTTCAAACCTTTTAACTTCAAATCATTCATTGACACAATGTTCTTTATATTTGATGAATACACCTCTGGAACCTTTACATCATTGAAGAAGTTGAAAAACTGATATCACTTCTCCCTAGAAAGAGTATAAGCAGCTGGAGGAAGAAACATTCTATTTTCACACTTCACGGGAGCCAACTATTCTTGTATTCCCATGTCAACCAAGTCCAACCTTGCTTTAATTCCATCCTTTTTTCCCTAGGAGAATTTAACAACATTCCTATAACACTTTCACATACATTTTTTCCACAAGCATCACATCAAGAAAATGTCTGACGTACATAAAATTCCAGTATGGTAATTCAAAAAAACTAATCACTTTTTCCAACTGATTTTTGTAAGGTTTTTCAAAAATGTTTTACCAAAAACAGTGTTCACATATTTTAATTTTTCAAATAGTTGATCACCTATTAGTGGATATGATGTTGCACGTTGTTCTGAACATCCATTGAATGATGTCGTCCAAGATCGGTACTTATGCTGATGATGTTGAAATCTATGATGTCCTGGAAACACATATTTCGATGAATGTTTCAACCTAATTGATTCAGTATCTTCTTCGCACATAGGACACCCTTTATTTACTTTAATGCTATAGCCTGAAAAATTTCCATAAGCAGGGAAATCATTTATTGTCCCATACAACATCTCTCTCAATGTGATATATTCACTTTTATAATCATCATACAACATAACACCTGAATCCCATAATAACTTCAAATCCTCGATTAAAGGAGCCAAATAAACATCAAAATCGTTAACTGGTTGTTTTGGTCCTGATATAAGGATAAATATCATGATGAATTTCCTCTTCATGCATAACTAGGGTGGAAAGTTATAATTCACCAACATAATAGGGCATGTACTATGAGTGCTTGTTTGAAAACCAAAAGGATTTACTCCATCTGTAGATAACGCAAGACGAAGGTTTCTCGGCTCTTTTCCAAATTCAGGATACTCATGATCAATTTTATTCCATTGAGGAGAGTCGGCTGGATGATGTAATTTCCCATCTTTATTTCTTTTATCTGCATGCCACGACAATTGTCTTGCAGTTTCGTCACTTCCATATAGATACCTAAACCATGGAATGATTGGAATGTACCATAAAACTTTCACAGGATTGGATTCATCTTTCTTGTATCAAGAACCACCACACTTTTGGCATTCTTTAAGTGATTTGTTCTCCTTGAAAAACAATATACAGTCTTTTAGGCATGTATGTATTCTTTCAGAAATCATACCCATTGAGTGTAACATTATTTTAGCTTTATATGTCTGGCTTGGGAGCTCATTATCTTCAGGGAGAATTTCATTCAAGAGAGCAAGAAGTTCCATAAAACTGACATCACTCCATCTGTTGCCTGATTTCAATTTATACAACATCAGTACAGCTGACAATGTTGTATACTTGGTGCAACCAGTATACAATATCATCTTTGCACAAGTCTTTAACTTCTCAAATAATTTTGGGAATTCACGGAGTTCATCTTCAATTGTCTTTGTCATTTCCTCAATACAATCTTTATCATCATTGACATATGTAATCACATCCTCCATACAGTCTTCTTAATTATCCATATTTGTATTCATATCTGATGTTGCATAAAACGCAGTTTTATCCCAGCCATTAGCTACATTCTCTTTTTCTCCATGTTTATTACAACATTTATAACTCTGATCTATTCCGTTACATATCAAATGTTCTTCCAACTACTCTGAAGTAAGTAGTCTATAATAACAACAATGTAAACATGGAAAGAGGATTTGAGAAGGATCCTTTGCGTGATACTTTGCAAACATGATGAACTCTTTCACTCCATTCTCATACTCTATTGTCAAATGATTAGCATCCATTCAATATTTATTCATCTTTATCCTATTTGAATCTCAAATATTATTATTTATGGCTCAAGTACACAAAACAAGAATTCCAAATATGGTAGAAGAGAACCAATTACTTATAAAAATAGAGATTAATAGAGCGTAACCATTAGTATTTATTCATCTTCATTAAATATATTTACTTTAGATTCATTATAGTTTCCTCAAATCACCCCAGTCCAAACACAAGAATGATCAAGAATGATACATCTAACACTCCTAGGTCTCTGCCCTATATTCAATATCATCATTCTTAAATTCCCATATATCCACACATAAACATGTCACAAACACATAAAAACCATATCCACATCAGAACCAATGTACCCATATGGATTTCAATCAGGTTACTTGACTCAAGTGGTGGTGTATAAGAAATAATAAGAAAATATAATAAGTATATAGTCACACATAAATCACAAACTGGTGTTCATAATTCAATAAACCCAATGTATCATTCCATCTATCAGAATACTCTAAAGGAGCCCATATGTGATAGTATTCCCAGGTGGTGAAGGTTCTCGAGGAGGAAGGGGCGAACACGCACCTATTGGGGTTCGAGGTCATGTCACTGAGGTTGAAGGTGTCCCGATACTCCTAAAAGGTTTCATTCCATATTTCACAATCCATGTCCTGGTACCCTAGGATGTTAACCAACTTCTGGTGTAAGTGAAACTATTTCTGATGATCATGCCAAGAAGAAATGTAAACCAAGAGGGGGTAGTGGTTCAAAATAACTCAAGAAAGATGAAAAAACATGGTATTTGGGAATAGTTTAGTGGCTTTCTTGTAGGAAATACACCTATTCAATAAACTCCACAAGCGGTGATGGCCCCTGCAGTTGTTGCACCAGGTGAAACTGTCACCTGAGAAGCTGAGATCAATGAGGCCCTTCCCAACCATGAACTGAACAAACTCCATGATGTCCTTCCTCTAGAATGGGCTTCTACCTTTCCATTCCTTTGGGTTGTAAATGACATTGAATTAACCCCAAAAAACAATGGATGGTAGCTAGGATCGAAGGTGTTTTGTTCACTCCATAAATATTCCCTTTGAAGAGGGTCATAGCTTCCAAAAACAAAAGTCATAAGGAAGGAGGTGTCACCGTTGGACACCTTGGTAGTGATGAATTGATTGCAATCTTGAACAATATCAAAAACATATTTATTGGGCCAAAATACCCATTTGTGTCTGTTGGAGGGGTCAAAGTGTAGAAATCCATGCAACATAATCATCCATGAGAATTCTATGATTATTATAGGGTTTTTTGTGTTATTTGACTAGAACAACAATGACATTATGCTTTTTTATTTCTATGGTGAGGAAGTCCGGTTTAACATGGGATCTAAGACCATGAGCATTACATATGAAGATAATAATTATGGGTGGGATAGGGCTCTGGAATTGGATCTAGAGCTAGTATCCTTAATGAAGTGGGAGGATGATATCTCATTGAGGTCACTTGATTTTGAACATATTCATAATCCATTCTAGTTTGTAAGCATCATATGAGTGGGAGATGAGGATCCAAAGGGGAAGGGGAAGGATGGGTAATGAAACTGAGGGCTGGTGAGGAATTTCTCTTTGGATCCATAAGTATTTGGAGCAGGATGACAGGCTCAGAGCCAAGGGAGACAGAACAAACACTGCTAGGAAGGGGTCTGGCCACTACAGAGAAGCAGTCAGTAACCTCAGTGAGGGAGAAGGACATATATGGAGGTAGGGGTGGCAAGGCTAGAAAGCTTGGTGCTCTGGGAATCATTCCATACAAGTGCAATGCCAAACAAAGACACTTAGATAGCATGAGATATATGGATTTGAACTAAAAATACAACATCCTAGTTATATGTTGTTTCATGTGGTGTTGAGCCGCCATAATCCCCTTCTCACATTAGGTCTTCATTTTTGCATTTCACGCCAAAAATTCTAGGATACACCCCATTTGGTCCATGAATCAATAAATTAAACCTTTTCATCCTCTAACCATATTTCACATGGTGTAGGCACTCTATAGATGGAAAATTCACTTCACCCTCACTATATGTTCTAGTTGCATGATATGAAACCATGTGACCTTTTGGTAAAATATATCCAAACTTAAAATACATTATCATAATCCTAATCACAAGATATTATAATGTGTGTCCAATGTTTTCATTGCATGAAGTTAAAAAACATGGTTCATGTCCCTATTGAATGATATAAAAATTTTAAAAGAATGTATCCTTCAACCGAGAGGGATCCCTCTTTCTGATGTTGATCACATACCGCACCATGTTGAAGAAATAAATAATGATTGATTCCCATTTAATATCATGGTATATCAAGAGATTGAAAAATTATATATCATTTGCTTGGCTCACTCATTGAACTACCTTAACACATCTATCATTAAAAACAAGTTTTTCTCTCACTCACGGATGCACTCCATCTAGGTGAGTTCCGACATGCGGTGGAAGAAAACCAAGGGTATTAAACCATCACTCAAACATTTCACATACTCAACTTCATGATGTAGTAATCCTTAAACATAGGTCCTCATAATTCTAGAAGAGTATGTCTAATAGGAGACCAAAAAAACATTACACACCTGGTCCGACAACGCGGAGATCGAGGGCGGCGGAGGATCATCAATGCGAAGATTGAGGGCGGTAGAGGTTCGACATGTAAAGATTGGGGGCAGAGGAGGTTCGGCAACGCAAAGCTCGAGGGCGGCGGAGATCTGGCAACGCGAAGCTCGGGTGGCAGCTTAGGGGAGTCGTAGGGTTACAGTACTGCGAGAGCTTTAGGTCGCGATAAATCAAGAGCATTGTGCGACCGACTGTATAAAATATGGCTTTACGGTTTTATCAGTGCTAAAAAAGAAGTGATAAAGGTCCCCTTTATCAGCACTGCAAAAGCGCTGATAAATCCTTCCTGCATCAGTGCTAAAATTTTAGCACTCATACAGGACTTCTTTATCAGCACTTTTCTAGAACTCATAAAGAGTCTCTTTATCAGCACTTTTTTAGCTCTGCTAAAGGGATTCTTTATCAGCGCTAGAAAATCACTGATATAGGGTTTCTTTATCAGTGGTTTTTTCTTAGCACTGATATAAGGTGGCACTTCG
The DNA here is from genome assembly GCA_963277665.1 of Viscum album. Classification (NCBI taxonomy): domain Eukaryota; kingdom Viridiplantae; phylum Streptophyta; class Magnoliopsida; order Santalales; family Viscaceae; genus Viscum; species Viscum album. The sequence continues at coordinate 596,075,374 of OY728147.1, read as the reverse complement.
CTTGCCAGTTTTTTAGTAGTGTCTCTCTTAGCTTGAGAGCATTCTTGGTAGAAAAGAAATTCTTTCTTAGCATGAGAGCTTTTCCAAATCTATTGTGCACAACTACCAAAAAATTTCTAGGCTAATGAAAAATATATAATTTGGATTTTAAATTACATGGAATAATAAAATTAATTAATTACTCAAAATAATTTATTCATTTCATTTAATTCTTAGTAATACCCCATGTCTAATAATAATAGTTGACTATTATTCTTAATTGACATGCACCCATCGAATTACACCTAATATTATTTAATTAAATAAATTATATTATTTCTCAAAAATTCCCTTAAAACTACAAGGCATGTATATATTAATATATATGGTGTGTACTTTTATTTTTCCATTGTTATTTATTTCCTCCACCACATTTATTAGACCTTGAATAATGACTATTTATTTATCAAATAAATATAACTGCATTACTCGCTAATAAATAGATTATTCCACCCAAATATATTCTCTCGAATAACTAATGTAAAAATAAATGTGATCATACATCCTTGAATAATTATTAAACCATATTCAGATATAATCATTATTCAACTTGTTAAATTAATATTTAGCTGAGATACATGGACACAATTAGTGTGTGACCCTCTATGCTTATTTCTCAGTGGTATTAGGTGGAGCCTGCCTAAAGTCCAAGGTTAGCGTCTCGAAACACGCCAAGGCACCCATAGAGAAATAAGTTAACATTGCAATGACATGTCACCTCTTACGAACGATTACCATGTAATTTAATCCCGTTTTCCCAATATCTCGAATCAAGTGGGTTGCATGCTAGTGTCATCAACCCATGTGCTCGATTATTCTTTCTTTGACTTTCTGATGTTGAAATTTTCCATACCTCACCATGGACATGGATTTATTTAGGCTATACCAATTCCATCAAAGGGCCTGAAATATCTACTTATAATATGGAACATAAGGGATAAATCCTTTCTCGCATTATCTATTAATGCAGTATCACTCGTGATGCACCCAACATATCCTACCTCACTACGAATAGTGTTTCATCATAGTTTTAATAAATAAATCTAATTGTGTGAGTTGTAATACACATTAATAATAATATTAAAGTCAAAGTACCAATACACACGTTCACAGATAGGAACATCCAATGAAACTATGAAATGTGGATTTTCTACAGGTGGGTCTCCTTCTCATAATATCATCCTAGATATTACCAAGGGTGCACACCATGAGAAGGCTCCTCAAAGTTTTATGAGTCCTCACCCCTAATGGCCTATATTATTTGTGTCCCTAAAATAACATCATTCGGCCATAGAACATATATTCAAGAATATTGTTATGGCACTTTCGGGTTCTCATCATAGGAGGGATCTGTTGTGACCCTTTAATGAGACACCTATCCTTAGGACATTATCACATGCATTGTCATGCTACAAGAACAATCCAGATGTGATAAGGAATTTATTAATGAATAAATTAAAAATTAGTTGGTTCTAGGACACCAAATCCAACAAACTCACACTTGAACTAGAGTCAGCTGCTAACAAACTTTAACCTACTAGCTCTCACATGATATTAATTCTTCTACTGAGATAGGCCTTTAGTCATAGGTTTTGCCATGTTCTCTTTCATTGACACTCAGTTAACTAAAACATCACCCCTTTGATAGAAATCCCTCAAGAGGTGATACTTCCGAAGTATGTGCTTTGTCCGTTAATGTGACCTTGGTTCTTTTTCAAGAGTCAACTATGAAGTATTATCACAATACAATGTGATAGGATATTTACTACTAGGCACCACATCATGCTCCTGGAACATGTTCTGAATCTAGGCGGCATCCATGGATACATTAGAAGCTGCTATATATTCAGACTCCAGTATAGAATCGGCCATAACTTGATTCTTTGAACTCTTCCAGCTCATACCTCTTTCATTGAGACAGAAAATATATCCATATTGTGACTTAAAATTGTTCTGATCTATCTAAAAACCATCATTAGCATACCCTCTGATGACAAGCTCTTAATCTCCTCCATACAAAAAGAACATATCCTTAGTTCTTCTCAGATACTTAAGAATAGTATTAACAGTAGTCCAATGTTGTTCTCCTGGATCTGTATGATATATTCCTACCATGTTCAGTGCATAGGAAACATCTTTACTGGAATATAACATGGCATACATGATGTATCCTATAGCTGAAGCATATGGGATCTTACTCATTCAATCTTTCTCTTGTTGTGTATGAGGACACCTTTTCTTAGAAAGATGTATGCCATGTGACACTGGACCCAATCCCCTCTTGGATTGTTCCATACTAAATCTCTTTAGTATCTGTTCTATGTATATACCATTACATAGTCCAAGAAACATCTTGGATCTATCACAATTGATCTTGATCCCTAGAATGTAGGCTTCTATACATAAGTCCTTCATGGAGAAACACTTGTTCAACTAGTCCTTAACTGAATATATGATTAGTACATCGTTTCCAATAAGCAATATGTCGTCAACATATACTACTAGGATAATGAACACATTCCCATTAAACCACTTATAAATAGATGACACACATTCGATCTTAATGAAACCAAATTCATTTTATGGCTTCATCAAATCTAATGTTCCATGACCTGGATGATTTCTTTAATCTATAAATGAATTTCTGAAAGTTCCAAACTCGTTTGGCTTCACCTTTTGTCATAAACCCTTCAGGTTGTGTCATATAATCATTTTCCAGAAGATTCCCATTAAGGAAAGTTGTTTTGACATCCATTTCCAAATCTTGTAGTCATGCTAAGCTGTTATGGAAAGTATGATTCTTATGGATTTAAACATGGAAACTGGTGATAAGGTTTCATCATAGTCAATTCCTTGACATTGTATGAATCCTTTGGCCACTAGTATTTCTTTATAGGTGCTAACTTGACCATCCATGTCCAGTTTTCTCTTGAATGCCCATTTGCATCCAACATGCTTTACATCAACTAGCTCATCGGCCAGAACCCAGACTTGGTTTTGATGCATGGAATCCATCTCATAATTCATAGCCTCTAGACATCTTGTAGATCCTAAGATTTCGAATAATTTATTTTAGGATAGAGGTTCATCATTTTCCAACAATAATGATTCACCATCCTTGGTGACTAGGAAACCAAATCTCTCTAGTTACCTTACCTCTCTTTAGCTCTTATGCAGTACTTGTGTTTCTGGAACCTCTTCCATGGGGACCTGTGGAACTTGTTCCTATAACAACTTCTATTTATCTTGAGCCTCAACTTCATCGATGTTAATCTTGCTCTCACTATACTTTTTGAGGAGGTTATCCATCTCAAGAAAGATGGTTTGTCTGGTGACAATCTCTTTCTTGTCTGAAGGGTTATATAGGTAATATCCTTTCGTTACCTTGGGATATACTATAAAGATATACTTCATGCCCTGGGGTGCTAGTATGTTTCCTAAGAAGGCCTTGACAAATGCCTCACATCCCCATACACGTGTGTGCAACAAAATGGGTTTCTTTCCATTCCATAACTCAGAGGGAATTACATTTTCCACCTTGGTTGATACTCAGTTTAATGTTTATGTTGTATTTTGTAATGTATATCCCCAAAAGGATAATGGAAGATCTGCATAACTCATCATCGACCCCACTATGTCCAATAATGTGAGGTTCCTCCATTCACTAACACCATTCCATTGTGGTGTATAAGGAGGAGTGAGCTGAGTTAGAATCCCAGACTCCCGTAGAAGATTGATGAACTCTTGGTTCATATATTCTCCACCTTGATCTGATCGAAGCTTCTTTATCTTCTTACCAAGCTGATTCTCTACTCCATTCTTGAATTCCTTAAATTTATCTAAGTCTTATGACTTATATCATTAAGTAGACATATCCATATCTAACAAATCATCAGCAAAAGAAATGTTGTAATAATATACACCTCTTGCTTCTACTGGAAATAGTCAACACACATCCGTGTGCAACAATCCTAGAAGCTATGTGGCCCTTTCACCCTATCCAATGAAAGGCAGCATAGTCAATTTTCTTTGTAAAAAAGCATGACATCTATCAATCGGTTTTAGGTAAGTAGAGTGTAAATAGACATCTAGGCTGAACTTTGCCAAGTGATTCTCATTTACAAGACTGAGACAGTGATGCCACAATGGGGTGATGTATGAGTCATCTGAGTTTGTTTTGTTATTTATTTTCAACACTAGTTTTTTTTAATTTAAAACAGACAAAACATTATTTAAATGCATCATACCATAAAATAAGTTTTTCTTATAAAAGAGATAACCCTTATTTCCAAACTTGAAAATAAATCCATCCATATCCAAACGAGATAAAAAAATTATGTTCTTGGTAACACTAGGAACATAATTAATGTTATATAAAACCAAAATCATCCCAGTTTGAAATGAGAGGTGGTAATCACCAATGGCTAACACAGCCAGCCCCACGCCATTAGTAGCTCGAAGATCCACCTCTCCTCTAGCAATATTTCTAAATCTTCTTAGTTCCTACATTTGAATACATATGTGATCCCCCAAGCTATATCTAATACCCAATGTGTAGAAATAGAACAATTTCACTCGATAATGAAGCACATTTAGAATCCCCACGCTTCTAAGTACAGTTCCACTTCTAGTGTCCTTGATTTCAACAAGAAAAACATACCGCCTCCCGTTCCTTTCCCTTCCTTTGGATTTTCCCCTTCTTGGAGGGATGGAACTCGGGGGGGCTTCAGAGTATTTATATGTCTTTGGACCCTTTTCCTTGTCCTTCATTTTCTTATTCACCATAAGGATTGTGGGTTTTTCATGCCCCGTGTCCTTATCTACCTGAAGAATTAAGGTCAGAAGTTCCAATAGACTCTTCTCATTGTTGAACATGTTGTATGTGATAATAAATCAAGAGAAGGTCTTGGGCGGTGATGATAGGATGAAATCTATACGCAACTCATCCAGAAACATAATCCCTAAGATGTCCAGGTGTTCAATATAGCCAATGAGCTTGACTACATGATACCCAGTTGACACAGACTCTCCAAGTTTAGTTATAAACAAATCATTGGATGTCTCATATCTATCCTATCTAACCTTCTCTTGATAGATATCCTTAAGGTGAGACATCATGATATACGCGCCAATTTTTTCATGTTACTTCAAGATCTCATTAGAAATGGCCGATAGCGTGAAACACTGGACATATATGGAATCATCCATGTGTTTCATATGGAGAGATAAATCCTCATCACTAGCCTCTTTTCCAGGTGTAACTGGAATAGGCTCTTCCAGAACATACAATTTCCTCTCGTGGTGAAGGATGACATGTAAATTCCTCTACCACTCATGGAAATTAGTGTTGGTGAGAAGGTTTTCCTTCTTGAGTATGGTTCAAAATGATATGTTTGAAGTCATTTTTCTTATTGTTTCTAAAAATTAAGATGAGAAATGGTTTAGAACATTATTATGATAAAACTAGGGATAATAAATAAATTAGTACTTATTAGTCTCCCACTATTTTAACAAAATCCTATAGCCCTCACCATTGAGTTTGGAATATTCTGTTGCCTGAATATTTTAGTGTAAAGGATCCATATATCCCATCACATTACCCCAACTAGGGTTGGTCAAGAAACTTGAAGGGTTTTATGTAGGCATTCTAAATGCTAACTGCATTAACTCACAGCTCCTTGATCCGCTGAGTGGACTCCAAAATCCTGAAATACATTCATTTTTGGATTTCCTCTACCATTGCCTCTTTGTCACACCTAGTCCTGATGTGGCAGTCAACCCTAGATTTGAAACAAGTCAAGTCAAACCAAAACCTTGAATTAGAATCCCCTGATAATTGAAATCACCCTAACTAGGGTTGGTCAATCACTTTGAACTATGGTTCAATTCTAACCAAGATTATGGATGGCTATACCAACTTAATATTTCTTTGAGGGATTTTATCCTTATATGTACATTTCCATTTTATTATCTTCGATTACATGCTTGTTAATATTAAGTTGTCTATACTTAAGTGATTAACCATGTCTATGATAGTATTTTATGCATAAGATGGTCTTATTTTAGTTCTATATTGCATGTTTGATTAATTCATTAATTGTGTGATTGTGACAACACACCCAAAATAAATAAACCATGCAACTGACAGAAATAAAATAAATTGTATGAGCATGATCGTGTTATATTGGATATTTTATCTAGATATTGAAAAAATAACCCAATAACTATGGGAGAAACACCTTGATCCTTTTGGGATAATGTTTACAGCATTCCACATGTCCACCATTGTATCTCCTTGGATTTCTTTCACCTTGGATCTTAACTTGAGTTGCCTCCACCAACTTGGGAGCTTCATCCATTACATTTCCCTTTTTCTCACATTGAGGTGAGGGGTAAAACAGGGTTTTACATAAAAGAAACCTTGGGCATGCAGGCCCTACATATTAATGAGTAGAAGGCTCACAGGCCAAAAAATTTAATATAAATAAATAAATTAAAAGAAACAATTCACATCCAAAGGTCTTGGTCTAGCTCATGATCATGAATACATGAAATGATACTTAATAATAAATAAAACTATAATTCAATTCTTTAATCATTATTGTTTAAGATAAATCACGCTTGAATCAATTAATTACCTTTAATTAATCAATCTTTTTATCTTATACCTTTTCTGAATTTCCTTGAGATTCTAGTCATGTATAATTTTAAACAAATAAATTCATTTGAAATTATCTTTATACGTAACTTGTACCTTGAGGAAACCCGGTGAATTCCCATTCATAACTACCCAATGGTATAAATGAACATTACAAAGATGGTGAATTAAACACACATATATATAACACCTATCACGTGTTGTGCCTCAACTTTACGCCTACACTATGGTACACGTATCAAGGGTTTGTATAATATAATAACAAATTTTAATAAATCTATGCAATTTGGATGATCACACAACATGTAGATCCGACTACACAGAGTGTACTTTTGTTCATCGTCAATCCAAAGTACATTCCTGGGGACATGGAAAGTAGATGTACTTCGAAAAGTTTTGGAGTACATGGCATGTTCAGTGGGACACACGCCATGTAGTGTCTGCATTACATGGTTTCCAGCCGTGAAATCTATGTACGGGGTACACGGTCCAACCTCAGACCGAAGGGACTACATTCCGTGTTCAGTGGACCACACAGCGTGTAATCTGGAAACAGTGTTCCACTGATTCCTGGTCAACACACTGTGTCATTTATGACTTAGGAATACTCCAACACACGACCTGATTTGGCGTACCAGTCTGATCCATTGAACCTATAATACACGATGTGTACTTGTGAATACAATCCATGTATTCTGGTGTTGTATAAACAGGAAAATTTGTTACCCTCAGATGAGATCCTCTATTTTCTTTTAATCAAAATTAAAAGAAAAATTCGTTTCTATAAGGTGAATGAGAAACGTGAGTGGAGGAACATATCTCGAGATTCAGATTTTAAAGAACGATTAACTTCAATTGAAACAACTAAATTATTAAATGAGTAAATCTCAAAAGAAAAACATAAATAATTATAATCAATGATATGACCCCTCTGATACCACTTCTAGGTTCTGGGCATAGCGGAAGCACATTGGTGGGTGTACCCAACATTAATTTTAGCATTAACAATGATCAATTTGAGATCCTTCACGATAATAAAACGGTCGATATTCGGAATAAAATGAAGAATGAAAACGAAATAGGGGAGTCCCAGAACCATAAATAAGATCATCATATGTTGGTTATATGTATTTTAATTAATTGACAAGAATTACCTTGAAGGAATTTTTTCTTCATTGATGTTTCCAGTCATGATCCGATGTGATCTATCGTAGCGTCATAGAATCCAAGTGTAGGATTCCTCTATCAGTGATCCACACATGCTCCACGTATCTATGGACATATCCGAAGGGATCTCTGGGTGCTAGCTCAGAAGAGCCTTCGCTTATGATGTCCACCTTCGATCGCCTTGATCCAGTGGAGGTGGATCTCTCTCCCATATTTTCAGAGTGTTCTTGGTGAAAAAGGAATTCTCTCTTGGTTTGAGTGCTTTTCCAAATCCATTGTTCACAACCACCAAAAAATGTCTAGGCTAATGAGAAATATATAATCAGGATTTTTAATTACATGGAATAATAAAATGAATTATTTACCTGAAATCATTTATTCATTTCATTTAATTCTTTGTAATACCACATGTCTAATAATAATAGTTGACTATTATTATTACTTGACATGCGCCCAGCGCATTACACCTAATATTATTTAATTAAATAAATAATATTATTTATCATAATTTCCCAGAAAAAATACATTGCATGTATATATTAATATACACAGCGTGTACTTTTATTTTTTTATTTTTCTTTATTTCCTCCACCACATTTATTAGACCTTGAATAATGACGCTTTATCTCTTAAATACATATCCCTGCATTACTCGATAATAAATATATTATTCCACCCATAATATATTCTCTCAAATAACTAATGCCGAAATAAATATGATCAGATATACTTGAATAATTATTAAACCACAGTCGGTAATAATCTTTATTCAACTTGTTAAATTAATATTTAACTGGGATACTTGGACATATGTAGTGTGTGACCCTCTTGGCCTCTTTCTCAGTACCATTAGGCGGAGCCTGCCTAAAGTCTAAGTTTAGCATCTAGTAACATGCCAAGGCACCCATAGAGAAAGAAGTTAATGTCACAATGACGTGTCACCTCCTACGAATGCTTACCATTTAATGTAATCCCTTTGTCTTGATATCTCGAATCAAGCGAGTTTCATGCTAGTGTCATTAACCAATGTGCTCCATCATTCTTTCTTTGACTTTCTGGAATTGAACTTTCCCATTCTATACCATGGTCATGGATTTATTTAGGCTATATCAATTCCATCAAAGGGTATGAGATATCTACTTCTATTATGGAACATAAGGGACAAATCCTTTCTCACATTATATATTAATGCAGTATCACTCATGATGCACCCAACGTATCCAACCTCACTATGAACAGTGTGTCGTCACAGTTTTCATCAATACATCTAAGTGCGCGAGTTGTAATACCCTTTAATAATAATCTTAAAGTCTATGTATCAATACACACATCCACAGATAGGAACATCCAATGAAACTATGAAATGTGAATTTCCTACTAGCAGGTCCATTTCTCATAATATCCTCCTTCATATTACAATGGGCGCAAACCATGATAAGGTGCCTCAATGTTTTATGATTCCTCGCCCCTAATGGCCTATATTATTTGTGTCCCTTAAATAACATCATCCAGCCATAGAATATATATTCAATAACAATGTTATAGCACTTCCGGGTTCTCATCATAGCAGGGATCTGTTATGACTCTTTAATGCAACAATTATCCTTAGAAAATTATCACATGCATTGTCCCGCAGAAGAACAATCAAGATGTGATAAGGTATTTATTAAGGAATAAAGTACAAATTAGTTGGTTATAGGCCACCAAATCCAAAAATTTGAATATATTTGAACTGATTATCCGTAGCTAGAGTATAAGGTCATACTATATCTATTCCCCATGTAGAAAATGACCTGGAGTATACAACTGTATGTAGAAACTCTGGGGGTTGATGAATGAAGTTGGCATGCACGTGGCAGGGGTGACACTTTTTTGGTGAAGTCTGTGCAATCCTGTGTCATTAAAGGATAAAAGTATCCAAGCCTTCAGGTTTGATCATAAATCTTATGCCCAGACTTGGGATCACCACAATCTCCTACATTTACTTCTTTCTTGACAGCTATAGTTTCTTCTCCATCAATACACCTGAAGAGGACTTCTTTCGAGCCTTGTTTGTAGAGGATATTTGTAACAACCCGATATTTTATGATAAGTATTCTTTTTAATTTATTTGATGTCATGTTTTTTATGCTACACCAATATTATCTTGTGCTATACGCAACACTGTATTAGCCTGTAGTATACGCAACACTATTCTTAGATTGTGTTACACACAATTTCAAGTTATTTTGATAATTGTCATTCTACGCAAAATTGAGTGTATATATATATATTCAATGTATAAAAGAAATATGGTTGGATTATATTATATGAAACAAAAAAGGAGTCTTTCACAACACGCAACCCTAACTTGGCTTTCATTACATGCAATCACGACCTTCCCCTATAGCGTGTGTTGTACGCAATACCGGGTTTTACTAAACAACGGTATATTGTTATAGTATTACTATGAACTAGCCGTTATGAATGGTATTACCTAAATTTTGAATTTTATAACATTATTATTCATCTTACACAATTTCTAGAAAATGGTATAAGAACAAAATAAATTTTTTTGGGTAAAATAAGTATTTTTAAAAAAATGCAGTTTTTCCGCCTTTTGATGGATCACACACTTTAAATCTAGTTGTTGACATGTTTATAAGTTCAATTTGACAAAATAAAATTCTTCTTTTGATTTATGATATAAAAATTTACATTGGATAAAGTTTTGATATTTTTCTGATAACTTTCATATTTTAATGAATAGTAAAAATACACTATATTTTAATTAAAAACAACTTTTTTCATCGTAATAATATATGTGGTTAAATTATAATATTGAATGGTTTTAAAGTATAAATAGAATATATTTTTACCATTTAATATAATTTATGTCATTAGCATTGATTTTACTTTGAATTCATAGTTTAAATCAATTCAATCTTTTGCAATGTTTTAATCAAAACCCCGTTTTCATTCGACAACGGGATTAATTTTAATTTAATTTCTAAAACTTCTTGTGTATTGGATTTGAAAACATGAATTCCATATTTGGAATCAGTAGTTCCAAATTATGTTAATAGGCCATTTTTTTAGGAATTATGAATAGTAACTACGGTAAATTTTATTTACCATAGTTAAAGGTAAATCGTGTAATTAAGGGTAAATATAATATTATAAAATTACCCTAACACAGTAAAAAATTCTATTGGATGGATATAAGTATACCCATATCACCTAAGTGTCGGATTAGATTCATTTTATGGACTTTTGACCATGAAAATAATTTAATTATTATTAAAACCAAAGAAAGTGACAAAATGTCACTCTCTTAAATATTATAAGTATAATAATTTTAATTTAGTGATAAACATCATAAAACATATAACATGAATAGTATCCAGAAAAATAATAAAATTATCTACATCATGATAATTTATTTATAATTTTTAGGGTTTAAATAATAGTCATTAATGGTGATACATTAATGATACAGAAATTATTTAGTAAGTGAAAAATAAGTAATATAGTTTTTATTGAAATAATAATACACATTAAAAGGCCCACAATCCTGACCAAAACTTATTGGTAGTGTATATCTACACCTTAATCATACAAGGACCTAATATATAACCGTTTGGAGTCTTATAAAATTGATTATGATACTTATATTATTTTATTTTAAATGATGCCAAAGTTGTCACCTTCATAATTTAGTAAATATAACAATTTAAATATTGTGATTTTAAGATGATAAATTCGAGTAAAAGTTTTATTGTGAAAGTTAATAGATTTATATCCATTATAGGATTTTAGTTTTAATTTTTATGCAAAAAATATGTATATTAAATAATTATAAAAAAATGTTGTAGTAATTATTTTATAAAGAGATAAACCAAATAAATGGTATTAAAAATAATAAAATAAATAGTATACGAACTATTTAATGTTCTCCACTAATTTACTATATACATATGACCTTTTATAAATATATTAAATATTTTAGTTTGAACATATCTTCTGTATATATTTTATTTAAATTCAAATAAATGAATAGTGTCAAAATTTACACTATTGTAATTTTATAAAAATAACATATTATAAATTTGTTTAAAAATAAAAAATATATAAAAAAATTATAAATTTAAATTTATATGGTCTAAAATGTTTTAACGTATCCAATTATGGACAATTCACAACAAATAAGTAATTATTTGTTATAATTTAAAATTTAGAATGTTATTACCACAAATAAAATTAAATTGATTAAGTAAGGATAAATCAAGTTGATAATGTTTAAAATAATTTCCTAACATGTCTAAATTTAATTTTTTGATGTGATTACAACCCTATATCATCTAATATTCGAATATGAGTCATTTTTTGAGGTTTTTAAGTGGGGTTATATTTATTATAAATTAATATTTTAAATATTTCCAAAGGTGCCCCTCCCCTCCAATATAAAAGGGCACCTCCTCCCTCTCTTCCTCACACCAATTTGAGCCTTAAAGCTCGGAAAACCCCTTCCAAATTCTCTTCTACACTTCCCGAGAAACATCCTAGAGGTCCTGGTCTTCTTCAAAGACCAATTCTAGTGCTCTAAGAGGAGGTCTCAAAGAGGCGCTTCAAAGAAGATGTAATGTTCGTTACCGATTCTTTCAACTTTATTTCTTCTTACACTTCTTCTTCATTAGTTGTTTCATTATGAAGTAATAACATCAGTATCACTCATTTACTGATATGTTATTATATGTATGAAACAACCCTATTTCACCATCTATCCATCCTACAGAAAACGAAATCACCGCGCGTGCGTACGTACGGAATACCGTCTCCACGCCGTGGTGTAATCTATTTTCCACCACTACCTTACTTGGATGGGTATAATGGTGTAAATAATAACTATATATGATTATTTTAATGTGATATTTATTCTGAAATAGTATACATACAATCCAATACAATTCCATGATCATGGGAACGATATCATCGCTCGTGTGTACGTAAGGAATACCGTCTCCACGAAGCGATGAGATTCATTCTCAATTATTAACCATTCATAAATGATTATAAAGTATATATAATAAGTAATCATGAAATATATGACAGAATAATGATACTATATTTATGTATTTATATATATGTATGTCATCCAATTAATTCCATTCAATTCCATGAGGAAACGAAAACAACGTTTTTGCATACGTACGGCCTACCGTCTCCATGAACGGTGTATTTCATTACATTTATCGATATATTATATATATGTTCATTCTGAATATATATTATTTATAAATCATGTTTTATATTCAGTAATATTGATCTAAGTAATCATATGAATAATTACAAGTCAAAACAGGGATGACAAATGAAATGATTTTACCCAAAACGCTCTTTAACATGGAATTTACAAAAGAACGGGTAATATAAAGTCACAAATGAACCATATATGATATCATAACAATGAATATGATTCTATAGTAAGTCAATTACATTATTTAAATCATTATACATGAGGTTCGGATACGTATGAAGCATATCAGACCTAAGGTAAGGGATAACTTTTCCAATCTCATTTTTATCCGAGATTGTTTATTCGTAAGTATTTACTGGGGTTATATTTATCATCCATGTCCTTGTTTTCTAAAAATGTTTTCATGTATTTTTAATTTCCTTTTTACCCATTTTAGACTTTTACTACATGGTATGTATGAAATCGTTCTTTTATGAGGTACTTTTTGACTGTTTCGACAAAAGTACGAGGAGAATGTTTTTTAACGTATACGGCATGAAAGGATTTTTACGGTTTTATAAAGCCTTATTTTCATAAAGCTTCATCCAAAATATTTCATGTCTATTTTCAAAAAAATCTACATTATTTTAAAATTTCATGGCATTTTGTGAAAAGAAAATGATTTTGAAGAAGAAAGGATATTTTCCTCAAGAATTCATTTCAAGTGTTTTATCAGAACCATTTTTCATCTAAGATGACATTATTTCATATGTGTATGTTTCAAGTATCATGTATCTATGATTTATATGGTTTCACTTTTCTTATTATGAAATGATAACCATTTATTTTATATGGATTATGTGATGATGTGATGATGTTTATGAAACCTATTTTATTTATTGGGTTATTATGAATGATGTATGTTTATTTTGTGGAACAAGTAAAAATGATTTCATTATGAGATGGGTGGGACCTATATCTCCCTCAAATTCGTTGGTTAAAGATTTATATCTCATGAGATATACATGGCTGGAACGTTAAGTTAATCTGGTTCAGTGTTACAGGACTGAAACGAGGAGTGAACTCGATTCAGAAACGGACTTTGTCCACTAAGATGGTCTTGGAAGCAATGCCTTGTCTACTATAGAAATCATAACATGTGCTTAATGGTTTCCACAATTACATGTTTTATTCCGATGATATTTTATCATCATTCATGTTCCCTTATGATATATGCCTTACGTACTTCCAAGATTCATGTCTTTGCTCAAGATTTTGATGTTTAGATTTTATGTTCATGTTTTTGCATTCAAATGTTTATGGATTGTTTTATGTTATCTATGTTTACCCTTACTTGGAATTTGAGCTCACCCATTTTATGTTTTCTTTTCCCCAGGATAAAAAAGAAAGGTTTTAGGTAAGAAAAAAATGGGAAGATCTTTATCTGAGATGTTGAAGATCTTTCACCATGATTAGAAGATTATATTACGAGTTTCCAAAGTGACTAAACTATTACGGTCCTTGTGTGTCTGTTTTTGTTATTTATTAAGTATTCCGCAAAAGTAATGTAATTTCCATGTACATCAAGCTTTGGGTCTCTACAGTTGGTATCAGATGAATGGTTTAGTCAACCTTTGGAAACTAGGATGTGAAAACATTAGTGAGATCCCTAGAGATATTTCTAAGGTATGTCTAGGGATATCCCGAAGGATAAGTATACGTATAGGATATAGTCATAGAACTATGGTAACGATCATAGAATTTAACCTAAGATGTCAGATATTGAGGGTACTCCCCCATTACTATGTTATTTTCCTTAGCATGATTTTTTCCTCTCACACTATTATTTTTGGGTTTTAGAAAATGGCTGGAAACAGGAAGATTCACGATAATTGAGGATATGACGGACAATGGAATGATATTCTTCATGAGCAACAAAATGAAATGGGATTTGGAAGTCCAAACAACATTATTATACCTAATCAGCAATCTCATAATATGATCAATAATCTCAACTTTGGTAAGTTTCCCGACTCAGATAATAAGAGAAAGATGGAGTTTCATGATGATCATAGAGGTAAGAAAGTTCAATTTCCCTCATGTAAATCATGTGGGATGAGGCATCAGGGAGATTGTTTCAAAGGAACTGGAAGATGCTTTGGATGTGGAAAAGAAGGACACAAAGCCAGTAAGTGCAAAGGAAAAGGTTTAGTTAACACCATGGACAAGGATAATGGAATTGCTACGAAATCAATAATGATTAAATGTTTTAAATGTGAAATGTATGGGCATTATGTAAACCAATTCCCTAATGGAAAATCTCATGAAGAGAACCAGTATGGTCATACAGGTAGTATTTATGTGGATGATGATGAAGAGACTACAAATGAAATATGAGATGAAATAAATTATGAAGCTCAGCTAGTGGTTTAAGAAGACAGTGGAGTGATTGTCTGTTTATAAATAATAATGTATGGTACTATGGAATCATCTAAGGATTGTTACACTATTGTTTTTCCTAAAGTATATGAAAGTATATGTTGAATGGTACCGGTAACCATGGAAGGTTATTCAGATATTTTTTTAAATTACATGATATGCGCATAATGAAGGGATAAGAAGATAATGAGATGTTTGATTGTATTAATGAGCTCATGACTGATATACGGACTAAGTGATATTATGGTTTTATTATATAGATTTTTGGGATTTTGGTATGTGGAAAGAGTTACCTTTTGACAGTATTCATGTTTTCACTAAGGTTATATAGTAATTTATGTTTCAAGAGAATATATGACTAAGGTATTCATGTGTTTGGAATGCAACCAATAAGATATATCTTATGATATATGTGGGATAAATGCTTTTATTCACATTCTAGGTAGATAACCTTTCTAGTAATTGTTTTCTTTATACTATGGGCTTGGACCGAAGTGTTTTAGATAAGCCTAAAGATTGGAATGGATTATGTTGGACATAAGTTTGTATTGTTTAAGAATAGAACTTTTTTTCGATATTATTGATGGTATGTTATAGTAATGTAGTTTTAGAAAAAAGAAATACTGCAGGATGGGAAACAGCCCATCGCGTCAGACAAGGCTGTGGAAATCGAACCCATAACCGAAGTGCGACAGGCCTTTATCGCCTACCACTATCCTATAGTAAGTCCCTGGTTAGTAGAAACTAGTTTTATTCTATTAAGCGGTATGATATATGAAGTATAAGTTCATTTTTTGAACCATATATGATTAATCTAACCATAAGATAACTTTTGTTAACCTTTTGTTTGAAACAGATGGAATGACCCATCATTCTATCACATGATCTGCTAACACTTCATGAATAAAAAATTCAACTTCATTTCTTTAAGAGATGAAGTGGAAATTGTTCAAATAATGAACAACAGTGAGATTGTACCAAAATCAAGCAAGTATTTCTTCTAATTCAAATTCTTCAAATTTTGGGAAATGATCTTGAAATCCAAAAATGTTGTCCTGGTGCCCTTATATCCGATGAATCATATGGTACCTTAGATCATCACAAATATATGGCTTTGTGATTGTTGGTATTTTCATAGCCCTGTTCTCTACCACTCTCCATCAGAACATGATGGTTAGATTTCTCTTCAATATCCATATTTTCACCTATGTTCTCCTACGTGGAAACCCAGTGATGAGTTAATTTGGGTAACCATTACATTTCATACTTTAGTTTTGAAAGTTATGTTTTGGCATTTCATTTTACGATGTGGGTTTTAATTAAAGAAACTTTCAAGTAGAAAACCATGCATAACCATGACGAATTTCGAGGGAGAAATTCATTTTAAGGGGGTAGAATGTAACAACCTGATATTTTATGAAAAGTATTCATTTTAATTTATTTGATGTCATGTGTTTTATGCTACAACAAGATTATCTTGTGCAATACGCAACACCGTATTAGCTTGCAGTATACGCAACACTACTCTTAGATTGTGTTACACGCAATTTTAAGTTCGTTTGATAATAGTCATCTTCACAACATTGAGTGTATATATATATATATATTCACTTTATAAATGAAATATGGTTTGATTCTGTTATATGAAACAACAAAGGAGTCTTGCACAACATGCAACCCAAACTTGGCTTTCATTACACGCAATCACGACCTTCCTCGATAGCGTGTGTTGTACGCAATACCGAGTTTTACTAAACAACGGTATATTATTATAATATTATTATGAACTAGCCGTTATGAATAGTATTAACTAAATTTTGAATTTTAAAACATTATTATTCATCTTACACATTCTCTAGAACATGGTATAAGAACAAAATAAATTTTTCGGGTAAAATAAGTATTTTTAAAAAAATGCAGTTTTGCCGCCTTTTGATGGCACACCCACTTTAAATATAGTTGTTGACATGTTTATAAGTTAAATTTGACAAAATAAAATTCTTCTTTTGAATCAGGATATAAAAATTTACATTGGATAATGTTTTGATATTTTTCTGATAACTTTTATATTTTAATGAATAGTAAAAACACGCTATATTTTAATTAAAAACAACATTTTTCATCGTAATAACTTATGTGGTTAAACTATAATATTGAATTTCTTTAAAGTATAAATAGAATATATTTTTACCTTAATATAATGTATGTCATTAGCATTGATTTTACATTGAATTCGTAGTTGAAATCAATTCAATCTTTTGCAATGTCTCAATCAAAAACCCGTTTTCATTCGACAACAGGATTAATTTTAATTTAATTTTTGAAACTTCTGTTTATTAAATTTGAAAAAATGGATTCCATATTTGGAATCTATAGGTCCAAATTATGTTAATAGGATATTTTTTTATTTTTGGGAATTATGAATAGTAACTACAGTAAATTTTATTTACCATATTTAAAGGTAAATAGGGAAATTAAGGGTAAATATAATATTATAAAATTACCCTAACACATGAAAAAATTCTACTGGATGTATAAATGTATACTTATATCACCTAAGTGTAGGATTAGATTTATTTTATAGACTTTTGACCATGAAAATAATTTAATTATTATTAAAACCAAAGAAAGTGACAACATGTCACTCTCTTAAATCTTATAAGTATAATAATTTTAATTTAGTGAGAAACATTATAAAACTTTGAACATGAATAGTCTCCAGAAAGATAATAAAACTATATACATCATGATAATTTCTTTATAATTTTTAGGGATTAAATAATTATCATTAATGGTGATACATTAATGATGCCGAAATTATTTATTAAGTGAAAAATTAGTAATATAGTTTTTATTGAAATAATAATACCCATTAAAAGGCCCAAAAACCTGACCAAAACTTATTTTTAGTTTATATATACACCTTAATCATCCAATTACCAAATATATAACCGTTTGGAGTCTTACAAAAGTGGTTATGATACATATATTATTTTATTTTAAATGATGCCAAAGTTGTCACCTTCATAATTTAATAAATATAACAATTTAAATATTGTGATTTTAAGATGATAAATTCTATTAAAAGTATTATTGTGAAATGAAATATATTTATCGCCATTATAGGATTTTATTTTTAATTTTTATGCAAAAAATAAGTATATTAAATAATTATACAAAAATGTTGTAGTAATTATTTTATTAAGAGTTAACCAAAAAAAGGTTTTATAAATAATAAAATAAATATTATATGAACTATTTAATGTTCTACACTAATTTTATAGATACATATTACCTTTTATAAATCAATTAAAGCTTTTATTTCGAACATATCTTCTTTATATATTTTTTTTAAATTCAAATAAATGAATAGTGTCAAAATTTACACTATTGTTATTTTATAAAAATAACATATTATAAAAAAATTTAAAAATCACAAAAAATATATAAAAATTATAAATTTAAATTTATATGGTCTAAAATGTTATAAAGTATCCAATTATGGACAATTCACAACAAATAAGTAATTATTTGTTATAATTTAAAATTTAGAATGTTATTACCACAAATAAAATTAGATTGATTAAGTAAGGATAAATCAAGTTGATAATGTTTAAAATAATATCCTAACATGTCTAAATTTAATTTGTTGATGAGATTATAAACCTATCTCATCTAATATTCGAATATGAGTCATTTTTGTGGTTTTTAAGTGGGGTTAGATTTATTATAAATTAATATTTTAACGATTTCCAAAGGTGCCCCTCCCCTCCCTTATAAAAGGGCACCTCCTCCCTCTCTTCCTCACACCAATTTGAGCCTTCAAGCTCGGCTATCCCCTGAAAAATTCTCTTCTACACTTCCCTAGAAACATCCTAGAGGTCCTGGTATTCTTTAAAGACCAATTTTAGTGCCCTAAGAGGAGGTCTCAAAGCGACGCTTCAAAAAAGAAGTAATGTTTGTTACCGATTATTTCTACTTTATTTCTTCTTCCACATCTTATTCTTTAGTTGTTTCATTATGAAGTAATAACATTAGTATCACTCATATACTGATATGTTATTATGAGTACTAAACAACCCTATTTCACCATCTATCCATCATACGGAAAATGAAATCACCGCGCGTGCGTATGTACAGAATACCGTATCCACGCTGTGGTGTAATCTATTTTCCACCACCACCTTACTTTGATGGGTATAATGGTGTAAATAATAAATATATATGATTATTTTAAAGTGATATTGATTATGAAATCGTATACATACACTCTAATACAATTACACGATCATGAGAATGATATCATCGCTCGTGCGTACGTACGGAATACCGTCTCCACGAGGCGATGAGATTCATTCTCAATGATTAACCATTCATAAATGATTATAAAGTATATATAATAAGTAATCATGAAATATATTACATAATAATTATACTGGATTTATGTATATATATATATGTATGTCATCCGATTAATTCCATTCAATTCAATGAGGAAACGAAAACAATGTTCATGCATACGTACGGCCTACCATCTCCATGAACGGTATATTTCTTTCTATTTATGGATGTATTATATATATGTGTATTCTGAATATATATTATATATAAATAATGTTTTATATTCTGTAATTAAGTAATCGTGATCTAAGTAATCATATAAATAATTACAAGTCAAAACACGGACGACAAATTAAACGATTTTACCCAAAACGCTCTTTAACATGGAATTTACAAAAGAACGGGTAATATATAGTCACAAGTGAACCATATATGATATCATAACAGTGAATATGATTCTATAATAATTCAATGACATTATTTAAATCATTATACAGGAGGTTCGGATACGTACGAAGCATATCAGACCTAAGGTAAGGGATAACTTTTCAAATCTCATTTTTATCTGAGATTGTTTATTCGTAAGTATTTCCTGGGGTTATATTTATCATCCATGTCATTGTTTTCTAAAAAAAATTTCACGTATGTTTAATTTCTTTTTTACCCATTTTTGACTTATACTACATGGTGTGTATGAAATCTTTCTTTTACGTGGTACTTTTTGACTTTTCCGACAAAAGTACTAGGAGAATGTTTTTTTAACGTATACGGCATGAAAGGATTTTTACGGTTTTATAAAGACTTATTTTCATAAAGCTTCCTCCAATATATTTCATGTCTATTTTCAAAAAAAACTATTTTATTTTAAAATTTCATGGCATTTTGTGAAAAGAAAATGATTTTGAAGAAGAAAGGATATTTTCCTCAAGAATTCATTTCAAGTGTTTTATCAAAACCATTTTCCATATAAGATGAGATTATTTCATATGTGTATGTTTCAAGTATCATGTCTCTATGATTTATATGGTTTCACTTTTCTTATTATTAAATGATAACCATTTCTTTTATATGAATTATGTGATGATGGGATGATGTTTATCAAACCCATTTTATTTATTGGGTTATTATGAAAGATGTATGTTTATTTTGTGGCACAAGTAAGAATGATTTCATTATAAGATGGGTGGGACCGATATCTCCCTTCAATGCATTGGGTAATGATTTATATCTCATGAGATAGACATGGCTGGAATGGTAAGTTAATCGGGTTCAGTGTTACAGGACTTAAACGAGGACTGAACTCGATTCAGAAAGGGACTTTGTCCACTAAGATGGTCTTGGCAGCAATGCCTTGGCTACTATGGAAATCATAACATGTGCTTAATGGTTTCCACAATTACATGTTTTATTCCCATGATATTTTATCATGATTAATGTTCCCTTATGATATATGTCTTACGTACTTCCAAGATTCATGTATTTGCTCAAGATTTTGATGTTTAGATTTTATGTTCATGTTTTTTCATTCAAATGTTTATGGATTGTTTTATGTTCTCTATGTTTACCCTTACTGCGAATTTGAGATCACCCCTTTTATGTTTTCTTTTCCCCAGGACATAAAGAAAGGTTTTAGGTAAGAAAAAAAGGGGAAGATCTTTATGGGAGATGTTTAAGATATTTCACCACGATTAGAAGATTATATTCCAAGATTCCAAAGACACTAAACTATTACGGTCCTCATGTGTCTATTTTTGTTATGTATTAAGTATTCCGAAAAAGTAATGTAATTTCCATGTACGTCAAGCTTTGGGTCTCTACAATATTCTAGTGGTCTTTACTATCATAAAGAGTAAAATTGTTCGCTCATCACAAAACCTATTCTTTTTCATCTCTATCTCATGGAAGTACTCCATTTTGAAGATATTCCATGATTGGTGTCATCCATCCCATAGTAATACCATATGGCTCTTAAATAATGCTAATTTCATTAATTTTTTTCAATATAGTTTGAATAAAATGTGAAACCACACGACGATGGGAAATACTAATGATTGTCTCATCCATATTTGAATCTTCCATAGCTATGGATGCATTATCCAATGCATCATATTGGGCATTTTGTGATGATGGGACATAAGACAATATTGTCTCTATGGTAAATTCATCCATTAAACCTAATATATAATCATATAGAGGGATTAATTCTTCACTTATGATGCTACAATCCCCATTTATCTATTTTATTTTTAATTATGAATCACCTTTCACTTTTAGGTGGTTCACTTGTACATGGAGTACCAATTCCATTCCTGTAATGAGATCTTGATATGATTCCCCATTGTTGGTACCATCTTGTTATAACAGAAAGGAATATGGAAACACTACCTTCTCTATGGATATAAGCATAATTCCAAACCCATCTTTGTTGACTTTAGTGTTTTCCATTCTCTTCCCTGTTAGAATTCTAGAAGCACTATAAAATTACATTTCCCATGTTTGGGGATTATGTTTAATAGAGAAGATTTCTTCATCATGAAGTTTAGTATTCAAAGATGAATCTTCTGTAGATGGGTTTTCAGCAAGGAAGTCTGCCAAGGCTTGGCCTTTTATTGGTTTATGAGGCATAAAATGGATATCTAACTATTGAAAAATAACTGCCCACCATACCAAATGTCCTATAAGCATAGGATGACTATGGATAAATTTGAGCGGGTTATTGCAATATACTAAGTGGAACTCATGATTTTGCAGGTAGTTCCTCATCTTGTATACTATAATGATTAAGTCCAGGAAGCACTTCTTGGTACTTTATTATCGAGTCTCTGCGTCGAGTATTGTTCAAATAAAATAATACAGGTTGTTTTCATTCCCCGAATCATTCTTTTTTTCAAGTAAGGCACCCAGTGATCGTTCTAAAGCTGTCACATAGAGAATAAGCATCTTTCCTTAAATATGATACATTAATATTGGTGGAATCAATATATATTTCTTGTGGGTATCAAATGCCTCTTGGAATTCTTTAGTCCATTGATAAGTAACTCCCTTTTTCATTAATCTGGTAAAGGGTAAAAACTTGACTATAAAATTGGCTATAAAGCGCTAAATATTGTCCATGTTTCCCTAAATTCCTATAAATTCATTTAAGTTTTGAGGTCGTGACATAGTAAGGATTTATTTTTTCTTTTTAGGATCAACTTTGATACCATGATAGCAGAAAAAAAAACCAAGAAACATTCCCGAGGTTACCCCGAAAACACATTTCAAGGGGCTCTTCTTCATATTATATTGCCAAAGTTTAATTAAGATGGTCTCCAGATTAGTCAAGTGATCAAAATGTTTTCTAGATTCAACCACTAGATCATCCACAAAACATGGGACAAAGATTCCCAGAATGGGTGGGGAGATATAGTGCATGGAATGTTGATATGTTTCACCAACATTCTTTAAGCCAAATTGAATTAATAGATTGAAACATATACCTTGAGGGGATATGAAGGATGTATATTCATCATCTTCGGGGTCTATTAAAATTTGGTTATAACCATATTAGTCAACCATGATGGAGAGAGCTTCGTAGCGAGCAATTTCATCAATTAAAAGTTCTGTGATTGGCACCATAAAGTAATACTTAGGAAAATGCAGTTTAAGATCACTAAATTCAATGAAAGATCTAATTTAACCATTCTTTTTTTTCACTAGGACAATAATGGCCAGAAATTTGGGATATTTCACCTCCCAGCAAATGTTATCATTGTTATGACTTTTGACTTCATCTTCAATTTAAGAGGCATGAGTTGGGTTCATTCTTCTTTTTTTCTACATAAATCCTTGATCCTCTTTTAGTAACCCTAATTGATGGGTAGCTATGTCAAGATAAATGTCTATCATTTCTGTATAGTTCCAAGGAATCACATCTTCGTGTTTCTTTAGAAATAAAGGATACATCTCTATATCTTCATAAGTCAGGGCCACACTAATCAGTGTGGGGTGTGTATTTTTTTTCTATACCCAGATTTATTTTTCTAAGATCATCCACAGTGGTAGAGAAACCTTCCTCAAATGCTAGTGGGGAATCCTTAAGATATTCTTCTTCTTCCTCATCACATGTCAGTTCTTCTATTTCTTCTAGAATGGTAGGTGATGAAGCAAGACTTTTAGTGCTAGAGGAGGAGTTATTATTTGGAAATAAGGGAGAAGAAGTAACCATTTCTCACCATACTGATGATGAAGGGTATTCGTGGAGTATTTGAGAGAAAACGATAGGTCGGTAATTAGCATCCTTGTCTTCCTTGACTAAAGGTACAACTTCTTCTAGCCTGACTGATAAAGTAAAGACTTGATAAAGTGTGGTGGGTGAGATGAAGACATCTCCATTTAAGCTTTCACCAATTCATGGTAGATCAACAATTTCTCCCATGTTTTCAGGCTCCATTGCCACAACTGAAATTTTTGAAGTCACTAGATGATTTCTTGGATTTGGTTTTATCCTTTCAATTTTATTTATAAGAATCACATAATCTATACTCAGATGATTGAATGGGTTAGCTGGGAACGTCTCCAAACCATTTAGAGCATTGATTCTTATTCTATCCTTTGCTATGGACTGTGTTTCCATTGTGTGATAGAACACTTTCTCAATATACTAAGATTCACATGTTTTGAATATGGTTTTTTCACCATGAAATGTCCCAATTTGACCATTGAATCATTTTTTGAGACATTGGTTGTATGATGAAGAAATGGATGCATGTTGATGTATCCAAGGCCTTCCTAGTAGACTGATGAATGTTGTGTCCTATCTGACCACCATGAAATCTGA
The DNA here is from genome assembly GCA_963277665.1 of Viscum album. Lineage (NCBI taxonomy): Eukaryota > Viridiplantae > Streptophyta > Magnoliopsida > Santalales > Viscaceae > Viscum > Viscum album. The sequence continues at coordinate 596,050,696 of OY728147.1, read as the reverse complement.
ATTAGATACAGGATCCCCAAAATGAGTTTTGAGTTTAATCTATCCAAGTGGTTCTTGTTCATTATTTTCATAACTTTTCTACATCAGAGGGGAAAGAGATAAATCAGATTCAGGGAGACCCAATTTATGAAGTGTACAGATGGGAATGCGGTTGAATCATAAGCCATTATGAATGAAATCACATCATATTTGTGTATCATTAACCTTTCTTGATAAAAATGAAGGCCTAATGTTTCCATGAACAACATCATCCACATCTTGATCCATGAAATGTATAATTTCATGACATTATGTAGAATCATTCTCTATTTGGTAAACCATAGCAACATCAATATTGTTTTCAAACTCTCCAGGACTTGAAAAATCCCCAATAAGGGCTTCTCAAAAAATATTTTGATAGATTCAAAACATACAGGATTGATAACTTGGAGAGAACATGGGATATATTTTTCAAAACATCATATTTTGGTCCAAAGGTATGTGTTTTCCATCATGGAGATGAGGTTTTGTATGTTCCATGAAATTTTATGCTCCTTATATAGATGTACCATGTATCGGGGTTGAAGCGAGTAATAAATCTTCTCTAAGTAGATTAGACAAACTAGGTCAATCTATTTGCTGAGAGAGTAGTGGTATCACCTCTAATAGATCTTCTAATATTATAATTTCGGGGCCAATCCTATCATGTGTTGGAGAATTCCCCTTTTCTTTATAAGCTTGCTAAAGGGATCTCCCATGGGTTTCTTCCGCATAAATGGTTTGAGCATGGGTATAGTTAAAATAGTGGATTATAGCATATCCACATCTTCTCATTTATCCTCAACCATGAATTCTTACCCTAGTTCCTTAATCAATTACAAGGAATTCTGGTTCATAACCAGAATCATCATTTGCATAGGGATCCATTAAGTGGATAATGTTAATAGATCCAATGATCAATTCCTCCATAGACGAAGATTCTTCTTGACAGTTTGGTTCTTGTTATGATGTTTGGTGGGGTAGTGCCTATGATTTTGAGACATTTTTATTGAAATATACCAAATTCAAAGACAAATTTGGTTTTGTCACGAGCTCAAATTCACTTTACTTATCTTTACATTTATGATCATGTCTCTTCTTTGAGGATTGACCTTTGGTGGACTGATCTTTTGATGAAGATGGATTTTCTGTAGTAGAAGTGGTAGGAGGTACATTTTGATGGTTCAAATATGTTGAATAAATGGCATGAGGTTGGTTGATCATATTATTGATCTTCCAATCATTATACTTCTATTCATTTTTTCTTTTTTACTTACTAACATTTTCCAGCTCTCTTGGGATCGGTAGCAGTGACACATGCTAATTGGGATGATAAAATTTTTAGTTTCATTATTTTGAGTCTACCATTTTTTATAGGAGATATTTGAAAACAAAACACACTTGAATGGGATGCCCCAACATTTGATGAAAGGGTCAATAATTTAGGAGATCTTCATCTCCTTATTTATTTGGTTTCTTTGGCCTTGTTAACTGAACTAAATTGTTTTCTGAAGAATGAATGAAGTAACCAAGAACTTGTTCCTTCCAAAAAGAATATAAATTGTTCTTTAATTACAAATATTTTCTTTTCCATTGATATTTTTTATCAACTTGATGAAGAGTTCATTGATATTGATGCTCGAGAGGTGGATCCTTATGGTATTATAAAGGTCTTGAAGGATAAGAAGGCACATGTACATGCTTGAGTATAATTGTTGCAACCACTTCTTTCCCTATTCTTCTTCCAATATCTAATGGGATTACATGAGATTTATCTTTGATTTATATAATGGAATACTCCAATTTTTGGACAATTGAAACATGGTCCCGAAGCCCACCGGTGTATTTTACAGGGATTATTGATGTTTGTAACTGATCACATATATTTTACACAAAGATTGGAAGTAACTCTTCTAGAGGGAGTGGTAGATTTAAGGAATTCGTTAATCCTTTCCATCGATAAAAGAAATCAGAAACTCTTTCATTCACTCTTTTTTTGTAATTTGTATGATCAAAAACTATTGTCTTAGGTAGCATTGAGCTGAATTGGTAAATGAATTTCTGGCGGAGGTCTTCCCATACAGTAATTGACTTAGATTGAAAAATTGTGTACAAGAAAAAGGATGGCCCCTATAGTGATTTCACAAAGCATATGACCTTCACTAATTATTGTTGTTGTGGGGTCCCCATCATGGGATCACAGAAAGAAACAAAATGTGTTGCGTGTTTCTCAAATTCTCCTAAACCATTAACTATTTGAAATGTGTTATTCAAAATGTTTCATCGGGGAGGGATCAGATCTACCCATTTAGGGTAAGCATTCTCTTTTGGTTGTACCAGCGTTCTCCATTCTTCCATAGCTTCCAATCTAGTTGTTAATGCCTCAATTACAATCATTATAATTTATGGAAAAAACATGATGAGGTAAGACATGTACAGTTATAACATTTGGATCTTGAACTATCATGATGACTGAAAAAACCACTAGTGGTGGATCTATTGGTATTTATCCTGGATAACCCATGGGGATAGACCTATAAGGATGAGTTTTATCTTGTTCTAGGTATGTACAGAATGGGGCGAATTCATTATCCATATATGTTGTTTCAACAAACCCTCTTTGCTGGGGAGTTCCTACTAGATGTTCAAGTTGAGGGTCTTTTTATAGAGCACATCTAGTATGAATGATGCTTCAGAGTAACTTTAAATTCAGTATTTTTAGCTCCTTCATATCATCCTCTTGCTGGGAAAATCTTTCATCAAAAAAAGAGATTGACCATATCAAGTGGAAAAGAGAGACATGATCTGAATGTTTACATTCCCCTTGTTAGATGCCTTTCGATGAGGTGGGAGTTGGTTACATGGGTAAGCCTCTAATTTTTAGTATGCACACCTCATTAATTTTCTTTTTTGTATACCTTATTATGAATAATAAATCCAGCTTCTGAATCCCCTAAACTAGACTTATTTTTCGAAATATCTTCCATGATGGTGTAAATTAAATTCACCAACTCTTAATGCATTGACGACAATCTGTTAGTATCTTTGTAAGATCATCTCGTTCTATGCCCTCCATGATACATAGTTCTCTTATATGCAGATTTTTCAAGAATACTTTGACATATATAATCCTTAAGATAATCCTTTGATAGTTTGTTTGTGAATTATCTTTTTGGATTCTTCCCTAATTAGGAGAAAACTACCTTCTGGTGGGGAGGGTTTTGTGGATGTGGAAAATCCACCAACCCTATAGGCTGGGGATATTCTTGTTCGTCTTCTTTGAACCTTCAAAGTCTATTTGTTGAATTCAATGTTTGAGTTAAAAAGGCCCTAATCCCTATGGTGTGGGGTGGTTCTTGAACAAAATGGTGGATATCTTTATAGATTATCTTTGGATTTTACAAAATTTGGTTCAAACATTTTATGGGTACATTATCCAACAACCACTTAAATTTCCAGTTTCATAAGACCATTGTTCTATTTTATAAGTTTTTTCAATATGATAGATAAAATACTTTAACTATGAGGACTACATAATGTTCTCATATTCTTGATGCAAAAGTATCTCAGCAACTTTCCCTATCTGGGCCCGACTTTGGTGAAAACTAATTAAGGCCTATTCTTGTTGAGAATTTCTTCGGTTATGAATAGAATTTCTTTATGGTAGTCGGCATGGGGAAATAACATTTCATAAGACCACTTTTGGAGGGATTTATTGATTTTTAAGTGCAATGAAATGCAGTGCTCTGTGTTCACCCCATCCTCTGATATGAACACCAAATGGGGTTTCCACAATCAACTATTACAACTTCTCTAATGCATTAAGGTATTCACATTAATGAACTACTTGTTTCTTCTAGTCCTTTGGATGTTGGGAAACCTAAAGAGATGTCAGGTCAATTTGGCGATGTAACCCTCCTATTACCTTTACATAACATTGATATTCATTATATGGTAATACATTTTCTTTCATATGAAAAAGCGTCATCCATATGTTGAGGCAGATATCCTTTATGAAATCATCTACCATCAATTCTGGAATGTTGTATTGAGAGGATTCCAAAGGCAAGAACATGATGGATATTTCACCCTTAGCAAGTTGATTTCCCATATTCAACATATCCTCTTCATCTTTTTCTAGTGGTTTCTCAACATGGTCCGACCATAGTGGCTGCTTCTCAACAGTTTTATTACAAACAATAGGATCAGTTATTTTTTCCACTACCATTTTAGAAGGAAAATGACCCAAGGGAGGTTCAGATAATGACCATCACCTTAGGATATCTTCTGGTTGAGAAAGTATTTCACCTATTAGTAACAAGGAATCATATATGACTAGCCTTATGTTGGAATGTTCTTCAAGATTAGACGGATTTCTCATAAATACATTTTCAATTATATAATTATCATTACAATGAAAAATACTAATGTAGATAGAACTTTCACAGCAAATTCCATCATGGGGATAACCACTATGGTGTATTACATCAAGGTATAAATAATCATGCTCTTTGGTCTTCTAGCCACATGGAGGGTTGTTATGGCTCTCATCTAGAGATAGGTTATCTTGATTGACTGAATTTTCATAAAGAAAACCTTCCTGATGAAGTCCTCTATGGGGAACTTCAGAATTACAAATACTACTCCCATAATTTCGAATTGGGAGGGCAGGATCTTGAGCTACAACTGATAAATTTTTGAGGGCTTTAAGAACTCTAGAATTAAGTGGAGCTAGATAAAATATTGACTCATGATTTTCCAGCTGTTCATGGAGAAACTTCTTCTTAGATGGTATCATACATGTAGTTGGAGCCAGATGATGGGAGAAGTGGTTATCATGGGAATGTGTATGTTCCATCCATGGAGTGGTCATTAGAACAGTTTGATTACCTTCAATTATAAAGGGTGTATATTCCCAATCTGATTGTTTATATGATATGAGGGAGAATTCTCCATAACCTTCCAGGACCAGAACAGAGGTTTGTATCTTCTTTGGGATGGAATACTGAAAATTTATCCTCTGTGTGGGGATAGAATTATGTGTTTGTCCCTCTGGTACTCCTGAAGTTTCCATTATGATATTATGGAAGGATCCCAAAATATGGGTAGGAATTTGTTTATTCCCTTTCACCATTATTAAAATATTTTTGGTGACTTGAGTGTCTGGAGCGGGAATATATGTTCATTCTGTATCTAGAGTAGGTGTGTGTTCCTACTCTTTTCCTCACTTTCCTGTCAGAGGATACTTCATGTGTTGGGGAAGAGAGTTGAGTCTACCCCAGGTTTGTTGTCAGAGCATTCTGACTGACATATCCAGGTGCTTCCAAATGAAACTTTTGGTAGTATTGATGAATCCTGGAAGGTGTGTGCACCTTCTGGATGTTTTCTTCCAATCATGGTTGATGGACTTCTTTCAACACAGACAGAGGGGACTATTAGAAGGACTGATGAGTGTAGGAAGGTGTATGTTCTTGTTCACATGTTGCCACCATATTTTATTGGTGGGATTCCTTAAATGCAGTCAGAGAAGTATAATGACTAGATGATAGGTTTTAATCAGGTGTATGTTCATGCTTATGGTACTCCATCAGATTTGAATGGCTAGATTAGATGGGTGCTGCCAGATGAGTTAGATGGAAAGGGAAATTAAGGTGGACTAAGGTAGCTGCTCATTTGTTTTTTTCCACCAAGTTAGGTTGATGGACTTATATGTAGGGGAATGCTAAGAACCTGCTCCCTATTGGCCGGATGTCATCCTCAGTGGTTCATCTTGTGTTCTCGGGTATGAGGGACCTAGACCGGAAAACCGAATGAAACACCCCCATCATGTTGAGGGTTCACTACCACACAATTATTTTGGCAGAAATTATTGGTGGGAGCCCTCGGGAAGAACCCATATGTCTTAGATTTGAGGCCACATGTGACCTCCTAATCCATATCCGAATATTTTGGGAGGGATTATCTATTTCATTCTATGGATAAGGACTCCAAATGGTTTAATATGGTGGTTGGAACCATATGCTTATTTACCACTGGTCATCGCTGACTGGATGATCGAGGGTTTTTGTTAACTTGGAGAGCTTATCAGGGATACTCCATGGTTAGGATAGTACCATGTTGATAGTATTTACGAACCAATACATTGGAGACTCAGTGATGAAGATTCTAAATTGGTGATGATGTCCTTATACTGGATGGGGATCCAGCTTGTGGAGTAGCTGACACATTAATGGGTGCAAACTTGAAGGAATCCGTTTGGAATGAAGGGAGTTCTGAGAAAATTCGACAAATAAAATCAATCAAATCCATTAAAGTAGTATCCTTTGGATGGACACATGCATGAATGATTTCTTTTGTCTGGACTTTCTTTATCAATTGATAGGGGTCAGAAAAATGGGTAACATTATCAACATAGTTAAGGATTAACATCAAGTTCACCATTTTTTTGTTTCTACTCCCCTGGAACGTGTATTTGTAGGTTAGGAATCAATACTTCCATACAGTTTCCATAGGATTTATTTATGGAACCAGAAACATTCAACAATTCTTTATCCAAAGGTACCTACATTCTAAAGGCAGAAGTTTGTTAGGTTTGGACCAATGATACTTAAAAACACACATTGGTCGAAAGGATTAGAGGTCGGGCTCATCACACCCTTTTGGGAAGAATTATTTCTTAATAAGGGAACATCTTATAGATTTGAGATATTTTCATGAATCTTTATTAATTTACCAAGTATAAAATCAGTTTCCCTTGAATTTTTCAATCAATTATTATCATGTGTGAAATTTATAATTGACTGTATGTATTTTAATTTCTTTATTAATGGAGATATCCATATGTATTCAAGCTTCTCCATCAATGATATCCTCTCATATAATATTTAGAGATTCTTTTAAACTTTTTTATGATAATAATGGTTTTTAATCCACTCAGTGGGGCACTCTGGAATTTATTGTCCTCCTAGTAGTCAAAATTTTGTTTTGATGTTGGGATCATACCCATATATGGGATACCTATGTATCCTTTTTAATAGAATCAGAACCCTCATAGTTCAGTGCCACTTAATGGGAAACATCATTCCTTTTAAGGAATGTGTTAAGTACATAACCATATAGTTTAATTCCGTGTGGTAAAGACATCAAAGAAGAAGGTTCTTAGTCAAATATTGGTGTGTAACTTATGACTAAGAATCCCAAAGAACATGGAAAGGATATGACGTTCCATTTTTGACTATACCATTATGGGAATATGGTCCATGAAGAACAATGTTGATTTGGAGTGTTGGGTTTGAACCTTACGGAGGCTTCCTATGAATCCTACTCGGATGGGAATCAATTCCCATACAGTTCGGTAAGTCACGTAGGGTTGTATAATCATTTTTGAAAAATAGATCAGGGAATAATCCTAATGAAGATTCCTAGATTAAGTAAATTAAGTTTGAATTCTTGAAAATGATATCCAGTGAGTTTAGGCCCTAGGTGAAGGTTTCCAACATATCGCAATTATGGTGGGAATCAATGTTCTTGTACTTCAAGATTTGTGGATTGTGTGGATGTTGTGATCTTCATAATTCCATAATCCCTCATGATTCATGCTCGGTGTGAGAAACAAGAGGATGCGAAATATTAAACAAACCACACACTTTCTCTTCTTCTAATGGAAGAGGTCGGTCTACGGTGGATGAAGTCGAGGTGACGGTGGGTGAGGGTATAGAGCAATGAACCCTTCAATGTGAAAGGAAATTAAAGGTCATTGGGTCTAATAAAACTAAGATATTACTCCAGGAGAACTTCCCTAGTGGATTCTAGAATAGGGGGGATACTTTTATTTTGTTGAATATAAAATCATGTGTGACCCTCACTCTCCCTATTGGGAATCAGAGGCTCCGGGTCTTAGAGACGAAAAGGGGAGGAAAGATTCGCATCCTCAGAATCTATGGCCAAGAACTTCCCAACAATATCTCTAGGATAAGGATACATGTGACTGTAGATATTCAAACCTACATACATCCAAAATATCCTGACTCCCTTAGAAGACAAATTTTTAAAAACTATGACTATAGATAGACAAACCCAAATAGGAGACATGCTGATGTGCCCTTCCCAAATGTTTGATAAGTTAGGAGGTTGTGGTGTATGCTTTAAATTTGTCCCTTTCAGGTAAGGGAACCAAGGAAGGATAAACCCCTACCATTAGTGGCATTGAATCTGGATTACAATGTGATGTGTGTAGGCCATGGGAACAGCTATGCAGCATAGCTATATCACATAGGTATGTTGCATAGGTACACTATGCTGGTATGTGATGTAGGTGTGCTGCATAGGTCCTAGTGATGACTGATAAAGTGCTTATCACTGGGGAACCAAGCCTAGGGAAGCTTCAAAAGGGACTACCAAGAAGGCAACACATGGTTTATATGTAAATCTAAACTCCTCGAGTATCCTTTGGTGTCTCTGGGAGTTACCTACATAGGTCCTTTAAGGAATATACCTTACGTAGGTAGCTTCTTATACAAGGAAGAAGGATCCTTAATTATATGTTTTGTGTCTTAAACTCTAAAAGAATTTCAAACATGCTTATCCTATCTAATTGTCCATTTTCTATTGTTTTAGAGAGATACCTATGAAAATTTTGGGTTACCTGGGAGAAAGAGATATGAAATGGGAGCTTAAAAAGTTCTTCAATTTTTTTAGTTCAAAATGGGTAGCACAAGGGTCCCATTTAAAGGTAGGGAGGGGCTGATCGAAAGTAATTGGGTGGGGTAGGTTAGCCACGTAGGTGTGCCGCGTAACTCCTACATGAAAGGGTATAGAATTCATTTTTTTCACTTAGTTATTCGGCGTAGATATTCTGTGTAGGTCTATCATGTAGGGGTTGGGTACTGGGATATATAAGCAGAGCATGTACTGATTTTTTGAATGTGTAGGTTCCATATAGGTACCCAGCGTAGCTCCCCCACGTAGGTCCCTTGCACTTTTATTTCTTTTACTTCCTTTAGCTTCATTTTGAGGATTTAAAATATCCAAAGGAATTCTTCATAATCTCATTTTATTCCTAAGGAATGTCAACATTATCTATAATGGTCATTTTTTGACCCTTTTTAATTTTAAAAATTTTACAGAAGTCAATTCTTTTAAAAAATTCGAATTGTGTTCTCTCCCCCACTAATAAAAGGCTAACCCCTCTCCTCCCTCCTTCACACCATCAGACCTATTTGTTTCAAAAAATGACTACCCAAATCACTTACCGACATCCCTCACCTAATCTTTGAAGAAATATTTTTTAAATTAATACAACATAGGAATGTCGTATGGGAAAACATAAGAAGGACACCCAAAGAAGAGGTAATGCTATTCAATGACAATTTTTATTTTATTTATTTGTCCACCCCATTAAATTATTCTTAAACCATGATTATATAATAAAATATTTATAATAAGTATAAAAATAGTTTAATTTCATTTAATAACATAAAATCATCTCCACTACCATCAAATGTGTTACGAAATCATAGTTTGTGTTTACGGAGGACTACTGCCTCTCGAACCGATGTCAATCATTCGTCCATTGTCACCATTCATGATTGGGAATGATGATGAATATAAAGTATATATATGATATTTATAAAATAAATATACCTATAAGTTAATAATATCACATATACCTTTTTAAGTCTTATTTTCTATGGGATATGATAATGTCGCTCGAGTGTACGGTGGACTACTGCCTCGCGAAGTGATGTTATTCCTCATTCACTAATACTTTTCATGGAATGTAATGAGGAAAAATTTAATAAATATATGTCATATAAATGAAATAATTATTATATTAACGATATATTTATCATTAATAAAATATATCATATATCATTTTCTTTTTATTACACTAAAAAGATGATAACATCGATCGTGTACATGTGGACTACTGCATTCATGAAGCGATGTTAATCTCTTTTCATCACCCCGCCATATGGATGATACATATAAGTATATTAAAAGAAAAATTATGGTATATATGATATATTTAAAATTTTTAAATATAAAATATTAATTAAATTGTTTCCATAATGGTCATTGAAAAATGGAAACGTTACTCGTGAGTACGTACGATGTACCATCTCCATGATTGTGACACGTCCCATTTTTCATAACCATCATTTAGAGTTGAAATTAAAAATATTATAAATGTATAAATATGGTAATTATTTCATTGTAATTTTTTTATATGACATAACTATATATTATTCATATGAATTATATCTTTCACAGTAAATAATGAATGAGAAAACAAGACAATTAACACCTGAAACCTTGAAAACAATGAAAGATTATTAGAAAACTGTTGATAAGATGTTATTAAAGGATCATATATAATATTATAAATATTAATATGGTTATTTAATAAGTTAATAACATTTTATAACCACTATACACGATTTAAAATCATTATCAACCAATATGAAGTGAGATATAAGGGGTTTCTCATCTCACTTTTATTTATGTGAAATGCATTTCATATTCACCACTTATTTTGTTTTTCGGTGTTTATAATTCACATGAATGTATTTTATGATTCTTATAAATAAATATATGGGTATTTATATATCCAATTTTTGATCTATATTTCATGGGGTCTATGGTTTCAAAGTTACCTTAATGGTAAAGAATATTGTCTAAACTTTCCTTCTTTGAGATATATGTTATGTTATACACCTATAATATTTTATGAGGGGTATATACTAACACATTGAACTTTTATATCATGAATCTCATTATTTTCTTGATATGATAAGTTTCATTCAATGAAATTAATTCATGTTAATTTCAATTCAATGTTACCAAAGTGGTAAGACTCTTATGTTACAATCTCATTCTTTATTAGGATTGTTTATAATTATACTTACAATGATGAGATCTTAAACCTTTTACCCTAAACCCTAAAACATACATTTTAAAACATAAATCATAAAACCTAATTCCTAAACATTACACCTAGAACCATAAATGAATCTAGAAATCTCTAAAAACCCAAAATGGACCTAAAAACCTCTAAAAGACCCTAAATCTGTAAAAAACCCTAAAACCCTAAAAAACCCTGAACCCCTAAAAGACCATAATACCTTAAAAGACCCTAAAACCCATAAATCCAATAAAGTACCCTAAACCCCCTAAAATTAGTTAAAATACAATAAAAACCTTTAAACCCCCTAAAACCCCAAACACCTCTAAAACCCCAAAAAACCCAAAAAAAACCATAAAAACATTAAAAACCCATAACAAAACCCTAAAATCCTAAACCCTACCAAAAAAGATCCAAAACCATTAAATAATACCTAAAAACCCAAAAACCACTAAAAAATCATAAATCCTTAATATACCCTAAAAAACAAAACACCCCCTTAAACCCCCTAAAAACCCATAAAACCTTAAAAAACAAAAATAACAATAAAAAGACCAGGAAACACAAACAACCATAAAACACCATAAAATTCCCCAAAACCCCCCAAAACGCTAAAAAACCGATAAATTCCTAAAATCACTAAAAAACCTAAAACCCCTACAAAGACATTAAAAACTGAAAGTCCCTAAAACACCGCAAAAATATACTAAAAATAAAAAACCCTAAAACCCATTTTAATAGAACAAAACCCTAAAATCCATAAAAATACAAATAATTTAAAACCATAGAAACCCATATAAAATCATAATACCCGAAATCCACAAAAAAAATAAAAAACCAAAAAAAAACATAAACCAACTAAAATTCCCTAAAATTCCTTTAAAACATGTAGACATCATAAAAGTTCCTAAAAGTTCATAAAAGGCCATTAAAATTATTAAAATTCCAAAAAACCCTAAATATCCCTAAAAAATATAAAAACCCCAAAAAACCCCTGAAAATTCCTAAAAACAAAAAAACCCAAAAATTCCAAAATACCCTAAAAACACAAAAACAACCTAAAAACATTAAAAATCCTAAAAAACCTAAAACCCCAAAAAACACCAAAACCCCAAAAATTCTCTAAAACACCTAATGCCCTTAAAATATCTTAGATTCCCTAAATCCCATTAAAACAATTACAAGTCCCAAAAGACCCTAAAACCCCATTAAAAGACTCCAATCCCCAAAAAACTGATTAAAGAACCTAAAACACTAAAACCCATAAAAGTCCCAAAAACCCGAAAGTACCCTAAAAATCCTAAAATACCATAACAGCCAAAAAAAATCTAAAGGACCCTAAAAATTATATAATAACCTAAAACGCCTAAAAACCTAAAATAAAAAAACATTAAATTCATAAAAAACCCTAACAAACCCAAAAACACCGTACAAAACCCTAAAACCCTAAAACGCTAAAAACTCTAAAACCCCTACAAAACTATACCAATCCCTAAAACCCCTAAAACATGTATAAAACACTAAAAGAACCATATAATCCCAATAAACCCTATAAGAACAATCAAAATCGAGAAAACAAATGCCAAATGAATCCTACAAATCTCTAAAACCCTAAAAACCTCTATGAACCATTAAATCCCCTAAAAACATAAAAACCCAAGAAGACATAAAACACCATAAAGAAACCTTAAAACCCTACCCCACCCCCAGGACCCTAAAACCCCTATAATACCCTAAACACCCTAAAATCATTAAAATAACCAGAAAGGCCCAAAAAAATATTAAAATTTCTAAAACATCCTAAAAATCATTAAACGCCCTAAAACCACTAAAATCCCTAAAAACACCTAAAATCCTAAAAAACTAAAATTAAAATATAATAATATCTAAAAACTAAAACCCCATTAAATCCCAAAAAACCATGTTAAACCCCTAAAACCCTATAAATATTTAAAAATTCCTTGAAACCGTAAAACATTCTTAAAAATCCTATAACTCATAAAACCAAAAAAATCACACAAAACCCAAAAGACTTAAAATTACATAAAAAACTAGAAATTCCAAAAAAAAACCCAAAAAAAATTAAAACCACAAAACCATTTAAACACTTCAAACCCTTAAAGTGATTAAATATCCTAAATCCCTTGGAAAACACTTTGAACCCCTAGAAATCCACATAACCCCTAAAACCGATTAAACACTAAAAACCCTAAAACCCCCTAAAGGACCCTAAAACCCTTAGGAACACAAAACCATAATGAAAATTAAAAACACTAAAACCCCAAAAAAACTATCAAAGGCCCAAAAAATCCTAAAAATTCTGAAACCCCCTAAAAAACCTAAAAACCTTAAAAATCCTAAAACCCTCTACAAACCATTTAAAACACTTAAAACCCTTGAAAGTCATTAAAACCCTAAAAGAAGTCAAAAATCCCTAAAACCCATAAAAGTCCCAAAATTACCCTGAAATTCAAATAATGCCTAAGAGACCCTATGAATCCAAAAAATACAATAAATGACACTAAAATAAACAAAAAGTCCTCAAAGTCCCTAAAGTACCCTAAATTCCTAAATTACTCTAAAACCCTAAAAACAAAAAAATCCATAAAATAATGAAAGAAAAAGTCTAAAAACACTAAAACCCCTAAAGACCCTATGAACCATAAATCCATAAAAACATTAAAATCCCTAAAACCAAAAAAACCCGAAAACCCCATTAAATATCCTAAAACCCTAAATAAATTATAAATACTAAAAAGTGTAAAAAATATAAAAACCACCCTAAAAACAATTAAAGATCATAAAAACTTTAAAACCCCAAAGAAACCTAAAACCACTAAAAACCCACAAAACCCACAAAACCCATAACACCCCTTAAAAACACGAAAAACCCTGAAAACCCATAAAAATGTAAAAACATGAAAAAACACTAAAAACTATAAAAAACTAATAAACATTAAATGATCCTAAAAATCCTAAAAATAAAAAAGTCCCTAAAATCCCAAAAACCCTAAAAAATAACAAAAACCCCTTGAAACCCTTAAAATTTCGAAAAGTCCCTTTAAATACCCCTAAAAGACATAAAATACCTTGAAACCATAAAACCCCATAGATAACCATAAATATCCTAAAAATCATTGAAAACCCCTAAAATCCCAAACAAAAAAAATGAAAACCTTAAATATACCCTAGAAATTATAAACCCCCTAAAACCCTTAAAACCCCAATGAACCCTAAAAAGCAAAAAAACCTCGAAAACCTTAAAAACCATAAAACCCTAAAAACCATTGCAATCCACTAAAACGATAAAACCCAAAAAACCCAAAAACTGAAAAGAAATCTAAAAAACCCTAAAACCTTTAAAACCCAAAACCCCTAAAACATATAAAAATTCAAAAGGCCCTAAATACTCCAAAATATTCTAAAAAGCCTTAAAAATTCTAAAAAATTACTAAAAACCCCTAAAACACCTAAAAATCAGAAAACCCATTATAAAAACCAAAAACCCTTTAAAACTTCGACAAAACTCTAAAAACCATAAAATCCTAAAAACCTTGATACCCCCAAAACCCCCATAAAAGTCCAAAAAACTCTTAATCCCCCAAAATAATCCCAAAAAACTACATTCACCCTAAATATTATAAAAACCAAAAAAACCTCTATAGACCATAAAAATCAAAAAATTATAAAAATCCAAAAAGACTATAAAAACCCTAAAAACGATAGAAACACTAAAGTACCTAAACAACCATAAAAATATTTTAAAACACTGAAACCCCTAAATAACCCTATAAAAACACTAAAAACCACAAAACCCTTAAAACCCCTAAAAATCTCTAAAACCATAAAACCATAAAACCATTAAAAACACTAAAACCATATAAAATACTAAAACTATTATAAAACCGGAAAATCTAAAAACCCATAAAATACCTAAAACCTTAAAACTCCATAAGAACTCTAAAACCCCAGAAAATTCTAAAATCACCAAAAATAGATGAAATTCTATGAAAAATCCTATAAAACAGAGATGGACTCGTAAAAACCCTTAAAACCCCAAAAAAACTAAAAACAATAAAAACCATTAAAATCCATAAAACCATAAAAACACATTAACACCTAGAAACTCATAAAAACCCTAAAAACCATAAAAACTCTTAAAAACCCTTAAATTGCTAAAATTCAAAGAACACGTAAAGCTCTTAAAAGACCCTAAAAACCATAAAAATCCCACAAAGACGAAATCCAATAATTATCAAAAAACCCCCAAAAAAATTAAACACCCCAAAAAACTATAAAAACATAAAAAAATATTAAAACCATTTAAAACCCCAGAACCCCTAAAATCGATGAAAATCCATAAAACCATAAAATCCCTAAAAACATAAAAAAACCCCTAAAGTATCTAAAAACCATAAGAAACCCCTAAACACAATTAAATTCTCTAAATATTCTAAAAACCCTGAAACCATAAAAAAAAACGTGGAAAATACCATAAAACCCTAAATAGCCCTAAGAATACCCTAATTACTCTTGAAAACCCTAAACAACCAAAAACCCCTAAAAACCTAGAAACCCCCAAAAACATCAAAAAATACGAAAATCCCCAAAAAACCCCAAAACCCCTAAAAATCAATAAAATACCCTAAAATATCTATAAAACCATAAAAATACAACTAAAAAACCTAAAACATTTAAAAAACCTAAACCCCCATAAAAATACTGAAATCCCTACAGAACCCTTAAAAACTTGAAAACCTGAAAATGATAAAAACACTAAAAAAAGATTATAAAAACCTTTAAAACACAAAAATCCCTTAAAATTATAAAAACCTCTAGTAAACATAAAACCATGAAACCATAAAAACCCTAAAACCCCCTAAAACCCCACAAAAACCCAAAAATTGAATAAACCAAAACAATCATAAAAAATCCTGAGAACCAAAAATACCCGAAAAACAATGGAAAACCTAAGAAAAACCTAAAAACCCTAAAGAAATAAAATCCATAAAAACACTAAAAACCCAAAAACTCCAAAAACCCATAAAATCCATAAAAAACTATATAACTCATTAAATAATGAAAAACCTAAAAAAACATAAATCACTAAAAGACACTAAAAATCTTAAAATAACCGTATAAATAACTAAAAGACCCTCAAAACCATTATAAACCCTAAGAACCTAAAAACCCTTAAGATCCAAAACATTTAAGCACCCTAAAGTGTCCCAAAAATCCTAAAAACCTTAAAAACCAAAATCCTAATAACACAAAAACCCCCATAAAACCCTAAAAATACATACTAATTATAAATTTCTACAGAAAACCTAAAATTCTATTAAAAACCCTAGAATACCTAAAAACAATATAATATCTAAAGACCCTAAAAGTTATTAAACACCCTAAGAACTACTGAAAGATAAAAAATCTTATAAAAACTCTAAAATATCCAAAAAAAAGTTAAACAACCTAAAATCCATAAAAACCATTATAAACATTAAAAACCATAAAACCCCAAGAACCCCTATAAAACAAAAAAGAAACTCTAAAATCTTTAAAAACCTGAAAATCCCCTAAAACACATAAAACCACCTTAAAATGATAAAACCCATAAACCATTCTTAAAACCCTAAAATCCCCAAAGAATACAATAAATGAAAAAACCCAAAAACCCAAAAACCCAAAAACCCCAGAAAACCCTAAACCCCCCCATAACCCCCTAAAACCCTAAACCCTAAAGCCATGAAAAATCATAAAACCCATAAAAACAAAAAACTTATATAAACTCTAAAAATTCAAAAAACCCCATAAAACGCTAAAACCCCTAAAATCCACAAAACCCCTAAAAATATAAAAAAAAATAAAACCAAAATGTAAAACAACAGCCAAATTTATCCCCCAAACCCCTAAAAATCCATAAAACACCTAAGACCCCCTAAAATGCCAAAAATCCCATAAAAATAACAAAAACCTGTTAATAAACCAAAAAAACATAAAAGCATGAAAAACTAAAAAACCCATAGAAGCCCAAAAAAGACCATAAAAACACTTAAACCCCTAAAACAAATAATAATACTAAAAACCTGAAAAACTAAAAAACCTCGAAAAACATTAGATTCCCTTAAAACCCATTAAAAACACTTAAAACCCCTAAAACACTAAAAACCAAAAAAAACTTTCAAACCCCTGGAAACCCGAAAAACTACTCAATCCCACTAAAAATACATAAAGCACTAACAACACAAAAAAATACTAAAAAATCCATAAATCCCCTAAAATCCCTAAAAACCCTAAACATACCAAAACCCCAAAAATGCAACAAAACATTGAAAACCCTTAAACACTAAAAAACCATAAAAACCCTAAAAATATGTTAAAGCCTGAAAAGCCCTTAAAACCATAAAACCCCTTAAAATTTCTAAAAATCCAAAAAACCATAAAACCCAAAAATATCCCTCAAAAGACCATAAAAACCCTAAAACCCTAAAACCAAAAAACTTCTAAATGACCCTAAAACCATAAAACCCTATAAAAGTCCCTAGATTATCCTATAATAATCTTATATTGCTCTAAAACTACTCACACACCCTAGAAACATAAAAACCACTAATAACACTAAAACCACCAAAACCCATAAAAATATGAAAAACCCAAAAAACCCAAAAAACTAAAAAAAACCTAAAACCCCGCTAAAACCCATCAAAATCCTAAAAACATATAAAAACAAAAAAGGCCAAAAAAACGTAAAACCCACTAAATTTTCTAAAACTGTAGAGAACTTTAAAACCCCCTTAACACTTAAAAAATACCAAAATAACCAAACAATCCAAAACTCACTAAAAACTATATAACCCTGAAAATGAGAAATAAATCCCTAGAACCCCTAATAGTGCAAACCCTGCACCCCCGCACTCGTCTGGCTTGTCACCCCATCTCCCCAATGATCTGTGTGGAGTTTGATATCTCCAAGGACTTGGTTGATTCGGTTTTCATCGAGGATGAAGGGGAGCTCTTGTAGCATCAACATGTTTGTTTCGAATCCTAGTTTATGTTCTGTTCGACCTGTCGGCGAATAGGTCACTCGACTGCTCAGTGTCTTGGTGGTGCTGGCCCTGTTAGACCTGTCTTGCATCAACCATTTGCTCATGGCTTTGATCTAGGATATGTTAGAGGTGATGGTTCGGTTCATGCTACTCTCATTGTCCACTCCTTAGAGGAAATTTTGCGGGAGAAGGCACCTGACAAGGATCCAAACCCTTCCACTAAGGCTGTTTTTGATAGGCTGAGGATGGATTTACTTGGTAAGGAAGCTGTTGGCGAGTAGGGGTCGGATGGAAACCTGGGTGGAAGCTGCAACAAGGAGGCGATGAAATCTTTTATTAGGAGTGATAAAGAGGTGGTGGAGGTGGTGAGTCTGGATAATGATCTTGAAGACATTGGGCAGGGTGGTAGGATCTTAATGCCTGCTGTAGGGGTGTCCTTTGGGACCCTAGGTGAAAATGGGAACCTAGGAAAAAATGGAAACATTGCTGATGACTTCCACAAGTTTTCCGAAAGAAAAATGAATGTCAGCTGTGGGATATCCTTGAAAAAACGGTTTGAGGGCCTGAGGTATTTGGAAAGCCATAGAGATGATGCTTGTAATGATGGGCAGCATGATACTCAGCATGGTGTTGTGCCTATGGGTATCGGTGGCGACCTGGGCCACTGTCATAAGCAGCTGCAAGACACACCGGAGGCCTTTGACAGTCTCGAGGTGGATGGCCATGTTGACTGCGGGAGGTAGAATGCTGGTGCTTCTGAAGGGGGTCACATCGCACGGCCTGCTTCTGATGGAGTTATTGTGACATGCCCCCTCCTACTTGAAACCATCTCCCCTGATGATAGGCAGCTGGTCCCAGCTGCAGGAGATGTTTCAGATGTGTGTGTGCTAGAGGGGGTTCTCATGACTAAGACTGATGAGGCTAGTATAGGAGTAAATGATGTTGTTTTACCTGGTGCCAGAGCTGTAGTGGATGAATCTGATGGGATTGATGGTGTGCACGATACTTGGCCTACTTGTGTTGAGGAGCTATCATGTGTTGTTGTGGGAAGCTCTGACTTGCATGGAGCATGTTATGATGACAATGGGCATCCAGTCCCAGTCGTAGTGGATTTTTCAAATCTGCATGTGCCCAAAGGGATACTTAATGCCCAGATTGAGGAGGATAGACAAACATGAGCTGTTTTTCTGACCAAGATACTAAAGGACATGACGTTGGAGGTCTCTAATGTGATGCCAACAGCTGTGCATAAATCCATATTACAAAACGAAATATATTTACATGGCGCAAGCGCCTGGGGGAGGGCTCTGATGATGAATCAAGAATGAACTTCAACATGGCACGGATAATGAAGGAGAAGGCTATGCATGGGAATGAACTCCCTCATGGGAAAGAGAACCTTACAGGTGGTTCATTTGGGGAGGGGTCTATTGAGGGGTCAATCCACACTGTTTTCTATATGAATAAAGAGGACACCATTATCCCTGTTCAGGATAAAATCTCTGCTAGTGTCACATCTAACCCACGAAAGATGAAGCCGAGGAAGGACTATTCCTCCCTACCAAAGACAGTGGCCACTAGAGCATCCATTAAAGATGTGAAGAACTCCTCTGGCATGGTGGGGCGGTCTGCTAAGAAGCAGCTAAATGTGGAGCATGTTTAGTTTGATGTGAAGCATCAACGCCTCAGAGATTACTACACCAAATTCCTCAAACAATATGAATCATCTGAATGGGAGTCGGTGGAGTCAGATGATTCAACTGGATATGGTGCTGATGGGGACCCGTATGGGGATGGAGACTTCTGACCTCCAAATTGATGTTCCTGCCTCTCTTTCCTCTGCTCTCTGTGTGGTTTTCCTTTTTTGTTTTTCCTTTTTTAGGTGTGGGTTATAAGGGATTTTTGGGTGTGGGTCGTTTGACCCCTCCCCTCCCTTGTCTGTTGTGTCTCTTTTTTCTTTCTAATAAACTCAGGGGGTTGGGAATAGCCTGACCTTGACATCTTCTTTTCCCTAAAATATCATAAAACCATTTGAAACCCTAAATGCCCCTAAAAACACTAAAAGACACCAAAACCCCATATAATGCCTATAGTACAATAAAATTCCATTAAAACTATAAAAGATTCAAGAAACACCTAAAACCCATTAAAAGGCATAAAAAATACTAAAAACCATAAAATTCCCTAGAAACCCTAAAGGGCCTTAAAACCCATAAATACCTAAAGGACGCCACAAAACGCTAAAGGACCCTAAAACCCTAAAAATCCAAAGGTCCCTAAATCCCCTAAAATTAAAAAAGTTCCCTAAAAACCCTAAAATAAAAAATGACCCTAAAACCCCTTTAATACCATAAAGTCCATGAAAACCCTTAAACCCCTAAAAGCCCCCATAAAAACTAAATAAAATTGAAAACCTATAAAACAACCTAAAAACCAATAAATGTCCCCAAAAACAATAAAAATCCTAAAAACCCCTAAAAACCACAAAATCCTTCAAAGACCATAAATCCAAAAAATCCCTAAAACCCATAAAAAACTGTAAAACCTTTAAAAGAACATGAAATACCCCATAAAGCCCTAAAACCCTAAAAGACACTAAAATTATCTATCATCCCCAAAACCACTAAAAAACAAAAAAAAATTAAAAACCCTAAAACCCGTAAAACCCCAAAACAAATGTAAAAACCATAAAACCCAAAAAAACTATAAACCCCTAAAAACCCTAAACTAATAAAACCCAAAAATACACCAAAATTCCTTAAAAATCCTAAAACCCGTAAAACTCCATAAAACCATAAAAACGCAAAAACTCGCTAAAGACACTAAAAACTGATAAAATCCTAAAAATCCTAAAAGTCACCCAAAAAACTCGGAAAACCCCAAAAAATCTAAAAAAACACTAAAACCCCAAAAACACATAATAACCATAAAACCCGTAAAATTCGTTAAAACACCTAAGACCCCCTTAAAAACCAAAAACATCTAAAAACACTAAAAACTAGTAAAAAACATATAAAGCCAAGAACCCCATAGAAACCCTAAAAAACTATAAAACCATAAAACCCTAAAAACCCTAAATGATCTAAAAGTCCTTTAAAACCTTAAAAGCCTATAATAACATAAAACCCCATAAAAACTGTAAAATTCCCTAAATCCCGATAAATACCCTAAAACCCTGAAATATCTAAAAACCTAAAAACATAAAAAAACTTAACAACCTAAACACCATAAAAACACTGTAATACACTAAATCCTAAAAATACCCTGAAACCCTAAAAACCAAAAAAAAAACTATAAAACCCATAAAAAATAGAAAAAACCCACAAAACCCTTAAAAACCATAAAATCCCATACCCCCAAAAACCCTTAAAATGCCTAAAAACATATGAACCCATTAAAACATTTAAATTCATAAAAGCCTAAATATCGTAAAAACCCCTAATATTTCAAAACTACACAGAGTCCTTAAGAAATACTATAAACACTAAGAAACCTGAAAAAACCCAAAAAAACCCTGAAAATTTATGGAAATCATAAAAAAACATTAAAAACCCTAAAATCCATAAAAATATAAAAATGAAAAAAATATATAAAAAACCACTTGAACCCTTAAAAATCCTACAAATACCCTTAATAGTCTAAAAGCCAACACACCCCCAAATTACTAAAAACCCCTAAAACCCCAAGAAAATACTTAAACCCCCCAAAAAACAATATATCATACACCGTAAACCGTATATTATGCACCCTGATCCCTACACCCTAAACCCAAAATCCAAATCCATACACACTGAACCATCTACCTTACACCCAATACTGGAAACCATATGCCACAAACACCAAACCCAATACACTAACACCTAAAACCCACACCATAAACCTCATTCCATACACCATAAACCTTAAACTCATCACCCAAAACCATATCCCCTACACCCTAATCCCTAATCCCTAAATCCTAAACCCTATACCCTATACCCTACATCCTAAACACTAAACCCTCACCGTAAACCCTATATCCTACACCAGAAAACCCACACCATAAACTCAATATCCTACCTCTAAAGACAAAACCCTACACCCTAAACCTTATACAATACACAGTAAACTCTAAACCCTAAACTCTAAACCATATACCATATGCCCTAAACCTAATACCCTACACCCCAAACATTATATGCTACAACCTAAACCCTATTCCCTACACTATAAACCCCATACCCTACACCCTTAAACCAAAAAACAACATCCAAAACCCTATAACCTAAACCATAAACTGTACACCCTAAACCATAAAAGCTACAACTTCATCCCTAAACCCTACACCCTAAACCTTAAACCCTAAACCCTAAACCCAAAACCCTATACCATAAACCTGACTCAGTACACCATAAACCCTATACCCTACACACTACACCCTAATCCCAAATCTCAAAACTCTAAACCCTATACTATGCACACTAAACCCAAATCCTATCACCCTAAACCCTATAGCGTACACCCTAAACTATACACCCTACACCCTAAATCCTAGAACTAACACCCAAAACCCAAATCCCTTCACCATAAACCATGTACCCTACACCCTACACCATACACCCTACACCCTAAATCCTAGAACTGACACCGTAAAACATAAATTCTACACCCTACATCCTAAACCCTAAACCCTAAACCCTACACCCTAAACCCAACAACATACACCCGAAAACCTAAACCCTACACCATAAACCCTATACTCTACATCATAAACCCTAAACCCCACACCATAAACCATATAACCTAAACACTAAACCCCAAACCATTAACCCTAAACTCTATACCCTACACCCTAAACCCAAAACACTACACACTAAATCCTATACCTTGCACCCTAAATCCTAAGACATGCACCCTAAACCCCATACAGAGAACCCAAACCCCAAAAACCTTCAACCTGCACCGTATAACTCACACACTAAACCCTAAACCCTACTTCCAAAACCTCATATCCTATACCCTAAACCTGAAACCCTACATGAAAAACCCTATACCCTACAACATAATCGAGAAATCCTACACACTAAATATTATACCATGCACCCTAAATCCTAAACACTATGCCATAAACCCAAAACAGTACACCCTAATCCCAGAAACCGGGAGCCTAAACCATGTACCCTACAGTCTAAACCTTAAACCATACACCCTTAACCACATACCCTAAACCAAAATCATAATACCTACACACTAAACCCCATACCATAAACACTAAACACTAAAATCAACCCCCTAAACGACATACCAAATACCATATACCCTACCCCTTAGACCCTAAACCCAATACCATAACTCTCTAACCTACACTCTAAAGAGTAAACCATAAAAACACTAAATAATCCATAAAAACCTCAAAAACTAAAAAAACATTATTCCCTAAAAACACTAAGACTCCTTAAAATCTTAAAAACCCTAAAAACTATATAACCCCTAAAAACTTTAAAAACCCTAAAAACACAAAATTACCACAAAATTACCACAAATACCATAAAATCCACAAAAACCCCTAAAAAATTAAAAACCATAAAACCCTTAGAAAACCTAAATAACCTAAAACCCTAAGAAACCCCTTAAAACCATAAAATACCTTAAAATACTCTCTAATACCCAAAACCCCTAGAAAACAATAAACATTCCAAAAAGTCTAAAAAAACCCTACACCCCCCAACCCCCAAAAAATATATTAATCCACATAAAAAATATAAAAACCCTAAACACCATTTAATCATAGAAAACCTAGGAAACCTAAAAACTCCTAAAAACCCAAAAAAAATCCTACAAAACCAAAAAATATTAAAAGAAACCTGAAACCCCTAAAGGACCACTAAAACCCATAAAACAAACCTAAAGAACTAAAAAACCATTAAATATCCCCTATAAACATCTAAACCCCATGAAAAAACACGAAACACCCTAAAATTACCCTAAATTCCTAAATACCCTAAAACACAAAAACCCTTAAAATCCTAAAGTCATTAAAGTCCTTTAAAAACCATAAAAACAATAAAAAACTATAAAAAACATTAAAACCCTAAAATAATACTAAAAATTCTTAAAACACATAAAACCCTTAAAACCCTTAAAACCCTCTAAAACACCTAAAAACCCTAAACACCACAAAAAAATACATGAAACCCCATAAAAAGTTTTAAATCCCTAAAACCCCTGAAATCCAACCCCCCCCCCTTAAAATACTAAAAAACCTAAAACCCCTAAAACACCCTAAAAACTCTTACAAGTAATAAATTGTTTAAAAGACTATGAAAACACCTAAAAACACTAAAACCCTAAAACTCATAAAAACATAAAAAAACTAAAAAAACCTAAAATTCCCTAAAACCATTTAAAATCGTAATCTAATAAAAACTATAAAACCCCATAATACCCCTAAAACCCTAAGAAATTATTAAAAAATTAAAAACCCTAAAAACACTAAAAATCCCTAAAACTCCAGAACAACTCTAAAACCACTAAAGAAGACTAAAAATACAAATGGGACTTAAAAACCCATAATAAACCAAAAATACACTTAAAATACTAAAAAATATTAACAATCCTAAAAACAAATCAAAACTCATAAAACCATCAAACCCCTTAAGACCCCTAAAAACCTCTACAAACCATACAAAGACTAAAACTCCTAAAAACCGTAAAACCAAAAAAGTCGGCCAAACCCAAAAAATAACTAAAAAATATAAACCATAGAAACCATAAATATACTAAAATACACTAAAACCACTAGGAAACATTTTAAAAACAAAAAATACCATAAAAACCAAAAATCCTAAATGATCCTTAAAATCGTAAAAGTCACTAAAAATCCCGAAAATAACAAAAAAACTCTAAAAGACATAAAATAACTAAAACCCCTAAAAGATCCAAACCTTTATTAATGTCCCAAAAAATCCTAAAGAACACTAAAAACCCAAAAAACCTTAAAATTCCAAAAAAAAACCCAAAATACAACCTAGAACCATAAAAGATAATTAAATTCCCATAAACCATCCAAAAACCAATTAAACCCCATTAAAACCACTAAAAACCCTAAAAACCCTTGGAAACACTAAAAACCCAAAAACTCCCAAAAAACTCATCAAAAACCACGAAAACCCAAAAAAATCCAAAACACGCTAAAAATCCTACAAAAAAAACTCACTTAAAACCAAAACGCTTGAAAATAAAGAGAAACCCTAAAAACCTTAATAATAATAAAATACAAAAAAACTAAAACACTAAAAACCCTTAAAACCATAAAAATGATAAAAATGAACAAAAATATAGAACCCTAAAAACCCATAAACGGCCCTAAAAACCGTAAAAACCTTGAAGGACTGTAGAGACCATATAAAAAACGTAAAATGCATTTGAACACTATAATACCATAAAATGCCAAAAATTAAAAAAATATTAAATAAATCCCTAAAATCTCATAAAGATGCGTAAAAAACCTAGAAACATAAAATCCCTGGAAACCATAAAAAAATTAAAAAAAATATAAAAACCCTAAAACCGAAATAGAACCTTAAAACCCTAAAAACCCCTAAAAACCCTAAAACCCATAAAAATTGGCGAAACCCTAGAAACCTATAAAAAATAAAACTCAAAAACCCCTAAAACTCATAAAAACCATAAAAATTCTAACTTTTTTAATAATCAATAAAAACCATAAAAATTTCAAAAAAAAACTATAAACCATAAAACACCGAAAACCCATAAAAACACCAAAAAAATCCTAAAAACACTAAAAACCCCAAAACCCCAAAACCCATCTGAAAAACATAGAAACCCTTTAAAACCTTAAGAAACTCCCTAAACCCCATTAAAACATTAAAGCACTAAAAAATTCAAATCAATCATAAATCCAAAAATACCCTCAAAAACTAAAAACACAAAAATGTCCTTAAATCCCAAAAGAATCCAAAAAATAAAAATAAATATCTACGAAAACCCATAAAAACACCAAAATTCATATTCCATAATCCCTAAATCCTACACCCTACACCCTAAACCCTAATCCCTACACCTAAACTCTATACCCTAAACCCTAAACCAAAAACCCTACACCTTACAGATTGTAGCCCACACCATAAACAAGAAATCCTAGACCCCACACAACAAACCCTATCACCTAAACCCTAAATCATATTCCCTAAACCCTGAACCCCATTCCCTACACCCTAAACCTGAACACCTACACCATAAACTGTGTAACCTACAACCTAAACCATACACCCTAAAACTCGTACCCTACACCTGAAACCCTTTAACCTAAACCATAAACCCTATACCTTGAACCATTAATCCTATAACATACACCCTAAACACTATACCACTCACCATATACTCTAAAACCCAATCCCTAAACCTAAGCCCTTAACCCCACACCCTGAACCCTATACCCTACACCCTAAACCCTACACCCTACACCCTACACCCTAAAACCTTAAACCAATACCCTTCACCCTAATCTCTAAACACAACACCATGAACCCTAAACCCTACACCTTAAAACCAACACCCTACACTATACTATACAACTTAAGACATACACCATACACACTAAACCCTAACCCATACACCCTAGACCCTATAACCTCCACTATAAACCATAAACCATACACTCTAAATCCTATACCCTTCACCCTAAACCCTTAACCCAATACCATAAATCCTACCCCAAAAACCGTAATCCCAACACCCTAAACCATATACTCTACACCCTAAACCCTACACCATTCATGCAACACCCAATAATCTATACGAACACCCAAGTCCCAAAAACCTTACACGTTAATCTCTTTACCCTACACCATAAACCCCAAACCAGACAGCTTACACCCTATACCCTACAGTCTAAACACTAAACCCTACACCCTATACACTACACCCTACACCCTAATGGCTAGACCCTATAGATTGAACATTATATGCTTCACTCTAAACCATAAAAACAACACGCTAAACCCTACACCATACAATCAAAAAACGAAAACCCTAAACCCTAAGTCCTACATCCTAAAACATATACCCTACACCCAAAACACTATTCCATACACCATAAACCATCTACTATAAAACCTATACCCTATAACCAACACCCTAAACCCTCAATCATAAACCCCCAAAATCTTAAAAGAACCTTAAATCACCTAAACACCCCGAAAAACTCCAAAAAATCCCTAAACCCCTTAAAACCCCTAAAATCCTATGACCCCTTAAAATCCCCTTAAAAGCACAAAAAACTTAAAACCCTTAAAAATCCCTAATACCCTGAAAACCATAAAACCCTAAAATCCCTAAAATCCCTAAACCCCTAAAAACTCTAAAAATACCCTTAAAGCCCAAAACTCCCAAGGAAAACTATAGAAACTCAAAAACCCTACTAACCACTCAAAAACCCTAAAAAACAATAAAACCCTAAAACCCCAAAAAACACTAAAAATATAAAAATTCATAAAAAACTCTAAATATAATAAAAACCCTAAAAGTCATAAAAAACCCAAAAAAACCCTAAAAAATCCCTAAAAATCATAAAACCGTTTAAAATATGATAAAAATTATAAAAACCCTACAAGCCATAAAAGAACAAAAAATCCTAAAACAATCCTAAAAACCATAAAATCCCTAAAAAACTCCAAATAATACTTAAAATCTATATAAAACAATAATAAAAATCTAAAAACCCAAAAAATACTTAAAGAAACTTAAAAACCATAAAACCCTAAAAACACTTAAAATCCTAAAAACCTTTATAAACCCTTAAAAACACTAAATATCTCCAAAATACACTAAAATCCATGAAATACATGAAAAATAAAAAAATAATAAAAAATTATAACACTAAAACCCCCTAAAATCCAAAAAACCTTAAATAATATTTGAAACCATGAAAATCCATAAAAACTCTAAAAACCCCAAAAAATATTAACATACCCTAAAAAAACTAAAAACAACCCTTAATATATATAAAAAACCAAAACCTATAAAAACCCTAAAAAATCTCATAAAACCCTAAAACCCTGAGAAAATACAGAAACCTCATAAAAACAATAAATCATACACTGTAAACCGTATATGATGCACCCTAATCCCTACACCCTACACCCAAAATCCAAATCCGTACACACTAAACCCAGTACCCTACACCCTATACTTGAAACCATATTCCATAAACACCAAACCCAATACACTAACCCCTAAACCCATCACCATAAACCTCATTCCAAACACCATAAACCCAAAACTCGTCACCCTAAAACATATCCCCTAGACCCTAATCCATAATCCCTAAACCCTATACCCTATACCTTATACCCTACAACCTAACGCCTATACCCTACACCGTAAACCCTATATCCTACACCATAAACCCTACACCCTAAACTGAATATCCTACCTCAAAACAAAAAACCCTACACCCTAAACCCAATTCCCTACACTGTAAACCACATACCCTACACCTTAAAACCAAAAACAAACACCCAAAACCATATATCATACGCCATAAACTGTATACTGTAAACCATAAACCCTACAACTTCATCCCTAAACAATACACCCTAAACCTTAAACCCAAAATTTTAAACCCAAAACCCTATACCATAAACCCGACTCCCTACACCATAAACCCTATACCCTACACACTACACCCTAAAACCAAATCCCAAAACCCAAAACCCTATACAATACACCCTAAACTCAAATCCTATCACTCTAAACCCTACACCGTACACCCTAAACCATATACCCAGCACCCTAAATCCTAAAACTAACACCCCAAACCCAAATCCCTTCACCCTAAACCCTATACCCCACACCCCACACCATACACCCAACACTCTAAATCCTAGAACTGACACCCTAAACCATAAACACTACACCCTACATCATAAACCCTAAACCCGACACCCTAAACCCTACAACGTACACCTGAAACCCTACACCATACACCATAAATCCTATACTCTACACCTTAAACCCTAAACCCAACACCATAAACCATATAACCTAAACACTAAACCCCAAACCCTACACCCTAAACCCTATACCGTAAACCCTAAACACTACACCCTTAATTCCATACTTTTCACCCTAAACCTTAAGACAAGCACCCAAAACCCCATACGCAGCACCCAAAACCCAAAAACCTTCAACCTACACCGTATAACTCCCACCCTAAACCCTAAACCCTACTCCCAAAACCACATATCCTATACCCCAAACCTAAAACACTACATGTTAAACCCTATACCCTACAACATAATCAAAAAATCCTACACCCTAAATATTATACCATGCAGACTAAATCCTAAACACTTCACCATAAACCCTAAACACTACACCCTAATCCCAGAACCCTAGAGCCTAAAACTTATACCATAAACTCTAAACCTTAAAACACACACCCATAACCACATACACTAACCCAAAAGCATAATCCCTATACACTAACCCCAAACCAAAAACACTAAACTCTAAAATCAACTCCCTAAATAACACACCATATACCATATATCCTACACTTTAGACCCTAAACCCAATACCATAACTCTCTGACCTACACACTAAATAGTAAACCCTAAAAACCCTGAATAATCCATAAAAACCTCAAAAAATAAAGAGAAATTATTCCTTAAAAACACTAAGACCCCTTAAAAATCATAAAAACCCTAAAAACTATATAACCCCTAAAAACGTTAAAAACCCTGAAAACCAACCCCCCCCCCCAAATTAACACAAACACCATAAAATCCCTAAAAACCCCAAAAAACATTAAAAACCATAAAACCCTATGAAATCCTAAATAACCTAAAACCCCTAAGAATCCCCTTAAAATCATAAAATACCCTAAAATACCCCGAAATACCCAAAAACCCCTAGAAAACAATCATCATTTCAAAAAGTCTAAAAAACCCTACACCCCCACCCCCCAAAAAAATCATTAAACCCCATAAAAAATCTAAAAACCCTAAACACCATTTAATCATAGAAAACCTAAAAACTCCTAAAAACCCAAAAAAATCCATCAAAACAAAAAAATACTAAAAGTAACCTAAAGGACCACTAAAACCCATAAAAAAACTAAAATACCTAAAAAACCCTGAAATATCACTATAGACATCTACACCCATGAAAAAACATGAAAATCCCCAAAATTCCCCTAAATTCCTAAAAACCATAAAAACCGAAAAACCCTTAAAATCGTAAAATCATTAAAGTCCTTTAAAAACCATAAAAAACTCTAAAAAAATTAAAAACCTAAAAAAATACTATTGACGCTCCTTTCATCACAAAATCTAAAGATTGGAAAAGGGGAATATCTGAGCTCAAAATGGTCTGAACTTTGAAGAAAACATCAAAAATTGACAAAGGGATGAACAAAGAAAACTTTTCCCATAGTACGCGCAAGTTTCCTCATGGTCGCACAAGTGGACTCGCGCGACGCACCTTGGCGCGCAAGTGACTTGCGCGACCTAATTGATAACCACCCGGTAACCGCCTGGGGTCTTCTCCTGCCTATAAATAGACCCTGTGGGCCCCACATTCATGGGGATCTAATTCCAGAAACTCGGATTGAAACTGCTGACGCCCAAGTCTCTTCTCAAACGTTCTTGAACACTTCTAAGGTAATTTCGTACCTAGAACGGATGATCTAAAGAGAGGGAGGAAGGTCTAAGTGTTGAAACTCATCAACACTTGCGCGCCTGAGTGGCCAGCCCTTATGGGAAGTGGTCACACTTGTGCGCTGCTTTACTCCTTTGATAGAACTTGCGCGTCCCTTTTCTGGAAGAACCTCAAGAGAATTCTAAAGGCTTTAATAAAGAGTCGATCAAGTATTTCAATGCTGGTTGACCATCGTGCAAGTACACCATGTATAAGGCCCCAGCCTTAAAACTTACTTAATCATGAGTTATTACAAGATTACACATTGAGGATATTTTCGGGTTTAGAGTTTTAGAGAATTAGATCATAAAACTTGGATTACATTCCACATATAAACAAAGTGGTTACATAAAGATTGTATTATTCATTCCCATCAATGGAAACATATTTAAAATAAACATGAATTCTTTCTTGACACTTCCTTGACACTATCATCATATCATGTACCTTTCCCTTGACCTGTGAAAAAAATTTCAAAAAACTTGGGATGAGCATAAAAAGCTCACTAAGGGATAAAAATATGGAAAGGAAACATAGGTACATATATACATAAGAATGAAATCATACTTTACCCATAAAACATATGCGCTTTAACATACCTCATCAAATCATGAATAAATCATAGAAATCATAAGACATAAAGGTAACTTGAGGCATTCATAACATTCTTACGTAGGGAGTAACCCTCTTGGTTACGTTTGGAATACCCATCACAGTATATTCCCTAAATCTCTTCGGAGAAACCTTAATGTTTCACTCCTTCGTGTTACCCAATGCATTGGAGAGCTATATAGGGCTCACCCGCCCTTAGTTTATCACGGAACCACCCTTCTTCATAATAATGCCAAAGAACCTCAACATAATCGTATCACATAAAACATGCTTAAAGGAAACATAACATTTCCACCTTTCAATCACAAGATATCAATACAACACATTGATATAAAAACATTATGAAAACCATTTTCAATACCAAAATAAAAGAAAATTAAAACATTGTATTTATTTTTCTTTTAAAAAGAAGGTATGGCTTGTAGAGGAAGCCGAAACTCAAATAACGGTCACGGCGGCAGAGAAGTCGTTGTCGCCGTATACGTACGACAAAAACATTTCCTTTTGTCTTTTAGTAAAACGCTTCGTATAAAAAAGATTACTTTTGGATAAACGTAAAAGTAAAAGGGGTTTATACACCGTATAAAAGAAGGTTGTGTATAAAAAAAATATGCCTCCATCAAAGGAGATTGAGACGAAGTCCCATACAAAGACGATATCCTTGGTTTAAGGATAAATCAATTACATAATTATGTGCGACAAATGAATACACAAAATATAAGTGGATATTAAGTGTAAAATAATCAAATGTCATTCACACATATTCAAAGGATTACATATTCAATAACTACATGTTGAACCCAAAGAAATCGAAATTGGGTTAAAAAGTTCCCTTGACAGCCTAACGGCGTCACATCAAAATGATTTGATGAGAGATAAAAAGTTTATCTCATCACTTGGACATAAAATTTACATCAATAAGGATATATGAGAAAATATCCCAACATAAAAATATGTAAATTAAAAGACCCAACAAAAGAAGTCTTTTAAAAAAGAGGAGGGTGAAAGGTTCCCTTACCGACTTGGGTATCTTTCAAAACATACACCCCATGAAAGAAGGACAATAAATCCTTGATGTAATTACTCATAAACGAAAGTATATTACACAAAGAGTAGAATAATGGGCAGTACATACACCAATCAAAGGAAATTGTGGCAAATTTAGCATAAATCTCACGGGAATAAAAGTGAGATGAAAAATCCCTTACGAAAACTCGGCAGCCTAACGACGCCTCATAAAACTTACAAAAATGGATTGATGAGATCAAATAGGGTATCTCATCATATTAACTTAAATTTTATAGAAAGAGGAATATAAAAGAAAATCCCCCAACATAACAAAGAGGATCTTAAATGAAGTGACATAAAGGAGAGTACTTAAAAAGAAAGAGAGAGGTTAGATCTCTTACAAAAATTCGGCAGCCTAACGGCGCCATTCAAAACTTCCAAAATGGATTGATGAGAGAGAATTGGGTCTATCATCACATGAACATAAAAATTAAAGTATTTTTAATATAAAATAAAATCCCAATAACAAGAAATATTGGCTTTAGAGGGAATGACATAAAAGAGTGTACTTAAAAAGAAAGAGAGGAGTAAGATCCCTTACCTCAAGTCCAACTGGTCTTGTTCGTTTCTTTATATTCCTGAATAATAAACTTTGGCAAATTAAAAATTTCCTAAGTACCTCCTTTATAGAATATTATTCAGTTCATATCACATATTATAATGTTATAACAATTGTTTAATAATGTTAGTTCATATAAGACGTTTTTGCCGATGTTTGGTACATGAGTCAAAAATTGAACTTGTTGGAAAACAATTTTCCATCTAGTTATAGGTACATCATATCCAGAATAGTATTGATGTTTTAAATATCATATATATCCATTATATATTCATTTTATACTATTCCATATCATTTGGATATAAAAAACGAAAAGCACCATTCATGGAGACGGTAGGCCGTACGTACGCATGAACGCTACTTTCATTTTTTTGTCATATTAATGGAATTAAAACAAAATGAGAGAGATATATATATGTTATAATTCCAGAATGATATCCATAATTTTTATGTAATATATAACATATATATATTCATTATATATATGTACTTATAATATTACATAACATTTTGAGTTAAGAAATGAAATGTACCGTTCATGGAGACGGTAATCCGTATGTACGCATGAACGCTACTTCCAATTCTATTTCGTATTTCTGGAATGGAATAATAATTATATAAGAGTATATTATAATTCCAGTATAATAACATATATAATATCATTAACTTTATCTTTTAAACATCCCACATATGGTATTAACGAATCAAATCACTTTCAGGGGGCGGTAGTCCGCACTTCCAAAAATGAAGATATTGTGTTTACCCATAATGGAAACAATAATGGTATGCCATAAATGAAAAATACAGAAGCTTAAGGAAAGAATAAACATATTATATATCATATATAAAAATAGTGACATCATAATGGCCACCTTCGAAGGTGTTAAATGAGTATTGAACAATCATCGTTTCGGGAGGCAGAATTTCGCCATCCACAGAAACCGTATGTCCTTTAACCATTTGATGTAGTAGTGTGAGAGGGTAGATCGAATAAATCTTATAAAAACATCCTAGTATATTGAAGATACTGGTGTTGTTACAAAATAAGTAAATAAAAAGAGTTTAGGGGGTTGGAGAAGCAAAATAAAACAAATGAACATGAGAGAATGAATTACCTTTAAAAGTGTAACTCCTTTTGATTTGAGCCTAAAGGCTTCCTTTGAAAGTATTATTCCCAAAGGGAATCCTCTAGGATGAGGAGAGGGATGTGGAGAGAGTAAATGGGTAGGGTATGGCCGAGCCAAAGGCTTTAAGAGTGTGTGAAATGAGGTAGAGGTGGGGGCCTTTTATAAGAGGAGAGGAGGGGCACTTTTGGAAATCATGAAAATATTATTTTATTTTCAAAAGTGTTTCGAATTTATAAGGTCCCACATTGATATATTTCTAAGATAAGATGATAAGGCTTCGAAATCTACCCAGCCAATAGGTTTTGGACATGTGTAGGGTTTAGATATTACATTATCTTTCCATTTTATTTAAATCGTTAAATAATGAGGTCATCACTGCATCATCATGAGGTTATAAATAATTTAATTTATTTAAAGTCTAAAAATTATAAAAAAATACTATGATTTAGGAAATATTTTTAGCTTTCCAATGAATATTTATAATCAAAAATATGATCTTTATAACCCCATGTAAAAATTTTTATTGTAAAACATATGATGTTTGTGTCATTTTTACTTTTACATTAAATAAAATGTTATTTATGTCATTTCCCAACCAAAGTGGCTCCATGGGGTCCCCAAGTTGAAACACGGCTTTTGTTGGTCGGCCATGACACAAACAATAAGGTTAGTACATGTGTAAAGCTCATCTCATATTATTAAAACATTATTTTTACCATAAACTACACTAATTACCACTAATCGCGATTAAGAACTTAATAAGTTACTATTCACCAAAAAATTATTTTAATCCCATTGAACCACATATTACTTCTTAATGACAACCATGTATTCCGGATTTTTGAAATTCAAAATACAATGATGGAAAAATTTCATTTAAACGGAAAATTAGTTTTTATAAGTACCACTTAGTGGTTTCACTATTCATCAAAAATTGAAGTTTTTCAGAAAATTACCAAAAATTAACCCTAAGCTATATTTGATATTCTGAATTCAAAAATGAAGTCTATTTTACAAAATTCAAAAGATATAAGTCAAATTAATTAATTTAATAATTAACTCCCACTGTCAGAGCAACTAGCGTGTTTTTATAAAACAATAAGTATCAAAAGATTGACACTAGTTTAAGTCTGATTTCAAAGTGAAATTAATTCCAAAGACCACTATTGGATTTAATGGTAAAAATATATTCTAATTTCACTTTAAAACCAATTCAAAAGATAATCTAATAATATAAATAAATTAGATTAAAAAGAGGTTTTGAATTAAAATACAACATTTTACACTATTCATTAAAAAATGAACTTTATCGGAAAGATACCAAATATTTACACAAAGTAAATTTTGATGTCCCAATTCTTAAGAAGAGTTTTATTTGGTCCAAAAGTATGTATAAGAGTGAACAAAACTATATTTAATGACGGTTCTCCATCAAAAGGCGATAAGTGAACCTTTAATGAAAACTAGGGAACATACGCCTAAAATTGAATTCTTTCCGTATTTTAAGCCTTTATCTTTTATTGGATAAATGTAAAAACATTTAAAAACATATATAATCATATTTTAGTTATTTCTATCCATTCCCACCAATACAACGGCTATATGTTAACTACCATTTAAAATAATATTATTTTATTACTAGTGTGCAACGTAAGATTTCAATGAAACTCTTTGTTGCGTATCAGGTACACTATCGAACATAGCAACCCTTTAAAGTAATATTAATATTTTATTCACAAATATGGATAAATATAAAAATTTCATATTATTTATTTACCTGGGGTGTTACATCCTTCCCCCCTTTCGGGAATTGCATCCTCGCAGTTTTTAAAATTGAGCTTGGAAACATCCTTGAAAGTCCCACATCGGACCAAGAGTCGGTAAAACAATCACTTTAAAATAAAGAAAGATAAGTACAAAGGTCACCTGAGTTAACCCATACTAGGATTCCATGTAGGAAAACATGGACATGGAGGAGAAAACATAGGGTCATGTTATGATGGAGAGTGATAGTAAACATGTTTAGTAGAAAGTTAACCATAAGAAAATCACAAACTTGTGATGGTTTAAACGGTATTCGATTCCCCAGTAGGAAAAGTTAATAGACAAAATTTTTGTTTTAAATTACTTTTTATTGAGAAATTTATTCATAAGGAAACATAATCACTTATCATGTTGACTTTCAATTTTTATTAGATTCCTTACACAAACTCATATTTTCTCCAAAAGACGGGTATTTAGGAAGACTTGTTCACATCAACTTCTAGAGAATCACCTAATCCAACAAAGAGGACTATATACTTCCCATGTCTTTAGGCTTTAACCAAAACCAAACCAAAAAGGTTAGTACAAGGTCAGATAATCAAGAAAAGGATAACCCTTTAAAAAGAAAATCTATGCTTAATCTCCAAAATTTTTCCAACAAAACCCAAAGTTCAACGAGGACCATCCGATAAAAAATTTGTCCATAACATTCTTCAAAGTAAACCAATCTAAGATTGAAACCCAAATATTTGAAGGATTTAGTCAGATAGTCTTCCAAGTTAAATCGTAACATTTATCTCCAAACAACATCTGTTGCTCCTAAAGTCTCGTATTGAAAAGTAATTAACCTAATCACATATCCTCGATGATAGGTTAATCATTTTCATAAATAACCCAAAATCAACTTACTCTTAATTTATAAAATCATATAACTAAAAAGAATCAGTCAAACTAACCAGGGACTTCACATAGTCCAGTGGTAGGTGATAAATACCAGTTGCACTTTGGTCATGGGTTCGATTTCCGCAGCTTTGTCCGACGCGACGGGTAGTCACACGGTCTGCGTGTTGTCCTTTTTCCAAAACTATATAATTCTCAATTCATTATCCAAAAAGAGATAAAATCATCAAAAATGATCATAACATATTTTAACCTCAAGTTTATCTCATGCCTTTCATTTTCCAGCATATCATATAATAACCCATAATTACCTCAAAAGTAAGGATCATATAAACTCTAATGGTTACCTTTATAATTATTACCTGAACTTCCCCATCGATTGATCATGACTCCTTGATATTTGGTTTAGAACAACCACGAGTTTCCCCATTGAGTCCTCCATTTTATCTAGTATCTTAATCAGATAACCCCCACAGTTTCATTGAAACCTGTTGTCGCTTTGGTGCCTTCTAGATTCATCCATTCACTAAAAACTGAAATGTCAGTGTGGGTATATCAAAAAAACCATCATGTACTAATGAGGAAGGTAAACACTAAGATATACTTACTCATTCACATTATCTAAAACTAGGACTCTTTCTGAAATCCTAACCAATATGGTAATGTCACTTGTGCTTAAAGAATTCCATAACCTCTAAAGTTATCTAAACCGACCTCTAATACCAACTATAAGGTCCCAGCCTTAAAACGTACTTAA
This sequence comes from Viscum album, assembly GCA_963277665.1. Taxonomy (NCBI): domain Eukaryota; kingdom Viridiplantae; phylum Streptophyta; class Magnoliopsida; order Santalales; family Viscaceae; genus Viscum; species Viscum album. The sequence goes on along the minus strand of OY728147.1, from coordinate 596,013,243 downwards.
TCTTGAGTTATTACAAGATTACACATTGAGGATATTTTCGGGTTTAGATTTTTAGAGAATTAGATCATAAAACTTACATTACATTCCACATATAAACAAAGTGGTTACATAAAGATAGTATTCTTCATTACCATCAATGGAAACATATTTAAAATAAACATGAATTCTTTATTGACACTTCCTTGACACTATCATCATATCATGTACCTTTCCCTTGACCAGTCAAAAACATTTCAAAAAACTTGGGATGAGCATAAAAAGCTCAGTAAGGGATAAAAATATGGAAAGGAAACATGGGTACATATATACATAAGAATGAAATCATACTTTACCCATAAAACATATGCGCTTTAACATACCTCATCAAATCATGAATAAATCATAGAAATCATAAGACATAAAGGTAACTTGAGGCATTCATAACATTCTTACGTAGGGAGTAACCCTCTTGGTTACGTTTGGAATACCCATCACAGTATATTCCCTAAATCTCTTCGGAGAAACCTTAATGTTTCACTCCTTCGTGTTACCCAATGCATTGGAGAGCTATATCGGGCTCACCCGCCCTTAGTTTATCACGGAACCACCCTTCTTCATAATAATGCCAAAGAACCTCAACATAATCGTATCACATAAAACATGCTTAAAGGAAACATAACATTTCCACCTTTCAGTCACAAGATATCAATACAACACATTGAAATAAAAACATTATGAAAACCATTTTCAATACCAAAATAAAAGAAAATTAAAACATGGTATTTATTTTACTTTTAAAAAGAAGGTATGGCTTGTAGAGGAAGCCGAAACTCAAATAACGGTCACGGCGGCAGAGAATTCGGTGTCGCCGCATACGTACGGCAAAAACATTCCCTTTTGTCGTTTAATAATACGCTACGTATAAAAAATATTCCTTTTGGATAAACGTAAAATTCAAAGGGGTTTATACACCGTATAAAAGAAGGTTGTGTATAAAACAAAATATGCCTCCATGAAAGGAGATTGAGACGAAGTCCCATACAAAGACTGTATCCTTGGTTTAAGGATAAATAAATTACATAATTATGTGCGGAAAATGAATACACCAAATATAAGTGGATATTAAGTGTAAAATAATCAAAGTTCATTCACACATATTCATAGGATGACATATTTAATAACTACATGTTGAACCCAAAGAAATCAAAATTGGGTTAAAAAGTTCCCTTGACAGCCTAACGACGTCACATCAAAATGAGTTGATGAGAGATAAAAAGTGTATCTCATCACTTGGACATAAAATTTAAATCAATAAGGATATATGAGAACATATCCCAACATAAAAATATGTAAATTAAAAGACCCAACAAAAGAAGTCTTTTAAAAAAGAGGAGGGTGAAAGGTTCCCTTACCGACTTGGGTATCTTTCAAAACATACACCCCATGAAAGAAGTACAAAAAATCCTTGATGTAAATACTCATAAACGAAAGTATATTACACAAAGAGTAGAATAATGGGCACTACATACACCACTCAAAGGAAATTGTGGCAAATGTAGCATAAATCTCACGAGAATAAAAGTGAGATGAAAAATCCCTTACGAAAACTCGGCAGCCTAACGGCGCCTCATAAAACTTACAAAAATGGATTGATGAGATCAAATAGGGTATCTCATCATATTAAAATAAATTTTATAGAAAGAGGAATATAAAAGAACATCCCCCAACATAACACAGAGGAGCATAAAAGAAGTGACATAAAGGAGAGTACTGAAAAAGAAAGAGAGAGGTTAGATCTCTTACGAAAATTCGGCAGCCTAACGGCGCCATTCAAAACATCCAAAATGGATTGATGAGAGAGAATAGGGTATCTCATCACATGAACATAAAAATTACAGTAAGTGTAATATAAAATAACATCCCAATAACAAGAAATATTATCTTTAGAGGGAATGACATAAAAGAGTGTACTTAAAAAGAAAGAGAGGAGTAAGATCCCTTACCTCAAATCCAACTTGTCTTGTTCGTTTCTTTATATTCCTGAATAATAAACTTTGGTCAATTAATAATTTCCTAAGTACATCCTTTAGAGATTATTATTCAGTTCATATCACATATTATAATGTTATAACAATTTTTTAATAATGTTAGTTCATATTAGACGTTTTTGCCGATGTTTGGTACATGAGTCAAAAATTGAACTTGTTGGAAAACAATTTTCCATGTAGTTATAGGTACATCATATCCAGAATAGTATTTATGTTTTAAATATAATATATATCCAGTATATATTCATTTTATACTATTCCATATCATTTGGATATTAAAAAACGAAAAGCACTTTTCATGGAGACGGTAGGCCGTACGTACGCATGAATGCTACTTTCATTTTTTTGTCATATTAATGGAATTAAAACAAAATGAGAGAGATATATATATGCTATAATTCCAGAATGATATCCATAATTTTGATGTAATATATAACATATATATCCATTATATATATATACTTATAATATTACATAACATTTTGAGATAAGAAATGAAATGTACTGTTCATGGAGACGGTAAGTCGTACGTACGCATGAACGCTACTTCCATTTATATTTAGTATTTATGGAATGGAATCATAATGATATAAGAGTATATTATAATTCCAGTATAATAACATATATAATATCATTAACTTTATCCTTTAAACACCCCACATATGGTATTAACGAATCAAATCACTTTTCGGTGGCGGTAGTCCGCACTTCCTAAAATGAAGATATCGTGTTTACCCATAATGGAAACAATAATGGTATGCCATAAATGAAAAATAAAGAAGCTTACAGAAAGAATAAACATATTATATATCATATATAAAAATAGTGACATCATAATGGCCACCTTTGAAGGTGTTAAATGAGTATTGAACATCATCGTTTCGGGAGGCAGAATTTCACCATCCACAGAAACCGTATGTTCTTTAACCATTTGATGTAGTTGTGTGGGAGGGTAGCTCGAATAAATCTTATAACAACATCCAAGTATATTTAAGATACTTTTTTTGTTACAAAAGGAGTAAATAAAAAGAGTTTAGGGGGTTGGAAAAGAAAAATAAAACAAATGAACAAGAGAAAATGAATTACCTTTAAAAGTGTAACTCCTTTTGATTTGAGCCTAAAGGCTTCCTTTAAAAGGATTCTCCCCAAAGGTAATCCTCTAGGATAAGAGAGGGATTTGGAGAGAGTAAATGGGTAGGGGATGACCGAGCCAAAAGCTTGAGGAGTGTGTGAAATGAGGTAGAGGTGGGGGCCTTTTATAAGAGGAGAGGAGGGGCACTTTTGGAAATCATGAAACTATTATTTTATTTTCAAACGTGTTTAGAATTTCTAAGGTCCCACATTGATATATTTCGAAGATAAGATGATTAGGCTTCTAAATCTACCCACCCAATAGGTTTTGTACATGTGTATGTTTTATATATTACATTATCATTCCATTTTATTTAAATCGTTAAATAATGAGGTCATCGCTGCATCATCATGATGTCATAAATAATTTAATTTATTTGAAGTCTAAAAATTATAAAAAAATACTATGATGTAGTAAATCTTTTTATCTTTCCAATGAATATTTATAATCAAAAATCTGATCTTTATAACCCCATGTAAAAATTGTTTTCGTAAAACATATGATGTTTGTGTCATTTTTACTTTTACATTAAATAAAATGTTATTTATGTCATTTCCCAACCAAAGTGGCTCCATGGGGTCCCTAAGTTGACCCATGGCTTGTATTGTTCTGCCATGACACAAGAAATAATGGTAGGACATGTTTCAATCTCATCTCAGATTGTTAAAACATTATTTTTACCTTAAACTACACTAATTACCACTAATCACGATTAAGAACTTAATAAGTTACTATTCACCAAAAAAATTATTTTAATCCCATTGAACCAAATTTTACTTCTTAATGACAACCATGTATGTCATATTTTTGAAATTCAAACAAATTTGATGGAATAATTTCATTTAAACAGAAAATCGGTTTTTATAAGTACCACTTAGTGGTTTCACTATTCATCAAAAATTGAAGTTTTTCAGAAAATTACCAAAAATTCACCCTAAGATATATTTGATATTCCAAATTCAAAAATGAAGTCTATTTTAGAAAATTCAAAACATATAAGTCACATTAATTAATTTAATAATTAATTCCCGCTGTCAGAGCAAATAGCGTGTTTTTATAAAACAATAAGTATCAAAAGATTGACACTAGTTTAAGTCTGATTTCAATGTGAAATTAATTCCAAAGACCACTATTGGATTTAATGGTAAAAATATATTCTAATTTCACTTAAAAACCAATTCAAAAGATAATCTAATCATATAAATAAATTATATTAAAAATAGGTTTTGAATTAAAATACAACATTTTACACTATTCATTAAAAAATGAACTTTATCGGAAAGATACCAAAAATTTACACAAAGTAAATTTTGATGTCCCAATTCTTAAGAATAGTTTTATTTGGTCAAAAAAAATGTATAAGAGTGAAAAAAACTATATTTAATGACGGTTCTCCATCAAAAGGCGATAAGTGAACCTTTAATGAAAACTAGGGCATATACGCCTAAAATTGAATTCTTTCCGTATTTTAAGCCTTTATCTTTTATTGGATAAATGTAAAAACATTTAAAAACATATATAATCATGTTTTAGTTATTTATATCCATTACCTCTAATACAACGGCTACATGTTAACTACCATTTAAAATAATATTATTTTATTACTAGTGTGCAACGTAAGATTTCAATGAAACTCTTTGTTGCGTATCAGGTACGCTATCGAACATAGCAACCCTTTAAAGTAATATTAATATTTTATTCACAAATATGGATAAATATAAAAATGTCATATTCTTTATTTACCTGGGGTGTTACACCATGTGTCGCGCAGGTACACCTGCGCGACCAATACTTGTGCGCCCACGCAGTACTTGCGCGTCTTCCAAGACTTGCGCGCCCCTTTATTTTTGGGTTCCCATCTTGCCCATTTTTTATTTACTCCTTTCCTATTTAAGATTCAGTCTTCAAGACACTCTTCAAAACCATTTATGGCATGATTTCTTGATTTGACTTCCTTATCTGAAAGGAATTCTGTGGAATATCTCTCAAAACCTAGTAATTTACATATCCTTATGTCACTAAATATGGAGAGTTCATTCATTCCACCTAATCCTTTAAGATCAGAGAATCCTTAACCTGGGTCTCATTTTCAGGAATAATCCCCAGTCATAAGTCCTCTAAATTTGGGCATCCTTCTTAGTAGTAAGCCCCAAACCTTAATCCTTAACCTAGGAATCCTTCTCAGGAGTAAGCCCTAAACCATAATCCTTAACCTGGGCATCCTTCTCAGGAGTAAGCCCCAAACTGTAATCCTTAACCTGGCCATCCTTCTCAAGAGTAAGCCCCAAACCTTAATCCTTAACCTGGGCCTCCTTTTCAAGAATACGTCCTAGTCATAATCCCTTAACCTGGGTCTTCTTTTCAGGAATAATTCCCAGTCATAATTTTGGTCTTCCTTTTCAGGAGTAAGCCCCAAGTCCCCTAACCTGGTCCTCCTTTTTAGGAATAGGTCCCAGTCATAAATTTTGGGCTTTCTTTTCAGGAGTAAGCCCCAAATCCCTTAATTTCTCTTTAACCAGTCCTAATTTACGTTTGATCTGGGATTCCTTCTCAGGAGTGAAACTCAATTATCAATCCTCTCCTAATTTGAGTTTCCTTTTCAATAATAAGTCCCAAGTTAGAGTATTCAAATCTCCATGAAGCACATATACCTTTATGGACCCTGTTCCAGGATTTTCTCCCTAAAGTAAATCCTAACATTCATTTATCTGGGCAGTCATACATACATAAGCCCCAAACCATTTCTTATGATTACATCTTTCATGGTCCAATTGTCTATTTTATTACCAATACCTCTTGTTTCTCACACCGAGCATGACTCACGTGAGCTTAGAGGGTAAAAGTAATTATGACATCCTACTTTGAGCCGTTAATCATAAACATCATACTCCCTTATTTGAACTACATGGGTTCTGATTCCTTTTCCAAAACAAAGGATACGTAGGTAGCCCATCTACGGGTTCGATCCCAACTCGAAAATAATTCATGTCCTTCTGAATGACAATAAACATCAAGTGCCCCACTGAGTGGCTTTAAAACCAGCCTGGTCATCATAATGCCCAAGAGACTTTTATACAAATTTTTTGAAGGATACCATTGACCAAGAATCTCTAAATATATATAGATGATTCTCTATTGATGAAGAACCTCAAATACATATAAAATATTCTCTAAAATTTCTTACATGTTTAATCATTGATTTTCAAAACTAAAGGAAAGATCATTTTTTTACTTGGTAATGGAATAAGGATTCACGAACATAACTTAAATCTATAAAGAGTGTCCCGGAATATACAATAATTCCCCTCAAAAAGGTGTGATGAGTCCGACCTCTCATCCTCTCGAACAATGAAAATTCCTAAGCCTCATCAGTTCACAAGATAATGAGCGCCTACCTTTGGAAAGTAGGTCCAAATGGATGTGGAATCATTGGATGTTTCTGGTTCTACAAACAAACCTGTTAGAAACCGATCAGAACGTTTGAATCTCCCATCCAGGAGGTCATCCCCGAATTCCGAGGGAAACAAAAAATGGTTAACCCGATGTGATTCCTTAACCAAAGTTAAAATGATATTTACCTATTTGTTAAGACCCTATTTAAAACTCAATAATAGGGCTATCAAAAACAATCATTGACATGTGTGCTCATCCAAAGGATGAAGTAGCTTAATTTATCTTGATTGCGTCTGTTATATCAAACAGGCAATCTTTTACAAGATCTTTTGTATTTCCATAATGGCTACTCTCAAAATCACACCTGTGAATACTGCTGCTGCAAATACCACTACTGCTATTCCTACTGGATCGTCATCCACTCTGAGGATGACATCACCTACTCAGCGTCTTCAACGCTGGGTATCAAATGCGCTGGTTAAGGAGTACCGTCAACACGGTACCATCCCAACTCTGGAGGCTGCCCGACAGGCCCTCCAAGTGAACAACTCACACAGGTCGTCCGGACAACGACGACCAGTGATCAAGAGGCAGGCGGTGCTGACTACCATCTCCAACCGTTTCGGGTCGTTATCCCCAGAACGCAATTTCCATTCGCTCCCTTACTCTGAGGAAGTGAATGAGCAAGTCCATCAGGGCCTTAATTCAAAAAGACAAGAGTCCATCCCGAGGGCTCCCATTAACAATCGCTGCCAGACTCATGCGGCAGTGTGCCCTCAACATGATGAGGGTACCGACTACAGGAATTCAGCTCAGGTTCCTCGAACCTGAGCAGGAAAGACGAACCGCCAGAGATGGAATCCGGTTAACAATGGGAAGGTTTTCATCCCTGCCATCTCTGGAGAAGTCCACCAACCTAACTTGGTGGCGAACAACGAGCAGGCACACACACCTATCCGTTTTAATTCCACTATCCAGCAGACTCGTCTGGCAGCATCATGCCAATCCCGCCAGACAATTCTGGCGGAGTACTATAGGCAGGAACATACACCTGCTTATACATCATCAGTTAGTCAACAGGCTCGCCTGACTACATATGATGGATCTCGTCAACCGCGTTTGGCGAAGTTTAATCAGCATGCACATACACCTGCTACTACTAATCAAGCCTACCAACAGTCTCGCTTGGTAGCACACATAAAAGTCAGTCGGAAAGCTCCAACGACAAACAGGAGGCAGAATCAAATCTCTGCCTCCACACTTGAGTACTGTCAATATTCACTGATAGGAAAAGGAGGACAGGAGTAGGCACATACACCTACTCCAAGCTCGGAATGGACGTATATCCCCGTTCTGGCAGCTGAAGTCACCATGCATATTTTGTCAATGGTGAAAGAGCAGAAGCAAATTCATGCTCATATTCTGGATGCTTGCCAGGATATCATAACAGCTTCAGCATCATCTCAGGGAAAGACACATAAATCTATCCCTATCAGTGGAGTGACACATCAACGATTCACTCCGGAATAGACACACACATCTATTCCAGTCCAAGAGGGGTATGGGGCATACTCCCCCAAATCATACGGACAACCAATTCAGGAACATACACCTGATTTGAGTGGAGATCGTCAGCCTAACCTGACCATATTTCCTGATCAGGCACATACACCTGCTCAGAGCAACCACTTTCGTCAACAAGTGGTTTCCAAAGCGAGTAAGAATGCATCTAAGAAAAAGATCTGCCCAGCACAGTCAGGAGATCAAAGGCCAATCTGTAACAAGGCCTTCTCCATGCTGGAGTTCTTGAATCCCTCAGACATTTATCTGTTGGATTTCAAGATTCTACTCCCTCAGTTCCCTATAACGTAAACATTAATTCTGAAGGTCTTCAACAGACACTTCCTCATGAAGGCTTGCATCGTGAAAATTCGGTCAATCTTGAAGTTTCGTCTTCAGATGAGAGCCACAGGAACCCTCTGTGTGGTCAGAAGACTAAGGAGCAAGAGATATCATCTTTTGCTGTAAATCATTATGGTGGTCCTCCCCATAATGATGAATTTCATTGCGAAAGTCCTCTCCGCAGTAGTGATTCACATTGCCTGGAAAATACTCCAGTGGACAATGTAGTGCCGAGAAAGCCCTCTTATCTTGAGGCACTTGCAAATGCGAAACCAGTCATGTCTGATGCTTTATCGCTAGAAAGTGAAATGCTTTCTCAATCAGAAGATAGCCCAGGGTGTAGGTCATTCTCCGAACCACCCCTAAGTCATGAATCTTCTAGTTTGATCAATGATCTCTCTACCAATCTTGTTGAATCCGATGAAGAAACAAGGAAACACCAACTCTGGTCAAAACAGGTAGAAGAATCTTCATTTAATGATGAAGAGGAAATGCTGAACATCAGGAAAACACTGGAGAAAAATGAGGAACCAGTCATGTTTTGGCCTTTGGCTGACTCCCAGTATGACGTTCCAAAGATGTTGATGGAAGATAGAATCCATGATATTCGTCTCAACATATGGACAACTCTTTTTCAATTGAAGAAGAAGGTATTATCTTATGATGAATATGAAAATCATCTTAAGATAATAGAAGGGCTACAACGTCAGATTGATTTGGCATCTCTATCAGTCTCTCAGTATCCGAAGGCTGAAAAGCAACAGAGAACCCTTCAACGTTCATGCCTTGACGCACTATGAAAATTGTGTTAGTTAATTTCCAATGCTCCACATGGTGTTCATATCAGAGGATGGGGTGGTCACAGAGCACTACATTTCACAGTGTTTTCTAGTCAGCAAAGCCCGCCGAAACTGGTCTCATGCAATGTTATTTCCCATGGCCGGCCACATTCAATGGGCTTTGTTCATAATCAAAAGCTTGCTCAAGAACAGGATTCAACTAGTTCCTCTCAAAATCAAGCATATAGAGAACAAGTTGTTGAATTTCTCCTACATCAAGTAGGCGAGAATATTGCACAAGCCTCTCGTATGGAGCAAACACATCATCAAATGACAGAAGTTTCGGAATTCATCCAACGGTCTGTTAAACCAGGTGATAAAAGTGGATACATATTAATGCATCCATCTAATTTTAGAACTATGATTCGCAAGATCAAGAGAGATTTTAAGAAGGTCTCAGACATAATATGTCAAGAGACACCCCAGCTTGTCAGACTGGGGACTCCTTTAACCCAACCCTCAGAGTCAACAAATGGGATTCGAGGAGTTGAGCAGAAGCAGCAGGAACATCCCCAGTTTACGAGACTGGGGACTCTTTCAAATCATCAATCCCCTTCTCAGAGAATATCGGTCTTTTCTCGATTGGGGAAGAATCCCCAAGAGAAACGAAGAGCCAAATTATCCGGAGATTCCCTCCAAGTTATAGCTCATCAAGAAGTTCCTAAAGGATTAAATCAACAAAAGGCAATGTCTCATCAAAGACATGGAAGAAGACAATATCACAGAAATGTTGATAGAAGGGATGTGATGCATTATGCATCAATCAATGTCATCAATGCCGTTGTTGCTAATCCACCAGGGGAGACTCACTCAGGGGATTCAGATGAAGAGTGTCCTACTCAAGAAAATGTACGCGCCGATACAAATGAAGAAGGTGTGCATACACGAAGTCAAAGGATTACTTAGAACCTAGGTAATACACTTCCTTCTCTCCAAAAAGTATCCAACAAAGGGAGGGGAAAGAATCAAGTTACAAATCCTTCCTCTGGATAAGGTCAATCGCTCTCATTAGTGCAAAGGTTTTCTTAACAGGAGGAAGAAATGGAAGAATTAATAAGGTTGAATGCAGAACTACTTCAAAGTAGTCTTCTTCTTAAGAATGCTGAAATCTGACAGCCGAAGAAATTTGTTGCAGCTACTGAGATGGATCAGGAATATCCTCCTTTATCAGTACACCCTCAGAGGTCTAATCCTACGGGTCAAACGCAACAACGGTTGGCAGTGCTACCATCAGTTGCAGCACCAGCCACCACATCTGTCCAAGCTCCATTCATTGCACCTACCCAAGACCAAATTCAACCAGATGTTTTTCAAAAGTTAATAACTACTATTGAGTCATTAACAGCTCGGTTAGAAACTATGGAAGGGAAACAGGCGCATGTTCAACCAGAAAAGAAAGTTTACGCTGAATGGGTAGATTCAATTTCTCCTCCATCCAGTTTTGGAAACCCTATTTTCTCTACTTTCAATGGATCAGGCGACCCTGAACAACATTTGACGCATTACGTATCTTGTTGTGATCCTATGATGGGAACTCCAGATCAGCAAGAAGCAGTGAAACTCAGATTCTTCGTGCGAACCTTGCAAGTACCAGCTTTTGTCTGGTATACAAGATTGCAATCCCGGTCAATTATCAGATGGGAGGATCTTCGCCAAAAATTACTTCTTCAGTTTAGCTCAACTTTTCCAAAAACGACAGTTTTCGATCTTACAAACTGCAAGCAAAGGGATAATGAAAGAGTCTCTAATTTCATTGCTCGCTTGAAGGGATTAACATATTCCCTGAGTTTAGCAATCCCTCAGGAAGATCTTTTGCCAATATGTGTGGCAAATTTGTGTGATGAATTATGCATGCCATTGATCCCTGTGAAATACACAGGAGGGTTTTGAGACCTTACTTCAATTGCTCAGCAGATTGAAGATTCCCTTATACAGGCTAAGGCTAAATCTCGTGTAATTCCATCAGCTCCAGGAAGGAGAATGGGTAAAGCAGAAACTGCTACAGTTATGCTTAAACAAGCACCTGTACCTATTTCTACTTCAAAACCTTCATCTTATCAAAGGGCTCCGCCTCCTGAATTCAAAAAAAAAGCAATTTCATCCAATTAATCAAAGAGATCAACGATGAAAACAATTTGAGGATTTTAAGAGTAAAAAATACTCTTTCCAAAATGATCAAGTTCCTGGTAACTTCATTTCAGCTCTAGAAAAAAATTTGGTTCAATTACCAATGCCCAAGAGGCCAAACAAAGAAGGAGATGAAGACCGTCCCAATTATTTTCCCTTTTATCAAATGTTGGGGCATCCCATCCAGGAGTGTTTTGTCTTCAAAGACCTCCTGCAAAAGATGGTCGACTTGGGACAAGTCAAGTTGAAAGGTTCTTCGACTCAGGTAGCATGTGTTACTGCTACAGTTCCAGAGGAGGAAGGTGAAGGGAAAGAAGTCAAAAACAAAAATGCACAGAAGTATGATGATTGGATGGTCAGAAAGACAATCAATCAGAATCATACCATTTTGCGAACACAATTAATGAAACCAATTGTGTCTTCTGCCATGAATATTGCGGTAAAACTCTCTTCGTCAGAGGGAAAGTCCTCAAAGAAACAACTTGATTCAAAGAAGGAAAAAGAATCAGAAGAAGATGAGTATGTGTCAAATGCTAAATTGTCTTTGAATTTGGCAGACTTTATGCCATCTACTTCAAAGCCACGGGCACCTCCCCATCAAACGGCACAGCCTAAATAGGCTAGTCTGGCAGAGTCTTTATTAAACAAAGAGTTAATCTTCGGTTCTGTTAATATGATTCAATTAACAGATCCGTATTCCAGTCGTAATATCAATTTCGATGAGCCTGAATTCCATGTATCAAATAAGGGAATCCGAGGAAGATACAGAGTTTCAGGTTACAGGGGAAGACTTGAATCTTTCCGAATCTACTACTCTAATTCTACCCCTGCTAGCACTGTGTATGCAGCAGAAACTCGTGGTAGAGCCCTTCAGCAAGCTCAAAAAGAACAAGCAGGTTCTTCTACTAATAGCCAACTTAGTCTTGGCACAGTTATTTTAGAAGACCGATTGAAGGTTCCATCTTCTTTATCTCAGCAAGTAAATGGATCTAATCGGTATAATCTTCCAAAACCAAGGATGTTGCCAACTTCTATCCCAATACAAGATGCATCAGCTTCCAAAGAATCTACTTCCAAGGTAACTGTTAAACCGCATATTCCTGTTGGGAAATGAAGACCTCTTGATCAAAAGTATGATATATTGAAACCCTTGGCCCAAGTACCAGCCAAGTTATCAATTTTGGATTCTTTGAATCTGTCAAAATATCTTCGGGAAACACTCATCGAAGCTTTGTCAAGTCCTCCGGAATTTAAAGCTAAAATAGTTGTAGTTGAAGTCTATCACATAGAGAATAATCCTATAGAATTCCATGCAGTGATATCTTTTACTGATAAAGATGAAGATGATGTTGTGCATGGGAACATAAAACCTCTGTACTTATCTGTAAAAGTTAATGGTATAGATATCCGAAGATTTTTCATTGACAATGGTTCAGGAGTCAACCTCATGCCCATTCGTACACTTTGTCGATTGGGACTTACGGAATCTGATTTATCTCCTACTACCATGATGTTACAAGGATATGATAAAAATGAACAAGAACCACTGGGTGAAATTACACTCAGAACTCAGTTTGGAGATCTTGTATCCAATTCGGATTTCATGATTGTTGATCAAGACTCATCTTTCAACGTCTTGCTTGGAAGACCCTGGCTAGATCAGCATGCGGCTATCCCTTCATCATACCATCAATGTCTCAAATACTATTTCAATGGTCAAGTTGGAACATTGTATGGTGATAATGCCCCGTTCAAAACATGTGAGTTTCAATACATTGAGGCAGAATTTTATCACATGAAGAGAAGAGATAAATCTACAATAAAAGAAATTACCAAAGTTAATTCTCCATATGGTTTGGAGAAGATTCCAATAAATACATTTACACATGTGATTACAGATTATGTGTTACCTATCAGTCAAATTGACAAAATAGTCCCAAATAAAAATACTCTTATGGAAAGATCCATAATGTCAATTACGACAATCGAGCCAGACAACATGGGAGAAATTGGTAACCTACCAAATAGTGATGAAAACACAAGTAGTGATGTTTTTATTTCATCTGCTGAAATCCAACAGGTCTATACTTCGCCAATCATGCCAGAAGAAGTTATATCAACATTGGAGGTGAATAATGATGTCAATTCTCATTCCATCATCTCCTCTTTATTTCCTAAAGAAGGCCCTTTATCATCAATAGGGTCGGAAATGGAAGCTTTTTTTTCAAAATGTGCAAATTTTGACATCTCTTCTGATTAGGAAAATTTCGTTTTGTCATCTACTATGCAAGTAGAAACGGAAGAAATAGAACATGATGAAGAGGAAGAAAAATATCTTAGAGATGCTCCTCTAGAATTTGAAGAGGGTATCTCTACCACTGTGGATGAACTCAGAGAAATAAATTTGGGTAGAGAAAAAGACCCACGCCCCACTTTAATTAGTGCGGCCATGAACCTTGAAGAGCAAGAGATGTATATTTCTTTTCTAAAAAAAAATAGAGAAATTTTTTCTTGGAACTATACGGAAATTCTTGGGCTTGATCCTGATGTTGCTACTCATTATTTGGGTTTACCAAAAGAACATCGAGGATTTAATCAAGCCGCGAGAAGAACACACCCAACTTATGATTCCAAAATTGAAGCTAAAGTGGATAAGCTGATCAAATCTAACTTCGTAAGAGAAGTTCAATATCCCAAGTGGTTGGATAATATTGTCCCTGTAAAGAAGAAGAACAGACAAATAAGGGTTTGCTTCGATTTCAGAGATCTTAATCGGTATTTCCCTAAAGATGATTTCCCAGTTCCGATTACAGAACTCTTAACGGATGCGACGGCTGGCTATGAATTACTTTCCTTCATGGATGGATATTCCGGAAATAATCAGATCTGAATGGCCCCAGAAGATGAGTAATCTACAGCCTTCATAGCCCCTCAAGGTGTGTTTTGTTACCAGGTGATTCCCTTTGGTTTAAAGAATGCAGGTGCAACATATCAACGCGCCATGCATCATATCTTCAATCCTTTCTTAGGGAAGTTTGTTGAATGCTATGTAGACGATTTGGTAGTTAAATCCAAACAATGTTCTAATGACTTGGCTGATTTGGAAGTCATATTCCACAAGATTCGACAACATAATTAGAAGATGAACCCCTTAAAATGTGCTTTTCGGGTAACCTCAGGAAAATTCCTCTACTTTGTTGTACGCCATCGTGGTATTGAAGTTGATCCTGAGAAGACCAAGTCAATCCTTGGTATGTCACCTCCTCAGAATTTGAGAGAATTAAGAGGAATTCAAGGAAACTTAGCCTATATTCGGCGTTTCATCGCCAATTTGGCAGGCAAAAGTTTACCCTTTACCAAATTATTGAAAAAGGAATCACATACTAGTGGACTGAAGAATGTCAAGAAGCATTTGATGTTCTCAAGAAATACCTCTTGAGTCCACCAGTACTCATGCCACCTGTTGAAGGAAGACCACTTATCCTCTATGTGACAGCTCTAGACCGATCATTGGGTGCCTTTCTTGCTCAAAATAATGATGCTGGGAATGAAAATAGCCTCTACTATCTCAGTATAACTATGCTTGAAGAAGAAACCCGGTATTCAAGTATTGAGAAGTGCTGCCTGGCATTAATCTTTGTCGTTCAGAAATTGAGACACTACCTGCAACATCACGAGGTCCAATTGGTATCTCACAATAATCCGCTCAAATTCATCCTTAGTCGTCCAATGCTTACAGGATGTCTAGCAAGGTGGGCAGTTATTTTGCAGCAGTTCGACATTCAGTATGTTTCCCAAAAGGAAATAAAGGGCCAAGCTCTGGCTGATTTCCTGGCTGAACATCTTTCAGTGGAAGACTCATCTTCAGATATTGAACTCCCTGATGAGGATGTTTTCTTTATTCAAGAGAGTCCTCAAACATGGGAAATGTATTTTGATGGTGCTTCTAGAAGTCCAACAGGGAAGAAATTGGAAAATCCTAAAATCAACAAAGTTGGTTTAGGAATTGTACTCATTTCTCCAGATAAGGCATTGTTACCTTATTCCTTTTTATTGTGGGAAGGTGGTACCAATAATGATGCCGAATACCAAGATCTTATCACAGGCTTGGAGTTGGCGCTTCAAGCACAAGTGAATCACTTAAAGGTGAAAGGTGATTCAGACCTGGTAATCAAACAAGTCAATGGGGATTATGCCATCAGAAAAGAAGAATTAATCCCTTTGTATGCTTATGTCAGAGAGTTAATGGCGGAATTCCATTCAGAACCGACATTTTCTTATGTCCCAAGATCACAAAATGCTCAAGCTGATGCGCTGGCTAATATAGCCACATCTCTTGCAGATCCAAATCAGGACGAGACAACCATTAGTACTTCCCACCGTCGTGCAATTTCACCTTATGTTCAAGCCAGAATAGAGGAAATTAATGAAATTAGTCCCATTCCTGAAACGTATGGTCATACTATAGGATGGATGTTACTTATCAGGGAATACCTTCAAAATGGAACACTTCCACCTGATAGAGCCAAGAAAGAACAAATCCGGCGATGTGTGGTCAATTTTACTCTTTATGATAGCCCAAACCACATAGAGAAAATTCTCTACAAATGTGGTTTTGATGGAGTTCTCTTCAGATGCATTTATGGTGAAGAGACAATGGCTGTCATGAAAGAAGTGCATGCAGGAGTTTGTGATGCCCACTAGGATGGACGTAGATTGTCTGATCAAATTCGAAGGCTTGGATACTTTTGGCCTTCAATGATACAATATTGTGTTAATTTCACAAAGAAGTTTCATTCATGTCAAGTACATTCTAACTTCATTCATCAACCTCTAGAGTTGCTTCATATAGCTAAATACTCGTGGACGTTTGCCACATGGGGAATGGATGTGGTGGGGCCTTACCCTTCAGCTATGGCCAAGCAGTTTTAGTACATTCTTACTGCTACTGATTTATTTTCCAAATGGGCAGAGGTAGTACCTCTCAAAGAAGTCAGTTCTAAATGCATTGTTAGCTTCATCAAGTCTAACATCATTACTAGATTTGGTGTCCCTCATACCATATTGACGGAAAACGGCACCAACTTCTGTTCTTATGAGGTGAAGAAATTGTATCAAGAATACAACATTAAATCCAACCATTCATCTCGATATCATGCGGCGGACAATGGCCAAATAGAAGCCTTTAACAAGACTCTTTCAAATATACTGCAAAATATGGGGGATAAAGATAAGAGGTCATGGCCTGATAAACTCTTTCATGCTTTATGGGCTTATCGGACTACCACCCACAATGCAACGTGGTCAACTCCATATTCGTTGGTATATGGAATAAAAGCAGTCTTTCCAATTGAAGTTCAATTTCCCTCACTCAGAGCAGCCATTTGTGATCAGTTATCTACAGATGAGCAATCCCAAAAGCGATTGAATGAATTGGAATTGTTAGATGAGAAAAGATTGTGCACTTTGCACCACTTGGAAATCTATCAGAATCGAATAGCACGAGCTTTTAACAAAAAAGTTAATCTTCATTCATTCATTCAGTGAGAATTGGTATTAGTTCTCAGAACTCCAATGATACCAGGAAAGAAACCTCCCAAGCTTGAGACAAAATGGGGAGGGACTTATTCAATACATAGGGTCTACACTAATGGAGCTTATTCATTAATCTCGATGGATGGAGAACTCATTACTACTCCAACTAATACAAAATTTTTGAAGAAATATTTTGTATAAACTGCAAAATATTCACAAGATGTCCCTACAACATGACACTAAACTATGCAGCACCAGTTCGTCCTTGCTATATGACGTTAAACTATACAGCAATGGTCCAGTATGACCTTAAACTCCTCCTTGGTCCAATATGACCTTAAACTATTCACAAGATGTCCCTGCAACATGACACTAAACTGTGCAGCACCAGTTCGTCCTTGCTATATGACGTTAAACTATACAGCAATGGTCCAGTATGACCTTAAACTCCTCCTTGGTCCAATATGGCCTTAAAATATTCACAAGATGTCCCTGCAACATGACACTAAACTGTGCAGCACCAGTTCATCCTTGCTATATGACGTTAAACTATACAGCAATGGTCCAGTATGACCTTAAACTGCAACTTCGTCCCACACGACGTTAAACTGTAAAAAAGTTCCCTAAATAGTCATGTACGACTTTAAACTACACCACGGTCCTGTATGACATTAAACTGCACCATCCATGGTCCATGTATATGACCCTAAACTATTTGAGAGTCCCTTACGTCTGGAAAGACGTTAAACTACATAATCATCAAAGGTCCTATAAGACCTTAAACTGTACTTATGTCCAGCATGACATTAAACTGCACCATCCATGGTCCATGTATATGACCTTAAACTATTCTCCCTTTTGTCCAACATGACACTAAACTGTAGAAAAAAAATCCACAATGCATCCAACATGACGTAAATGATGTGTTATTTTGTCCTTACTGCATGACATTAAACTGCGCAGTCCCCCTTTTTTGTCCAACATGACGTTAAACTGTATTGTCCCCATCGTCCTAACTACATGACGCTAAACTGTACAGAAATTCCTTGATACGTCCTACATGACATTAAACTGTATTTTGTCCCTGCTACATGACACTAAACTGTGCAGCACCAATAGTCCTAACTGCAAGACTTTAAACTGCATAGTCCCTTTATATGTCCTACATGACATTAAACTATGCATCGTTAAGGTTGTTGTTACCTCTTGTTTCTCACACCGAGTATGACTCACGTGAGCATAGAGAAAACCTCAACCGTAACACTCTCTTTGGGCCGCTAACCATGTATAAGTCCCGATAACATTTTTTTTAGGTAGTTGTCCCCAAGAACAACTTGATCATTAATTCATTCTTTAATTGAACTACACGGACTTGGATCCTTGCCTTCCAGGCTGGGTACATAGGCAACCTCCCAAGGTTCAAGCCCAAAAACAATATCTTCACATCGGTTCACCGCCATCTCATATGATGTTGATTCGTGAAACCGCCCCTAGAATCAATATCTTTACATTGGTTCACATTCTTCCTTGTTATACGACGTTAAAATATACAGCACTTTTGTCCGGTATGACAATAAACTGCAATACTCTTTGATTTCCTCATTTGAGAGGGAACCATTATTTACATTGATTTTTCAATCATGTTTCATTTCTAAAGATTACGTGCATACATGGCAATGCCTAAACTTTTTTATCTCCGGTTAAACCATCATTGTACTAAAGTCCCTTTTCACCCTTCACATGTATGAACCGAATTTGTACAAAGGGTTGTTCTAGAACTACGTAGTCTTGATTCCCATCCTTATGGGATACGTAGGAACATTCGAGTATCCCTCGAATCCATCCCCAAGTCTTTTGGGCCTAACCCCAAATTTCACTTTCAGTCCCTTGGCTGAAAAGTCCTCATGAAAACACACACTGTGTATTCATTATTATGGTCCGAACTCTATGACCCTAAACTAAGATTTCTCATCCTTTCTTCCTTCACGACGTTAAAATTCATTTCAAGAACTACGTATGGCTTGATTATCATTCTTATGAGATACGTAGTGAAGTCCAAAATTTCAATTCCGGACCCAGCCAGAACGTACTTATGGTTATCATTGACCTATGTATTTCTATATACATTGGACAACACCCATGTTTATGTGTTATAATCCTAACCTTAAATATTTTCAGATATTCATAACCCTTTTCATTACTTTTAGTCACAAAAATGTCAAACTTCTGATAATTCTTTTGTCGGACTATGCAGTACGTGCCCATAGGCGGCCTTACATAAACAGTCCACAAAACAGACTTGTTAGCCAAAAGATACTATTTTATTTAACTATGCAGCCAATTCCCTTAGGTGGCCCTGCATAATTCAACCCCCTAACGGGTTTGTTAAATGATGGTAACTTCATTCTTGGGAAGAATGCCTATTTTTTCCTTATTTGTCTTAAACGACAATATGTAGGGATCCAAAAAAAATAGCCATCCTTAACATATTTGTCCCATATCCTTTTTCATGATCTGAAAGTATTCAAGTCTATGGTTTATTCTTCTTCCCTACGTTTGGTTCAGACCTTTGTAGGAGTGATATTCATCCAGTTCTTCGATAATCTTGTCTGGAAATATCTTCTCCATATTCAAGTACCTCTTTCCATACAACAAACTCTATACTTTAGAAAATTTGAATCTCCATAAACTTTCACTGGCTTTTAGCACTAGGAATGTAAATTTTTGAGAATTCTTTTTGCCTGACTATGCAGCATGTGCCCATTGGTGGCCTTGCATAAACAGTCTACATAACAGACTTGTTAGCCAAAAGATACTATTTTATTTAACTATGCAGCCAATGCCCTTAGGTGGCCCTGCATAATTCAACCCCCTAACGGGTTTGTTAAATAATGGTAACTTCATTCTTGGAAACTACTTCTTCTAATTCCTTTTAGCTCTTTTTCATATCATTCCTCAGATTCAAATATTCTTAAGTTATATCTTACATAATTTCCCTCATACTTGAGTATGGTAGTATGTTTTCAGATGAATTTTCAAGGAATTGTGTCAATTCTAATCCATTTTCGGTCAAAGCTATTTCGACCTTAAACATTAGCCCCTTTATGTCCGGCATGCATGACTTTAAACTGCCCACAAAAGAAAAAGTAACTCTGAATAAAAGTCGAGTTCCAGCTCACTATTCATACATTTTGTATGATTTAGATAATATTGAGCAATTAAAAAGGTTCAAAGTTTGAAGGGTTATTTACATTAATCCTAGTAAAAATCAAACTATGCTTACTAGGCCCATTGGATTAGGTAAAATCTAAAGCATATAGTAAAAGAGGATGTAGGTACAAATAAGTGAAGGTGAAAGTGTTTTTCATTGATGCACAGGAGATAGAAGGACATCCACAGACTGGAGTCTCTTCTCTTTTTCATAAATTACAAAAGGCTTTCAACATAACTCTTCATTTGATTTACGGCACCCCGAGCTTCATCAGCAACCACCTAAAATTCATTCAATCAACTGGATACAATAAGAGATGTAGTGATACCAGCTCTTCCTAGAACAATTGAAAAATAATGTTCTTGAGTGCGGTTTGAGAAAATTTTCTGGTGATCAAATAGTGACTATGTTTCTGTCCAAGAGACTTGGAAGATGGATACATGGATTTGAGAATGGAGCATTGGAAGTAAAGATCCATTTAGAGAGAGTAATCTTTTTAGATATTGCTCTAATGCCATGTTTTTCTTCTCTCCACCAACCGACAGCGGAAAATATTTTAGCCCATGGGTTTTCCATTTTCATATCTACAAGGAAATGTCATGGAAGGAGAACTTGAAAGTTCACACCATTGTTGTTGCTCTTAATGCATATCATAACCGAAATAGAGGAGTAGCAGTGCAGCTGCATTTCAAGTGTATAGTTCTTTGCATTTGGAACATTGACTCCTTGCAGGTGACAATGACCACACAGAGGCAGATAGATGCTCTGTGGAAAATTAGGATGATATTTCTTCAAGTACTTAGCCAAATCTGGGAGACTGATGTCATAGGTATCATAGTATTCATGGACAATGATGTTCATAATTTCATCAATCTACTTGCTAGCCAGTTCATCAGCCGTTCCAATTCCCTTGGGAATCACTAAATCTACACAAAAGATAAATAAACTAACTGTTAAATGGGTTTATGTTTTCATAAAATTTGTGAAGAAATTTGAAAAAATGGATACGGCATTAAAATGTGCAAGTCTAAAAATTGGCGCGCAAGTGTTCATGTGTCACGCTAGTGTTTGACGTGCAAGTATAAACCGTGCAAATTTAGATACCTTGACAACAGAACGCCATCAAGAAAATATTGGAAAACAGAGAAACTTGTGCGGCTAAGATGACCTGCGCGACGAGAGCTCGAGAGGTTTGAAGTCCGGAATTCCAGATGCTTTGTACGGATGTGAGGCTGTGTATTTATAGGCCAGGAAGCCTATCTGGGCGCCATACCTAGTGCGCTTAAGGCCTGTGCAACGCGCACTTGCGCGCCGCCCTTTACGCATTAGAACACTTGCGCGCTATTATTCCTTTGGATATATTTGATTTCCTCAAAGTCAAATCCTCATTTTCTCTCCGGATCCAACTCTAAGGGGGGACTTTTGTTGACCCTCCTTTCATCACAGAATCTAAAGATTGGAAAAGGGGAATATCTGAGCTCAAAATGGTTCGAACTTTGAAGAAAACATCAAAAATCGACAAAGGGATGAACAAAGAAAACTTTGCCCATAGGCCGCGCAAGTTTCCTCATGGTCGCACAAGTGGACTCGCGCGACGCACCTTGGCGCGCAAGTGACTTGCGCGAACTAATTGATAACCGCCCGGTAACCGCCTGGGGTCTTCTCCTACCTATAAATAGACCCTTTGGGCCCCGAATTCATGGGGATCTTTTTCCAGAAACTCGGAATGAAACTCCCGACGCCCAAGTCTCTTCTCAAAGATTCCGGAACACTTAAAAGGTTATTTCTTACCTAGAAAGGAAGATCTAAAGAGAGGGAGGATGGCCTAAGTGTTGAAACTCATCAACACTTGCGCGCCTAAGTGGCCATCCCTTAAGGGAAGTGGTCACACTTGCGCGCCACCTTAATCCTTCGATAGAACTTGCGTGTCCCTTTTCTGGAAGAACCTCAAGAGAATTATAAAGGCTTTAATAAAGAGTCGCTCAAGTATTTCAATTCTGGTTGACCATCGTGCAAGTACACCATGTGTCGCGCAGGTACACCTGCGCGACCAATACTTTCACGCCCACGTAGTACTTGCGCGTCTTCCAAGACTTTCGCGCCCCTTTCTTTTTGGGTGCCCATCTTGACCATTTTTTTTATTTACTCCTTTCCTATTTATGATACAGTCTTCAAGACACTCTTCAAAAACATTTATGGCATGATTTCTTTATTTGAATTCCCTATCTGAAAGGAATTCTGTGGAATATCTCTCAAAAATTAGTGATTTAAATATCCTTATGTCACTAAATATGGAGAGTTCATTCATTCAACCTCATCCTTTATGATGAGAGAATCCTTAACATGGGTATCTTTTTCAGGAATAATCCCCAGTCATAAGTCCTCTAAATTTGGGCATCCTTCTCAGGAGTAAGCCCCAAACCTTAATCCTTAACCTGGGCATCCTTCTCAGGAGTAAGCCCCAAACCTTAATCCTTAACCTGGGCATCCTTCTCAGGAGTAAGCCCCAAACCTTAATCCTTAACCTGGGCCTCCTTTTCAGGAATAAGTCCTAGTCATAATCCCTTAACCTGGGTCTTCTTTTCATGAATAAGTCCCAATCATAATTTTGGGCTTCCTTTTCAGGAGTAAGCCCCAAGTCCCCTAACCTAGGCCTTTTTTTAGGAATAGGTCCCAGTCATAAATTTTCGGCTTCCTTTTCCAGAGTAAGTCCCAAATCCCTTAAGTTCACTTTAACCAGTCCTAATTTACGTTTGATCTGGGATTCCTTATCAGGAGTGAAACTCAGTTATCAATCCTCTCCTAATTTGGGTTTCCTTTTCAGGAATAAGTCCCAAGTTAGAGTAATCAAATCTCTATGAAGCACATATACCTTTATGGACCATGTTCCTGGATTTTCTCCCTAAAGTAAATCCTAACCTTCATTTATCTGGGCATTCATACATACATAAGCCCCAAAACATTTCTTATGATTACATCTTTCATGGCCCAATTGTCTATTTTATTACCAATACCTCTTGTTTCTTACACCGAGCATGACTCACGTGAGCTTAGAGGGTAAAAGTAATATGACATCCTACTTTGATCCATCAATCATAAACATCATACTCCCTTATTCAAACTACGTGGGTTCTTATTCCTTTTCCAAAACAGAGGATACGTAGGAAGCCCATCTACGGGTTCGATCCCAACTCTGAAATAATTCATGTCCTTCTGAATGACAATAAACTTCAAGTGCCCCACTGAGTGGCTTTAAAACCAGCCTGGTCATCATAATGACCAAGAGACTTTTATGAAAATGTTTTGAAGGATACAATTGACCAAGAATCTCTAAATAGATATAGATGATTCTCTATTGATGAAGAACCTCAAATACATATAAAAGATTCTCTAAAATTTATTACATGTTTAATCATTGATTGTCAAAACTAAAGGAAAGCTCATTTTTTTTACTTGGTAATGTAATAAGGATTCACGAACATAACTTAAATCTATAAAGAGAGTCCCAGAATAGACAATAATTCCCCTCAAAAAGGTGTGATGAGTCAGACCTCCCATCCCCTCGACCAATGTAAATTCCTAAGCCTCAACAGTTCACAAGCTAAGGAGCACCTACCTTTAGAAAGTAGGTCCAAATGGATGTGGAATCATTGGATGTTTCCGGTTCTACGAACAAACCCGTTAGAAACCGATCGGAACCTTTGAATCTCCCATCCAAGAGGTCATCCCCGAATTCCGAGGGAAACAAATACTAAAAATTCTTAAAATTCATAAAACCCTTAAAACCCCAAAATAATCTCTAAAACACCTAAAAACACTAAAAACCACAAAAAAATCCTTAAAACCCCATAAAAATTTTTAAATCCCTAAAACCCCCAAAATTGCCACACCCCCTTAAAGTCCTAAAAAACCAAAAACCCGTGAAACCCCTAAAACAAGAGAAAAACTATTACAACCAATAAATTTTTTAAAAGACTATAAAAAACCAAACAATACTAAAACCCTAAAAACCATAAAAACCAAAAAAAAACTAAAAACCCATAAATTTCCCAAAACCACCTTAAAATCATAATCTAATAAAAACTATAAAACCCCATAAAACCCCTAAAACCCTTAGAAATCATTAAAAAATATAAAACCCTAAAAACAAAAAAAATCCCTAAAACTCTAGAATAACTCTAAAACCCCTAAAGAAGACTAAAAATACAAATGGGTCTTAAAACCCCATAATAAACCAAAAATCCCCTTAAAATCCTAAATAATATTAACAATCCAAAAACCAAAAAAAAATGTAAAACCATTAAACCCCTTAAGACCCCTAAAAACCTCTACAAACCATACAAAGACTAAAACACCTAAAAACCCTACAAACCCAAAAAGTCACTCAAAACCCAAAAATAAAAAAAAAATATAAACCATAGAAACCCAAAAAACACTAAAATACACTAAAACCACCAGAAATCCTTTTAAAAACAAAAATACCATAAAAATGATAAAAATTAATAAAAAAATATAGAACCCCAAAAACACATAAAAGGCCCTAAAACCCAAAAAACCTTAAAGGACTGTAGAAACCATATAAAACCCCTAAAATACATTTTAAATTCCATAACACCATAAAAGGCCAAAAAACAAAAAAAAAATAAAAAAAATTCCTAAAATCTCGTAAAGACACGTAAAAAACCTAAAAAACATTAAACCCCTGGAAACCATAAAAAAATTTAAAAAAAGTAAAAAACCTAAAACCCAAATAGAACCTTAAAACCCTAAAAACCCCTAAAACCCTAAAACACCTAAAAATCAGGGAAACCCTAAACACATAAAAATAATAAAACTCAAAACCCAATAAAACCCATAAAACCCATAAAAATTCAATATTTTTTAATAATCAATAAAAAAATAAAAATTTAAAAATAAAACTAAAAACCCTAAAATCCTTAAAACCCTTCAAAACAATAAAAAATCCTAAAAAGACTAAAAAATCCAAAACATCCCAAAACCCATATGAAAAACATAGAAAACCTTTAAAACCATAGGATACCACTTTAAACCCTATAAAACATCAAATCACAAAAAAATTAAAAACAATCATAAATCCCAAAAAACCCTATAAAACTGAAACCCCAAAAATGTCCTAAAAACCCAAAAAATCCCAAAAATAACCAATAAATATCCTTCAAAACCCATAGAACCACCAAAAAACACTAAACCCTACACCCTAAATCCTATTCCATAATCCCTAAATCAAACACCCTACACCCTAAACCATGAACCCAACACCCAAAACTCTATACCCTAAACCCTAAACGAAAAACCCGACATCCTAAAGACTGTACCCCACACCATAAACTAGAAATCCTAGACCCCACACAACAATGACTATACCATACACTCTAAAACCCAAACCACACACCATAAACCCTATACCCTACACCATAAACCCTAAACCCTATACCTAAAACCCTATACCCTAGACCCAAAACACTAAACCAAAAACTTTGAACTTTATACCCTAAATCGAAAATAGAAAACCCTACACCCTAAACCATGTACCTTAAAAACTGCACCCTAAACCATATACACAACACGGTTAGCCCAAAACCCTTCCTAAACCCAACATTCTACACCCCAAAAACCAATGCCATATACCGTATACACAATTACCAACACCCTAAAGCCTTTACCTAACACCCTAAACCCTAAACCGTACACCCTAAATCGTATTCCCTAAACCCTTAACCCTATACACTACACCCTAAACCTAAACACCTAAACCATAAACCGTATAACTTACAACCTCAACCATACACCGTAAAACTTGTACCCTTTAACCCAAACCATAAACCTTATACCTTGAACCATTGACCCTATAACCTACACCATAAACACTATACAACCAACCCTATACTCTAAAACTCAATCTATACACCTAAACCCTTACCCCTGCACCCTGAACCCTATACCCTACACCCTAAACCCTACATCCTACACCCTATAACCTATACCCTAAAACCTTAAACCAATTCCCTTCACCCTAAACTCTAAACACAACACCATAAACCCTAAACCCTACACCTTAAAACCAACACCCTACACTATACCATATAACCTAAGACATACACCATACACACTAAACCCTAACCCATACACCCTAGACCCTATAAACTACACTATACACCCTAAACCATGCACTCTAAAACCTATACCCTTCACCCTAAACCGTAAACCCAATTCCCAAAATCCTACACCAAAATCCCTAAACCCAACACCCTAAACCATATACTCTACACCATAAACCCTAATCCCTACACCAGACATGCAACACCCAAAAACCTATACCAACACCCAAGTCCCCAAAACCCTACACGTTAAACTCTTTACCCTACACCATAAACCTCAAACCAGACAATTTATACCACATACCCTATAGTCTAAACACTAAACCCTACACCCTATACACTACACCCTTCACCCTAATGGCTAGACCCTATAGATTGAACCATTTATGCTTCACCCTAAACCCTACCCCATACAATCAAAAACGGAAACCCTAAACCCTAAGCCCTACATCCTAAAACATATACCCAACACCCAAAACACTATTCCAAACACCATAAACCATCTACTGTAAACCCTATACCCTATACCCAACACCCTAAACCTTAAACCATAAACCCCAAAAATCTTAAAGTAACCTTAAATCACCAACCCCCCCCCCCCCCCCCCCGAAAAAAACTCCTAAAATCCCTAAACCCCTTAAAACCCATAAAATCATACGACCCCTTAAAATCCCCTTAAAAGCATAAAAAACATAAAACCCTTTAAAATCCCAAATACCATGAAAACCATAAAACCCTAAAATACATAAACCCCTAAAAACTCTAAAAAACCCATAAAACGCTAAACTCCCAATGAAAACTATAAAAGCTCAGAAACCCTACTACCCAATCAAAACCCCTAAACTACTATAAAACCCTAAACCCCTTAAAAACACTAAAAATCTAAAAATACATGAAAACACTAAATATAATAAAAACCCTAAAAGTCATAAAAACCAAAAAAAAACACAAAACCCCCTAAAATCCCTAAAAATCATAAAACCCTTTAAAATATGATAAAAATCATAAAAATCCAACGAGCCATAAAGGAACACAAAAATCCTAAAAGAATCCTAAGAACTATAAACCCCTAAAAATCCAAATAATACTTAAAATCTCCATAAAACAATAATAAAAGTCTAAAAACCCAAAAAATACTAAAAGAAACCTAGAAAACCATAATACCCTAAAAACACCTAAAATCCTAAAAACCTTTATAAACCCTTAAAAACACTAAATATCTTAAAAATACACTATAATCCATGAATGACATGAAAAATCATATAAATTAAAAAATTATGACACCAAAACCCCCCAAAAATCCAAAAAACCTTAAACAATTCTTGAAACCATAAAAATCTATAAAAACTCTAAAAACCCCTAAAAACATAAAACTAAAAACATGAAACACCCCAAAACCCTTAATATATATAGAAAACCAAAACCTATAAAAACCCTAAAACCCTAAACAATCCATTAAAACCATAAAAAGCCATATAAACCCTTAAAACCTTCAAAACCAAAAAACCTAAAACCCTTTAAACCCTAAAAATCATAAAAACCCTAAAAAATCCTAAAAACCCTAAAGGAACATAAATCTCTATAACCTCATAAAAATCCGGAAATCCCTAAAACCCAAAACCCCTAAAACCCCTAAAACCCACTATGACCCCTTTAAAACCTAAAAAACCCTAAAAGAATGTAAAATCCCTAAAGACCCTAAAAACACTAAAATTTGCTAAAATCCCATAAAATACTCAAAAGTCCACTAAAATTCCTTAAAAAATTGTAACTCTATTAAAATCATAAAATTCTAAAGGGCCATAAAAACCCTAAAAACTCTAAAATACCCTAAAAGTAATAATTGGCACTGGGGACCCCAAAACCATAAAATACCCTAATAACCCCTAAAATAATCTAAAAACACTATGAAACATAAAATACACAATAAACCAATAAAAACCCTAAAAAATAAAAAAAAGCCCTATAAACTCTAAAACCCATAAAAACCATAAAATCCTTTTAAATACCCCAAAACACTAAAAACACCAAAACCCAAAAAAAAATTAAGAAACACTAAAACCCTAAAACCCCAAATAACAATAAAACCCAAAAAACCCAAAAACCCCCATAAATGCCACAAAAAAATATAAAATCCCTAAAAATGCTAAAAAATCTAAAACCCCTAAAATCACTTAAAACGCCTAAAACCAATAAAAACATCAAAACCCGTAAATAAACATACGAACCATTAAAATTATAAAACTCTAAAAAACCCATAAAGACCACATAAAGACCCTAAAACCGCTAAAAGTCTACAAAACCATAAAAATCATAAAAATATCTAAAAATCCTAAAATTACATAAAAATTTTAAAACACACAAAAACACCATAAAAACCATTAAAATTATTAAATCCCTAAAAACCATAAAAACCATAAAAAACCATAGACCCCCTAAAAATAAAAAAAACCTTGAAACCCATAAAAATATAAAAACCCAAAAAGACCCAAAAACCCTACAAGACCCCCTAAAATCCACAAGATAACCATTAGAAACCAAAAAAACCCTTTAAAAACCATAAAACCGTAAAATACCTAAACCCCTTAAAACCCTAAGAAAACCATAAAAACTCTAGAAACCATAAGAAAATCCCAATAAAACTCCAAAACCCCTAAAATACCTAAAAACATTGAAAAAAACCTAAAACCAAAAATACACAAAATAGAACTATAAAAAACCTAAAAAACACTAAACACCCCTAGAAACTCTCATAAAACACGAAAAATATAAAAACCATAAAACCACTAAATGAACCAAAAAATTATCCATAATAAACAGAAAAAATAAATCAAACAATCCTAAAACACCTGAAAACATTAAAAACCATAATAAATCATAAAAAATTAGGAAAAACATGGAAACTCTTTAAAACCTAAAAACTTTCAAAACCCAAAAAACCATAAAAATAACCAAAAACTATAAAAATCCCCAAATCACTCAAAAGTACATAAAAACCATAACAATCCCTTGGAACATTTAATACCCAGAAAAACCCAAAACCATAAAATCCTAAAAAACATTAAAAACCATAAAAACCTTTAAAAAGTCTAAAAACCCTAACAACAATAAAACCCCCAAGAAACCTAAAAAATAATAAAAATTCACAAAACCCATAAACACAATTAAAAGGATAAAAACCTTTAAAATCCTATAAAGTCCAAACAATTCACTAAAACTATAAAACCCAATATACAACTTAAAACCTTTAAAAATATATGAAATATAACAAAAATTGAACCCCAAAAAATCCTAAAACCCCTATGAACCAAAAAATTCCCTAAAATACCCTAAAACCCTAAAAAACCTAAAAACCATTCAAACCATAAAAGACCCTAAAAATATTTAAAACTCCTAAATTGTCCTAAATAAACCTATAGATAAACTAAAAGACCTTAACGATCATTAAAAAATCAAAAACCTATAAACCACTAACATCCCAAAGAAACCCTAAAAACCTTAGAAAAACTTAAAACCCTAAATATCCATGAAAACCATAAAAACCCTAAAACACATACAATATTCCTTAAAACCCCTAAAATACTTAAAACCCCTAAAACACTAAACCACATAACAATAATAAAATCCATATAAACCCCTAAAAATTCCTTGAAAACCCCTAAAACCCCCTAAAACTAATAATAATCCCTAAAACCCCTAAAAATTCCAAAATAACACTAAAAGGCCTAGAATCCCTAAAAACTAAAAAACCATAAAAAACCTAAAAACTATTGGATTGAAATGTATATGTTTATGGATAAATACAAGAGGGATGATTTATAATTTTAAAAACATTCATTTTTAATCTTCAAGGAAACTTAATTTAACAAGGTTAAACTAATCATATTCACAAAACCTATCATGTATTTAAATAGTGATCAGATTGTGTACATGGGTCTGATAAAAATAACATCTTAATAAAGTTGATTCTGATATGTAATTCACAGGCTATAATGATGAATTGAATCTATCTTAATAATTTATAGAATCATAATCAATGTGGTGGAAATGTAATTATAGTTTAATTATATTCATAGTTCAAAATGATTTAATCAGAGTAAACAAAAATTATCTTAATCACAATGGTTGTAATAAATCATAGTAATACAAAATGTATTGATTCTATATTAAAGTGTATAAAATTGTATTCAGTGTAAAATAGTTCTTTCATAATTAAATATATTATGATAAAATAATTACAAATAGATATATGAATATAAAATTATAAATTTTCCTTAATTGTAGTGGAAATAAAAGTCGTTTCATAAAATAAGTAAATGAATACAACTTTTTAAACCCAAAAGAAGGGTATCCAATAACCAAAGATAAAGGTCCCCTGTTTTATACTTACAAGAAAATCTATCGTTCTCTTACCAAAGAAATCCCTTGATTCGAAGATCAGACTATCTTGCTATTCCCGTGATCCCTCGATATGATGATCATATTTTCTCTATCATTCTATCCCTGATAGTCCTCAATATGAATATCATCTATGTTGTTCAATCCTTTCAAGCCCTTGATCAATACAGTGATCAGTTCCTTTACCATCCTATCCTCAGAAGCCCTCTATCGTAATCACACAGTTAGACACACAAAGAAATTACAAGATCTAAAAGAATACTATTACAAGAAACTAGAAGTTCACTCCTTTAGACTTTAGAGATCTCGTAATGTAGAAAATTCAAAAGACTGTCTCTATGTGATTCTATGTCTACCACTACATACAAACTCTTTAAATAGCCTGGTATTTAAAGGAAATTATTCCAATGATCATCTTGATCTCTAATGGTCATATTTTATCTGAGATTTCAGCAAGGACATGGAAACATGGAACCCCCACAATCATATTATAATTGAATACATGAAATCATTTTGTTTTAAAAAGACTATAACAGAATGCACGAAATCATTTTTATTTATATCATTTATAGTTTAAAATGTATTCCAAAATGATAAAATATTTTTTCATATTTAGGATAAAAATAAAATTCAATCTGGTAAATTTCCGAAGAAATGTGAGTATGTTGAATTTTATGGATATGAATCTGATTGATATCAGTTTCTGTCAATCTTATTATTCTTAGTTTGAGGCTGATTACGATAATCAGTTGTTTTGTTTTCTCGAATAATTTTAAACTATTTCAAAGTATGGTAAAAACATATATGTTTTCTATAAAAAAATTCTAATAATAATTTGATCATAAAATAGTTTGATATTTCATATTTAAGAAAAAGTTTCTGATTTCCAAAATAAAAGAAATAGAAAAATTAAAAATAGAATTTTGACTCAAAAAAATCTCCCTATTTGGAATGAACAAACCATCGGTCTTAAATAGAAAATATATTTGAAAATATTATGTCCAAAATTATTTTTAAGAACATCTTAATTCAGAAATAATTTTTTTTACTTATCTTCCCCTGAGTTAAAAAATCATCTCAACACAATAGTGTATATGAATAAATCCCCATTAGGGTAAGAATACCATAAGGATTGTATTCTATTATTTTATAAGTTTTTCTACCCATTTATTAATTCATCTCCCCCTTACAATAGAATTCCCACTCTTTGTATAAATTTCTTCCCCTTTGTGATTATAAAAAAGGAATAGGAAAAATTCATGGAGTGCCTGAAAGGGGTTAGAGAAACTACTATAGGAAACACAATATATAATGTGCTGGATAATCTAAAATATGTGAAAGAACATTCAACCAACAATAATTAAAATGAAATTTTAATAAATTATAGATTAAAAAGGGCTTTCAAAGAAATTCAAAAAAAATAATACAACAAGAGTTTTAAGAAATTAATCCTTCTTCAGCATCAAAGATCTGTTAATTTTTTTCACGATCTTAAAATCATGTATGTCTTATTCATCCTTGGTCTTCAACTCATCCTGGAACCTATTTTTCTTTTCAAGATCTTATATCATTTCCTCCTGGATCTGAATTCTTTCATCTTGTTCCTTCATATTTTATTCTTGAGATTGAGTCTTTTCTTCCAATTTTTTTTATCTTCCTTAGATTTTGTCGTTTCTCTGAAAACGTCATTATGATTCTTCAAATCAATAATCTCATCTTAATAGTGATTTAATCATGAAATATCATGAAGTAGAAACTTTAAAATTGTATAAAAATATGAGATTTCCTGATTCAACTTCTCAAATGTGTTTCTAAATTTTTCAAGATACTCAACTTTTTTGGCCATATATTTCAAAAGATTATTAAAAGCACCATCGGTTTCATTCAAAGAATTCTTAAATTTCTCAAAATTTTCATTATGAAACTTGAAATATTCATCAATATATCAATACCATTTCAAAAATTTATTACAATTCATTCTGTAAGATTCTAAACTTTTTTTAAACACCTTGAAATCAGATTACAGCCTTATCAGTATGTCAGTTAATGTTTCTGTAAATCAAACACATTATATTGGTTCTCAACAACCAAATAAACTTTTCTTTCCAACCTCTGAAAATAAGGAATTATTTTCTAAAATCTATTAAAAGGAATATAAATGTAATCAAGACCTTGATCTAAAATTTTATTCAAGGATGCCAATTCAGGTTGAATGTTTCTTTTTCTGGTCATAATCTCTACTTAAGCTTCTTGATTTTCTTTTCATTGAATCTAACTTTTATTTCCTATCATAGATTTCCATTTCTACTATAATAAATTTTTTACTTTCTTCATCCTTTTTTTATCTTGATCATAACTTTTTGATGAATATACAATTTCATGAAATGATGGAGACTTCAGTTTTTCCTGGATTATAACAAGTTTCTCAAAAACAATTCATCCTCATTTTCTTCAGATTGTAGATTTTTTTCTCTTAGATTTTTCCCTTATTCTTCTTATTATTTTTATTCTTATTAATCATTTTTCTTCTAATTATTCACGTTATTTTTCATGATACTTTTCAATTTCATGGAATAGATTTTCTTCTTTAAGAAACTCACCAGTAACTTCTCTCAGCAACATATAGAGGTATGGATCTGATCTAAAATATACTTTTCCAATAGGAATTGATTCCTTTTAAACCATAATCACTTTTCTCATATATATAGTAGTAGGAAAATTGGTATTAAAAAATTATAATTCTTCAAATTCTAGATTGGTATCAAGAATCAAAACAACTTTTACAGAAGAATCCTCAACACTTTTCATCAATTTTTCAACCAATGATTCACTTTTTGGTTTCTTCTACCACATATTTTCCTTTTTATCAATTTCTATCATATTATAACCATGAATTATTAAGGTTGGATCTCCTGTTGTCTCGAGCTTGAACTGATGCTCTCCTTATTTTCATTGAAACTTGTTCCTTCTATATTCTTCAACAAATTCTTTTGAGTACTTCTTTTGTTACTTCTATTTTGATAGAGGAAGTGAATCAACCTTTCTTTTCCTAACAATTTTCTCGGTTTTCTTTGTTAAGGAGGGTTCTTACTCTTATTCAGAAATATAATCACTTTTGACAAATATTTTGTTATTTCGAATATAAATAATACCTCATTATTCGAATTGTATCTTTAATGATAAATAAAATATATTTTTTAATTTTTCATACTTCATTGAAATATTGAAATTTCTTATACTTTATTAAGTTATATTACTAATAAATATAGGAAACATTATGATATGATACTTAATCAACATGGACTTGATGTTTTTTATAGTTAAAAGAATAAATACATCCAAATTTATCTTCCTCATATTAAGAAGATAATCTATAATGAAAATATTAGATACCTTGATAATATCTCTATCACCATTTATTTTAATGAGAAATCCTTGCATCCAAATTTCCAATACTCTATGATTTTGAATTAAGTGAGTAACCTTCATTGTATCATCATCTGCTAATTTTTTAAATAAATACTTTTGAGCTCTATCTCTTACAAATGTACCTTTAGAGTCTGGTAACTTATGTGATTGGAAAAATGATTCCCCTTCATCTAAAACACTAATAAAACCAGTGGTAAATCTGGTATCCATCTTATAATATTTTTCATAGATATAGAGAGAAAACATTTCCTTTCCATATTATTTGAAACACTTAACTGGATCATAAATGTCATGAACTAAATCTAAATAGAATACATTTTAATTCATAACTGACTTTTCTACACATAGTGATTCAGATCCATGAAAATGTATCATCCTTCTCAATGGTGAATCATATTTCTCATAAAATGTTTTAGAAACCAACTTTTCAAAGAATATGAATCATTTTTGTAATCCTTCACTAAAGCCACCATATTTTGAGATAAAACTGTGAATTTGAACAAGAATAGAGAATCAGATTGGGGATCTTTAAATCAAGAAGCGCTACATAGAAATAATCTGAGTATTTATTATGCGGGACACAAGGGGGTCCCCATTATATAAGTGATAAAATGAAATAGTTCAGATTCCACTCATATCTAATGGATGAGATTTGATTCCTTTGATCTAATGGTTGTCATATTTCATAAAGAAATATTTTTAAAAAATATATATAAACTCTTGATGTTTTTTAGAAAAAAATATCATATTGAGTTAATACGTTATATATTTTAAAATACTTTTTATCATATAGAGTGAATACGATTGAGAAAATAAAATACGGGGAATAAAACATTAAAATAAAAAAAACAAAAAAGTCACTAATCAAAATGGAATAGTGTGAAAGTATGGACGAAAAGAAAAATACCTTTCTGAGTGGAATCATCAATATGATAATTTTTTCTTCTTTGTTTTAATAGATTATGATTAAAAAAAGACAAAATTTGAAATGTACTAAAATAGTTTAAATATTATAGTTCTTTTTATAAAAAATTGATCATGTTAAAAAAATTGAAAGGAAAACCTGAATATGAAAGTCTGATTTTGAAATAAAATATGATTACGAGAATCAGATTACAAAAAATTTTCAAATATGATCCAGATTAAACTCTTGAATGGTATACTAATTATGAAATTTTTTATAAAAACATAAAAATTGAAAAACTAAATATTTTTTAAAACAACAATCATATTTACACCCCCTATAAAAAGTTATAACTTATAATAAGTATATAGTTTAAAAAAAGGTAGATATGAATGATTCCTTTATGGTGATCATCCATAGAATTTGTTTAATGTATTCAAATTTATCGGAAGGTAATTTTTTTTTTAAAATATCATCAAGTTATTATTGAGTTCTAATGAATTATAATATGATGTCTTTTTTTTGTTCCCTAAAGAAGTGATTCTTAATATATATATGTTTTTTCAGGGGAATGATATGTGGGTTTTTTACTTAAGGAAGTGGAATTTTTGTTATCACATTATATTTGTGTTTTAGTAAACCTCATTCCATTTTTAGTGAGTGTGGGTTGTATCCACAACACTTGATCACAACAACTTCTAGCTGCCACATATTTGGCTTCAATAGTTGAAAGTGATACCGAGTTTTGTTTATTAAAATAACACGAAAATAATGAATCTATTAATAAATGAAAAGTTCTAGATGTACTTTTTCTATCAAGTCTACATCCATAAAATTCAGAAATGATAAAAAATTAATTTAAAATCATTTCCATAAGAATATATAAGTTCTAAATCCATAGTTCCCTTTACATAATGAAAAATTAATCTTTCATATTTTAAATGAGATCATTTTATATTATATTTATATCTTGAACAAAATAAAATGAAAAATATTATGTCTGGATGACTAGATGTTAAGTATAGAAAACTTCATATCATACCTTTGAATTTTTTTGATCAAATGGTTTCCCATACTCTTGAACATAAAGTTTATTTGAGGTACCGATTATTTTACTAATACTTTTGGTATTTTCGTATACATAATTTCTAAGAAGATATTTGATATACTTATGTTGAGATATATAAGTGGCTTTTGGTTTTTCAGAAATTTGAAAACCAAGAAAAAATGTTAAATCACCTATTAAACTCATTTCAAATTCAGTTTTCATAATAGTGGTAATGGAATCAATTAAGTACCATTGAGTTGATCTGAATATAATTTCATAAAAATATATATGAAAAATCATAATGTTTTTTTATTTATTTATAAAAAATTTGGATCAACAGTTCCCTTAACACAGTATTTTTGGAAATAATCTTGTTAATCTATCATATGAGGGTCTAGCGGATTATTTATGTTCATATAAAGCTTTGGTACATTTAAATACATATTCAGGATGTTTTGTATCTTCAAAACCAAGGGGTTTTTTTAACATAAATGTCATCCTATAAATATTCATTAAGTAAATCCCATTTAAAATCCATTTCAAAATAGTTCAATGTTGAAGAATGATGTATAGGATAATATAATATAAATAAATTCAAGTATAGCTACCAGTTCATAGGTTTCTTCACAATATATTCCCTCTTGTTGATTATAGACTTTATTAACATTTCTTTGTTAATTTTTAATGATAATTTAGTTTTCAATTCATTTGTTTCTGAAAACCCTTTTCACTCCAATTTTTTAAACTTATTTAGGCATTTCATCCAAGGTCTAGACTTTATTCCATTAAAACTCAGTTAGCTCATCTTGCATTACTTTTATCCAATCATAACCACCTAAAGCCTCGTTAGGATTTTTAGGTTCAAATTTTGATAGAAAATGAAGTTGTTTTATTTCATTTCTCAAAGAACATCAAGCCCAAACTTGTTGACTAACATCACTAATGATACTATTACTAGGATAATTCCTAAGAATCAACTTATTTGGTTTTTCTAAGGTATTTCAAAAAAATAAGGTAGAAATTATTCTTGAGTAAATACTTTGGAAACAACTTTTTGAGTATTTTCCCTGTTAGAAGAATCTTTTATCAAAGGGTGAGAAACAGATTTGGAAAACACATCTGAATTTGTTGATTATATTTATTTTAAAAAAAGGATTGGCTTCATAAAATTTAACATGCACAGTTTCTTCAATATAATAATAATGTTTTTACTAAAAACTATAAATGACTTAGAAATATTGGAGTATCCAAAGAATGTACCTTCATAGAATTTGGGTGTAAATTTTTGTATGTTTTATTTTGTATTCAGAATGAGTATTTTGTATCCAAATAATTTGAAGTATGAAACTTTTGGTTTTCATAATGTCTACAACTCATAAGGATTTTTATTAATGAAATGTTAAATTAAAACTTTATTTGTTGTATAGAAAGTAGTACTAACCAATTCATTACAAAAGTGTTTATTGATTGAGTATTCACACAATATGTTTCCTGTAATATCTTGAAAATACGATTTATTCCTTCAAAAACACCATTTTTCTTAGAAATTCTAGGAGCTCAATAATTATGTGTAATTTATTTATTACTAAAAACGTTTCAAAATAATAATTTACAAATTCTCCACCATCATCACTACATATAGTTACCAATGTAAGATTTTTCTCATTTTTTACCATCCAAAAAAAGTTTTAAAATAATAAAAGACTTCAGATTTCATTGCTATAAAATAAACCCATGTATATCTAGTGTAATCATCAACTAAAACAAATAAATTGAAATTTCATCCAATACTCCCAATTTTTGTAGGACTGAATTAATCTATGTGAACTAACTATAAAGCATCATAAGTTGATAATTCTCTAATAGATTTCAAAAATGACTTAAATTTCTTACCGTATGGAAAAGGGTCAAAAAATTGAAGTATCAAATATGGGCCTTGGTAAATCCTTAATAAGTCTTTTCTTAGTTAACATACATACATTTCTTAGGTTACAGTGTCTTGATATTCTATATAATAACCAAGCCTCGGTTCCTAAGGGCTTCTTTGTTTATTGCGTATACATTCTCATACCGATAAGCAGAAAGTATGAATTAATCCTTTGATTGTGTACTATACGTTTATCATTCCTAAAATTCAAAAGATAATATTCATCACATAATGGACTTATTATTATAAGTATATTTTTAATACTTTTAAAAAATAAAACATTTGAAATTAATGATTTTACAAGAATAAAAATATTACCTATCCTGATAATTTCTCTATGATTATCAACTAAAAAGGCAACTTTTTCACCATTCATCTTGATAATATTTTCAATGAAATATATTTGTCCAAAACTATGTCTGGAACACACACTATACATATACCATGCATTCTGTTTTTTGTAATCTCTTTACTTTCCAAAAAATAGAACCATTAGACTTTTGGAACCCAAACCTTCTCGGGACCTGAAATGTTAGAAAAACAAATTAGGAATCCATATTTGTTCTGAAAAATGGGATTTTTGGAACCCTAATGATTCTATTTTATTAAGGGAAAGATTATTTTCCCAGTCACCTCTACTTTGAAATTTAGCACTTAAGGGATAATTTTTAGGAACAAAAAAATATTCCTAAAAATATGTTTTCTATGAGTATATCTCAATCCTGAACTAGTACCATGTGTACATAGTTGTTTATATATTTTATCAAATACTTCCTTACTGTTAGTAAATTTTGATAGAATTTTCTTTAATAAAAAATTTGAGACTTATGTTTTATAACTAAATACATATCCACATATGCATTATTTTTAGAGTTGAGTTTCTCAAAACTAGTTTTCAAACTATCCTTTTCATAAATTACTTTCTCTAAATCATTAGTAATAATATATTTTTCAAAATTATATTTATCAAGGTATTTTTCTAGATCTTATATTTCATTTGTGAAAATTTCAATTCTCGAATCATCATATTCTAGTTTTTCATTGGTCTTTTCAAGTTGGTTACACACTTTATAATTTTTATATTCAAAAAGTTTGTCAAAATGGCAAACTTCTTCATAAGAACGTAATGAATTATCATCACTATCTGAATAGGATTATTCATCCATAGATATATAATTCTTCTCATCATGATAATTTTAATTTAATGACATATATTTAAATAATTATATATATGTACCTTATCCTTGAAACAATGATTTTTAAAAGCTATTCTGTCATAGAGACCGATATTCCACTTTTAAGATTTTCTGTTATCAGAAAAATCATTGAAAGAGTCTCCTCCACTTGCAATCTAGGGGTCATTAACTTTCAAAACATTCTTTGGTTTTTACTTGTAATTATTTTTCTGATTTTATCTGAATTACTTTCTTTTTTATATTTTTTTTGAGCTTTGTACAATTAGGATTTATATATCCATCTCTCTTACATTCATAACATGTAACTTCAGAATTTTTCTTGTCATTACATTCCTTGTTAATTTTATTGTAACAATACTGAAAATCCATTTTACCAAAAATCTTGTTCATTAATCAGAAAATATTTTCTAATTCATTCTCAGAATGT
Source organism: Viscum album (assembly GCA_963277665.1). Lineage (NCBI taxonomy): Eukaryota > Viridiplantae > Streptophyta > Magnoliopsida > Santalales > Viscaceae > Viscum > Viscum album. The sequence continues at coordinate 595,973,629 of OY728147.1, read as the reverse complement.
TCAAAATCACTTGAATTGGATTAAACAATAAGATTTTTCTTTGTTGAATGAACAAAGTTCTCAGCGGTTTGAACTTTTATTGAATTTCCATTAGAAGTAGAAGCAACTCCACCATTATTTTTCTTTTCTTTCTTAGAATCTCTTATAATCCTACAATCATATTGTAAAATATTTCTAAATAAATCATCAATAGTAAGATTTTTAATCTCCCTAGATTCATCAAAAACTATTATCTTTGATTCCCACTCATTAGGAATGATATAAATAATCTTTTCAAAAAGGATATCATCCTATAATCAACTTTCAACCATATCTTTTATAAGCTATTAACAATTGTAAAAATATTTTATTTTCTCGTTACAACAGGTTCACCATAATGAAATTCATATTCTTGATAATCCGCTTTAACCAATGCTCTTATGGTTTCAACAACTTTTGATGTTCCAAAATGAGTAATCTCTAAATTCTTCCAAATAATATTAGATACTTAAAAAGAAGAAATATGACTATATATTTCTTATCATGGAATACAAAAAGGTAATCCATACCTTATAATTCATATAATACTCTAAATTTTCTTGAATTGTAATATTTATAAATTCTTTATCAAGAATTTTATAATCACATGTCAATATAACAAAATTATCTACTCCTTTGTTGATCGAAAAAGTATTCATTCTACCTCTCTAGTATTCATAATCATTACCATCAATGTTTGTTAGTCTTGTAGGATTGATGTTATCAATGGATCCGACATTTAGTTTTTCCATATTTTAAAAGCAGATTCATTTCAAATATTTTCTACAATACATGTTAGTGTATCAAATGTTTATAAACACAAAGTTTATAATAAATACATTACTAACTTGAAATAGTAAAGAAATAGAAGAATTAACAAGTATTTGAATTGTAAGTTTAAAAACATTCATTTTTTATCTTAAATGAAACCTAATTCAATAGAGTTAAACTAATCGTATTTACAAAAACTCTAATTCATTTAAACAGTGATCATATTGGGCCCTTGGGTCCGATGAAAAGAATATTGTAATAAAACTGATTCAGATAAGTATCCACAAGTCATAATGATGAATTGATTCTATCTTAGTATCATATAGAATAGTAATCATTGTGGTGGTAATGTAATTATTGTTTAATCTTATTTATAGCAGAAATTTATTTAATCAGATTCAAAAAATGAATCGTAATCACAATGTTTAAGATAAATCAGAGTAATAAAAAATGTGTTGATTTTATCTTAAAACATATAATATCGTATTAAGAGTAAGAGAGTTTAATTATTTATTTAAGAAATTGTTTTTTATTTCTAAAAAAAGAAATAGAAATGTCAAAAAGAGACTTTAGACTCAACAAAAACCCCTAAATACCCTAAAAAACTAAAAACCTAAAAGATACTGAAAACCCCTTAAAACCCCTTGAAAGGAAAAAAAACAAGAAAAATCATAGTAGAAGAACAACCCCTAAAAACTCTAAAAACCCATAAAACAACTAAAACCCCTAAAATCCCTAAAATCCATAAAAAACCTAAAAGCACTAAAAACCCATGAAAACACTAAAAATCCAATAAAACCTGATAAAACCCCTAATAACCCTAATAACCCTAAAATCCCTAAAAACCCAAAAAACTTCCTAAAACACAAAAACACTAAAAACCCTAAAATCCATAAAAATCCCTAAAACAACTAAAAACACTAAAAACCCATAAGAACCCTAAAAATCATAAAAGACCTCAAAACTATAAAAAAACCTAAAACCCCTAAAAACCATAAAACAATAAAAACCGTCAAAATTATAAAAACACCTAATACCCAAAATAACCTAATAATCCCTAAAAAATAAAAAATAACCTAATAACATAAAAGACATTAAAACCCCCCAAACGCCCTAAAAGACCATAAAATACCCTAAAAGACCCTAAAAGACTCTAAATAACCACAAAACCATAAAGAACCCTAAAAACATTAAAATGAATTTAAAATACTGTAAATAATAACCATAAAATCCATAAAAACAATAAAACCCATTAAAACCCCCAAAGGACCCTAAAAACCCAAAAGGACCCTAAAACCCCTAGAGGCCCCTAAATTTCCTAAAATACCTAAAGGACCCTAAATAACCCTATAAACTCTAAAGGAACCTAAAAATACTAAAACACCTAAAAGACCCTAAAATCATTAAAACCCCTAAAGGACCCCACAAATCCGAAAAAACCCTAACATTTATTTAAAACCCCAAAACCCCAAAACCCCCTAAAATCCCTAAATGATCCTAAAACCCCTAGAACACCTTAAAAACCCTAAAACCGCATAAAACCCCAAAATCTTTTAAAAACCATTGAAGACAAAAAACACTAAAACCTATAAAAACACTAAAATTCAATAATAAAACACCAAAACCCGAAAACCCATTAAATCCTAAAAAACCTAAATACCATGAAAAACACTTGAAAACCCTAAACACACTTGAAAACCATAAAAACACATTAAAACTTATAAAGCCCTTACAAATTCTAAATACCCTCAAACCCCCAAAAAACATCAAAACATGCTGGAAAACCCCTTAAAAATAGAAAAAATATACTAAGAAACATTAAAAACATGAAAAAAACTAAGAACCATAAGACCCATAACTAACCTAAAAACCCCTATAAAATCCCAAAACGATCCTTAAAACCCCAATACACATCATAAACACCCATAAAAACCCAAAATATCATAAAAACCATAATAACACCAAAGACCCCTAATAGACCATAAATCCACTATAAAAATAATAAAAGACCCTTAAAACCCATTAAAAATCCCAAAACCACATAAAAACCCTAAAAACCTTAAAAATGTTAAAACCCCCTAAAACCCCAATTATTTTTGAAAACCCCCCAAAAACATTTAAAAACACCCTAAAACACTACAAAAATAAAAAAAATACAAATCCTAAAATAACACTAACACCCCAAAAATCCATAGATACCCAAAAACCCATAAAATACGGAAACCCCATAAATAACCTGAAATACCCTAAACCCCCTAAAACCCCAAAACCCATAAAAACCTTAAACCCTTATATACCATAATAAACACTAAAATCCTTTAAAACCCTAAAAGCGTAAATCCCAAAAAATAAAAAATTTAAAAGTAAACCATAAACAAAAATAAAACCAAAATAAAACCCCAAAATAACTAAAAATGACTAGAAAATCCTAAAACCCAAAAATCCCTTAAAAACCTAACATCCATAAAAACCCCTAAAACCCGGAAAAACCAAAAACCCCAAAAACCCCTAAAAAAATTAAAATAGCTAAATACTTTAGAAAATACTAAAAACCCCTAAACCTTGTACCTGATTCCTTGTACCATATACCGTAAACCCTAACCCTTCACCCTATACCATAAACCCTTAAACCAACAGCCTAAACCATATTCCCTACACACCTAAAACTAAAACCTAAACCATAAATTCTATAGCCTACACCATAATCCCTATATCCTAAACCATAAACCCTATACCCAACACAAAACACACAACACAAAAAATCCTACACCCTAAACCCAATACCCCTACACCTAAAAACTGAAAACTCTACACTTAAAACCCAATACCCAACACCCAAAACCCAACACCCAAAACCCTACACCATAAACCCTATACCTAACACCCTAAACCATATACCCCACTCACTATAGCCAATACTGTGCACCCTAAACCCTAATTCATACTCCCTAAACCTTATACACTAAACCATAAACCTTACACCCCCAAATTCAAATACCCTTCAACCTAAAACCTATAACCTACACCCTAGACCCTATACACTACACCTTAAACCCTAAACCCCACTCCCTAAACTCTATACCCACACCCAAAACCCTAAACCCTACACCCTAAACCTTATACCGTACACCCTAACCACTAAAACCAAGCCCCTACACCCTCTAGCCTACACCCTAAACCTTAGACCCTAATCCATGAACCCTATGACTTACATCATAAAACCTATAACCAAAACCATAAACCCTATACCCTAAAATATAAACACTACACTTTTAACCCTAAACCCTTAAACCTACACCCTAATCCCTACATCCTGCACTATAATCTCTAAACCCATCACCCTAATCCCAAAACAATACACCCTAAACTGTAAACTTTAAACTTTCCACCGTAAAAACTACACTCAACACCATAAAACCTACACCCAAAACCATATACCCTACACACTAAACCCAAAAATCTAGAGACAATACCGAATACACTACACCCTAAACCCTAAACCCTACACTTTAAACCATTTAACAAACACAATAAACCCTAAATCCTACACCCAAAACCCTATAACCTACACCCAAAACCCTAGACCCTACCCCAAAAACCCAAAACCCAACACCATAAACATGAGACACTTCACCCTAAAACATAAACCCTATATAGTAAACCCTATTCCCTACCCTAAAAACACTATAACCTACACCTTAAACCCTATTTCCAACACATTAACCCTTAAACCAAACACCCTAAACCTTATACACTACACCCTAAACCTAAAACGGAAGCCTAAAAACCCTATACTATATACCCTATAACCTATACCCCACACCCTAATCCCTAATCCCTACACACTAAATTGTCCCTACACCATAAAATCTAAAACCCAAACCATAAACCCTATACCCAACACCCTAAACCCCAAACCCTGCGACCAAAACTCTATAACCTACATCCTAAACCTTAACCCCTACCCACCTAAACCCCTGTACCCTTCACCCTAAACCCTACACCATAATCTCTAAACCATACACCCTAAACCCTAAACATATCACCCTAAACACTATACCCTAAACCCTAAACCCAAAACCCTACACCCTAGACCTTATACCCTATACCATAAACCCAACACCCAAAAAATCCTTAAACAACCCTAAACCCCCTAAAAATCATAATGGACTCAAAAAACCATAAAAAACATAGAAAACCATTAAAATCCTAAAAATACTAAAAATAAATAAAACCCTAAGAACATTAAAAGTCCCTAAGGCTTGAAAAACATTAAAAACCAAAAAAAACCTTATAATCTATAAAAATCCTAAAAATCCTAAAAACTAAAAAATCTAAAAAAACTAAAGTCTAAAAATACCCTAAAGTTAAACCAATAATAAAACCCTAAAACCCCCAAAATCTCTAAAAACTATTAAAAATATAAAAAAAACCCTAAATCCCCTTAATAATCATTCAAAACCCTAAAAATATCCTAAAACTCCATTAAAACCCAGGAAAACCTAAAAATATCTTAAGACCCTAATAATCCAAAAAAAAACCTAAAATCCATAAAAGAACCTTAAAAGGATGAAAATAAATAAAATAGCCCTAAAAACTCCTAAAATCCATAAAAACCCAAAATACCAAAAAACCCAAAAACCCCTAAAAATAATTAGACCCCCTAAAAACTCTAAAAATAATAAAATACCCTTAATTACCTCTGAAAACTCAAAACCCCCTAAAACACAGAAAATATAAATAATTAAACCTTATAATAAGAATAAACCATTAAAAATTCTAAAATTCTTTTAAACCGAAACAACCCCAACCCCCAGAAAATCAATGAAAACCCCAAAAGATCATTAAAAACACTAAAACACCTAAAAAACCCTAAAATTATTAATAGCATAAAAACCCCCAAAACCCCAAAAAATATTAGAATGCCCTAAAACTCTAAAACCACCTAAAAATCCTAAAAATCCTAATACCTCTAAAACCCATAAGAAACCCTGAGAACCCTAAAAAATCCCAAAGAAACCCTACCCCTCTCCAACCATGAAAACCCTAAAAACCATTAAAAACTCTAAAAACCTAAAAAACCATAAAAATCCCTAAAAATACAAAAATACCAAAAAACCCTATAGAAATCTAAAAACCCTAAATGACCTTGAAAACCCATAAAAACACCAAAAACCCAAAAACACTAAAAACTCAATACCCTATAAACCATAAAACCTTAAAACCCATTAAAATAGCAAAATATCCTAAAACCCGTAGAAGAACCTAAAACTCTAAAAAACCACAAATACCCTAAAAACCCTTGAAATCATAAAATCTCTTAAAACCCCTAAAAAAATCCTAAAATACCCTAAAAGAAAATAAAACCCATAAAAATATAAAGGACCCTAACAACCCTTTAAAAACATTAAGGATGATAATAACCACTAAAAGCTGTAAAACCCCCTAAATACACTAAAAATCCAAAAAGACCCCAAATCACCTAAGAAGACTAAAAATAAAATACTACCCTCTAAAAAACTATAATCATAAAAACCCATAAAAATCCCTAAAATCATAAAAAACCCTAAAACACAGAAAACCCTTAATCCATGAAAACCATAAAACCCAAAAAACCCCATGAAAACCCTAAAAACCACAAGAAGTCGAAAAAAACCCAAAAATCCCAAAAACTTCTAAAAACCCAAAAAACATTAAACCATAAAAACCCTTAAAACACTTAAATACATAAATACCTTCAAACCTATAAAAATAATCTAAACACCCAATAAACCTTAAAAACATTGAAACACCTAAAAACCCAAAAAACTCATAAAAAATATAAAACCCTTGAAATCCTAAAAACCCATAACCACTCTTAAAATCATAAAAATAAAAAACCCTCAAAAATATAAAAGCATTAAAAAATTTAAAACGTAAAAAAAATAAAAAACCATTAAAACCCCATAAATCCATACAAAACCCTATAACAATAAAAAACCATACAATGCCTAAAACACTAAAACCCCATAAACATTATACCATACACCATAAACCCTAAACCTTACACCCCAAACCCTATACCCTACACCATATACCCAACACATGAAACCCTATATCATTCACCATATTCCCAAAACCCCCACACCCTAGACCCTAAACCCTAGACCCTGGATCCAAACCCTACACCATAAACCCTATACCCTACACACTAAACCTTAATCCCTACAACATAAACCCTATACCAAACACTTTACACCCCTAACCATACACCATGAACCCTAAACAATACTCCCTAAACCCCAAGAGACATTAAAAATGCAAAATGAACATAAAAACCTCTAAAAGACCCTAAAAACCTAAAAACCCAAAAAGTACCTAAAAACATAAAAGATCATAAATGAATCTAGAAACCATAAAACCCCCTAAATGACCAAACCCCCCTAATAAAATCATTGTCCTTAAAAACCCTAAAAACCATAAACACCACTAAAATTTCCAAAAACTGTAAAAATCCTAAAAACCCATAAAACCCTTTAAAATTCATAAAAACACTAAAAATCCCTAAAACACCTAAAATAAAAAAATACCCAAAAACCTCTAAAAACCATTAAATAAACCAAAAAACCCTAAAAACTCTAAACCCCAAAAAACCCCAAAACCCTACTAGTTCTTAAAACCCTAACAAACCCTAAAACCCATAAAAATACTGAAAACACAAAAAAACCATAAAAATCCAACACCTATAAAAAGAAACTAAAGATACAAAAGCCCCTATAAGAACCTAAAAACCCCCAAAACCCAAAAATACCCTAAATCCTATAAGACCCTAAAAACAAAAAAACCCTAAAACACTAAAAACATTAAAACCCCCTAAGAAATGATATAACCTCTAAATACCGCCACAAAACTCATTAATACATAAAAGTGACCCTAAAAACATCCTAAAAGTACCATGAGACCCGTGAAAACAAAAAATACACCTTTAAACCCATAACACCCCTAAAAGACAGTAAAAATGATAAAAAAATATAGTTACCCCCTAAAAGTATAAAATGAAAAAAACACTAAAAATATTAAAAACCAGTTATACCCTAAAGACAATAAAATCCTCGAAACCCATTAAAAACCAAAAAGACCATAAAAGACCCAAATAGCCATAAAAGTCCCTAAAATCCCCAAAAATCTATGAAGATTCCTAAAAAAACTTATAACCCACAAAAATAACATAAAAGTCAATAAAAACCCTAACAATACATGAACAAACTTAAAACCCCAAAAGACCCTAAAACCCTAAAACACCCTAAAATCATAGAAAACCCTACAAGACCATAAACTACCCACAAAAGACCCAAAAACCCCCAAAAACCCACTAAAACCATAAACACCCAAAAATCCAAAAAAAACCCTAAAAACATTTATAACCTTAAACACCTAAAAATATAAAAAATATAATACACTTAGGAACCATTAAAAAGGCATTAAAATCATAAAACATAAAAACCCATAAAAAACATAAAACCCATTAAAAATTTAATAAACCCTACCAACCCCTAAAACCCATTTGAAGACCTAAATTAACTTTACAAGGCCTTATAAACCCAAAAAAACATTTAAACCCCTAAAAAATAAAAAAAAATAAACGCACAAAAATAATCCTAAAAACCCCTAAAATCCTAAAAACCCCAAAAAACAAAAAAGTCCCTAAAAACTGCTAAAACCATAAAATCTTAAAACAACCATAAAACCCTAGAAACCATATATACCCCTATAACCCCTAAAAAAATATGGAGCTGCTCTCTCATGGGATCTCTCTATTAGAATTGTGCTCATTGCGGATTCCTCTCGGAATCATCCATGGCAGCTCCGTCCTGGAAATCTTCTACTCCTCTTCGGTTGTTTCCTTCTCGATTTCCCTCCCTTAGTGGGAGCATCACGAATATGTCAATGCGGGGGTACTCTTCTGTAGTAGTGAGGGTTGGGGTTTTGTAATGAATGTTCTCTGCACAACATCATGTATGAGGTTTTCTTCTCGATGGATCGATTGCTGCAGTAAAAGGACTCTGCAGAGATATGGCGCGAAGATCTAGATCTCCCATCCACCATGGCTTTCTCTTCTATTTGATCTAAATGCCAGGGTGCTTTTTGGGGTCTCCGGGTTCACGATGGAATATGGATGATATAAAGGGTGTTGTATCATTTTTCTAGTGGCATACCTGATCTGGTGGTGCAGGATTTCAGATCTGATGGTCAACAGCTTGCACTGAAGTTACAGGTTTGGTTTTCTGGTTCCTTGGATTTTTCTATGTTTCATGATTTTATTACGGTGTGGATTAAGTTGTGCTGGGATCTAGTTTATTTTCTGGTCTGTGGTTCGTTGGGGTGAAAAATTGGTTTCTTTGGTCCCATGTATCATACCGAAGTCCTTGGCTGGAGCTTGACTCTGTCTGATGATCCTAGTTATTATGTGTTTTGTTGCAATCTTATTTTGGTTTAGGTTTTCACACAATGCCAAATTGGTCTTTCTGACCCCATGATGATGGTGTTGTCTGCTAGTTCTGAAATGATGTGTTGCGTACTAGGCGTGCTTTCTGGTTTTTGGCCTGGTGGAAGAGTTGTTTGGGCAACAGGGCTGGCGAATCTCTGCCCTTGTTTGTGCTTCTGGGTGCGATAGGATGTGATGTTGTTTGTCACATGGCTGTGATATGTTGAATATGATGTCCTTGTCTTTGGTTATGATGATTCTATTATGCTAGAGATGGATCTTCCTGGTGTGGTGGTGCTGACTGATGTGGAAGCTGGGTGTGGAATGTTGCGCGTTGAAAGGTCAGGAGGCACTAGATTCTAGAGTATGGGACGCGGGGTACCGACTTCTGCTTGATTTTGAATTGCTGAATGATGTGTGGTCCTATGTGCTGGTGGTGTACTTGCTTGGAGGGAAGAAAATAGATGCTGGAAATTGTGTTGTTGGACTGTGATGTTGGATGTTGGCTACTTCTTAGCTGGGAGGTGCTGAAGCTGGGCTATTGAAGTTGTTGTTGATGGTTTTTATGCTGCTGGATAATGGTTTCTCATTGGCTGGGAGATGTTGTTGGGGACATTTTAGTTTTATTCTTTTTTTTGGTTTGTGTGTTTCTTGTTTGTTTTTTCTTTTTTGGGGGTCTTTTGAATTTGGGGTTGTAAAGGGTTTTTCGGTGTGGGTTGTTTGATCCCACCCCTCCCTTGTCTGCGTTGTCTTTTTTTTAATAATTTTTTGGGGGAATAGGAATAGCCTAGTCCGGAACCTTTTCTTCCCTAAAAACCCTAAAACCCAAAAAAAACCTAAAAACCATAAAAACCCTTTAAAACCTAAAACCCTAAACCACCCTTAAAACCCTTAAAAACACTTAAATAAAAAACCCTATAAAAACTATAAATAACTCTACAACCTCAAATACCGTAAAATCCCTAAAAACACCCCCAAAGCCTCTAAAAGTATAGAAAAATCAAAAAACACTTTAAAAAGTAATGAAATCCCCAAAAACTCCAAGAAAAACATAAAACCCCTCAAATCATTAAAAATCCAAAAAAACCAAAAAAACCATTTAAAACCCTAAAACCCCCTTAAAAAAATAAATCCAAAAAAACCATAAAATCCCTAAAACCCTCTAAAAACCCAAAAAAACCTTAAAACCCTAAAACCCCTAAAAATACCAAAATCCCGTAAACACCTGTAAAAACACTAAAAAATAAAAAAAACCGTAAAACCTGAAAAAATTCTAAAACTCAAAAAATTCATAAAAAACATAAACCCCTAAAAACACTAAAAACAAAAAAAACTAAAAATCCTATAAAATCTCTAAAAGACACTAAGATTCCTAAAACCCTTATAGAATACCTAAAGACCCTAAGAAACCCTTAAACACGCTAAAAATCCTAAAACCTTAAAAATTTAACCTAAAATAACAACAAACATTTTAAACCTTGAAAACTTTTTAAAAACTCTAAAATACCTAGAAAACCCTGAAACCCATAAAAACATTAAAAACCCTAGAAACTCTTAAACAATCTTAAAATCACTAAAAACTAAGTATTAATTTAAAGACTAAAACCGATAAAACAGTAAAAAACGAAAATAAACGAAAATAAAATAATATATTATAAACCACTAAAAAGACACTACAACCCCAAAAAACAAAAACAACCCATAAAAGCCTAAAAGGTCCTAAAACACTGTAACAACCCAAAAAACCCCAAAACCCTAAAAATACCTTAAACCCCGAAAAACCCCATAAATCCCCAAAAATACATGAAACACTGAAAAACCTACGAAATCCCTTAAAACCCAAGAAATACCAAAAAAAATAATTAAGCCCCCAAAAACCTAAAAATGACTCTAAAACCCCTAAAAACCAAAAAACCAAAAAAAAACGAAATTTCTCTAGAAATTCCTAAAAAACACTGAAATCATATAAAAACACTATGTTCCGTATAAAACCCCTAAAAATTATAAGACCCTTTAAATCCCATAAAAGACCCAAGGAACCCAAAAACCCAAAAATGTCCATAAACCCCTCTAAAAAGACATAAAAGTCCCTAGAAACCATAAAACCTCTAAATGACACTAAAACAGTAAAAAATACTAAGAGACATTAAAATACCTTAAATATCTAGAAAATTCACTAAAACCCTACGTAACACTAAATTGACCGAAAACCCTAAAGTACACTAAACACCTTAAAACTGCTAAACAACCCTAAAACCCAGAAAAACTCTAAAACCCCTTAATGATCCAAAAAACCAAGAACCCCTAAAATACCCTTAAAACCCCACAAAACCTTAATACACCCTAAACCCCCTAAACCCTAAAACCCTAAACAACCTAAATCCATTAAATCCCCCAAAAAATCCCTAAAAGATAATAAATACCATACAAACCCCTAAAAATCTTCAAAATACCCTAAAACCCCTAAACATAGTAAAAAACCTAAAAAACCATAAAACTCTAAAAGACCCATAAAAACATAAAAACCCTAAAATACTAAAACCCATTAAAAACACTAAAAACCATTGAAATGTAAAACACCTAAAAACAATAAAACCCTAAAAAACCTTACAACGTTAAAACCCAAAAAAAATCCTAAAACCCATAAAAGATCCTAAAACACTAAAAAATTCCTCAAATCCATAAAAGGCCAAAAATACCATAAAACTCATAAATAATATAAAAACACTAAACACCCTAAAAACATAAAAACCCCAAAAATACCTTTAAAACTCCAGAAAACCCCCCAAAACCCAAAAAAACTTAAAACCTAAAAGCCCACCAAAAAACTCTAAAAATGCTAAAACCCCCAAAAAAAATATAAAAACCAAAAAACCCATAGAAAACCCTAAAACCGATAAAACATATAAAAACTCTACAACGATTTAAAACACCTAAACACCCCCTACAACCCTAAAATCTCTAAAAAACATAAAAACTATAAAAACTCTAAAACCCAATAACATACCCAAAAATATAAAAACCCATTGAACACTAAAACTCCCTAAAATCCTTTAAAAACCCGATAAAACCCAAAAAAAATCTTAAAATTCCTAAAACTCTAAAAACCCCCTAAAAGCCCTAAAAACATTAAAATCCCTATAAATCGTTAAAACTAGGAAAACCCATTAAAATCCAAAATGCCCTAAAATTAAAAAAGACCTAAAAACACCTAAAACACCTAAATATCCCCTTTAAACCCCAAAAGATACCAATAACCTTGAAAACCATGAAACCCATAAAAATAATAAACAGCTATAAAAACCCAAAGAAACCCAAAAACCTAAAAGACCCAAAGAAACCTATAAAAAACCAAATTTCACTAAAACCCCAAAAAACCCTAAAAAAACTAAATAACATAGAAACCCTAAAACCCTAAAAACCATAAAATCTCAAAAAACGATGAACAAACTAAAACCCTAAAAGCCATTATAAAAACCTTATGAACCATAAAAACACCTAAAAAATAAAAACCCCTAAACCCTTGAAAAACCCTATAAAATACAAAACCCATAATAATCTTAAAATTGATAAAACCATGAACACTTTAAAAACGCACCAAATCCAAGAAAACCTAAAAAATCATAAAACCATAAAATCTCTAAAATCCCTAAAATTTTCAGAAACCCTAAAAAATCTAAAAAAACAGAAGACATTAAAAACACTTAAACCTTAAGAAAATACTAAATCCCTAAAAACCATAAGAAATCCTAACAAAACCGTAAAATTCCTAAAAATAGTACAAAACCTTTAAAACCCCTCCAAAACCCTACAAAACCATAGAAACCCTATTAAAACACTTATAACCCTAAAATTCTTAAAAATCCTAAAAACCCCAAAAGAATACTAAAAGTATCTAAAAGAACCCAAAAATCGTTAAACCCACAAAAAACCTAAAAACCCTAAAAACACATTAAACCCTAAAAACATTAAAAATCATAAAAAACTAAAAACCCCTAAAAAATAAAACCCTTAAAAATTCTAAAACCCCTAAAAACCCCTAATAGGATAAAAACACAAAAAAAACTCTAAAAACCACTAAAACACCTAAAAACCCTAAAAACCCTATAATCCCTAAAATTCCCCAAAGACCCTAAAACCATAAACACATATGAAAACTATAAAAACAATAAAACCATAAGAAATTCTTAAACCCCTAAAAACCCTAAAACCCCTCAAAAAGACAAAAAAATCTCTAAAAAATTAAATAGCCCTAAAACCACTAAAAATCCTAAAAAGCCCAAAATCCACTTAGAGGCCAATGAAAAACCAAGAAAACCATAAAACCATAAAATCCATAAAATCCATAAAATCTTAACCCCACTAAAAACACACAAAAAACCCTAAAACACTAAAAATCCTAAATCCCCGAAATAATCGAAAAACCTAAAACCCTAAAAACCCCTAAAACCATAATCCCTTAAAAGACACTAAAAACTCTATAAACCCATAAAACCTTAAAAATACTAAATACCCTAGAAACATAAAAACTGATAAATGACCCTAAAACAATATAAAAATCCTAAAAGACCCTAAAATCCTTAAAACACTAAAAACCCTAAAAATCATTGAAACCCCTAAAACCAAAAAAAACCCTAAACCCCTAAAACCCTAAAATACCATAAAATTATGTAAGAACCCCTAGAAATATTTAAAATACCTAATAAATCTAAAATAATCCGAAAAAACCAAAAAAATATAGATCGCTAGAAACCAAAAAACCATTAAGAATTCATTAAACCCCTAAAACACTCTCAAAATCCATTAAATCCCTAAAACCCTAAAAACCCTTAAACCCCTTTAATTCCCAAAAGATTAAATTATATAAAAACTTTTAAAACCCATAATAACTTTAAAAATTACTAAATTCCTTAAACCCCAAAAATCTCTAAATGTCCTAAAACCCTTGAGGATCCCTCCAAACCCTAAAAAACCCTAAAAACCTATAAACCCCTAAAACCCATAAAAACACTAAAAACCCATAAAAATCATAAAAATCATAAAAACCCTAAAAACCCATAAAACCATTCAAAACTATAAAAACACTTATAATACCACAAAACTCTAAAAACTCTATAAACCCATAAAAAAATAAAAACCCTTAAAACCCCTAAAAATCCATAAATCCCCTGATAACTTTACAAACTTTGATAAATATAATAAAAACCTGAAAAACACATAAAACCCCTAGGACCCCATAAAATACTTAAAACTAATTAAACCCCAAAAACCAATAAAAAAACATAAAACCCCTAAAAACCAAGAACCTTCATAGAGAGAATCGAGTTAAGAATAATTTAAATGCTATCTCGGTTGGAGGTTCTACCTTCAACTCAATGGAAGATATTTTACAAGGCTATGGTGGAGCACATTCAGGAACTATACATGGATAATGGTATTGAACCCTTTATCCTCTCAGATTCCATATCACCCTATATTTATTAACATCATAATGAGGTTCTTACTGTGGCACCCATTGGAGAGGAGGTGAAGTCTGTGCTTTTCTCTTTGAACATGGATAGTGCGGTGGGACCAGATGGGATTGGCAATAAAATATTTATGTTTTATTGTGATATTTTGCATGAGGATGTGACCAAGGATGTTAGTGAAGTATTCCTCTCAAGATCAATTCCATACGGTGAAAACTACCATTTTATATATCTGATTCTGAAGAATGAAAATTCCCTTGAGATTAGTAACTACCACTTGGTTTCCATGCTGTATACCATCCCGAAGATTGTATGAAAAATTATTTCCATCGGGTTGGGGAATATTTTGAGGGCCATTATCACTCAAAACTCGTTTGGGTTCATTCCTAGGAGTAACATTAAAACATTCATTTTCACTGCCTCAAAGTGTATTCATATTATGAAGAAGGTAAATAAGAATGAGAGATTTTTTGTAAAACATGATATTTCAAAGGATTTTGACACCATAAAGTGAATCTTTATATTTAAAGTTAATGGAATGTATAGTTTCTCTTGAAATTTTATCAAGATTTTTAATATTATCCTTAACCGTTCTAGAATTTCAGTTCTCATCAATAGTTCCCCAAAGGGTTTCTTCAAATTCCCTTGGGGTGTTTGGAAAGGGGACTCGCTCTCTGGAAAATTAAGGCATGGAGGGACCTCCATGTTCCCTCCCACCTCCTCTATGTGGATGAAATTATTCTATTTGGGAACGCTAATAAGAAAACACTATCATCTATGAATATGAACTTTCCCCACTATGAGATCGTTGTAAGGAGAGCTATTAGTAGGAATAAATCTTCAATTGTATTCAGCAATGGTGTCTCCCCCTCAAGGCAGCTTCGCATTGCTAGCTCACATGGAGTAAAGAGAGGCCAACACCCATTCAACTACTAGGGTGTCCCTCTTTTATTGGGAAAGGAAAAAAGTAGTTAATTTGAAGGCATATCACCTAAAATTACCCCAAAACTCAGCATATGGAAGGGAAAGTGCCTCTCCCAAGCTTGTAGAGTATTCCTAATCAATTCATTCCTCACCTCCATGTCCGCCCATGCTTTTTCTATCTATATATTGTCAGACAGTCTTGTTAAATATTTTAATGAAATGATTAGTAATTTTTTCTAGACTGGATGAATTAGTGAATGAAATTTGATCTCAGTTTCTTGGAAGAACTGTACAAAACCATTTGAGATGGGTGGTATTGGAATTAATGACCTCGGAATATTTAATGATGCAATGCTACGAAAGTTAACTTGGAGCTTGCTCAACCCATATGATGATGGCCTGTACTTTCTCACCGAGAGGTTCATGCATAGGCTTTGTGATGGATTTACTGGATACCTATCATCCTCAATTTGTCCTACTCTAATATCCTCATACAAGGATATAATCTCTCAATCAAAGTGGATTGTGTTAAAGTACTGGACTCTTAATTGCTTGACAACTCCATGGCTTGACCAACCGCTTTCTAATGTTGTGACACCTCCCATGAGCTTAGGGGTATGTCAATTGATACCCTTTGTTAGAAAATCGGGGACTTCCTTATGAGTCTCCCTAAACATATGATTGAAAAAATTCAGAAATATTTTTTCATGGACAACAAAACCCTTATTTGGAGGTCTAAAATGGTTGGAAAGTTCAACAACTGTGACTACTACCGGCTGAAATTCCCACAAGGCATCACTTCGTCATCCTGGTTGTTGAATTTTAGAACTTATTTCATCCCGCCAACCTAGTATATGCTTATCTAGAAAATATAAGGAAATAGGCTCCCTCTCCAAGAGAAACTGAAGACGGTTGAATGGAACCTTTCCTCCACTTTTCTTTTCAGAAAGGAGGCTGAGGAGAGCATCTCACATGTTCTTCTCCACTGTAAATTTGTTGTCAAACTATAGAGCTACATGCTGAAATGTTTCATATTGAAGTGCGGCATGCATGGGGAGATATATGACTTCATCTATAGCCTAATGAATCTAAAATGAAGTAACTAGGTTCACAACCTGCTGCTTGTAGGTGTTGTGGTGACCAACAACTATATTTGGGATGCTTGAAATCCAATGGTGTTTAACTGCCTGCCTCTTTCATTTCGAGGTGGGGTGGTGACGATCCACAAGGTGATCCAGGAAGCATCCCATCTTCAAATAGGTGGGATGGAGAATAATGTTTATGATATGACCTTATCGCGTTCACTTGCAGTTACTGGCAGGGTGAAGAAGCCGAGGTGTTGAAATATATCAGATTGATTCCTCTGATCCCAGCATGGATAAAGGTCAATGTGGATAGTGCGGCGTTGGGTGCACCTGGACCCTCGGGGTGTGGTGTGGTCTTCTACAACTGCATCATCTTTGACAAAGTATGTGTTTACCATTTTATTGGAAACAAAAGTTCTTATGAAGTGGAGTTATGGGTGATAATGAAGATGGTCTAGTTATCTTCACAATTTAAGTGGAACTCTCTTTGGATTGAGTATGACTCAATGCTTGCAGTGGATTCCCCCAAAAACAAATCTAGGGAAGTCCCATGGATACTTCTACCACAATGGATTGAGTGCCTCAATATCTATCATACTCTCAGTCTATGGCTCAATCATGTCTATAGAGAGGCCATCTCGGTGACATATGCACTATCCAAAATGGAAATTGAGGAATAGAGCTCGCTGGGGTCATTTGTTGCCCCGTCCTTTGCATGTCGTATGTGGAATCTGATATGAAGGGTGATATACAGTCCTGGGTATGTAAGCCTTGCTTCTTACTATTTTTTTAGTTTTCTTTAATGTTTGGCAGGGCTCTCAGTCCTGAACCTTTTTCATCCTAAAAACCAAGAAATCATAAAAACCCTAAAAACCCTAAAACCCTTAAAAACTATAAAAAAAATCAAAAACCATTAAAAACCCCAAAAAATCAAAAATGAATCTAAAATCCCTAAAACCCATAAAACTTCAAAAAACAACATATCTCCCCCTAAAAAAATTAAAAATCCAAAAAAAACATAAAACCCTTAAAAAGACTAAAATCCAAAAAACATCTAAAAAAGCCTATAAATCCAAAAATACACTAAACCTTCTAAAAATCCTAAAGAATAAAAAAATTATAAAACCTATAAAAGACCCTAGATACTATAAAAACCCTAAAAGACACTAAAACCCTAAATCACCATGAAATACCCTAAAACCCTAAGTGAATCTAAACCCCATAGAAACCATAATGGAGCTAAAAAACCCTTGAAAATAAAAAAAACTCCAAAAGACCCCTAAACCCCTACAGGTCCCTAAAACACCTAAAAGAATGTCAAACCCCTTAAAACCCCTAAAGGGCCCTAAAACCCCTAAAATCTCAAAAGAACCTTAAAACCCATCATAACCCCTTAAAACCCACAAATGATCCTTTAAACCATAAAAACAATAAAAGGCCTTAAAAAACCTAAAAAATATTAAAAAACCTAAAACCCCCTAAAATACCTGAAAGATCCTAAAAACCCAAAGAAATTCAAAAAACCCTAAAATACCTAAAAACACAAAAATACCCTCAAAAATAAAAAATTTAAAATCCCTAAAAAGCATAAAAAACTAAAAAAAAAACTTCAAAACCCTAAAAGACCCTAAAACCCCAATAACCCAAAATAACCTTAAAACCCAATAAACCCCTAAAAATCCTAAAAAACCAAAATCCCCTTAAATCCATAAAACCCCTAAATACCCACAAAGGCCATAAAAATACCTAGAACCCCTAAAAAACTAAACCTAACCAAAAAAACAAAAAAAACACAAAAAACCTAAAAACCCTAAAAACCCCTAAAAAACCCTTAAAACACTGAGATCCTTAATAACCCAAAAAACATAAAAAAAAACACCAAAAACTATAAAAACCCTAAAAGACCAAAATAATCCAAAAACCCATAGAGGGACCTTAAAAACACAAAAACCTTAAGGGACCCTAAAAATGATAGAGCACACTAGGAACACTAAAAAACCAAAAAATACCCTAGGAACCCAAAAGTATCTCAAAACACCTAAAACACCCAAAAATGTGACAAAAAACCCAAAAAACCCAAAAAATCCAAAAACCATAAAAACCCTAAGAAACCAAAAAGACCATAAATACACTAAAACCCATAAAAACCACAAACCCTTAAAACACTAAAAATACTAATTCTCCTAAGAACCATAAAACACATATAAAACCCCAATAAATCAATAAAAACCCTAAAAACAACATAAACCCCTAAAAACCAATAAAACCCCTAAAAACCATAAGAAACCCCAAAACCATTAATAACCAACAAATCCATTAAACCCTAAGAAAATTAAAACTTCTAAAAACCCTAAGACAGTAAAACCCCTAAAATAATAAAAAAGATAACACCCCTAAACCCCTTAAAATCACTAATAATCCTTAAAACCCTAAACCCAATAAAACACCTAAAAATACGAAAACCAATAAAAACCCCTAAAACCGTAAAAAACAAAAAACCTAAAAACTCTAAAAAACCCTAAAACGCTAAAAACCCTAAAACCCCATAAAATATTAAAAACCTAAAATCCCTTAAAACCCCTAAATTTAAAAAAGTCCCCAAAAGAACATAAAAATTAATAAAAACACAATAAATACCCAAAACCTCAAAAAATCATAAAAACCCAAAAAACCTAAATGGCACTAAAATTATTTAAAGACCCTAAAAATTGTAAGAAAACCCAAGAACACCAAAAAACCTAAAAGACAATAAAACCCTTAAAAACTAAAACTCCTAAATACCCAAAAAACTTATAAACCCCTAAAAACCTAAAAACCATTTAAAATCCTAAAACAATAAAACCCCAAAAAACATAAATAAAACCCTAAAAACCCTAAATAATCCAAAAAATCCTTAACTGTAAATAAATTCTAAACATAAAAAAAAACAAAAAAATCCTAACAAACCATAAAAAATATCAAAATTCCAAAGAATTATAAAAACTCTAAAAAACTTTAAACTCATAAAAAACCCCTTAAAACAATAAAAAAACACAAAGAAAAAAAAACACTAAATAACCCTTAACACCCAAAACCCCAAAACCCTAAAAACTCTAAAAACCCTAAATTTCCCAAAAAAACCCAATGCCCTAATAACCAAAAAACTTCGTAATAACCCTAAAGGATCATAAAAATCCTACAAACCCTAAACATACCAAAAATTAAAAAACCATTAAATACAATAAAACCACAAGAAATTCTAAATATCCTAAAAACCCTAAAAGGATCTTCAAACCCTAAAAACATTATAAGACCCAAAAAACATGTAAAACCCCTATAACTCATAAAAGACAACCAAATACCCTAAAACACCTAAAAACCCAAAAAACAATTAATCCCAAGAAACCCAAAAACCCCTTAAAAATAAAAAAACCCAAAACCCCATAAAACACTAAAAAACAAAAAAACCCATTAAGACAACTTTTAAAATCTAAAAACCCAAAAATCCTAAAAACCCTATAAACAAAAAAACCAATAAAATGACAAAACAATCCCCTAAAAACCCTAAAAACCATAAAAACCCAAAAAAATAATAAAAAACATTGAAAACCATTAAATCCCATCCCCCACAAAATCTAAAACCCCTAAAACCCAAAAGAACCAAAAATTCTCTAAAATCCCTAAAACCCCTTGAAAACCCTAAATCCCCCCGTCCAAACCTTACAAACCACCAAAACCCCAAAAATCCCTAAAACTCTTAATAAACCATAAAAACACTAAAAACTCCTAAATACCTAAAAACACTAAAAAACACTAAAAACCCCTAAAAACCTAAAGACACTAAAAACCCTTAAAATCCTAAATAACATTATAAAACCCTAAAACGCATAAAAACATAAAAACTAAAAAAAACCCTAAAACCCCAAAGAACAAAAAACACCTCGAAACCCTAAAAACGACTGAAACCCCCGAAAAATATTAAAACCCATAAAAACCCAAAAACCATAAAAATCTGTAGAACCCCTAAGAACCCAAAAATGGCCCTAAAACCCCTCAAAGAGACTAAAACACTAAAACCCCATTAAACCCCAAATAAACCCAAAAACCCCCAAGAACCCAAAAAACTACATGACCCAAAAAAACCTAAAACCATTAAAAGACACTAAAACCCATACAAACCCCTAAACCCTAAAAACCCCAAAAAATTAGAAACCCCAAAACACCTATAAAATCCCTTAAAATCTCTAAAATCTAGAAAACCATTAAAGATAATAAAAACAATTATGAACCATAAAAACTATTAAAAACCCTAAAAACCATTTAACACAATAAATCCATTTAAAATTTTAAAATCCCTGAAAACATAATACCGTATAAAAACCCCAAAAAACCCTAAAACTCTTAGAACCCCAAAAAGTGTTAAACCCCCAGAAATCCAAAAAATAAATATAACTCTATGAAAATGGAAACCATAAAAACCCATAAAATACATAAAAAAATAAAACCCCTAACCCCCCCAAAAGATAAAAATACCTAAAATACCTTAAAAACCCCCAAAAAACTCAAAAAACCCTTAAAACCCCTAAAAACCTTAAAACTCGTAAAAATATCTAAATACCCTTATGCCCTAAAACCCCCATAAAATCCATAAAATGCTAAAAATTATAAACCCCGAAAAATACTAAAACCATCAAAACAATAGAAAACCCTAGAATACCCTAAAAACCATAAAAACCCTAATAATCCATAAAATCCTTAAAAGAAATTAAAAAACCTTAAAACATGAGAAACCCAAAAAAACCCTATAAAAACAAAAAAAAATGTATAAAAAACCTTAAAAATTCTGAAAACCCTGAAATTGTGAAAAAATAACTAAAAACTCTAAACCCCTAAAAATTCCTAAAATACCAAAAACCCAACAAACCTAAAAGTCCCTAAAAACCATATGAAACCCTAAAAATCAAAAACCCAATTAAAACACTAAAACCCCTAAAACAACCCAAAAAATATTATGACCCTAATATTTTTATAACCCACAACAATCCTAGAAACCTATAAAAACCCTAAAACCCCAATAAACCCAAAATACCTAAAAACTCTAAAAAACCATACAAAACCGTACAAAACCCAAAAAACAAAAAAACCCTAAAACCCTATAAAATCCAAAAATCCCCAAAAAACTAATAAACATTAAAATAGTATAAAATCGTTAATGAAACTTCAAACACACTAAAATCACTTAAAAACCCTAAAATCCATAAAACCATTAAAGTCATAAAATCTCTAAAAACCCAAAATACCGTTAAAACCCCTAAATTCCCTAAATAACATTAAGATAACACTAAAAACAATAAAACCCGCCCAAAAGTTCTTTAAAACACTAAAAAATAACCTTATGAAAATGTAAACACCCAACCCCCACCCCCCCCCCCCCCCCACCTCCATGAACAATAGAAAAAATACCCCAAAAACCCAAAAACCCCATTAAAACCAATAAAAAAAACCAAAATACTCAAAAAAACCCCCCTAAAATATGAAAAACTTGAAACCTATAAAATGATCATAAAAACCCAAAAAATATATAAAACCACTAAAAACCCCACAAAACCCTAAAAACTCTAAAAATCCATAAAACCCATAAAACCCTAAGATCCATAAAAAACATTAAAATCCAAAAAAGAAGATTAAAAAATAGATACCGCCAAAACTATAAAATATCCTAAATCCCTAAAAACTATAAAACACCTAAAATTCTATAAAACCCTTAAAACATCTAAAACTCTAAAAACCCATAAAAATTTTAAAAAATCACTAAAACTCAATAAAAATAGTAGAAACCCTTGAAATCCTTAAGAAAACCCTAAAATCCCAAAAAACCCAAAACCCCCTAAAAACATTAAAAACCTTAAAAAATCTAAAAACTATAAAAACCCAAAAAAACAAAAAAAAAAACCTTTAAAACCCTAAAAAACCTTGTTCCCCTTAAACTCTAAAAAACCAACAAACCCGAAAAATCATAAAAACCATAGAAACCCATAAAACCCTAAAAATAATTAAAACCTGTAATAACATTATAACCCAAAATAACTCTAAAACCATAAAACATCTGAAAATACTTATAGAACCTAAATGACCGTATAAAAACCCTCAATCCCCCATAATATCCTAAATACACTAAAACCCCTAAAACCCAAAAATACACTAAAATACCCTAAAATATCTAAAAACCCTAAAACCTTGAAAACAATTAAAAGCCTTGAAACCCCTATAAACCCTAAAAGACCCTAAATACCCCTATAAAGCCCTTAAACCCTTAAAACATTAAAAAACATAAAACCATAATAACACTAAAAACCCTAAAAATATAAAAAAATCTTTAAAAGAACCTTAAAATCCTGAAATACACTAAAAATTCTAAAAACCCTAAAACACCACAAAACTCCTAAAAAGCAAAAAAAAATCACTAAAAACAAAAAAACAATAAAAACACTTAAAAACATAAAACCCTAAAATACCATAAAACAATACTAAAAACCCTAAAACTCCCAAAAACCTAAAACCCCCAAAGAAATCCAAAAACCCCCTAAATAAATAATCCATAAAAATTTCTAAAATCTATGAATACCCCTGGAAACTCTAAAAACACCTAAAAACCCAAAAACCCTAAAAATGTCAAAACTTCCAAAAACTCTAAATAAACATAAAAACCACTAAAAACTCTAAAAACTGTAAAAAACATGAAAACCCTACAACCCAAAAACCCTAAAAAAACCATAAAACTCTAAAACCCCCTAAAACCCAAAAAACCCAAAAATACCTAAAATCTCCCAAAAAACATGAAAACCCTTAAAAATATAAAACGCAAAAAAACCCCAAATAAACCCAAAACCCCCCAAAAAACCCAAAACCCCATAAAAACTATTAAAAACATTGTCAATCCCAAAAACCCAAAAAACACTAAAAATACTAAAGCCCTAAAAACCAAAACAACCCTAAACCCTAAAATCCCTGAAACACTAAAAAATCCCAAAATCCATAAAAATCCTAAATACCCTAAAAACATAGAAAACCCCCTAAAAAAATAAAAACCATATCCCCTAAAAACTGTAAAAACCCGAAAAACATTAAAAATCCAAAAACCCATAAAATCCCAAAAAGCCATAAAATCCCTTAAAACCCTACAAACCATTAATCCTTAAAACCCCCTAAAATACTGAGAACCCTATATAAAGCATAATTGCACCTAAATGATACCTAAAATACTCTAAAGCTCTAAAAGACAGTAAAACCACAAAAAACCTAAAACACCCATAATACCCTGAAACCCTTCAAGACCCAAAACCCCCCAAACCCGCTAAAATATCCTAAAACCCCTAAAAGACACAAAAAAATACTAAAAACCATTAAACATCAAAAAAATACCCTAAAACCCCTAAAATACACTAAGAACCCTCAACAACCTTAAAGGATCTTTAAAACCCTAAAAGACCCTAAAAACCCTAAAGGACACTTATAAAATCTAAACACACTAAGGGACCCTATAGATGCCAAAAAACCCAAAAGGACTCTAATAATCCCTAAAAAACGAAAGTATAGAAAAAAACCTTAAGATACCTAAAGGACCCTAAAACCTTGAAAGGGCTATAAAAACCCTAAAACCCCTTAAAAGACCCCAATCCCCTCAAACCCCAAAAAGACCCTAAAACCCCATAAAATCCATTACAGAACACAAAATATCAAAACCCCCTTAAAGACTCTATAACCCCTAAAACCCATAATATACCATAATAATCCTAAAACCCATAAAATAAAAAAACACTTAAAAACAACAAAACACCCGAAAAACTATAAACAAACCCCTAAAATCATGAAACCTCTAAAATATCATTATATTTACTAAAAACTCTAAAAACATTAAAAAACCCCTAAATCCCGTAAAAATATTAAAAAACCTAAAATCCCCTAAAAATACACCAATAGATAAATAACCCATAAAAACTAAAAATAAAAAAAACCCTAAATACACCTAAAATATCAAAATTCCAATAAAAAACAATAAAACACCCTAAAACCCATAAAAAACATAAAAACGCTAAAAAATCTAAAACACCCAAAAAACCATAACCCCCCACCCAATCCCTAGGACCCCAAAAATCCCTAAAATAATAACATTTATAAAAAAATAAAGAACACTAAAAAACATAAAAACCCAAAAATATCGTAAAACCCTTAAAGTAAAAAAAGATCCTACAAACCCTAATAGAGGGTTCTGATGATGGCCCTGCATCTGAGGTTCAGGTCACCCCAGCCTAATGCACGCATACTCAGGAGTGTGCGGGGACTACTCTCGGAAGTGCCCCTGGTGATGCCTTTAGTGATGGAGTTCAGAAAACCCCGAGCAAGGAGACTGTTTTCAAGGACACCCTGAGAGAGAGCTATAATATGCCCCTTGCCACCACGGATACCCCAAAAAATGGATCCACTTTCACTTTGGTAGGCTCAGGCAAGGCAGCTAGGAAGTCACAGAGGGTCCCCACAGAGGATACAATCTGTGTCTTGAATAAATTTAACCCCCTCAGTGGGGATTTCTAGAGTGACATGGTTGAAGAGGAGCAAGTCGATTCTGAGGAGGAGCAAGAAGATGTAGGGCTGGATCACTCCACCGAGACACCAGAAGCTGTGCCGCAGAACCAGGTAGCAAAATATTTTCTTGTTGATGGGGAAAAAAAGGCTAATGCCCCTAAAAATAAGGGGAGGAAGGGAAATGGTAGGGTAAAGGTGCTTACCCCCTGGATGACACTTCCAACCCCCAATGAAGATATTATTTTGGAATTGCCAAGGGCTGGGAAATTCTCCCACGGCTGCTTCACTTTATCATTTTATTTCCCATAAGACTTTATTAATCGGGCTAGCAGAGCCCATGATTAAATTTGAAAACTAGAAGGGCTTAAACTGGAGCTCTCTTGGATACTTCCTCCTCACATCAAATGGTGGAGTTGATGGTATGGTAACATTATGGGTCTTGGCGCACAACAGTGTGAAGATTGTTTTGGTTGACTTGAGCCCGCAAATTATTTCCACCAAGGTCTTCTTGCATGCCGACACTCTCACCCTTTCTTTTTTTTATGCCTCCTACTCGTACAACGCTCAACGACTTATCTGGAATGATTTAGAGCGTGTTAGTGAGAGCATTGATTATAGTTGGGTGGTTACTGGGGACTTTAATATAGTCCTGAGGCCTGAAGAAAAATTTGGCCCACACTTCTCACGCTCGGATGCAGAGGACTTTGCCTCTTACCTAGACCACTGCGATTTATCTGAGGTCTCTATTTCTGGGGACACTTCCACATGTGGATGAAATACCGTTAATGGCAGACAGGCCAGCAAACTGGATAGATTCGTTGCTCATATGGGTGGTGGAGGATCCCTAATGGTTATTTCATGGTTCATCCTCCCGAGGTTTAACTCGGACCACAACCCCCTGGTGGTTGACATACGGGGCCATCTTTCTAGATCCACTCCTCTTCCGTTTAAATTCAACAATGCATGGCTCACAATATCCGGTTGTAGGGAGGAGATTCTGATGTCCTGGAGCATCACTGTCACTGTCAGCCCCAACTATATCTTGATTTCAAAACTAAAAGAAGTGAAGCGCCACTTACAAGAATGGATTAAGAATTCCTTTTCAAGGTTGGATGAGGATATTGCTGCAGCTGAATCTCAGCTGGCTTCCTGTCAAACTTTGGCGCAGTAGCAGAATTTTCCAGCTGATGAGGAGCTTCGCCTTCATGCAGAGCTGGATGAGTTGTTGGTCCTCAATGAAAAGCTCACCAAAGCACAATTCAATGTTAAATGGTTGCAAGATGGATATCGGAACTCCAAATTATTTCATGGATTACACAGAGAGAGGCGGACCAAGAACACCTTGAGTGTTGTTCGGGTTGGTGACAACACGTTTACAGAGGTTAATGACATTGCCAAAGCCTCTGTTGACTACTTCAAGGAGCAATACATAGACGACGGTCAACTTTTCACCATGTTTGTGGACTCTATTTCAGCATGTGTCACATCCATGTAGAATGAGACCCTCACGGCCTCTCCTCTGGAGGGGGATGATTGGGAAAAACTCTTTTATCTTAATATGGACAACACTGCGGGGCCTGATGGAATTGGAAACAAATTCTGTATGTTCTACTGGGATATTCTCCATGTGGATGTAACCAATGCGGTGAGGGAATTTTTTCTCTCGGGTTATCTTCCTCATGGTACAGGTGCCAAATTTATCTCTTTGATACCAAAGAAGGAGAGTGCTATTGTTATTGGAGACTTTCACCCAGTTGTCGTTGGCAACACCATCCCGAAAATTATCAGCAAGATCAATTTCATCAGGCTAGGGAAAATGCTAGGAGACAACATTACTCCAAATCAATTTGGGTTCGTCCCTGGGAGGAACATCCAAACATGCCTCTTTACTGCTTCGGAGGGGGTCAATGCTATGCAGAGAAAGACAAAGAAAGGTAGATTTTCTTTGAAGATGGATATTTCCAAGGAGTTTGACCCAATTAAATGGAGTTTCATCTTTGAGATACTTAGCAGATATGGCTTCTCCAGCAGGCTCATCAGGCTGATTGCCTCGATCCTCCATAGTTCTAGAGTCTCGGTTCTGATTAACGGCTCTCCACACGGATTTTTTGCTTTCTCCTGCGGAGTTCGCCAAGGGGATCCTCTCTCTGGCTTCCTCTTTGCTATGGTGGAGGAATACATGAGCCGGTGCATTCTTGATCTCGTGCAGGCGAGGCGGTTTTCCCCGATCAAAGCTGGTAGGAATCTCTTTTTTCCCACACATCTACTATATACAGATGACATCCTCCTTTTTGGGTAGGCCGACAAGCAGAATTTGTCCACAATTAAGAAAATCTTCCATCACTATGAATGTGTGGCTAGGGAATTCCATTAGCTGGTTCAAGTCCTGAATTGTTTTTGGAAGGGGTGTTCCTCCTACCAAACATACTTGCATTGTCAATATGTTAGGTGTCAAGAGAGGCTCACTTCCCTTCACCTACTTGGGAGTTCCCCTCTTCTGGGGAAAAGAAAGAAGCTGTTACTTTGAAGGCATCGCCTCTAAAATCACCCAGCAAATATTGAAATGTAAGGGAAAATATATTTCGCATGCTGGACGGGTCTTCTTGATTAATTCTGTTATCACCGCCATGTTCGTCCATGCCTTCTCCATTTATAGATGGCTGACAAGCCTCATTAAAAGCCTAACTGCCAAGATTAGGAACTTCACCTGGACAGGTTCCATTTCTGAGCGGAAAATGATCTCTGTTTCCTAGAAGCACTGTAAGAATCTTCTTGATATGGGTGGGCTAGGCATTAAGGACCTACGACGATTCAATGATTCAATGATTGGTAAGTTTATGTGGCGTTTGCTGAACCCTCAGAACGAAGGACATGACTTTCTCAGGGAAAGATTCATGAGTAGATTGTGTGACGATTTTAAGGGGTATCTTTCCTCCTCGGTTTGGACAACTTTTAGGTCCTCATACAAGGACATTATGTCAAAGGAAAAATGGATTGTGTCCTGGAATTCTAGCCTGAACTGCTGGTTGAAACCATGGCTGGAACAGCCCCTTGAAGATGTCCTGACACCGCCACTTGACCGGAAGCACCACAACATTGCTGATGTGGTTCGACAATGTGATGAATCGAGTGCCCCCCTCTCGGACAGTGTGGTCATGGAAGTGTAGCGATATAATTATAATGACACTGATACTCTTATCTGGATGCCCAGCATGGTCGGAAAATTTTACACCCGTGATTACTACTGGCTAAAGTGTTCGCCATGCCCGACCTCGCCATCATGGCTGACTAAATTCCGGACGTCCTTCATTCCTCCATCACACTTTATTCTCCTCTGGAAAATTTGGCGAAACAGACTCACAACACATGATCAGCTTCAAATTGATGGATGGAAACTTGATTATGTTTGCTTCCTGTGCAGGAGAGATGGAGAGAGCTGGGGCCACATTTTCTTGCACTGTACTTTTGCTGTAGAGATGTGGAGCTACCTTTCACAGAGCATTGGGCTGACCTGTTGTTCGCATGGGTCGATCTGTGACTTCCTACGTGGGCTGGTTGACCTGGACTGGAGTGACCAGATCCAAAACCTTCTGTTGGCCGGGGCGGGTTCTACCATTCATTATATTTGGGCTACCCGGAACGCAGCAGCTTTCAATCAGCAGTCACTCTCACTGTAGGGTGGGGTGGTGTCGATTCACAAGGCTATTCACATCGCTTCACGGCTTCAGGCAGGTAAGATGTTTAACAACGTTGAGGACCTCACTGTTTTGCGTGCTCTTGGTGTGGCTGGCAGGAGCCGAAAGTCATTAGCCTTGAAATTTATTTGATAGATCTTGCCACTCCCATCATGGATAAAAGTCAACGTTGATGGCGTGACACTTGGCGCTCCTGGGCCATCGGGGTGTGGGGGTGATTTTCGCACCCCGTGGGGCATCTTTTAGGGCTGCTTCTTTCAGTATCTTGGGGATGGATGTGCTTATGAAGTGGAGTTGTGGGCGATCATAAAGGCCGTGAAGTTTTCATGTCAGTTCAACTGGTCACCGCTTTGGATTGAGTCTGACTCGATGCTTGTGGTTGATGCATTAAAGGGACACTCCAGGGATGTCCCCTGGAGACTCATGCCACACTGGATCGAATTGCTTGATCTGTCTCGTAACATGAACCTCAATGTCTCACATGCCTATAGGGAAGCTCACTCGGTTGCTGACGCCCTCTCCAAACAGGCGATTGCGGAGAGCTCCTCAATGTGGTCCTTTATGGCCCCACTTTATTGTATTCCATTCTTGGACTTGGATCAGAGGGGCGATGTTCATACTCACTCTTTCAGGCCCATCTTGTAGTTTCCTTTTTATTTTTAATTTTGTTTGGGGGGCTAGGCTTGCCTAGTCCCGAACCTCTTCTGCCCTAAAAGTCCATAAATACCCTATAAAACATGTAAACACACTTAAACCCCCAAAAAACCCTAATAAATTAAAACCCCTAAAACCCTAAAAACCATAAAAAACCATAAAAATCTTAAAACCCTAAAAAATCCCTAAAACCCTTATTAAACCCTAAAACCCCTTTAAAGCCTAAAAACCCCTAAAAACTCAAAAATACAAAATAAAAAATTGGAAAACCTTAATACCCCCATTAACCTAAAAAAATTTATGAAAACCCAAAAAACCCCGAAAACACTAAAAAACACCTTAAACCACTGTAAATCCCCTTAGAACTCTAAAAACCCTAAAGACTCAAAAAACCCCAAAAAACCCAAAAAACCCTTAAAAACACTAAAAACCCTAAAAACCCCTAAAAAATTACCCTAAAAATATTGAAGGAACTTAAGAAACCTAAAAAAATTGAAACCCCAAAAAATCCTAAATATCCTAAAAACATAAAAACCCTAAAAACCTAAAAACCATAAAAACCATAAAATTCCCCAAACTCATAAAAAATCCAAAATACCCAAAAAACCTGAACAACCCCTAAAACCTTGATAATAGTAAGAAAACCCTAAACTCTATTCACAACATCTAACACCCTAAATGCTACACCATATACCCTATACCCTACACCCTAAACCATAAACCCTACACCTTAAACCTTATACCCTACACCCTACACTCAAAACCCTACAATGTAAACCCCAACCCATATACCCTAAACCATAAACCACACACCCTAAACCCTATGTCGTACATCATAAATTCTACAAAATACACCCTAAACCCTACAACCTAAACCATTTACCTTACAACCTTAATCCTAAACCCTAAACACTAAACCCCAAACCCTAAACCCTAAACCTTTTACTGTATACCTTACACCCAAAACCCTAAATACTACCCCAAAACCCCTATTCCAAAAACCAAAAACCATAAACTACACACCCTAAACCCTGTACAGGACACACTAAATCCTAAACAATATAACAAAAAACTATTCCCTATACCATAAACCCTAAATCTTAAATGCCTCACACTGCACCCTAAACCCAAAACCATATGATAAACTCTGAATCCAACACCTCAAAACCTAAACCGAATACCACAAATAATATACCCTATACCCTTCACCCTAAACCCTACAACCTACACCGTAAACCCAATAAAGGGCATCCCAAACCCTTTACCATATACTCTAAATGCTTAACCATGCTCCTTAAACCTTATACCATACACCTTAAACACTACACCATACACCCTAAACCCTAAATCCTATACCCTAAACCCTATACCCTACACCCTAAAACCTACACCCCAAACCCTGCACCAAAACACTACCCACCTAAACCTTATACCCTACACCATGAACCCTACATTTTAAATCCTATACCATACACCCTAAACCATAAAACCTACACCCTAAAACCTATACCCAGAACCCTAAACCATATACCCTTCAACGAAAACACTATACCCTGCACCCAAAACCCTATACCCTACACTCGAAACCCTATTACCCACACTATAAACCCAAAACCCTATAGTATAAACCATAAACACTATACCCTAGACCCAAAACCTAAAACCCAAATCCATTCACCCAACACTGTACACCATAAAACCTAAACCCTACCCCATAAACCATATACCCTACAATCAAAAGCTTAAACCCCACACCATAAACCCTACAACCTACAACCAAAACCCTAAACCATACAGCCTAATCCCTATACCATACACCCTAGATTGTTACCCTTACACCCTAAACCCTATACCATACACCCTAAACCCTAAACCAAACACCCTACACCCTAAAACCTACACCATAAAGCCTAAAACATTCACCCTAAACCCTATTTCCTTCACTATAAACCCTATAACCTACACCCTAACCCTTATACACTACACCCTAAACCCTACACACTAAAAACCATTAAACCACCCTAAGAATTTTAAAACCCATATGAACTCTAAAAAACACTAAAAACCATTTAAAAGGCCTTAAATACTCTCAAAACCTTTAAAACCCTAAAACATTAAAAAATATAAAACTTGAGAAACCCTAAAAATACATAAAAACCCTGACATTCATAAAAAACCATAAAAATCTTGAAAACTCTAAAACTCTAAAAATACATAAAATCCTACGAAAACCCTAAACCCTAATAAAACACTAAATACACTAAAAACCCCTAAAACACATAAAACCCCTAACAGCAATCCAACCACTTAAAATTATTTAAAAATCCTAACAAACACTATAATCCCCAAAAAAATACAACAAAACCATAAAAATACCCTTAAAGCCCCACAAAACCTTAAAAACCTTAAAAATACTAAAAAACCCTAAAATCCAAAACATCATAAAAGTACCCTAAACACCCAAAACGAACCATGAAATCCATTAAAGAACCCAACAAACCAGTAAAATTCCCAAAACCCTAATAAACCATTAAAATCATTGAAAATCCAAAAAACCCCATAAAACCCATAAAGAAAAAGAAAAACTCTAAAGGGCCTTGAAAGCACTTAAAACCCCAAAACACCCAGAAAAACACAATAACCGATAAAAATCCTATAAAGCATAAAAAACTATAAAAAACTTAAAAACACCTTAAAGACCCCAAAATACCCAAAAAACCATAAAAATAATAAATACCCTAAATCTCTTAAAATCATAAAAGGCCTTAAAACCCATAAATGTCCCTAATACCATAAAAGAAACTAATAACCCCTAAAAACCATAAGGACCCTAAGGACACTAAAAGATATTAAAAATACTAAATGGTAATAAAAATCATAAAAACTCTAAAGGACCCTAAAAATCCTAAAAAATCATACATGACACTAAAACTCACTAAAACCCTAAAAACCCTTGAAACCCCCAAAACACTAAAAGATCCTAAAAACCCTAAGAAACTATAAAAGACCCTAAAACCTCGTAAAATTCCTAAAATCCAAAAAAAACTCTTAAAATCCCCTAAAAACATAAAAAACCTAAAAAAACTGAAAACCCATATAAACACTAATACCCCTGAGAAAGTCTTAAAAACACCTAAAAATCCCTAAAATCATAAAAACCCTAAAAACCTAAAAACCCCTAAAAACATTAAAACCAAAAGAAACCCCTAAACAAACAAAAAAACGTCCAAAACCCCCCAAAATGCCTAAAAACTCTAAAACCCCCTAAAACAACAAAAAATATTAAAACTCATAAAACCCAAAAAAACCCTAAATCCAAGATTCCCCTAAAACTCTATAAAAATATTTAAAACCCAAAAAACACTAAAAATATTAAAGCCCCTAAACCGCTAAAAATCCTAAAAACAAAAAAACACAAAAAACATGAAAGACCATAAAAACCTTAAAGATGCTAAAATAATAAAAATTCCAAAAACCCCTAAAAACCAAAAACCCATAAAACCCTAAAAACCATGGAACCATATACCCAACACCATAAACCCTAAATACAACACCCTAAACCCTAAACTGTACACCCTAAACCCTACACTTGATACCCTATATCGTACACCATAATACCAAAAACCAACACCCAAGACCCTAAACCCTAGACCCTACACTGAAAACCCTACACCCTAACCCTACACCATACATCCTAATCCAAAAAACCTTCACCGCTAAACCCTACACCTTAAAAACTTAACCAAACACACAAACCATTAAACCTACTCTCCAATCACTGAAATTCCCTAAAACTCCAAAAAAAAGAACATAAAAACCCTAAAATAATGTAAAAACATAAAATCCATAAAATTCATAAACCCCCTAAAAACATTAGTAGACCCTAAACACCTAAAAGACCCGAAAACCATAAAAACACTAATATACCCTATAACCCCTAAAACATAAAAGACCAAAAAACCCTAAAAATCCCAAAAAACCTACTACAATTCTCTAAAAAATCCTAAAACATTAAAATCCCAAAAATCTTAAAATGGAATACAAAAATCTAAAACCCCTAAGAACCCTAAAAACCCTAAAAACTGAAAAAACCCTAAAAACTCACAAACCCCCCCTGAATTCTGAAAAATCCAAAAAAATACCCTAAACACCAAAAACAATAAAAAATATCCTAAAAACCCCAAAAAACCCTCAAGGAACCTAAAAATCATATAAAACCCTAAAAACCCAAACCACCAAAAAACCTTAACACCCCCTAAAAATCCCTTAAAACACTAAAAACCCGTAAACCCCCCCCCCCCCCCCCCCCCGAAACCATAAAAATACACTACAAATATGCTAAAAATAACCCAGAACCGCTTAAAAACATAAAAAACCCATAAACCCCCTAAAATACCTAAAAGACCATAAAATCTCTAAAAACCAAAAAACCCCTAAAGACTCTAAAAATGATAAAAACCCCTAACACCCCTTAAAACATTAAAAACATCAAATACCTAAAACCCCAAACACCCAAAAAAATAAAAACTATAAAAAACTAAAAAAAACTCTAAAACTCCCTAAAAATTTCTAAAACCCCTCAAAACCCCCAAATAACCGTAGAAGTCTGTAACAATCTTAAGAAGACATGAAAACTCTAAAATCCCTAAAAGACACCAAAATTTATAAAACCCTAAAAGGACCCCAAAATACCCTAAAACCCTAAATCCTATAAAAGATCTTAAAGACCCTATAATCCCTAAAACACCCTAAAACCCCAAAACCCAAAAAACCCAAAAAACAATAAAAACTATAAAACATTAATAACCTAGAAATCCATAGAAATCCTAAACATACATAACAACCCTAAAACCCATAAAAACATTAAAACCCTTAATACCCAATCAAACCATTAAAAACCTTAACAATCCCTAAAAACACTGAAACACCCTAAAACTCCTATGAAAACCCTATAAAAACACTATAAATCTGAAAAGATGTTACAAAACCATAACAGAACCATAAAAACCCATGAAAACCATTAAAATAATCTGATAAACACCTAAAAATCTGAAAAACCCCATAAAACGTGAATGCACGTAAAAGCCCTAAACACCCTTAAAACCAATAAATCAACCCCAAACCCCTAAAGACCCTAAAAAAATACGAATTACCCATAAATAACCCTAAAAATCATAAAAAAAAACCTAAAACCCCTTTCAAAGTCCTAAAACCCCTAAAAAACATAAAATGACCCAAAAATCCTTGACAACCCCATGAAAACCCTAGAAAACTCTAAATACTCAAAAAATATAGTAAACCCCAAAATTCAATAAAAACCCATTAAAAGCCTTAAAACCATAAAACCATAAAAACCATGAAATCCCATAAAACCCATAAACCCCCCAAAAACATTAGATACCCAAAAAATCCAAAAAATCCAAAAAATATCTAAAGACCCCTATAAACACTAAAAACCAAAATACCCAAAAAATCCCCAAAACAATAAAAATATATAAATACCCCTGAAATCCCTAAAACACATAAACCCCTAAAAGACTTTAAACCCCCAAAATACCCTAAAAACCCTAAAACCCTAAAAAACCTAAAAAAATCTTACAAGAACCAAAAAACCAATAGAAACACTAAAATACCCTTAAAACCCTTAAACACCAAATAAACTCAAAAAACATTAAAACCCTCAAAAAACCCTAAAAACAAAAAAACCCCTAACCACAATTTAAAACCCAAAACCCCAAAAATGATAAGAAAAATTGAAATCCCAAAAATTCCTACAACCCTTAAAATTTTTAATAACCCAAAAATTCCTATAATAAACTTCAAAAACCCTAAAAGCACTAAAAAATATTTCAAAACCCAAAAACATTAAAAATGATAGGAATATAAAACCCCCTAAAAACATGAAAATCCTATAAAACCCTAAGTATTTCATAAAAACCTAAAACCCCTAAAACCCTAAAAACCGAAAAACCCCAATCAATCCCAAACAATCCCAAGAACACCTTAAAAAAACTAATCACCTCAATACCCTAGAAAATCCTAAGAATACTAAAAAACGTAAACCAATATTCAAACCCTTCAAACCCCTTAAAAACTTAAAATCTCTATAAAAACATGGAAAACCCGAGAAAACCCTACAAACCCTAAAAAAACTTAAAACCATTAAAACCCATTTAAACCCCTAAATACACAAAAGGACACTAAAAACACCCAAACACCAAAACCTTAAAAATGCTAAAAGTTCCTAAAAACCCACATAAAATTTCAAAAATCCCAATAAAAAAACTACTACCATTTAAAACCTTTAAAAATACTAAAAGACCCAAATGACCTGCAAAAATGAAAAAATAGAAAAAGACCATAAAACCCTTAAAACCCTCTTAATACCCCTAAAATACCTTGAACCCCTAAATTCCACAAAAAGAAACTACAAACACGAACTAATCATAAGTGGGATTAAAATAACATAGATATTATGAAAGTACTCTAAAAACCCAATGAAACCCTAAAGGACACAAAAACCCGAAAAGAACCATAAATTCCTTAAAAATATTATAGGACCTTATATTTTTAAAAACCCCAAAGCACCACAAAACCAGTAAAAAGTCCTAACACACCAAAAAAAACGCCTATAACCCCTTAAGACCCGAAAAATACCAAAAAAATCTTGAAAGAGCCTAAAAACACCCAAACCCAAAACCCCCAAATAATACTCAAAACCTTAAACCCCCTGAAAATCCTAAAAAACCTAAATGCATTATAAAATACTAAAAAATATCCTAATGAAAATAAAACACCAAAAAAACCAAAAAACATTACAAGAGCATGAAACTCGAAAACAAAGTAAAAAACCTAAAAACCTTAAAACTATATGAGAACATAAAACTAGAAAACCCCTAAACCCCCTAAACCCATAAAACCCATACAACCCTAAAACCAATTAAAACCCAATAAAACCCCTAAAAACCAAACACCCTAAAAACCCTAAAGCCAAAAAACCCCTAAAAACTCTAGAAAACATAAAAGGTCTTAAAACCCTAAAAACATAAAAGATCCTAAATACCCTCAAAACCCTAAAACACTCAAAAAACCCCTAAAACTCTAAACAACAATAAACACCATAAAAACCTAAAAACCCCTATATAGAATTTAAAAAACCCATAAAAACTTTCAAACCCCTAAAACCCTAAAAAATAAAAATATTAAAATCCCAAAAAACAATAAAATATCCTATAAATTCTAAAAACCATAAAACCCCCTATGAAACCGTAAACCCCTAAAATCCTTAAATACCCTAAAACCCATTAAAAACACCAAAAAAACCCCAAAAAACCTAAAAATCCTAAAATTATTATAAACATGCAAAAAATTTAAAGACCTTAATTAACCCAATAAAACAAAAAAACTCCTTCAAATCCTAAAAGTTCCTGAAATCCCTAAACCCCCCCCCCCAAATAACCCAAAAATGTTCAATACCCAAAAACCCAAAAAACACCTATAAAGGCCTTAAAAAATAAAATACCTATAAAATATATGAGACTTATAAAAACCCTTTAAAACCTATAACCCATAACAAGCCTAAAAACCACTAAATGAACCCTAAATGACCAAAATACCTTTAAACCCCAAAAGACCCAAAAATCCCTAAAACTCCTTAAAGCCCCTAAAACCCTTAAAAACCCAAAAATACCATAAAACATAAAAAAAGAATCTAAAAACCCAAACCCCCTAAAGACCCTTAAAAGAGTATAATAACCTAAAAGATCATAAACACCCAAAACCCCCTTTAAAACATAAAAATACTAAATAGAATAAGAACACAAAAAGCCCTAAAGAAACATAAAAATCCTGAATCCCTAAAAAACCTAAAAACCCTAAACTCCCAAAAACCCAAAAATACCTTAATACCCCTAAAAACCTTAATAACCCAATAACAACACCTAAAAACCATAAAACCTCAAAAATGCCAAAAAAACACTAAAAAACCCTACCCCCCACCCCCCATTAGACCCTAAAAACCATAAAACCCTAAAAATATTTAGAACCCCTAAAACCAAAAAAATCCATAAATCCCAAAAAAAATCCATAAAACCCATAAATTTATAAATACCCTAAAAACCCTAAAATATCTAAAAAAACCACAAAAATACCATTAAACCCTTAGATAATCCTAAAAAGCCTAAAAACCCCAATAAACTCTAACAAAAACATAAAACCCTTGAAACCCTTAAATACCCTAAACCCCTAATAAACCCTAAAAACCCCTAAAAATCATAAAGAATCCACAAACCCTATCAAACACCAAAAACCCCTAAAACCCTAAAAAACCAACAAAACCCAAAAAGAACTATAAGAATCCTTAAACGAACCCAAAACAGCTTAAAAAATAGAAACACATAAATCCTTAAAAAATATAAAAACATTAAAAATCCTAAAAAAACTATAGACCATAAAAATAAACTAAAATCCCCTAATAGTTCTAAAAACATAAAACACTAAAAACCCTAAAAACCCCTAAAACAATAAAAAATATTAGAAAACCCTAAAAAATCCCCAACACATCTAAAAGACTATAAAAACTCTAAAACCCCTAGTAATCGCCTAAAAGACCCTAAAAGACCCTAAAACCACCTTAAAACCCTTAAAATAGTTAAAATCCTAGAAAAACACCAAGAATCCTAAATAACAAGAATGATATCTAAACCCCTAAAACCCTAAAAACTGTAAAACCCTAACCACAGTTCAAAATCTCCTATAATCCCTAAACACCCTATAACCATTTTATACATAAAAAATCCAAAACCACATTTAAAACCACTAAATCCCTAAAAACAATACTCCCCATAAAAATAAGAAAACTTATAAAAACCCAAAAATACCCTAAAAACTCTAAAAATCCCTAAACCCAAAAAACACTAAATACCCTAAATAAAGATAAATTATCCTAAAACTATTATAAAACCCAAAAAATATCCTAAACCCCCTAAATTATCTAAAACCTAAAAACCCAAAAAACCCAAAAAACCCCTAAAAACATTAAAGACTCTAAAACACCCTATAAAACACAAAAATGATATTTAAAAACACTACAAAACCATGAAACCCTAAAAAATACTAAAAACCTAAATCCCTAAAAAACCAAAAAATCCCTACTTTTTTTTCATCCCATAAAGTCCACTCAAATTCCAAGAAAACCTCTGAAACAGTAAAAACACCCTAAAGGCCCTTAAACAACTAAAATCTTAAAAAATACCTAAAACAATTTAATACACTAAAACAGCAATAATACCTAAAATCCCTAATAACCCAAAATGCTCTAAAACCTTAAACCCCTATGAAAACCAAAAAACCCCTAAAAACCATAAAAACCGTAAAACCCTAAGAACACTAAAAAATCCTAAAATTCACATTAAACCCTAAACCCACTATAAACACTAAAACCCTTAATGAACCCTATAAATCATAAAAAAACTAAAATTCCCAAAATCCTTAAAACAATAAAACCTCATAGATTTATATAAAATCCCTAAAATAGTAAAAAACATAAAAATACAGAAAACTCTTAAAACCCCTAAAAATTACTAAAAACCCTAATAAAATTAAAAAAACAAAAAAACCGAAAAAACCTAAAACCTAAAAAAGCCTTATAAATTCATCAAAACCCTAAAATCCAATAAAAAAAATAAAAATCATAAAAACTGAAAAAAATTGAAGAGATGCTAAAAATGATAATAATTATTAAAAACCTAAAGCTTATAAAATCCCTAAATACAAAAAAAGGAAACAAAAAACCCTAATCATAAAAATCCCTAAAACAATAAAAATCATAAAAATCCCTAAAACGCTTTGAAAAGCATAAAAATCCTAAAACCCACTAAAATCCATAAAACCCCTTCAAGGATATGAAAAGGGCCCAAAAACCCCAAAAACCCCAAATACCCATAAATCCTAAAAACCATAAAGACCCTAAAATCCATAAAAAACCTAAAAGACACTAAAAACCCTAAATGAACATGAAATAACCTAAAACCACTAAAAGACTCTAAAAACCCTAAAGGGCCATAAAAACCATTACAAATCCTAAAAGTCCCAAAAACCCAAAAAACCATAAAGCACCCAAAAAACACAAAAGTAACCAAAAACCCCAAAAAACACTAAATAAAAATTTGAATCCTAAAACCATAAGGACCCTAAAACCCCTGAAACACCTAGAGGAATGTCAAAATCCTAAAGACTCTAAAACCCCCAAAGGACCTAAAAACCCTTTAAACTTATAAATGATACTGAAAACCCTAAATAACAAAAAAGATCCTAAAAATCCCGAAAAACTTTTAAAAAATCAAAACCTGCCCCAAAAAACCATAAAATATCATAAAAACCCTAAAAAATGTTAACAAAACTAAAAACTCTAAAAAACCCAAAAAAAGCCTAAAACCCTAAAAAAATTACAAGACCCTAAAACTGAAAAACACAAAAAAAAATTAAAACCCCTAAATGAATCTAAACACGTTAATACCCTAAATAACCATAAAAACCAAATAACCCTAAAACCCCTAAAAACCCATAAAAACTGAAAACCAATAAAAAACCCTAAAGGCCTAAAAAATAAAAACCACCTAAAAACCATAAAAACCGTAAAAACAAAAAAAATATTAAAACATTAAAAGTCATCCAAACCCCTAAAAACCATAACTATCCTTAAAAACAATAAAAGGAAAAACCCCCCAAAACCATAAAACTACCTTAAAAACCAAAAAAAACCTAAGAACATAAAACACCCTAAATTCCCTAAAACCCATAAATGACCCAAAGAGCCCAAAACCCCTAGAGAACCCTAAAACACCAAAAAACTTTTAAGGATCCTAAAATCCCTAAGGAGTCTACAAACACTAATAACCCCAAAAGGACCACAAAACCCGCAAATCCCTCAAAACCCTTATACACGCTAAAAACCATAAAAACACTAAAATCCAAAAAAACCCAAATACTACATTAAAATAATTTAATCCCTTAAAAAACATAAAAAATATAAATCCTAATGACACATAAAACCCCAAGAAACCCTAAAACCAAAAAAACAACAACTAAAAACTCTATGGGCTTTAAAAAACTAGAACACATAAAATCCTAAATACCCCAATACAAAATCCATAAAACATTAAAATCCAAAAAACATTTAAAAACCCTAAAACTAATGAAAACCCCTAAAACCTTGGGAAACCGCAAAACCCTTAATACCCAAAAAACCCTTTAAAACAATAAAATTAATTAAAACCCTAAATAATACCAAAAACTAAATCCCCTAAAACCCTTGAATACATATAAAACAGCTAAAAATACTTAAAACACTAAAACCCTAAAAACAATAAATCCCAATAAAACCCCAGAAAATACTAAAACTCGTAGAACCCAAAAAACAGAGAAAACCCTAAAAACCTTAAAACAACAAAAACCCAAGAAATACTCTAAAACCATAAGAACCCATAAAATCCAATAAAACTGTAAAAACACTAAAAACACTAAAAACCTAACCCCCCCCCACCTTTAAAAATAATAAAAACCACAAAAAAGTCCCTAAAAACCAAAAATCCCCCTAAAACCCCCTAAAATGCTCTAAAGATCATAAAAACCCAAAAAAGCAAAAGACCTTCAAAACCCAAACACCCCTAAAACCATATAAAACCCGAAACCCCTTAAAAGACCCTAAAGCCCCTAAAAAATTAAATGACCCTAAAAACTGCATATTTCCTAAAACCCCTAAAAACTCCAAAATACCCTAAAATGATAAAAACCCTAAACCCACCCTAAAAACATAAAACTCATAAATACCCTAAAAACCCCAAACCCCTAAAAACTAATAATAAACACTAAAAACCTAAAAACCCTAAAACCCTTAGAATCCCTAAAAAATTAAAACCAATAAAAACCATAAAACCCATAAAGAAACATAAAAACCCCTAAAACATTAAAAAATTATTAAAACACTAAAAACCTAAAACCATAAAAGTCATAAAAATTCTTATCTCTAAATAAATTTTTTGTCCCTCAATGGTTGATTCTGGGGGTTTGAATTTTGCAAAATCTTTCATATCATACTCATTATTTTTGAATGTCCTCCAATAGGATTCATTCATCGTACCGAAAACACCCAATAGCTCCCTTATTCGGGATTTTTTTCGAATCTTCTTTCCAAAGGAAGACATTTGTTGGGAAATGGTCCAACAACACTTAAGGACTCACATTTTTCAATAGTATGTTAGATCTATATCATCACACCCTTTTGGTGAGGATTATTTCCCAGTTCGGGACTCTCATAAATAGTTAATTCATATTTATGAATCCTTCATTAATTCTTTAGTATGACATGGGTCATCCACGATCTAAAAATAAATTATTATCATGTATTAAATTTAGAATCATCTGTATGTATTTTAGGTTCTTCATTGATGGTGAAATATATATGAATCCAAGGTTATCCATCAATGGTACCATTTTATGAATAGACTAGTGATTATTTGGTTGTTTATTATTGAAATTCTTATTTCCTGCCACAGAATGACGCACTCTATGATTTATCATCATCCAAGAAGAAAAAATCTATTTTGATATCATGATGGGACCCATGATATGGGTTTCCAACATATAATTGTGAAATGAATCAAAACCCACATAGTTAGGTTCCACTTAATGAGACACATTATACAATTTAATGTCATGAAAGAAGGACCAAAATGTGCAGTTTAACTTCATGAAGTAAGGGAATGTAGATGAAAGGTTACCAATCATAGGCTAGTGTAGGGATTATTCCAAAGTGTCCCAAGGAACCTGGATGTGATTTGGTCTCCCAGGGTTAGATATGACCCTACTTGGAATGTGGCCTATAAATAATTTGTGTTGATTTTGTGGTGTTGGGTTTGGATTCCATGAGTCTTTCTATGTATCCAATTTGGACATGAATCAAAGATCACATATTTTGAGACAGGTTGAGGACCCATGCCTATGAAGGTCCAATGATGTTTTATTATATAGTTTATGTGGCCCTTTGAGATGGACACATGGATTTTAGGACCCACGACTATGGAGGCCCTATAAAGGAAGGTGAGAGGAAGATCCAGAAAAGGAAACACTATTAAGACATGTAGATGATCGTGAGGATATCATGATTATAGAAATCCTCTAATCCCATGTTATCTATTAAATTATTTGAGAATAAAAAGGAAATTGATTATCTATAAAAACACATAATCCTTCATCCACTGTTGGAATAGGCCAAGGATATGGGAGAATAATAAAGGTCTTCAATTTTCCCATCTTCTCTCTAATTTTCACAGCTGTGATTTCCACATTTCACTACCTTTATGGCTACAACCCGTAAAAATGCTTGTGAATTAATGTAAGAGGGATACCATTCTATTGGTTTTATATTAGAGGGGAGTATAATCCACTAATCTATATCAAAGGTAAAAAATATTCATCATCCCCCCCCTCAAGGTTTGAAACGGGAGGTCCCTAGTGTTAGAGATGACAAGTTAGGGACAAAGTTCTAGACCTCGTATATGAGATATAGATGTACATGTCACATACCCCAGGGTTGGGGTCCTCGTGATCATTGGAATTAAAAACTATAAAGACCTTAGGGAACATACCCATTAAGTAGGATAGGTGTGGGACACCTCTAACTGAAAGAATGCATAATCGAATGGGAGACACACTAGTGATTATCTCTCCATGATTTTAAAAGTATGTAGGATTTTATGGAGGCTTTTACTTTATCTTCCTCATGTGTGTTTCCCATAGAAGGAGGTTACCTACCATTAGTGTCATGAGAATGTATTAAAGGAGGCTTTCGCAGGTGAACGCTAGACAAACAAAGTGGGTCTCACATAGGGTAAGGCTTGGGAAAATCGAAAGTGCTTCACGTAGGGTAGGCATGAATAAGCTAGAGATGTCTTCTAGAAGATATATTTCCTTGGATACAACATGTGGAAATACCCTTTCTTTATAATCTAAGGGTCCCCTATAGTGTCCCTAGAAGGGTCTCATTCATGTATCAAATTAATTAGGGGAGCTTCATGCTTGTCTATGTCGATTAGGGAGGGTGTGGCTCCAAATTTGGTTGTCTTTGGTTTCACATCCTATAGGGACTTCGATCCCACAATCCCACTTGATTACTTATTCACTTAGGTTTTGTATAGCTAACATGGTGGTTTTGAGGGATTGGGTGAAGGACTTGGGCGAGCATAACTTCAAGGCTTCTCCGGGGTTTCCCTTAATCTCAAATGAGGATACCTATGGTCATATTTATAGTTATACATGAGACCCTGAGTGAAGGATGTTTTCCATGTAGGTCATTCATGAGAGTAAAAAAATACAGTTTTCACACATAGGTGTGGCACGTAGGTGTGGCTTCTCTTATTGGTTTTGTAAGAAGAGCCCACACAAGCCTCTAGATGGGTCGGTTGTGTTCGTGTAGGGTTTCCTAGGTGAGGTACCTGATTCCAATTGGTGATATTTACTCATTTATTTATTTGAGGTAATTTCAATTATGTATTTTCATCCCTATGTGAAAAATGGATTTTCAACCCCCCACCCATAGGATTGGATCCAACGAGAAGAAGAGAGTATGGTCCTAAGGTCAAGGGATGAAAATATTTGAAGGGTCCCACAAGTCATCTACACAAGTTATCCATGAAGTACATACACATAGGTTGGCCACATAGATCATCCGAGTCTATAAATTAGGTCAATTGCCTAGTAGTTCATTCCTCTATTAATGCTATTATTATGCTCTTGTAGCGCAAGTCATCCATGCTACCTCATGATGAATTTCCTCATGCTAGCATATGGTAATGAAACTTGAGTTTCCAGTCTGCACATGATAACAACATCTCGAGGCCTACATTAGGGAAGGTGGTTGAGGGGCATGTATAAGCCACTTGGTCAAGTGGCATGTGTGAGGCACTTGGTCTAGTGGCCTACATGAGGCACTTGGTCAAGTGTACTTCATGGGACCTTTCCTTTTCAAAAATTTTAAATATTTCCTAATTTAATGAAAATTTCAATGTCACATTATAGGTTTCCAATGGCTGATTAGATGGTTTCCCGTGAACATGTTTTTTCACGTGTTTCATATATTATTAAAACCATCAAACTGAATTACTATGATATGTGAAACTCCACCCTTCTTTACTTAGTGATGCACTTCAAGAAGCATGATCATGAATTGTCATGGAGTGATTGTATACCACTCTATTCCCTAGGCCTCTAAGATGCACATTCATCTAGAATATACATATTTACTTTTTGAAGGATTGGGTCATGAAT
Source organism: Viscum album (assembly GCA_963277665.1). Classification (NCBI taxonomy): domain Eukaryota; kingdom Viridiplantae; phylum Streptophyta; class Magnoliopsida; order Santalales; family Viscaceae; genus Viscum; species Viscum album. Next base: position 595,928,664 of record OY728147.1, on the reverse strand, counting down.
ATAACAACTATACCACAATGAATATCTCTTCAAAGGGTGTATGCATCAAGTAGGTAACATTTCCCACAACATGTGTCTTGCATCGTACCTTGTGTTCCATATACCTGAATCATCACACCCCACAATTGAAACATCACAACTACCAAGAAAATATTATGTGCTTCTAAACAAGAAAAATCACAACGTTGGAAGGAGGATTGGTACTTTCGATCTGGAGGGGGAGTCAGGATGGAATGGATGTGTTCATACTGGGTAAGCCATAATTGTACTGAATTTAAGAACGACATATAGAATGTTGGTATTTATGAGGCTATTTGGGTGGTGCAGACGTATGTTTACATGAACCGAGACATTATCCATGAGCCATTGAAATACTAGATCCCTCATTAAAACACATTCTATATGATTTATAGAGAAGTTGGAATAAGTTTTTGGGATTTTTAAAATATATTGTGAGATATTATCCTCAGTGATATGGATGATGAGATCATTCCACCGAAGATAAAGTGGGATGATGCTGAATGGACATATGCTTCAACCCATGACTTGTTCAAGTAGGCTCAGAAGGTGAAAAAGAAGTATCCCCACCAAAGGGTTGATATACATTCATATTTTTAGATTGAATTCTTCCTATATCCATAAGTAGAAGGTCATACCTACCAACACCCAATAGGGTGCCCTTTATCAGAAAACCTGAGCATCTGTGGAAAATTATGGCCCACCATAGAGAAATTCCTATATGAATAGTGGGGATATATGGTCAAGTATAAGTATATACTGCGGTATCATCTATATTACCCATTCATAATTTTGTTGATCACCTACCTACTATCAGTCTACGGATATAAAAATGACATGTGGTCAGGGATGTTTCTGATAATGGCCAAATTTTCATAGAGAGGTACATAAGGGTTTTCACTCCCTTTTTTGTAATGATATACTTGTTTTTACGATATGTATTCACTGAGAAGTCCCCATATAGGATATTAGGACCCTTTTATGTGTTTTGGGGGTGGATTGCAGCTGAGTTCCACTCTTGCTTCATGATGAGAAGAGTTCATGTTTCTAAAGGATAGTTTCTACTGATTGTGTTGGTTGTTAATGGTATCTTGCCTTTACCCTTAATGCATTTAGAAGACTTGAATATCTTGAACATATCAGGAGAGTTAAAATTCTTCCCATATGATGAACAACCTATTATGAATTTCATTGACAATGTCCATGCTAATGAAGATATGTTGTCATACATGATTTCATTTAGAGACAGTATAATGGCATCACATATTAACGATGAAATCATATATGATGCCTATGATCCATATCAATTTTAATTAAAGTTGAAGTGACTAAAATAACCAAATGTACCCCCCCCCCTCAGGTTTGGTTTGATAAACATCTAATGGTGGCCCATAATTTTTGGACTCTCATGGATTTTAAGGCCTATCAAACACCTATAAAACATTATCTTTTAGATATATTAATCATGATAGAATAGGGGTATTCTATCAATTTAATTTATTTCTACCCCCATGGGGCATTGAAAAAATCATCACATGAGTCAATGACACAACAACTACTGGTCGTGGAATGGATGGAAGGAATATTTTTCCAGAGGGTGATGATGTTCAAGCTCAAAAGTCTTTAAATCATCCATTACCACATGTACCAAATAATACTAGGGATGAAAAGACCCCATCATCTGGGATGAGTTGTTCTAGTCATCACCCCTAGCTTTAAACCTGATCCCCAACTATCTCATCTCTTATTAGAGTATAGATACCAAAAAGGGCTTCAATTTCAAAGGATGTCAGGTCTTCCTTGAATCCAGTTGTGGCAGCCTCAGATTATGTGTAACCTCCAGCAATTTAATATTGGCTCTGAGTAACCCATGACATCAAATATTTGTGGGTTTTTTTCTAAGATGAAATATGCATCCTAGATCATTGGGATATCCAGGTACCCTATGACCTTCACCCTTCCAATAATTTTACTAAGGTGAGTCAATATTCGAGAGGTAGAGAGGTTAATATATTCCACTGATGATATAATCCTATCTTCAAAGTGGGAAAATAACAAGATGGACCGAGATATATCCAAGGGGATATATGACTAATCTGATGAATAATGGGATTTCTTCATCAATACTAGAGAGGTAATTTTCCCTTTTTTACTTATACTTTATCTCCCTCATCCATCATTATTAATTTTTAGTGGATTTATTTTACAATTTGTTGGAGAATAAGGGGTGGAGAGGTTGGTGGTTGACTGACCAATGTATGGACTGGTAAGCTACCCTATGAGTGTGGAATTAAAGTATCCTAATTCCTTAGAGCTATCCTCATATCAAAGGATGCTATAAGAGGTGATGGTGGGTGGTCCTTCTCAATATCTACATATTATATCCACAATTTAGAGGAATGATACGGGCCCCTCTCCATCACTTGGGAAGAAGAAAAATAGGGAAAAGAATTTCTCTCATTGTATGAGATACATTAGGTCTTCTCAATGTAATTTGATTTTATGAATTAATTTATGTAATTGTTTAACTGTGCTTTCCATTTATAGGGTCTACTTCAATATCCTCCCTTAAGGGTATTAGTACTAATCTATAGAAGACTATGTGGTACATTACAAATTTGGCACAAACTCAATATGATTAATTTTTCCCTCTTATGGATGAGGTTTCAAGATATAAACTTTTTCATGCTCTTATAATCTAGTTCCATCATCTTTGGTAGCCAAGCCTTAGGGAGAGGCTTCCATGAAAACTCATCCAAGAATAGAAGGCGAGGTAAATACAGTGTTAGAGGGAGTAGAGTATAATGCCTATTTGAGAGTGCTAATACCAAAATAAAGCTATCCCTTTAAAAGAGGTTTTGAGTCAGACATGGTGACATAAGAAACCCAACACACCACACATCATATCTTTTAGTGATTCATCTAGAAGGTAGTCTCAGAAACATCTCTCAAAGACCTTCTATTGTTAATTCACTGAATCCCAACCTCGTTTTCCTTTTTGGGGTATGGTGGGTTTTATTACCACATGATCCACCATGTTGTGAATTCAATCATTTAGCAATTGGAAGTTTAAAAAATGTTATAGAAGGTTCAGTTTTAGTGGGTAGTCTAGTTTGAATATATTATTGATTTTATATCCCATGTAGATTTCAACCATTTCAAGGAGGTGGATGATTATCAGAACCTCCTATTAAATAAATCTATCAAAATGGTGCACATTAAAGAATAACTAAATTCCATAAAGAAATAAATCATCCAAATACACCATTCCTTGAAGATATTATCATCATAAGGTGATTATTTTATGGTTGTTGAAAAGGAGAAACTCTTTCATGCTAAAGAGCCCATAACCACACTATTGGATGAGTTTTGGAAAGCTATGGAGAATTCGCAATCCATAGTTTAACATATCAAGGCCAATGTTATGGAACACTTGTAATATTTATAGAAGATACTGCAGCATGTGGATGTTCCTCTTCATTTTAGAACATAAATAAAAACATATTATTTATTTTTATTCCTTGATTATCTATTTATGTGTTTCTTTCTTCATTGTAATTATAAAATAACACTAAAATCGATTAATTTCATTGAATTAAATTTTGTAAAAGTTATAAAATCAAGAAGAAAATGATTAAAAAACACTAATTTTTTTCTATGTATTTTTAACCTAGTGAGTTTAGTTTGATTATTCCTAGGGTCACATGACATACAATACTCACTTTATGTCTTCTATGTTATTTCCTTGATTTTTGACAAAGAAAAAATGAAGACTACTTCACGGTTGAGAATTGAATTTTTCTAAGGAATAGCATTATGATTTTTAATCCTGACATGTTTGTGCCTTTTTTCATTTCTCAATATTTTCCTAAACCACACAGAGTGTAGGTCTAGAAATCTAAGACTTGACTTTTACATAGGGTTCCCTTTTGTGGGGATTCAAGCTAGAGAGTACCGTGTATATTTTAGGGGTAGTTTAGAGTCTTTCAAGTCAGAATAATGTAACTTTTATTGTTATTTTAATCATCTTTGATGATGAGTTATGGAATGATGACCCCAAGTAGGGTTTTCAATATAAGAATGTTCTAACCTTATTCATATACCTAAAGGAGAATTCTGAGTCACAATTTTGTGATTTATGGATCTAAGACACCATGTGATACAAACATACAAATGAAAGACAACACACAATATTCAAAAAGAATTTTCTAGTATAATTTTATCATTATTTCTTAGGGATATTAAAGTAGTCTCCCATGATGGTGGGTGTGCTTCTGGTTGATAGGCCATTTTGTTGGGAGAATTTTGAAAATATGACAGGTTCATGTTACTTCATTGTTAGAAAAAGTTTTGTTTAGGAATCTAACATTAAATTATAGATGGCTAGGGTGTTTAGGAATACCTATATTTCTGAAGACCACATAGGGTGGTTTGTGTAGGGGTGGATTCTATGAGTAAAGAGAGAATTTTTATTGTAATTTCCCTTGAATGGGAAACCTATATTAATTATATTTGGATTTTGTAAAGGGGGTACATCAAATTACATGACCAATACTAAGGGGAAAGGCCTCTCCATTACAAGGGTTGAAGAATAGTGTCTTTTAATGTCATGAGTCCAGGACATGGATCATGAAATTTAATGTATTTGGGAAATGATGTTGAGGGATATTGTTTAAGGTAATTTAGATTTCATGAAAGAGTGGTGATTCTCCCTTCCAGGTTAATCTATCCAAGAATGTTTCATCATCCTTAGGAATGAGGTGGAAGGGTATATAAGATATATCTAGGGTTTCTAGTTCTGAAGAGTGCTATTAGGGAAAGGGATTATAGAGATAAAAGATGTCTCTCCTACGGAAAAATGTGCCTCGGGCTGATAGGAAATTTTTGTGGGATAATCATGCAAAGACAACTGGGGAATGTTAATTTATTATCAAAAAATGGAACCATCTAATTTATAGGACCTTTTGGAAGGTGACTTGTGCAAAGAAAACAATGGCATATTACTACATTGTAGACAAAGGCATATTCAAAAATCCAATGTTCTATCAATGATGGATGGAGAATGTTTATAGAGATTCAGATTTCCTAGTTCCATGGAGGGTGGTTTCTAGAGGGAATGTATATGAATATCAAAGGAGAATTTCATATTAAAATTATAAATAATGGGTAGAAATGTTTCCATTTGTAGTTCTGATTCAAACATAGGAAAGGGGAAAATTACTATATTGTGAATAGGCCCAATACGTAGGATCTGGGTTTTTCTTAGTATCTTGAGGGAATGAGAATTAATCCATATGTAGTTATTGAAATCCATGTAGTTAAACATAATGTGGTAAGGAAAAATGTTATCTGATGTGGAAAAGAAGTAATGAGGCATTACAAAAACTATATGAGCTTTCGGGAAATCAACATTCGAGAGGCATCCCGTATTTGTGATATAAAGATTATAGAGATAGTTTCACAGGTAATCTTATGTTTGGAACATAGGGTTAGGAAACATGTTAGCATCAAGTTTTGAAGACATCATTATATATTTTAAATTCATACAACTAGAACAACATGGTGTCTTATAGTTTTAGGTGGTATGGCTAGGACTATCATTTGTAGAAATGATGAGTGATATGAGGCTTACCGAGCCAATGATGTCCTGACATACTTCAGATGTAAAGAAGTAAATTGTAATCCATGGTCATGGGGGATCTCAGATTAAGAATAATGTGATGGTAAAAAATTCATGGGATAACTGTTGACAATGATCAAAAAGTGGTTTCCAGCCAGATGTTTTTAGGGCTTATAGAGATAAAATATTCCACTTTTGAGGACAGATGTGAGTCAGGTTGGTAGGCCCTTTTAGTGGGTGAATTATTTAATGCAAAATGGGTTGTATTACCACATAATCAATCAATGGTATCCTCTAGAAGAAAATCCATTTTGGTGGGAGACTTATAGAAAGTCAACTTGGGTGTATTACAGTATAATTAGAAAAAGGTGTCTTTAGGAATCCGACATTCATTACCAATGTCCAAATAATTTTTATGGAGATTTTAAAATTCCTAGGACATTTAGTAATATGTGTGGAAGGTATATGTTTAAGTATAAATAAATCATTTAGAATAGAATTGTCCTTGGAGTGTGGAGTCCCTTGCAATAAATTTTTTTTATATGTGGGAGAGGGATATTTTTGTTTCCATGATGAGATCCTGAATGAGGGAACCCGAGATAATGTCTCCAACATTGATTTAGTATTTCTGCAGGAGAGGGGAGAAATTATGTGGTTTTAGTTGGGCCCAAGACATGGGATCCAAGCATCACTATCAATTTATGGGAATGAAAATCAATCCACACATAGTTCTTTGTATGGGATCATGTGCAGGTCTGACCCATACAATGGGAGTGGGGAATATTTTATATGGTGGTTAAACCCAGTATTGGATATTTGAGTGTCACTAAGTATCATGTGATGGAAGGAATCTAACCACATATAGTTCTTATAATAGAGGTTTATTGGGAGACCAACAGTAATGATTATGTTCAACTCAAGCACAAACTAAAATGTTATATATTTTTACATCATGAAATATGGACATAAACCATGAAATTTTATGTCATACTGTGATGATGTTGTCTGATAGTTTAGAATCTTGTGACTAGGGTGTTAGGATATGTAGTTGAAATTACTATATCTTGAATGATAAAGTCTTGTAGATTCATTTTGTACAACTTTGACCATGTGATGTTCCATTTAAGGCCATGCATATAGGACCATGTTGATATCTAGATTAACATCATATGGTTAGGACATCAGTGTCTAAAGTTTATCATCTTTTGACATTGATTATAGTGTATTTGTCCCCCAAATTATTTATTGAGAAATATTACATTGGTATGGGCTGTAATGAGCTCTCCATCAATTGAGATTATGGAATAAGTTTTATTAGTGTGGACCTTGTGTATGTTGTAAGCTCCCTCCCACATTGGTTCAATATTCATAGGTTTCCTCACTATTATCTTTAGGATCCTAAGGTTCAACAATAGTTATCTTTAGAGTAACTAGCAAAGGAAAACATTCTAGTTAAAATCACATTCTATCTTATTTTGATAGACCTTCAAGTGATGCAAGGTCTGCAACCATTTCTCATCGAGTTGCTATAACTCAAAAAGCTATTTTTGGGATTTCTCATCTTTGTATAATTGATACAATATGTAAACAAAAAGTGAGGAACTCAATAGGTAGGACTACTTCTATCACCTACATAGCTGAATATGATGTTGCATGTGTGGCAGTACACATCGTTTTCCAACAGGCCCACAAAGAATGAAAGAGCTTTTCATGACAATACCTTTTATCCTTATCCAGAATATTCTAGAGTATATTTGATTGGGTCTCATTGAATACCTCTATCTATCCATTTCTTGATACATGATAGTAGGATGAGTGGTTGGATTTGATAATATACTCTTGATATAGATTCTCCAACATATCCGAACACAAATTAGTGTTGTATTCCATCAATATTAAATGGGGGACACCAAATATAGTAATGATGTTGGATTTAATGAATATTAATATTCTTTTGGTCCCACCTTTTAAGATGGGTATTGCCTCAGCCTATTTGTAGAAGAAGTCAATGGTTGTTAAGATGTATTTAATCATCTTATTTTTAGCTAGTGGATAAAACCCTAAAAATACATTCCTCACATAACGAATGGCCATGATTATTTGGATATGTGTAGAAAATATAAGGGTTGATGGATGAAGTTTGAGTACAATTGGTAGAAATTAAACTTCTTGGTGAATTTCATGAAATCATGTGTCATTGATGGCTAGAAATATCTAATCCTTTGAATTAGATTGTAAATCTTGATCAATGACTAGTGTGATCCACAGGCTCCCATATGCAGTTATTTCATGATGGTGATGGTTTCCTCATAATTAATGCATCTGATAATGACCCCATCAAATTCTAATTTATAGATGAATTTATGGTGATTCAAGCCATCATAAAGATTAAATTTGATCATTCATCATATGATTTTTTTATTTTCTAGAACTACCTAACGATAGTACTCCATTTTGGAAGAAGTATATAAAGGGTATCATCCAACTAGTGGTAGGTCTATCTAGTTTGTAGATAGAATTGACCTCATTGAATTATTTCATATTGACACGAACATAGGGTGAGACCATGTGACATTGAGAAATGCTGAGGACTATTTCATCCCTATCCATATATTCTAAATTCATGGATTCATTCACCAATGCATCTGCCTAGGCATTCTGTGATTGTGGGACATGATTCAATGTCAGATATGATGGGAACTCTTCTATTAGTCACCAATAATAGTAAGATAGGGGGATTATCTCTTCTTTTCTAATAGAAAAATATCTACTGGTCTATTTAATTACTATCTCTAAATCACCATTCACCTTCAAGTGGTCCACTAATATTGAATTTCCAGTTATATCCATATAATGAGGGACTTACATTCTTCCTTAAGGTTTATAAAAACTTCTAATAATAGGAAATAGTATGTAAATACTTCCTTTTCTGGAGGGATGAATATTACTCCCAAACCAACTTTTTTGAGATAGGGGCCTTTCATTCCCTTACTAGTTGGTATTATAGATGCACCACTAAAATACATCTCCCACATCATGTGGTCATCCTGAATAAAGAAGATCTATTCATCGAGAAATTTGGTATTTAATAGCATTGAATTTGTAGATGGAAATTCTTTAAGTAAATATGCCAATTCCTAGCCTTTTATCACATCTAAAGGCATAAACTGAATATCAAACTACTATAAGATAATCTCCTATTGATCCAAACATCCATTCAACATAGGATGAATGAGGATATATTTTAGCAAATTTTTGTGAGATACCAAATGGACCTCGTGGTGTATAGGTAGTTTCTTAGCTTCAAAATTAAAAATATTAATTCATGTTCGCTCTTCTAAATATCAAAATAATGAGTATTGGTGTTGATTATGGTTAGATTGAGATAATAAAGGATGTTTTAATTCCAGAAATCATTCTTTTATTCAAGGAAGGAACCTAATTAATGATAAAGGGATATCATATATAGGATAATTGGTTTCCCCTCAACTAATGGAATTAACACTGGTATACTCAAGAGATATTTATTTAGATTATATAATGATTCATTATAGTCATAATTTCACTAATGTATGACTCCTTTCTTCTTTAACTTGGTGAACAAAAAACTCATTCCTGTGATGTTTGTGATAAAGTGTTGAATGTAGGAATGGTGTCCTTGTAATGTAACAACCAGTAATTTTATCAATTTAATTTTCATTTTTATAATTATTTTATATTGTATAAACCACATAATATCACATATATAACACAATAAAAACATTATAAATGAAGAATTATTGAAATGGTAGGTATTTCTAGAAGTTAAGGAACTTATACCAATGAAATAGTAATTTGAACTTTCGAATAGTAATATGACCCTTATGAATAGTAATTCTTCTAATATAATTGTAAACTCACCTATAAAAGTAAAAAATAATATTTATATATCATATAAATGAAAATATAATATATTTTTTAAAAACATAAATAAATTAATGTTTTAAAAATGATAAATTAAGTGTTGTTATTTTTTCAAGTCATAAATATTTAATTAAAATTTTATAATTAATATAAAAATTTAAAATAAAACAGATTTTAATAAACTTTATGTATAAATTAATTTTTATTTTCAGATGATTATAATAAATATTTTATGAGACCATAATTAATTTTTCAAAGTGTTATAAAATCAGTTATACTTCTAAAATCTGTATTTTTTATTAATGGATGATTTTAATTTAACATTATCATATTTAGAAAATTATTTTCATAAAATGGAGTTCACTTTAGAATTATAAATTTCTAACAATTGTTGGGGATAATTTTTTGAATTTTCTAAAATTGTTGATTTTTTGGTGAATAGTGAATTTCAGAAATTTATAGAATTTAACAAGTACATGAATTATTGAGTTATAGATGATTTATGAATGATTGAAGAACATAATACCATAATATAATTAATTATTTAAAATATTTATTTATAATTTTAGAACTATTCAATATTCTTGAGCCAAAATAATAAATCAATACATAAAATAATAAAAAAACACTCATCTCCTCCCCTATAAATACCATCCCTAACCACCACTTCTCTTCACACCTTCCACACTTTGAGATTTGTCCAAATTCTACCCAATACTCTTAAAAATACTATCCCCCATGTCTAGGATCCTTTGGTATTAACAACATATCAAATCCAGTTTTTCAAAAGGAGATCCTCAATGTGAAGAATTCAAGAGGTACAATCCACTTTCTTTTTCTTTTAATCTCTCTTTAAATGTCTTTTATTTTATTATTCTCTCCTCACCTCCCATTATCCAAGTGGAATGATAACTGAATTATATTTTATATAAGGTAATATTTTTCATGTTAACATAATAATACATCATCAAACCTCTTCACCTATCCCTTTTATATTATAAAGATGAAAACATTGTCTGCGAGGTGTTGATTTGTCACCTTCGAGGATGACAAGTTTTCATTTTCCTTCACCTCCTTTATGTATGGTCATAAAATAATTATAATGGTTGAAAATGTATGTAAAATTTATTTTATAAACTTTAATGTTCCATAAGTAACATATATACATAATACTAAATAAAAAAACAAAATGATTTTGTTGTGATCGAAAACTGCCAAAATCAACCTAAAGGATTATCATTAACTTTTTATCTAATGAATAATCATCATAGTTGGAAACAAAATATTATATAAGAAAAATAAAGATTATATAATTTCATTAATAACATATAATTTCAATTTGGTATCATTATCCCCATTTTACACAAACATTCATACATTTTTACAAATGATCCGATCATGAAAACCAAGAAAACGAACACTCTCAAACTATGAAATTGAACACTATAACACATCGAAATAGACATAAAAGACATTAATTAAATTATATTAAATAAAATAGATGTATAAAAGGTTATTAATTGTTTAATTAATGAATATAATTTTATTATCCATGATATTAAAGTAAATAAAGCATTTAGACTTACGGTAAGAGGATTCTCGTACCCAGTTTCCATTATTTGGTTTCTTCCTCATTTGTAAATTTGTATTTGTTTGGATGTAAATTTAATATTCCTAAAATATAATTTATTTTTTCTTAAATTGTCTTTTTTTAGATACACATTCTTCCAAATATGATTTTATGATAAATTCAATGATTTTTCCAAAAATAACTTTTCTTTATAAAAACACGTCTTTTACTTCATTGAGATTGTTTCTTCTTCACATGAGATTGATGAGTATTTTACCATGTATTCTATTACCTTTTTATTTTTGGAACCCAAATTTTTTTTCATGAATGAATTAATTATGATATTCTCATGAAACCCGTTTCCCTTCCTTGGGTTATTTTTTTTGGAAAATGTTGTTATAAGTTCTATATGGAATGCATGATTATATAAATGTTATTATGTGATGGGTGTTCCCAAAATTATATAGAGCTCCAATGCATTGGGTAATGTCGTGTATCTCATGATATAATGTGAAATATTCATGAGAATTATTATATAATTATTCAAAATGATGATTATGTTATGATTATGCACATATTTTATGTGTGAACATGATGATAGATTTGTTCACAACTATCTGTGGTGTTTACCACTAAGAAATATTTTTTTATGAATTGAAATATTCTGTGCATTTATCTATTTCTTCTTCTCAATATTATGATGATGATACCATTATTATTTTATGATAATGATGATTATGATCACCCCATGTTATAGTCATTCATGTATTTCTTTATCCTCTTACTGGGATTTCATCTCATCATGTTTTTTGATGTATATCCTCAAGTGATTACTTGTACTAAGGGGATTAAAAGGGGAAATAAGAATCTCTAGAATAAGTGATTAAATAATGTTTATGTATTATTACATAAAATTTATGTATGGTCCATATTTTCCCGACACACTAAATCTATAGATCCTGGTCGTGAAACACTTTTATGCTATTTACCATTAAAATGATGTTATAGTTATGTAAGAAGAAGTAAGGTCTCTATAGTTGGTATCATAGAACAATTTAGTTAATTTGGGAATTAGGATTATATAAAATTAGGTAAGATGATTAATTATGTGGATAATTATATGTACGCACCCAATAATATTTGTTTTAGAAAAAATCTAAACATAGGGATCCCACAAGATATGCCATTAAAGTTAATTTCACAAAATAATCAATCATTTATTCATGACTTATTGACTTGTTTTTTGTTCAAGAATTTTCTATTTTAGAAAATGGTGGGAACCAAAAGAAACTATTCTATCAACCCATGTGAGTGATAATGCAAAAAATGATCAAATGACATCTCCAATCCCTTGGGAGGTGGAGTTAAAATTTTCATGCAAATCATACCCAGTTGTCTTGGGCTATGAACAATAACCTGAATAATGTGGAATGTATACCTTTAATGAAGAGGTATAAATTAGATATCTAGTATTTTATGTATTAATTAACACCTAAATTTAGTGGACATTTCAATCCACTAGATATAGAACAATTGATTAACTTAGTGGAGAAGATCTTTTTAGTGCTTCACTATTCTGAGATTGATAAGGTGACTCTTTTCATTTATTATTTTTATGGGGATGTTGATTAATGGTGATCTTTTATTAAGAACACCATGAAAATGGATGAAATTGAAGATATGGAGTGATAATACATTATGAAAATATTTCTTATTATGTTTTTTCCTCAAACAATTCATACAAAAATGGAAGGAGAATTCTTAGAGATGAGGAAAAAAAAGGTAAATATATCATGGATTATGAAGAAAATTTTACAAGGCTTGCAAGGTACACCTAGGGTTTTTATATCAACAATTATAGAAAAATATATAGACTCTTTAGTGGTTTAAAACCACGCCTTTAAAGATCTCTAGAAATCAAGAAATTGGGAGTTATGAATTAGTTTTTTGATTTTCTCTCAAAGTAGAAATGGAGTTTGGTGAATGGTCCCATGGATATGGAGATCAGAAACAAAAGGTAAAGTTTAAATATGGTGGATCTAATGGAAAAGGTGTAAGGAAATATCAACCACTAAAATGTCAAAATGTGGAAAGAATCATCATGGAAATTTCTTAAAAGAGACAGGGAAAAGAATTATGTGTGATAGATAAGGACACCAAGATCGTGAATTTAAAAGATACATGAGGAAGCATGAAAATGTGGCGGAGGAAAGGAGATAACAAAACCATGTTTCAATGCATTAATTGTGGTGAAAAGTGAAATATGAAATCCAGTTCACTAAACCTCGAGTCCTTAAGGGTAATCAACATCAGTAGCCACCAAAGTGAAAGGAGAAAGGGAAGTATTAGGCCATCACTACGACTGTGGTGGATCCTGAAAATGATGTGGTTAAACGTATGTTGGTTACTCATTAAATAAAGGATAACATACTATTTTATTATGGTTCTATGCATTCTTTCATATATTTAATGTTTTTTAGAACAATTAAAACACAACCTCAAAATGTAGAGGTTTTCTTATCTGTTATAACATAAAATGGGGAAATTGTAGAATCCAAAGTATATAACTCCTCCCCAGTTAATTTATATGGAATGAACATCCTAGAAAATATTTTCCTAATTCATTTGGGGGAGTTTCATGCTATACTGAGAACAAATTGGATATATTTATACAAATCCAACATCATCTTTCGAGAAAGGGAGATTACTCTTCGAATTCAAAGTCATCATATTATTCTATAAAACTGTAAGGAGGATTATGAATCATATTTTGAATAATAATCTAAATTGTGGATATTATTTCCTTATGAACAAGAATATTTAGCTCAAATGATTGATACAAAGTAGAGATTCATGATCAAATACATGCCCATTGTGAGGTATTATAATGATGTGTTCCCCTAAGAATTTCATTGTGTTCCTCTTAACTGAGAGGCTAAGTTTTCAATTGGATGTATTCCTATACCTATGATGATATAAAAGACACCTTATTGAATGTCCACTATTTAGTATGGGGAACTGAAGAAGTGGTTATAACATAATCTTAACAAGGGATTTATACACATAATAGATTCAACATGGGGTGAGCTAGCATCTTCTTCAAGAATATAGATGGATCGATGAGCCTCTGTATTTATTATTGTGATCTCAAAAATATCATGATTAAGATCAGGTATCCCCTCCCAAAGATAGATGACTTGTTTGATCAACTTCATGTTTCCAAGTATTTCTCTAAGGTGGATCTTTGGTTTGGATATCTCTTTGTTATGGTGAAGAAGGTAAATATTCCAAAAAATACCTTTTGAATGAGGTATAAAAACTATGAGTTCATATTAATAACTTTGAGACTCACTAATTCCCCAAAAATATTCATGCACTTAATGAATAGACTCTTCATAAATTACCTTAACAAATTTGTGGTAGTCTTTATTGATGATATTCTGATATAATTCAAGAGAAAGGAGAAACATGAGGATCATTTTAATTATATGATAATGATTTTTGGGAGGGATAATATTTATGAAAAATATAGTAAATGTGCGTTCTATATGGAATAATTACCATTATTAGGACATGTCAACACTTACAAAACAATATATTTGGACCCTTCCATGACAAAGGCAATCGAAGAGTTTCCTAGGCCAATATCTGTAACAGAGATCCATAGTTTCCTTGGACTAGTTGGATATTACGAGAAATTTTTGAAGAACATATCATGATTTTAAAACCCACTTAACAAGATAACATAGAAGGGAGAAAAGTTTTTTTGGACCAATGAATATAAAAACTACTTCACATATTTTAAAAAATAGGCTTATCACTGCGCCAGTACTCACACTTCAAAAAATTGGGGAACTATTTATGGTATATAGAAATGCTTCAACGATGGGATTAGGCTATGTATTATTTCAAGAATATAAAGTGATAGCCTACGCCTCAAGGCAGTTAAAAATTCATTAGAAAAATTATCTCATGCATGATCTAGAGTTAAAAGTTGTGATCTTCATGTTAAAATATATATAATAATTATCTCTATGGGGAGAAGTGTGAAATATATACTGATGATAAGGGTCTAAAATATATATTCACACAGAAGGATATTAATATTTTCCAAAAAATTCAATTATATCTCATCAATGATTTTAACTATTCTATCCACTACCATCCTGGAAAAGAAAATAAAGCGGCATATGCTATAAGTAGAAAGGATCCAACAATATTATCAGTAGTGAGAATTTAGAAGGATCTAATCATCTTATACTTTTAATGGACAAACATGGGAATCATTAAATTAGGGACATCATATATCCTTTCTTAAATAATTTCTAAACCATCCCTCATGGAAAAAATAAAGGATGCTCAAAGAAATGATGTAGAGATTCAGAAGAATATGGAAGAAATGATAAAGATAAATCTTAAGAGGTAAAAATTAATGAGGAATGAGTAGTAATATTTGGTTTATGACTATGCGTACCATCCAATCAAGAGATAAAGAAAGGGTTTCTGAATGACACAAATAGCCCAACTTTCTCTATACACCAAGGAAGCCCAAAAAATTATTGAGATCTCTGTTAGCATTATTGGTGGGAGAATATAAAGAAGGATATAATTGAATATAAATTTAAGTAACTACTATGTTAAAAATTGAAGGTTGAAAGAAAATTTTCTAAGGGGATGATGTAACCATTATCGATACCCACATGGACTTGGGAAAAACTCACCATTGAACTTGTCACCGGATATCCGAAGACATCCATAAGAAACAATTCTACATGGTTTTTTGTGGATAATCTTACAAAGGCAACAAACCATATTGAAATTTGATAGGACATATCACTGGATAAACTTTTACATAAATACATTAGATAATTGGTGAGGATTCAGGTATTTCCACTATTTATTGTATCCAATAGGGTTTTTAGATTAACCTCCTTGTTTTGGAAAATTCTCCAACATGCTCTAAACACTGAGCTGATCTTTAGTATGACTTATCATCCCTAAACAATTGGCCAGTCAGAGTAGACTATTCAGCCACTAGAAGACATGTTGAGTGAATTTTCTATGGACTTTAAAGGAGGATGGGAGAAAAATTTTCCTCTAGATGAGTAATCTTACAATAACAATTTTTACATGAGCATCAAAATGGATCCATATGAATAACTTTATGGAAAAATATGCAGAATATCATAATACTGGGATGAAGTCAATGAACCTAAGCTTGTAGTACCTGAAATAGTCAAAGAAATGGTGTAGAATATGAAAACCATTAAATAGCGCATCAATGAAGCACAATGATGACAGAATATCAATGTAGATGCTCATTAATGGGACATATAGTTTGAGGTTTGAGATATGGTATTCCTTCACATATCTCCAGGGAAGAGGATCATGTGATTTGGGAAGAATGGAAATCTGAGTCCTAGGTACACTGTCCCCATTGAGATTATTGGTTGTATAGGAGTTTTGGAAAATTGAATAGAACTTCCACCTACCATGTATCATGTACATGATGTATTCCATGTATCCTTCTTGATTAAGTACATACCAGATCCCTTACATGTACTGAATTAGTATGTGTTATTTCTTGTAAAATCATATCTATTCTGAGGAGTAGCCAATGAAGATCTTAGACCATAGAGATAATGTTATATGCAATAAGACTACATACCTGGTTAAAGAACTATGGAGTTACCATATGTAAAAATTGGAAATATTGGAACTGAAGGAAGCGACGAGGGATAAATACCCTCACCTGTTTTTGTAAAATTAAATTTCGAGGGAGATATTTTATAAGGGGGAATAATGTAACAACCCAAATTTTTATTAATGAAATTTTCCTTCTTATAATTATTTTTTATAGTATTAATCACAAAAAAAATCACATAGAGAACATAATAAAAACATAATAAATTAAAAATGAATAAAATTAAAGGTATTTCTATATGTTAAAGAACCTATACCAATGGAATAGTAACTTGAACATTGGAATTGTAATATAACCCTTACGAATAGTAATTAATCTAATAGAATAATAAACACACCTATGAAGGTATAAATAAAATTTAGGAATCTTATGAATGAAAAAAATATATATTTATTTCATGGAATAGGTAAATTTAATTTTTAAAAATGATAATTAATTATTGGAATTTTTGTAAGTCATAAATATTTTATTAAAATTATAAAATATATATAATAATTTAAAATAAAATTTATTTTCATAAAATGTATTCATTAGTTAATATTTTATTTTCTTATGATTATAAGATAAATTTTAGGAGACCTTAGTTAATTTTTCAAAGTGTTATAAAGCAGTTATAATTTTAAAATCACTTTTTTGAGTAAATGTTGATTTTAATTAAGAATTAATTTTATAATATTTAGAAAATTATTTTCATAAAATGGAGTTCATTTTTTAATTCTATACATCTGAAAATTATTAGGGTTAATTATTGTTATTTTTCTTAAATAGTTGAATTTTTCATGAATAGTGAAATACATTAATTTATGGTTTTTAACAAATACATAAATTATTGAGTCATGGATGATGTAATAAAAATATATAGAACTATAATTAATTATTTAATATATATTTATTGATAAGGTTATAACTATTCATATCCTTGAGACAAAATAAATAACTAATGAATAAAATAATAAAAAACACCCCTCTTCTCCCCTATAAATACCACCCCTCACTGCCACTTCTCCTCACACCTTCGAAGCTTTGATCTTTTTCAAAATTATACCTAATACTCTTACAAAGACACTCCCAGAATTTCAGAATAATTTTATCTCAAAAAAAGACCAAATTCAATTTCCCATGGCAGTTCTCAAGGAGAATAATTCAAGAGGTAAAATCATATTCCTTTTTCTTTTAATCTCTTTTCAACTTATTTTCTTTTCTTATTCTCTCTTCCTATAACCGTATAAAAATGGAATCAGAACTCAAAAATATTTTATATTCTATAATATTATCATGATAATGGAATAATCCATCATCAAACATGTTCTCCTCTACCTTTTTAGTCTAAAAATGAAACCGTTGTTCGTGAGGTGTTCATTTGTCACCTTCAAGGATGAAATGTTTTAATTTTCCATCACTACCATAAAGGATGGTAATAAAACCATTACAATGGTTGAAAAATATTTGAAAACTTATTTTACAATAATTATATTTTTTTAAAATTAAATATATACATAATAACAAATAATAAAACAAAATGAGTTTGTTGTGATAGAAAACAACCAAAATTAACCTAAGCGATTATCATTAACATTTTATCAAATGAATCATACTAATAGCTATAAAAAATAGTATATAAGAGAAAATAAACATATGAATTCTCATTAATAACAAACCTTTGTAATTCTTGATAATTATCCCTATTTTACATGATCTTCTATATATGTATAAAAGTGATATGATCCTGAAAAACAAGAAAATAAACCCTCTCAAACGATGAAATTGAACACTATAACTCATCAAGATGGCCATAAAAAAACTAAATAAAATTATAAGGAATAAAATACATGTATGATAGGTTATTTATTTATAAATTAATGAATATAATTTGATTATATAGGATATTAAAGTGAGGAAATCATTCATATATAAGGTAAGAGGATTCTTGAAACCAATTTCCTTTCTTTCAGTTATTTATCATTCATGAAAAATATATGTTTTGATGTTATTTAATATTCCTAAAATATAATTTATTTTTTATTATATTTTCTTTTCTAGGATATACATTCTTTCAATTTGATTTTATGATTAATGTAAATATTTTTCAAAAATAACACTTCAATCTAAAACACATATTTTACTTCTCTTGAGATTTTTTCTTCTTCACTCAAGATTGATGATTATTTTACCAATTATGGTATTCCATTTTTATTTAGTAACCCTAATGTTTATTAATTAATGAAATAATTTTTTTATTCTCATGAAATTCATTTTTGTCACATGGTTTATCTTATGGTAAAGATTGTTATAATTTCTATGTGGCATGCATGATTTTGTCAATGTAATGATGCAACAGGTTCACCCGAAATTATATATAACTCCAATTCAATGGGTAATGTGTTGGATCTCATAATATAATGTGAAATATGTGTGAACATTATGCAATAAATTTTTACAATGATGATGATTGTATGATTATGCACATATGTTATGTTGAACATGATGCTAGATTTGTTCACAACAATGTGTGATGTTGACCACTAAGATGTGATGTTTCATTTTTATGAATTTACACATTCTGTGCCTTTAAATATTTTTACCTCTCAGGATTATGATGGTGATAGCATTCTTATGATATAATGATGATGATTATTCTCAGGCCATGTTATATTTATTCATGACTATCTCTATCCTATTAATGGGATTTTAGCTCACCCATTTCTTTAATGTATATCATTAGGTGATTACTTATAATAAGGAGAACACATGGGAAGTAAGAATATATAGAAGACAGAATTAAATAATTTTCATGTTTTATTATTTAAAAGTAATATATGGTTCTAATTTTTCTATGATACTAAACCTTTTGATCCTAGTTATGAAATTCTATAATTTTTTTACCATAAAAATGATTTTATATTTATATAAGAAAAAGATGTGTATCTATATGTAAACACATCATCTATTTAAGGTTTCTAGGTGGTGAAATATTGATGATATCCTTTGTCTTCTCAGTGTTGACTTCGATTCCATGATGTTGTATGATGAATCCAAATAAATACCTATAGTTGACCTCGAATGCATATTTCAAGGGGCTTATCTATAGGATATGATGGCGTAGTTTTTTTATGGTCTCAAGACCATCCAGGTGGTCAAAAACCCATTGAAACCTAACCACTTTTTCATCATTGTAGAATTTGATAAATGTTCCCAAGAAGTTCTTGAATGTGTGATGCATGAAATGTTTATATGTAGTGCTAAAATTCTACAAGACAATTGGAATTTACCGATAGAATATTAACCCATGAGGGCCCTGAAAGAGGTGAATTATTCATCTTGTTGGGAAATTTAGACATGATTATACCATGAATATAACTCCATGAAGGATAGGGATTAATATCATTCCATTGCCTCAATTAGTAGGTCTCAGATCAATACTTGGAAATCTTCTTTTGGATAGTGCCACATGATATCATGGAAGTCTATATAGACCATGTTTTTTTTCATTTTTTCCAACCCCAAGTGTATTTTTTCTATACATTATTGATACTAGACTTCTTGAATAAAATTGTCTTTGATAAGCTTGTCAACTTCTACCTCATTTTTAGTAGTGTTAGTTGGGTGTGTCCTTATGTATTTCTTTTTTTATCAATGGTTATTTTTTGGAAATCCTAGGTGGTGAGTGGCCCCATCAGGATCGAGTCATTTAATCTCTATATAATTCTAATAGAACATGTCCGGATGTTTCTTATGAAAGGAGGTGTATACCTCATATTCTTCAGATGAAATGGTTTCACTAGTCAAAGTGAGTCATGGTTCCTCCCATGTACCCAATATTTATTTATATGAGTTCATCAATAGTGGTAGAAAAACCTTCATCGGATGTTTGAGGAGCTTCCATGCGGTCTTCCTCCTCTTCCACTTCCTCCTCTTATTCTTCTTATAAACTCATTGGAGAAGTAGGGAATGAAGTAATATCTTCCAATTTATGATAGAAGTCAACATTTCTAAATCTAGAAGAAGAATCAACTTCCACTGATCTAGATGATGGTGTGGGGTCTCTTTGAAGATCTAGAGGGGATAAAGTAAGGGATATTGAAGGAGTATCTTTATTCCCTCTTAGTGACATGACAACCTTTTTAGCACTGTTTAACTTAGCTGTAATGACTAATTTCATGGTGTTTGTTGAATATGTACCTAAATTTGGGATCATACGTTCAAACTAATAAATAGGAAGCACATATTCATTAATGGTAATTTTTAAGGGACTGGATGGGGTATTTTCTATACCATTTAGGGCCGTGAACTGAGCGACACCATTGATCATGGGTTGTTTAAATTCCCTATGGTAGAATACTACATTAATTTATTTAGTTTTTTAGGATTTGAATGAGGATTTATCACCATGATACATCACAAATTGAGCAATAAGTATTTTTTGAATTTATGGTATAAATAAGGTATTTTCATGTGTTGATGCAACCAAGGCCCTCCCAGAATAATTTTAAAACATGTGTCTTTCTGAAAAAAAACTTTGAGTTGGATATAAGGTCCAAAAATGGTCTTTTAATTGGATACTACCAATAGTATTTTTCTCACTACTATCATAACCCTATAGTGTAAGAGTGAAAGTGCATAAGTGAGCTTCACTATAACTCGAACTTCATAGTGTTCATATTAGAATGAGGTAGATTCTTGGGCCATTGTTAATGAAATCTCATCAGATATCGATGCCATTTATCCTACTAGATACATATAAAGGTCTAATGTGACCTTTAATAATAAAATATTTATCCTTCTATGTCAAAGATATTGTTGTGTGTAATTATACAGGATTCATCTCTACATGAGAAACTTCAATAGTGGTGAATTTATTTTATAATTATTGATGGATTTACAAATCTAATACAAGCAATCCCTATAGGTATTTTCATGGACATAGAGAATCCGTGATTGAAAAATTCACCACCCTAAGGATAAATGATTTAAGATTTCATACTTATGCAGTAAATTTATATGCTTCCCAATTAGGGGATTCTCTATTGCAGACACTTTAGGAACCGATGTACTCTATGTAGGAAGATCATCCATTGGAATAGGAGTTCAAGGCACTTATATCCTTGATTTTTTAGGTCAACTAGTTTATCCTATCTACTAAGGATGATTTGGAAATGAAGCCCCATATAATTGATATTTTAGGATGATCGAGTCATGGAAATACCTTGAATATGTGGTGTAGATTCCCTACTCCTTCTGATCCCACAAAAGATCATTCCCACGAGTTTTGGCTACGTAGACAATCTGATTGGGGGTATGGATGGAGTATTGATTTATTTCATGATTGTGTATTCCCCTATACCCTCATCTATTATTTCATCTTCAACTAATTCACAAATAAAAAATAGGGATAATAGTTTCATAATCATACACATCATCAGATAAAGGATCCATTATGTGAATGAAATTAACAGAACCAATGATCTACTCTTCCTCTGATGAGAATTTCGTCTCATGGTTCAAATATTTTTGTACCATTTGATGCGTTGGTTCCTGTACTTATGGGACTAAAGGCATGAATTCTGATTGGGTCAAATAAAACTTTGGCCTCAGTGAAGGTAAAACTATCCATTATGTCTTCTATTCCTCTCATCGAAATCATATCTTGGAAGATTTTATTTTTATAGTCTACAGTGCCGATGGAGTCGGTTGTGTCTCCAAAAAAGTGGTCGAGGACATTGTAGGCTATTTCAATTGTGCTCGGAGGATAACATGAGTCTGGTTGATTATCTTTCTAACCATCCAATCACTCAAATTATATGTCTGTTGGTAACTTCATTCTATTCACAATCATTCTCTTAATTAGAGGTAGAACCACATGCAACCTATGGTGGTGGATTAGCCAAAATTACCTATCCAGGGCCCACCATATATTATAGGATGTCCTTGAAAACAAATCATTCCTAGATAGTGTGCTCCAATGTTCAGTTGAAGGGGAACCAGTTTGAGAGATCTTTGAGAGTAGCTAGATCTGGTCTCTTAGGCTTTGTAAACTTCAAAAAGTTTTTTCCAGGGTCTTAATGAATTATCTATGGAATTGATTGTCTCATAATGAATAAATCATATTCTTTATCTCTTAAGAATGGTTTCTACTATGGTCCCTTCATGATTCCTGATGAGGTGGGTGTTGTTTCTAATTCTCATGAGGGGTTTCTTCATAATATGGAATATGTTTTATAGTTGTAGATGATTAAGGGACTATATTATGTGTGATTGTGGAAGCCTTTCCATTCCATATTCTTTTCCCTTAATCTAACAAAATTACTTGAGACATGGCCTTTGTTCGCAAGATGAAATCATCCATTTTATGTGCTATTGTATTAATATCCCAAAAACCTCATGTATATTTTATAAGAATGAGTATTTTACATAACTATTCATGGATATTTTTTATACATATTTATAATATATATTCATGGGGAATTTCTAGTTTTAGAGAGTAGGTCAACCATTTCCATCAGGAGAGGAAATATGAGACTCTCTCATTCTCCTATTATTTCCAGTTCATGAACTTAATGACTATTTTTTTAGAATCATTGAAAAAAATTGAATTAGAAACCAACTATGGAGATATTACAATCCCATGACTGGGCAAGCTGGAAAACTGGTGAGACATATGAAGGATATCCCTTGAAAAAAATTTACAAAGAGTATGAGTTTCACTGGTTCTTGTTTCCTAGAGGTCCCTATCATTGGATCATGGTGGGATAGAAATGTTTCAAATGGTTCTTTGTATCCCTCTATCAATTAGAAATTATAAATATTGTGTTCTCGAAATTTGGTGGTGGAGGGTTCAGATCCACCCATTCAAGGTAAGGCCTCTTTTATTGATACACTAGTGCACACCATTCTTCCATATATTTTAACGGATCTATCACTTTCTCAATAGTATTAATGTTCCTTTGATTAATGTATGGTTTAACATGGGATTTATAAATGGTAGGAATAGGTAGTTTCATTTGTGGTGGAACTATTTATACTCACAGTGGGTAACCTATAGGGGATAGTCTATGAGGATCTATCTAAACCAACCCTAGTTTTATGAACAAGGGGGATAACTCCTAATACCTTGCTACAGTGGGGTCAAAATATATTGGTCATTGGTCCTACATGCTTTGAGACTATTCTAGTTCCACTTCAATTTTCAGGATGGACCCTTCTTCATGAGGTACACCGATTGGGAGTGTGATATAAGGCTCGACTTGTAGAATATAACTGGTAGGAAGGATACCTCAGATTAATTCTGTGTTGAGTCTCCTCAACTCATTCATCTCTTCCTCTTTATGATAAAATATTCCCTTGAGTGTGATGTGTTCAACCTCTTTGGTAGGTGGGTGATACACATCATTTCCATTACCATTTTATTTGGTGGTTTCTCACTAAGGAGGTAGTAATTGAGTGGTTGGGGGAATTCCAATATTCATATTAAGGATTTAGTTCTGGTTATGCACACCTCCTTAAATAATTTTGATATAGACCACATTATGGACCACAACTTCCTCCTACATCACCTCTTTATTGGATCATGTTATGTAAAATATGACAGGGTGTTTTTAACAACATCCATTTATGCATACCATATTGTAGGCATTTTGTCAGTCTCTTAGAGAGATTTATTTTGTTTGTGCCCACCATGATGCATCTTCCATACCTTCTATAGTAATCCTAGAATCATTTTTAAAAAATTAATTCAAAGAGAATTACTAGAAAAAAATTTATAATTGTTTTGAGAGAGGACACCAGGTTACGTTATGGGATTAACTAGGAAGATTCATTTTGGGGATTTTTTTATAGTTAAGAGAAGACTAAATTACATTGGGGAGGAGGTTTTTGAGGTAAAAAGTAAAAAACCTTGTTGGATGTGGATGTTATTACTCTATTTCCAAAACCTTTTGTTCCTATTTTTCTAACCTTGAATGTTGTGTAAGAAAATCCCCTAGAACTATAGGGCGTTGAAATTTTATGATGCACCCCATGATTCATTAGAAAATACACCATTATCCTATTACAAAAGTTAGTCCCTTGATCACTAATGATGGATCTAGGAACTCAAAACCTACAAAATATGTTATCCCTAAAAATATTACAGACATCATTATCATAGTTGGTCCTAGTAGCTTTTGCTTCCTCCATTTTGGTAACATAATCAACTACAAGAAAGATATAATAATTTTCAAATAACATTGGGAAAGGTCCCATAAAATATATCCCCAAAAATAGAAACTTTTTCACAAAAATTCATTTTCTTTTGGGGTATTTATTTTGTCCTTGAAATATTTCTAAAAAACAAACATTTTCACACAGTTTGCAATATTCATGAGCAAATTTAAAATAGTGGGCCAATAAAGACCAGATTATAAAACCTTCCTTGCTATCCTCTGAGGACCAAAGTGTCCTCAAAAAGCTAAGGTGTGACAATACTTAAGGATAGAGTCAGTTTCACTTATTGGAAAACATATTTTTATCACTTGTCCATTTCAAAAAATCCCAAAGAAATGGATCATCCAAGATGTAATATCTAGATTCAAATATAATCTTTTCAATTTTGTGGTAATTTAAATGAGATGGAACCTGATATGTTACAAAATAATTTACCATATCAACATACTAAGTCACTTCTCCATCAATGATGTATAAATTCTCTCTTAAAAGGTGGTCATTCAGTAGTTCTCTGTCTGGAATTTTAGCTTTCGTGGTGTTGGGTAGTCTACTTAGGTGACCATCCACATAGTTCTCAAATCCCTTGTTTCCTTTGATTTCTATGTTGAACTCATATAGTAGTAACATCCATCTCTCTAGACTCATTTTAGCTTCTTCCTTATTTATCAAGTACCTGTGATCAATATGATCAAAAAAACAAAATAATTTTAGTTCTAAGTAGATATGATTTTAATCCTTCTAATGTAAAGAAAACTGTTAAAAACTATTTTTTGTTTTGTAGTTGAATTAGGCATCATATAAGGTTCTTGAGGCATAGGAAATGACTTGTTATCTAACCTCAATTCGTTGAAAAGGGACTGCAAATAATGCTCAGTTTGAATCATCACAAATTAGCTCGAATGGTTCTTCCCAATTTGGTGGCTGCAATACTGGTGGTGTAATAAATCTTCTATTTTACCCACCAAAGGATTTCCAACATGCACCATTGAAATAAAAATCATCATCATTAAAAAGTAATCTAGAGAGAGGGAGAGGCATCTTACTGAAATATTTGATATACCTCTTTTATAAACCTATATGTTGTAAAAATGATCTTACATGCCTCACATAAGTTGGGTAAGGCTAAGAATTTATGACTTCAATTATTGATTTATCAACTTTTATACACATTTTGGAAATGACACTCCCAATTAAAATTACTCTTTTAACCATGAAATGAAACTTTTCAATATTATTAACAAAAATATTTTCAATGCACGTTTTCGAAACATTTTCTAGTTTTTCCAAAAAATGGTAAAAGGAATTTCCAAAAATTATGAAATCATCTAAGAAAACTCCAAGAAATCATCAATATGATCAGAAAAAATACTTACCATACACCTCTGAAATTTACCTAGAGCATTTCATAATTCAAATTCAATCCTTTTTCATGAAAAAGTGTTGAAAGGACAAGTAAAGGTAGTCTTCTCTTGATCCTCGAGAGTAATAGGTACCCAGAAATCACATGAAAATACATCCAAAAAGAAATAATGTGTTATCCATACCAATATCTATAACATATGGTCAATTAAGGGTATGGTGAAATGAAATTTTCAAGTGACCTGATTTAACTTCCTAAAATTTACACACACACTCTAAATATTCAGAATTTTTATAGAGATTAATTCATTATTCTAATTCTTAACAATGGGTAGGATAGTTTTTTGAAACAAAATGGATGAGGCTAACCCATTATGAATCTGAGATGTGATAGATGATCCCAGCTTCCAAGAGTTTCTCAGTATCATTATTCATAACCTCCATCAAGGTGGTGTTTATCCTCCTTTGGGGTTTTCTGACATGTTTGGAATCTCCCTAAAGAAGAATTCAATGTGAACATATTTTTGGGATTATTATTGGGATATAACCTATTCTCCACCCTACTACATGTACATTCTCATTAAGAATCTCTCTCAATGATTTTTCATTTGTTTCAAAAAAAATATTAGCAATGATCACTGGTAATTTCTCTCCCTCCATAATGTAGACATATTTTAAATCAGTGGAGAGTGGTTTTAATTCTAAATCAAGAGACTTATCAAGGGATGAAATTAATTTTAGGTTCCCCACTTCCAAATGGAGGACATCCTACATGTAATAAATCATATCACCATCTTCATCATTTAACAAATCATCAAAAAAATTCTATTTTACCTCATCCTCCAACATGAAATTAGAATCTCTATCAGTTTGGGAATCCACATGTTTAATGATATTTTCAATGGATGAAGTCTCTACAAAGAATAAGAATTCATGGAACATTCATGATTCTTCAATTTGTTTAGTACCAACTTCATGGGAGAGTGCAAAAAGGAAGTGATCATCTGATCGGTGCCTCATGGATTCAAAATATTAAAGGGGATATTGTTATCTACAAACTCCATGGAGAGGGTCCATTCATGGAAATTGATGATGGTTTTAGATATTTTTATGAAATTGTTTCCCAAAAATATGGGTGAGTGTGATGGTGTACTATCATCTTCTATATTTATCACATATAAGTCAGCTAGGAATAAGAGTTCTTTTACTTTCACCAAGACATCCTCCACAACTCTTATAGGAAAAAATGTGGAACTATTTTCAAGATGAACCACCACTATTATGGGAATAAAGTCTCACATACAAAAAGAACTGTATAATTTGTGCGGGAATAGAAAAATGCAATCAATTAGATCATATAAGTAATTAGAAACATTTAAATAACCAATGGTGCATGGAATGGAAAATGTCTCTAGATCTTGAAATTTGGTTGGAAACTATGGTGTGATAAGGGCTGAGACACTCATTCCCAAGTTGAACATATTAATCCCTTGAAGTATCCTATTATTTGTGAAAAGATACAAAAAAAATTATCATACATTGGAATTATTTCAGTGCCTATATCAGGTGGATATTGATTTCCTCTTTCTGGAAGGTGTCCAGAATTTCTTTTTTAAAGTGATTCTAAATGAAACCTCTTTGATTCAATAATATATGATGGAAATGGTGGGAGTAAGTCTTTATTCTCGCATTTTTTCATTGAAATGTTTTTTCTTGGGTTTTATTACTTGGCCTATACTTATCCTTATACTATTTATTCTCTTCTACCTAGTGCAGTTTCAGTGAATTTTATGAATTCCCAACATCATTCCCCCTTCACCCAACTGGTTTTGTTTCATGATCAATAGTGGTTGGTAGTTGGAGTTATTTTTAACTTCTTGTTGTTATCGGGAATACATTCTCCTTTATGGTTGGGAGATTTTTATATGGGTTTTTTCTTGGGTTTTTTGTTAGAATGTCAATGAGACTTTCAAACTTGTTGGACGAATCTTTTACTGTGTCTTTTAGCCCCTCAATATCATATTTCTGCTATTGTTTTTCAATTTGAGGTTGTGAAATGGTGTATGGATTCTCATAGTGTCTCTAGAAAGTGGGTGGATAATGTTAATAATGCTGGTTATAAGATTTCTTTTGTTGGGATGATGGTGGGTTCTGGAATTGATTCTTGAATGGGGGTTAGTTTTGGAACTAATTTTGGTACGTGGGTCTAGATTGATTATGCTAATTTCCAAATCCATATTGGAATTGGTTAGTCTCACTCCATCATTGATTTTTTCTGAAAATTCCTCAGATTAATGTTTTTCGAACAAGTTTCCATTCCCTATATTTCAGCACAAGGGTCGGTGAAATGATCTGGTGATGAGCATAAACCACATACCTTAGTCGGTGCTTGTTGATCACACACTTGTTTCAAATCCATTTGTCTCACTAAACTAGTTAACTCTTAAATATTTTTTTTCTAATAATGGTGATAGATTAGTTGTTCTCTCCTCATTAATACCTCTTGTTCTAGTACCTTTTGTACCAAATTATTGCAATTTTTGAGAAATTTTCTCAATAGAACCCTTGGATTCTTCTAATGACTTCTCAATCAATGTGCCTCCAGATGATGCGTGCATAAGGGTTCTATAATTGTCCAATATGACATGATAGTGGAATAAAATAAAGGTATGATCCTCAATTTCATGATGCGGTCAGCTGGAAAATATCTTCTTAAATATCTCTGAGTACTTGTAAAGAGTTTTCCTAGATGACTGTCTGATGACATAGATTTCATTTTGGATGGATGTTCTCCTGGAGGTGGGTAAGAATCTTTTCATGAATAATCTTACCAAGTAATTCCAATAATTTACATATCTATGAGTTAGTCCATACATCCATTCTTTGTTATCTCCTTCCAATTAAAATGGGATTGCCTTCCACTTTACCTACTCCTCAACAACTCCTCGAGGTCTGAAAGTAGAGAAAACACATGTGAACTCTTTAATATGTTTGTTTGGTCCTTCACCTACCAAGCCATCAAATTTCAGGAGTAATGGAATAATGTTATGTTTCATCTCAAAATCATTTTGTAACACCATAATGGAATGTGTATTGTTTCTATAATGAAATCAGGGTTAAAATAGGTCTTTAAATGTTTGATTCTGATTTCTAGCCATGATGATAGGCTCAGATTGAACACATAAATTTTCACTCAAGTATACAATATAAACTTTCTCAAATTCAGATTTAAAATTTAGGATTATATGTATATTTAAGAAGGCTCTTTATATTTTAGGATCTATGGGCGAAGGGTTAGGGTTTTAACTTCTTGTCAGGAAATATAAGAGAAAAACAAATGTTGGCACTACCTCCCTGGTACCAGTGCAACATTTTGATACGTACCTTTAATGGGGTGTGGAAAAATAAATCGTTTCATAATTTAGAATATAGTATAGTTATTAGCCTCAGTTATCTCAAGAGGGGAGTGCTCAACAGTCAAGTCGTCACCTGAAATTAGAGAAATAAGTGAGGTTGTGTCTTTTCTAAATTGTTTGATATTGAAAAGACAAGAAAGAAACTAAAAAGAGGAATGAAATTAAGAAAAACATTAAGATGAAGTTGATAAATCAAGTGACTAAAAACTTTTATATGAGATGTTAATCAAGTCAGTTTTGGTTCTCCAATTTTAATTTTATAATAGTTCATCTTATCGAATTCTCTTATGTGATGTTGATAAAATTGAGAATCCACAATCACTCCTTCTCACTCCCTTGGTCAAATAGTCATGGTGAGAATAAACCTTACTAAAATATTATATTGGTCTAATATCCTTAAATTTTTTGGTATAATTTTAGAGAATATCCTCAATTGAATTAGGAAATTCCCAATCAGGTCTTGTTTATCCCAAACAATCAAGAATATTCAATACTCCTCACACACGTACTGGTGATCACCAAGTACTTCACCACTAAGCCCTGATCTATTCCACCATATTTAGACCTGAACCTAGTGTAGGGAGATATTGATAATTGAACCACGTAATAAAAATATTAGAATATAAAATAAAATATAATCTTACATGATAATAAATACCATTATAGGAAATTGAAACCGATTTCACAGAAGAGAGAAAAGAATATTAAAACATTAAGTGCAAAAACTCAATAATTAAAAAAGGGAAAACATATCCTTCCCCAATCACATATAATTTCACCCCACCATTGTAAGGGTATTTTAGAATAATATGAAATAATATTTTATTACTAAACTAAGAATAATAAATGATAGAAAATTATGAACATAAATTTTGTTTTCCAGAATCTGTTTGCCAAACGTTTTCTTATGTTCTCCACAATAGTCGACCAAAACTCCCAAAAGACTCATATTAAAAAAAAATCAGAATTAATTTCACTAGAAACCATATAATTTTAAAATAAAATTAGATAGTTTTAAAGGAATATATGGACAAAATAATAGAAGTTACTTTTTCTGGCTGCCAAACATTTTTTCACCCACTGCACTTGGACTCGCTCAAAAGATGTCGTAATGAGCTCTTTAATTTAAAAAATTTAACGTGAACCATCCATTTAGATTCCTCTATCTGAAATAGAAACAATAAGGCCATTTTATGTTCATTATCCCACCATATTCCTCATTAAATGAGGTAGGGTTCATTCTTATGACCATAATAACTTTCACTATTTGATTGATTTTTTGGGGTCATTCTGTTTCGAATTGGATATGGGCCTAGAAGAATATTTTGTAGCCAATGAACAATGTAAGACTAAAACAAATGAATCAAATGAATTGGAGAAAAATTTTATAATTCAATCCCAAAAAATATAAGCAATTGATAACTGATAAATATATTGAATTGACCAAATTTTCAAATTTTAGCACAAAACTCACCAAAAATCATAATATTATAAAAATCATATCACATTGATTAATTTGAAGGGATTGAAACATTTAAATAATAATTAAAATTGTATCTCTATCACCTACACCCTAAAACCTAAACCTTAGACCCTAGACCCCAAACCCTACACCATAAACCCTAAACTACACACCAAAAATCTTATTCCCTATACCGAAAACCCAAAAACATAAACATGAAACCTTATACCCTACCTGTTAAACCCTAAAACCTACACTCCAAACGCTATACACTAATCCCTAAACTATAAAACATATAGCCTAAAAGCTACACCCTATACCCTTAGCCATTAACCCAACATCCTAAACCCAATACCCTACACCATAATCCCTTAACCCTGCACACAAAACCCAAAACTCTGCACCCAAAACCCAAAACTCTAAACCTTGTGACATAATACCTAAACCTTTACCATTAACCAGAAACTCTATATAATACACCCTAAGACCTATACCCTACACCAAAAAACCCTAAAACCATAAAACAATGATAAAGAAGCCTAAAACCCCTAAAAATCATCAAAAACCACAAAACCCATTAAAACTCCTAATTCATCTTAAAACCCTAAATCCCTTAAAATCCCTAAAATCCTTAAAACCCTTAAAACCCATAAAACCCCAAAAAATAAAAAACCTAAAAAACACTAAAACCCTAAAAATCCAAAGAAAATCATCAAAACACTAAAAATACAGAGAACCCTATAAATCTTGAAAATTCCTAAAAACCCTAAATACATTATAAACATTGAAAACTATTTGAAATCCTTAAAAAATCCTACAAAACATTAAAAACCCTTAAAATACTATAAAACCCTAAAAAAATTTAAAACCTCACAAAACACTAAAATGCTAAAAAAAACATATAACAAACTAAAACCCCTGAAATCACTATAAAAACCCTAAAAGAACCCTGAAAGCATAAAAGAACTCTAAAATCCTAAAAGAACAAAAAAACCACGAAAACCCATAAAAATCCCAAAAAAATACAAAACCACTAAAATACATGAAAACCCCAAAAACCCATGAAAATACTAAAATATCTAAAATTACACAAAACCCTAAAACCCTAAAAACCATAAATCCTAAAAAAAATCTTAAACACCTAAAACCCATTAAAACCCTAAAAGTCTCCAAAAATACCCAACCCCACCCCCCTCAACCACCCCTAAAACACCCTAAAATCGACTAAAACTCATAAAAAAACTAAAAACCCCTAAAATTACGAAAAATACTAAGAAATCCCTAAAACCCCTAAAAATACTATAAAAAATAAAATCCAAAAACCCCATAAATAACCCTAAAACCTACAAAACCATCAAAAACCACATAAATACTTAAAACATATAAAATTTATTAAAACCTATAAAGACTTCTAAAACCCTTAAAATATAAAAAAACCTAAAATCCATAAAAAGGATTAAAACCTCTAAAGACTGCTAAAAACCCTTAAAATCTAAAAAAACATAAACACCCAAAAAACCATAAAAATCATTGATAACCCTTGAAAATACTGAAAAACCTGAAAATCTTAAAATCCCCTAAAACCCTAAAACCATATAAACCCCTAAAAACCCATAAACCACTAAAAAAATAAAACCATTAAACCCAAAAAACCCAAAAACACTAAAATAACGTAAAAAAGACTTAAAACCCCTAAAAGACCCAAAAATCCCAAATACACTAAAAGTCATAAAAAACCATAAAACACTAAAATTTCCTGAAATACCTAAAAATACTGTGAAATACCCAAAAAATCTTTAAAACCACTAAAAGAACCTAGACCCTTAAACAACATAAAAATCCCAAAAATCCAAAAAACCCAAAAATCCCTAAAGACCTTTAAAACCCTTAAAACCCCTAAAACACCTAAAAACTAAAAGTTGTTGAAACCCTTAAAATTCCTACACACCTATGAAACCCCCTAAAACCCTAAAACAATCCTAAAAACCCAAATAAGTAAAAAAGTCTAAAAACCTTAAAACCATAAAAACCTTAAAATCCCTTAAACCCATTAAAGTCCAAAAAAGAATAAAAAAACCTAAAATAACTAAAAATCCTAAAAACCATAAGAACACCTAAAAACCATAAAAAGCAGAAAAATCCCTAAAATACACAAAATCCTAAAACATTAAAAATACTAAAACCCCTAAAAATGCTAAAAACACTAAAACCCCCTGAAACAAAAAACAATAAAGGAACCCTAAAATATATAAAAATATCTTATAAACACAAAATATACTAAAAACCATTGAAACCCCTACCAAATAAAAACCCCTAAAACCCCATTAAACCCCCAAAAATAACATAAAATCTAAAAAACTCTAAAAACCATAAAGAGGCCAAAACCCCTAAAAGATCCAAAAACCCCTAAAAACTCAAAGATACTAAAAACCACTAAAAACTAAATACTATAAAAAACATTAATTCCCCAAAAATAATAAAAAACCTAAACCCCCAAAAACCGTAAAAACCCCAAAATACCACTAAATTACTATAGAAACCATAAAACCCATAAAAGACCTTAAAACTACTAAAATATTCTAAATAACCCTAAAACCAGTAGAAACCCCTCAAATCCCTAGAGGTTAATAATAATAAAAACCCTAAAAGCACCTAAATCCTAAAAATTCTAAAATACACTAAAAACCCCCAAAAAATCATAAAATACTCTAAAATACACTAATGTCCCTAAATGAATCTTAAAACCCTAAAGGAGACTAAAACCCTAAAAAAAATTAAATCCCCCAAAATCCTAAAATATTATAGAGGCTATAAATTATAAATACCCTTAAAATCCCTAAAATCCCCTAAAAACTCTAAAACCTCATAAAACCCTGAAAGTTCCTAAAAATCATAAAAACATTAAAGACCCTAAAAAACCATAAAAAATGTGAAACCCTTTAAATCATAAGGACCCTAAAACACTTAAAAATCCTAAAGAACCCTAAAACCCATTAAAACCCAAAAACACTCTAAAAAACATGAAAACCCCCAAAAACACTAAAAACACTAAAAATGCTAAAAAAACTAGAAGCCCTAAAAACCTCAGAGACCCTAAAACCCGTAAAAGACCTTATAATACAATAAATATCCCTTAAAATAGTCTAAAACCTCTAAAAGCCTGAAAAAACTGAAGAGCCCTAAAAACTGTACAAAAACTAAAATCTCTAAAACCCTAAATGTCTTATAAACCCCAAAATATCCTACCCACCCAAACATAAAACCCCTAAAAACCATAAAAACATGAAAAATAATAACCCCCTCCCCCCAAAACCAAAAAACCGTAAAATTGTAAAATTGATAAAAGACTATAAATATCCCTAGTGACACTAAAAACTCTAAAATCCCTAAAAACACCTTATGAACCCTTAAAAACAAAAAAACCATAAAAAAATAACCCCCCCCCCCAATTTAAAAAATTTAAACCCCTAAAAGCTATAAAAAATCTTCAAACACTGTTTTGAACCGTTTACCCTTGAGGAGATGGAGGACTGACGTGCCCGACTGTCAATCTCACGGATGGCTGAGCCATGCTCGATTGCTAATGTCGGGTACACCGGTATTCATTTCGAAAATCCCAACGCTTCCATATCCAACGATATGTGGACCTGCTTTCCAATGGCAGGCGTTCGCTAGGTGGTTTGGCCACCGATGCTTAAGAACTCATATTGGTCAAGAGGATGGGAATTTGGTCTCATCAAACCCTTTTGGGGTGAAATTATTCCCTGTTCTGGGAATCTCTTATAGATTTAAGATGTATTCATATGTTCGTGAATCTTTGGATTATACCCAAACATAGTATCCACGGATTTAACCCTGGTGGGAAATGGTTAACTGGATGTAGGGATTTGGAATCATTTATGCCCAAGGTTTACCATCCCTCGTTTGATTAATGACCCCAAGGAGTCTGGACTCACTGAGACGACACTAGGTTGGTGTGGTGAAATGACGTAAAGATAGTAAAATCGGCCGGTTGTTGGGATTAAAACTCAGGGAGGCTTCCTACGTACCCTGCCTATGAGACATGGATCAAAGTCCACATAGTTCAAATTGGAGTGTTGGAGAACCGAAACAAAGGTGGACCCGGGGGTCTAATAGTGATCGGGCTTGAACCTCTTGGAGGCTTTCTACATATCCCTACAGTGGAGAATGAAAGTCCCCATAGTCCAAAAGGCTTGGGGATTACACTCTGAGGCATCCCAGAGTAATGGATTGGGAATTACACTTTGAGGAGGCCCATATTAATGGATTGGGGCTTAAACTCTTAAGAGTCCCATAAGAGGATGTCATGGCTGATTCTTACTCTAAGCCCACGTGAGTCATGATCGGTGTGAGAAACAAGTGGCAGCAGGTACCAGACGATCACATCATGAAATGTGAACCCGTGAGAAGTGGAGTGGGGCTTACACACAGAGTGGCCCATAAGGTTGGGGCTTACTCTGTGGTGGATTCCCATGGTGTCTTCTCATATCTGTCCATGAGGGCATCCCAACCCATTGGTGGGTTGATGAATATAATTGGGGAAAATGCCTATGCACAAGTTCACAAGGGGACAACACCAAGGGCATTGGAATAAGTCTGAAAAAAGGGAGGTTAAAAGTGTGAATTACATGCCCAACATTCATAATGCAATGAGGGTGGCATGGTGATGGAGGATAAATGCTGAACATGTTTGAAACATAGCATCCATATCGCCTTAGCCTGAAATGGGGACAAAGAAATGAGGGTCGACAGCTGACCATGTTTGAAACACAGGACCTGACTCGAAGTGTTGTCCAAAGTCTTCTGAGGCATTGGCCCAGGACAGTAGGTGAGCCGATGCGGCATGAGGACAGGACATTAGGGGGTCCCTTCAGACATAAAAGGGGATGAAGATCCAAATGAAGGACATGAAAAGCATGAGGTGGAGTAATAGAATGTTTGAATGGATTCCAGCGCTCTTGAAATTATGCCACTGTACACATGGCATGAGGCATCTTATGCTTGTAGCAAAAGGCATATCTTGAATTGAGAAAGAGGCATCCAACTATTAAATGATAAGGAATTCTATAGTTTATAGTCATGTAGAGAGGACTGTTTACATATAGTTTAACGTCATATGGGTAGGATGAGGGCTATACGGTTTAACGTCATGTGGTCAGGACGAATAGGTAGGAGAGACCTAGCAATGGTTGGTGTGGGAATTATGCAAGGGTGGACCTCTCTGGATGAACCTAGCAAAAGGATCTAGGTGATGGGGTTATAGGAGAGTCATGAGGAGTAGCTCGACTCATGGAATGTATAGGACAGCTGTTGGGGTGGCGCAAGGGTGCAATGTAAAATAATGTTGACCCGGCCCAAAAAGTTCGCAGTGCGACTATCCATTTTTCAAGGGGGTCAGTGAAGGAGTTGTCCACAAGGGACTGGCCACGGAGGATCTGTCCGCGAAGGGTGTCTATGGAGGAGCTGTCCGCGAGGGAGAAGGCTGCAAAGGAGCTGGCCACGGAGGAGATGTCTGCGAAGGGTGTCCGCGGATGGAATGGCCGCAGAGGAGGCTATCCGTGAAGGGTTCCTAACTCCAATTCGCGAACGACACTGGTCCGCAGAGGGAATGGCCTCAAAGGGATGGTCGCAAAGGAGCTGGCCGTGGAGGATTCCCGCCTCCATTTCGAAAACGACGTGGGTCCATGGATGGAATTGCCACTAAGGGCTGGCCGCAAAGGAGCTTGTCGCATGTGGTTCACGGTTTGGTTTCTCCTCTCTGCGGATGAGTGCATCCGCGGACGATATGGGGTCTGTGGATGGTTGCGGACCGCTGTGAGAGATTTCTCCAGCGTCTCCCCATGAGTTTTCACTCGTCCTTTTCTCTCCTTTATTTTGGTGCCCCTCGGTGACTATTTATAGAGTCACGAAGGCAGTTGTATCGATGGGACCATGGGAATTTCTGCGGAAGCCCATGAAGGAATCCCCACCCATGGATGACTCGGCCAACTGGGGATTTTTGGAACCAAGATCCACAGAATTGCTCCGCAGCTGTGCACCAATCAGCTTCTATTCCGCGAACAACAACGGTCGGCGGTCGCATAGGCGCTCCGCCTCCATTTCACGAATGACATCACTAG
Source organism: Viscum album (assembly GCA_963277665.1). Taxonomy (NCBI): domain Eukaryota; kingdom Viridiplantae; phylum Streptophyta; class Magnoliopsida; order Santalales; family Viscaceae; genus Viscum; species Viscum album. The sequence continues at coordinate 595,891,273 of OY728147.1, read as the reverse complement.
CAGCATCGGCAGGTTGGCGTGGTTCGCGATGGTGGGTCGACCTAGATTCACCGGCAGTCTTCCTGGTTCGCACCCACATAGGTGCTCCACTCCAATATCAAGAACGATAGCATCTGCGGGAAGGAGGTTCACCGAACTGGCTGCGTACTATTGCTAGGAGCCGGTACGCGGACCAGTTCCGTCCTTTTCCAAGTCTTGGGGTAATTGTATTTCCCCCTTACATAATTTTCAGGACCCTACAGACACCAAAACCCTAAACCCACTAAATCCTTAAAAACCTCAAAACCCCTAAAAACCATAAAAAACCACAAAAACCCCAAAAACCCAAAAACCTCTAAAAACCATAAATATCCTTTAAAATCCATAAAATCCTAAAATTACTAGGAGCCCTTAAACCCCATAAAAACCAATAAAATCCAATAAAACCCAAAAACCAATTAAAAACCCTAAAAACCATAAATCTTATACCATATACCATATAACCTATACCCTGCACCCAAATCCCAATACTCTACACCCTAAACCCTAAACCATAAACCTTAAACCCTACACCCTACAACCTAAACCTAAAAACCTACACCCTAAACCCTATACCCTACAAGATAAACCCAAACCCTACACCCTAAACCCTATACCCTATATCCTAAAACATAAACCATACACACTAAACCATAAACCCAACACCATAAACCCTAAACCCTACAACATAAATAATAAACCATTTACTCTTAGTCCTAAAAAACCCTAAAAAACCATAAAAATTATAAAAGAATCTAAAACAACCTAATAGGTCCTAAATGTCCTCAAAACCCATAAAATCTATAAAACCCTAAAAAACCCTAAAAGACCCTAAAACACCTAAAACCCCTAAAAGATCGTAAACCCCAAACAAAAAATAAAAACCAAAAAACCCTAACAACATTAAACACACTAAAACCCTAAAACCCCTAAATCATTAAAAATACCTAAAATCCTTAAAACAAATAAAACCCCTTTGAAACCCTAAAAACCCTAATAAATCCTAAAACCCCTAAAAATCCATAAACACCTAAAATAAATACTAAGAACCCAAAAAACACCTAAACCCCATCAAAAACACCATATAAACCCAAAAACCCAAAAACCCTAAAAGACGCTTAAAACCCCAAATGACCTTAGAAATCAAATAAAACATTAAAGGAACAAAAAACCCCTATAAAGCCTAAAAACCACCCTAAAATAACCAAAACACCAAACAATCATAAATCCCTTTTAATCCCAAAAAATCCAAATAATCCTACAAAACCATAAAAAACCCTAAATATCTAAAAACACCATTTGACGATCTAAAAATCCATAAAAGGCCCTAAACACCCTAAAAATACCCTAATACCCTAAAACCCTAAAAATTCCAAATAAATCATTAAAACCCTAAAATACCCTAAAACCATTAAAAATTTAAATGTCCCAAAAAACACTATAAATAACCTAAACACTATAAAAACCCTAAAACCTCCAAAAAAATCCCCGAAACACTGAAAACCCTATAATCCAATTAAAAACTCTAAAACCCTAAAAAGGTAAAAAAACAAAAAAATACCCTAAAAACCCTAAAAGACCCTATAATATCCGAAAAACCCTAAATGATCAAAGGTGAAAATAAAAACCCTAAAACCATTAAAAACATTAAAAACCCCTAAAACAGAAAAACCTCAAGAAACCCACAATAACCCTAAAAACCAATAAAAACCTCTAAACCCTAAAAAATACCAAAATCCTTAATTGATCATTAAAATACCTCAAAACCTTAAACCAACTTTAAATGCATAAAACCATAAAGATTCAAGTAAATTCTAAAAGAACCTAAAGGAACCTAAAAACCCTTAAAGAACCCCCAAAAACCTATAAAAAGAAGACCCCAAAACACCTAAAACCCCAAAAAAAATCCTAAAACCCCTAAAATACCCTAAAACCCTACAAAACCCCTAAAAGACCCGAAATACCACAAAAAACAAAAACAAACCCCAAAACCCAAAAACCATTAAACCCCTAAAAACGTAAATGTACTAAAAACCCAAAAAATCTAAAACCCCTAAAAACCATAAATCCTGTTAAAACACCATAAAAGACCCTAAAAGCCTAAGAAAATTAAAAGACCATAAAACCCATAAAAAACCTTAAAACTTTAAAAGACTATAAAATTATTTTTTAAACCCCTAACACACCCAAAAACCCCAAAAACCCAAAAACCCTAAACTCCCCTAAAAACCTAAAAAACCCTTAAAAATAATAAATAAGCTAACATACCCTAAAATAACCCTATAAACCTTAAAATAACACACACAAAAATAAAATAACATTAAAGGAGCCATAAAACCCCCCATAAACCACAAAACCCCCAAAAACACAGAAAAACTAAAAACCTTAAAAACACCTAAAACCCCTAAAACCCGAAGAATACAAAAAACACTAAACCACAAGTAAAATGAAACTAAAATCCATAAACCCCTACAACCCCTAACGACCATGAAAACCATTACAACTCCTAAAATAAGCTAAACCTCCAAATGATCCTAAAACCTCAAAACACACTAAAAACAATAAAAACCATAAAATTTCATTAAAACATTAAAACCCTTTAACCCTAAAAGGACCCTAAAAACCCCAAAAACTCCAAAAACCCCAAAAAATATTCTAAAATACATGAATAACACTATAATCTCTAAAAATGCTAAAACCACAAAAACAATTAACAATAAAATAAACCCTAAAAAACCTTTAAACCACTAAAAACCCTAAAACCCAAAAAAAATCTAAAACCATTTTAAAAAACTAAAAACCTCTAAAAACCCTAAAACCCACTAAAAATATATAAAAACCTTGAAAACCCTAAAAAAATTCTAAAAACCCTAAGAACCTGAACCTTAATCCCCTAGAACCCCCTCAAAACCCAAAAACCCAAAAAAACCTAAAATCCATAAAACCCCTAAAAACCCAAAAAGATCCTTGAAACCGTAAAACCCCCTAAAAGACACTCAAAACGATAAAAAACTCTAAAAGACCACAAAAACACCAAAACCCCATAAAAGACCCTAGAAACCTCAAATGACCCTAAAAATTTAATAAAAACCCTAAAACCCATTTTAAAAACTCTAAAAATGCTAAAATACCAAACACCCCTTGAATCCCAAAACCCCATAAAAGACACATAAAACTATAGAAATCCTAAAAACACCCTAAAACCCCTTTAAAACCTCATGAAACCATTATATTACCTAACACCCCTAAAAATCCCTAAAATCCCTAAAATAACCTAAAATGATCAAAAAATGACCCTAAATACTATAAAAATTCCTTAAAAGTCCAAAAACGCTCGAAGACCAACCACCCCCTAGAACACTAAAAAACACTAAAAATCCCTAAAATTTGAAAAAAATTGGAACATAAAATCTCTAGATCCCCTGAACACCCAATAAACAACTAAAACACTAAAAAGGATAAAACCCTAAAGATCCTCTAAACCCAGAAAGAATAGTAAAAATAGAAAAAACCCTATAACCCTACTAAACTATTAAAATCCAAAGAAACCCTAAAAACCAAAAACCCCCCTAAAAAACCAAAACACCCTAAAGAAACCTAAAAACACTACAATACACTAAAAAACCCTATAACCCATAAGAAATCGTAAAAACCCCTAAAAACCCGAAAACCCTTAAAACCCTAGTAAACCCAAAAAACCATAAACACCCTAAAATCCTTAAAAAACTAAATACGCTAAAAATCCCTAAAAACATTAAAAACCCGAAATACTATAAAAAACCTAAAAAAATATAATACTCTTAACAGGCCTTAAACACCCTTGAAACCATAAAACCTCTAAAAACCTAAAAACACATAATCCCTATAAAAGACCATAAAAACCATAAAAACCCCTAAAACCCTAGAGGAAAATAAAACCCCAATAAACCCTAAAAACGATAAAATTCCCTAAAATACAATAAATTTCCGAAATGGACCATAAAACCCATAAAAATTCCTAAAACCCTAAAACCCCCCAAAAAACACTAAAACCCTAAAAACACAAAAAAGCCATAAAAACATTAAAACCGCTAAAAATATTAAAAATCCTAAAAGACCCTAAAAAATGATAAAGGGCCCTTAAAACCCAAAATCACCCAAAAAACCCCCCAAAAAATAAAAATCCTAAAAGTAATAAAGTTTTATAAAAACATTTAAAAATCCATAATAACCTAAAACCTCTAAAATCTCTAAAATGCTAAAACCCTTCAAAAAAACACTAAAAACCTAAAAACCCATTAATCCCCATAAAACCGTTAAAACCCAAAAAACACTAAAACCAAAAGAAACCATAAAACCCTAAAAACCCTAACAACCGTTAAAAACCATAAAACACAAAAAAAATTGAAAAACAATAAAACCCACAAGAACCGAAAAAACCGAAAATGCCCTAAAATCCATAAAACCACTAAATACGAAAAAATACAAAAAACACCCTAAAACCCCGAAATCAATAAAAAAAATAAAAACCACAAAATCTCTAAATAACCCTTAAAATCAAAGACCCTATAAAACCCCTAACCCCCCTAAAAATTATAATAAAACCCTAAACCCCATAAATCCCTTGTAATCCCTAACCACACCTCCCCCAACCCCATAAAACACAAAAGAAATGACAAACCCATAAAAGCTCTAAAAACCCAAAAAACACCAAAAACCCTTAAAATTAAAAAAACAAAAAGAAAGCTCAAAAACCCAAAAATAATTAAAAATGAAAACAACCTTATACCCTATAACCTAAACCCTATTCCCTATGCCATATACCCTAAAACCGACATCTAAAACCCTATACCCAACTCCCCAAATGAAAAAAACATCCACCCTAACCCTATTACCTACACCCTACACACAAAACCCTACACCATAAACCCTAAACCATGCAACCTAATGATTAAAAGAAACACCCTAAATCCTAAAACATAAACCACAAAACCGAAACTAAAATGCTATAAGGACCTAAGAACCCCTAAATATCCCAAAACCCCTCTAAAACCCTAAAACACTAAAATACCATTAAACCCCTAAACCCTTAATGACCCTCCCCACAAAAAACCATAAAGGCCATGAAACCCTAAAACATTAAAAGGCCTTAAAACCCTTAGAACATAAAAGTACCTAAACCCCCTTAAAACACTAAAAACCCATAATCCCCTTAAAACCCTTAAAACCTAAATGTCCCAAAAAATTCATAAAACATCTAAAAACCCAAAAAACCAATAAAAACACTTAAAAACCAAATAAAACTCTAAAAATTAATAAAACCCCAAAATAAACCCAAAATACCCAAAAACCCATAAACCTACATAAATCGTAAATAAAATCTAAAAAACCTACCACACACTAAAAAAGAGCTTAAAAACCAAAATACCCAAAAAAACCCCAATAAAACCCAAAATGCCTATTAAACAATAAAAATGATAAAAACCCAATAAAACCTAAAACACCAATTAATCCTAAAACCCTAAAAATGGTAAAAACCCTAAAGACCCTGAAAATCAAAAAAAATTAAAAAGATAAAAAAAATGCTAAACACGCAATAAAATATCCAAAAACCCTAAAATCACATAAAACCCTTCAAAACCCTTAAATCCCATTAAAAACTAGAAAAATATAAAAAAAATAAAAATTAGAAAAACTTGAAAACTCCCATTAAAACCCTATTTCCCTAAAAATGCTTTGAACCCAAAAAAAAGATAAAATATACCCTAAAACCCATAAAAATCCATTAAAACCTAAAAGTCACTAAAACCCCTTAAAATTGCCTATACACACTCAAACCCTGAAGACACTAAAGGAACCAAAAACCCTAAACATGCTCTAGAAAACACTAAAATAAATTAAAATTCCAAAAAAACCCCAAGAAACCTTAGAACCCTTAAAACCGCTAAAAACCATAATACCCCAAAAACCCATAAAATCACTAAAAATACTTAAGAACCCTAAAAAATAAAATACCCTTTAAAACCCCAAAAATAAATAAAATCCCATAAAACATAAAATCCTAAAAAACATTAAAATTTTCTAAAAACCCTAAAAATGCTAAAAACCCCTTAAAATCGTTAAAACCGTAAAAAGTCCCTAAAAGGACCTTAAAATCATAAAAACCAAAAGAATACACCAAAACCCCTTAAAATTAAAAAATACCCTAAAATACAAAAAAAGACCTTAAATATGCTAATCACAAAGAAAGATGAGAAAACCCCAAAAAACACTAATGATCCAAAAAACCCTAAAAAGCCCTAAAGACTCTAAAAGCCCCTAAAACATCCTAAAACCGCTAAACACCCTTTAAACCCAGTAAAAGACCCAAAAAATCTATATATATCCAAAAATACCCTAAATTCCCATAATATATACTAAAAATTGAAAACCCCAAAAAGACACTAAAATATCCAAAAAACCAAAAATACTCTGAAAACCCCCAAAACCCTAAAGGTTCCTAAAATATCCTAAAACCTATAAATGTTCATAAAACCCCTAAAAATCCTAAAAGAACATAAAAACCCAAAACCCCTAAAAACACCTAAAGACCCTAAAAACCATAAAAACATAAAAGTACCTAAAAAATAAATCTATAAAATACCTATAAAATCCCTTAAAAGTTACTAAATCCCCAAAAACTACAAAAAAAACAACTTAAAACCAAAAAACCCATAGAACCCCCCAAAAAATAAAAATCTATAAAATCCCCACTTAGATTCTAAAAACCCCCAAAACATTAAACATTTATAATGCCCTAAAACCTCTAAAACCCAAAAACCCTATAAATAAATAAACCCCTTAAAAATATAAAAACACTAAAAACTAAAAAACCCTAAAATATCTAAAAACCCCCTAAAAAATAAAACAACTAAAACCCCTAAAACACTTAAAACACAAAAAAAACCTCAAATCCCTAAAAGACCCCAGAAAAATCTCAAACCCCTAAAACCCTAAAACACCCAAGAAACTAAAAAAACAAAATGGAATAGAAACCCTAAAGACCCTCAAAACCCTAAATAACCCTAAATACTCTAGTAACATCTAAAACCCCATAAAAACAAATAAAACCCTTATGACCCCTAAAAACCCATAAAAACAATAAAAATCAATAAAACACCTAAAAATAGTAAAACAACCCAAAAAACAATAATCCCTAAACCCTACACCCTAAAACATAAACCCTACACATTAAACCCTATACCATACACCTTAAAAACTAAACCCTACACTAGAAACCGTATACCATACACCCTAATCCCAAAGCCCTATACCCTAAGCCCTAAAAATTCTTAAAGGCCCTAAAACCCAAACCCCCCCTAAACACTGTAAAATACCCAAGAAAATAAAAGTCATTAATTACGCCATTAAACCCCCAAAAACATGAAAACACCCTAAAACCACTAAAACCCTAAAAACCTTAAAAATCCCAAAAAGAAAAAAACCAAAAAAACACTAAAAACATCTTAAAAACCCATAAAACCCCTAAACCACATTAAATCCTAAAAGACCCTAAAACCCCTAAAACCCAAAAAATTGCATAAAACCCCCAAACCCTAAAAATACTAAAAATCCAAAAAAAACCTAAACCCCAAAAAAGATCAAATAGGATGCTATGAATCCCTAAAACCCTTTAAAAACTCAACAAACCCCCCCAATACCCTAGAGACACTAAAAACCCTAAAATCCCATATAAACCCTAAAAATATAAAAAACCAAAAAAATCTTAAAAATGGCCCCACAACACCTAAAAAGGCACTATACCACCCCATAAATTCTAGAAAAACCTAAAAAACCTTTAAAATTGTAAAACCCAAAGAAAATCATAAAAACAAAAAAAATCCCCCAAAAAACTCCCAATAAATCCAAAATTTCTTAAAACCCTAAAACCCATAAAACCCCTAAAATCATTAAAAATAAATAAAAACCCCAAAAACCCAAAAAAAACCTCAAACGCCTTAAAAACCTTAAAATATATTAAAAGAACCTAAATAAAAACTAAAATATGCAAAAAACCATAAAACCCTGAAAAACTTTTAAAACCCCTAAAAGAATCCAAAACCCCACTAAAAACCCTGAAAACCCCTGAAAACCCAAAAAACCCCTTAAACCAATAAAATCATAAAACCCCATAAATACCCTAAAAACCCTTCCACCCCCAAATCCTAAAATTCCTAAAATAATAATACAGTTGAAAACCCATAAAACCACAAAACCTCCAAAAATCCTCGAATCCCCTAAAACCCATAAAAACCGAAAAATACCAGAAAAATGACAATAATAAAAATAATAATGACCCTAAAAACATTAAAAACACTGAAATCCCTTAAACCCTAAGAAAATATAAAATCCCATATAAATCTTAAAATATCTAAAATTAATAAATACCCTAAAAGGTATTAAAACCCCTTAAAACCCCCCAAAAAACCCTAAAAATTGATGACAAGCCTAAAAACCCTAAAAATCCTTAAAAGAACCTTATAATCCATAAAATCACTAAAAGAACCCAAAAGCTACTAAAACCCCTAAACACACAAAAGATTCCTACAAACCCCTAAAACCCAATAAAAACATAAAAACCCCATTAAAATAATAAAAATACTGAAAAAAACATAAAACCCTAAAAACCATAAAAACCTTAAATCCCTTAAAAACCATATTCCAACCAAAACCCCCAAAATCCCTAAAAAACCAAAAAGTCTCTAAAATCCTAAAAACACTAAAAAACCTTTAAAACCATAAAACCCCTAAAATTCCTAAAATTCCTAAAAAGACCTTAAACCCTAAAACACACTGAAATCCTAAAAACCCAAAAGAACTGAAAACATATATACCCCTAAAAACCATTAAGACACCTAAAAGACCCTAAAAAAAATAAAACAACTCTATAAAACCCTAAAAACCGTAAAGTAATATTAAAAACCTAAAAACCCCTAAAAACACAAAACCCCAAAAAACCCTAAAAACTCTAAACACCCAAGAACCCTATAAGAACCACAAAAATCCCGAAAAACCTAAAAGTTAGAGAAAAAAACCCTTTATACCCCTTAAACAATTGTAAAAACACATAAAAATTAGAAAATCCCTAAACCCCCAGAAACCAAAAAAATCCTTTAACCCATTAAAACCATAACAACTAAAAAGACCCTAAAAACCAAACAACCTACATATATAGAAATCACTAGAAAATAAATAAAACCCAAAAATATATCTAAAAAGACCAAGACCCCTAGAAACTCTAAAAACCATAAAACCCCATAAAACAATAAAAGATATAAAACCCTCTTGGTCCCCAAAATAAACCCTAAAAACCTAAAAACCCCTAAAACCCCTAAAAACATAAAAACATAGAAAAACCAAAAAATCGAAAAACATTAAATACTCTAAAAAACCATAAAACCTATAAAAACCCTAAAACCCCAAAGACCCCTAAAAACCCTAAAAACATAAAAACAAAGAAAACCCAAAAAATAGAATAACATTAAATAGTCTAAAAAACCATAAAACCTGTAAAAACGCTAAAACCCCCAAAACCCATAAAAACAAAACCCCCCTCCCCCCAGAGAACATAAAAATTACTAAAACCCCTAGAAGATCCTAAAAACCCAAAATCCTCTATAACAACCTCCAAACACCCTAAAAATAGCTTAAAGATCCTAGAATCCTAAACACCACACTTAAAAACATAAAACCCCTTAAAACATTCTAAAACCCAAAAGGACTCAAAACCCTAGAAATACTAATTACCCAAATACCCCCAATAAACACCTAAAACCCATAAAATTTCCTAAACACCCCTAGAAATTATAAAAACCCAAAAAACCTGCAAAACCCCATAAAACCCTTAAACTGAAAAAAAATAAAAAAACAACAACATAAAACCCTAAAACGCCTAAAAATCATTAAACCCCCTAAAACCCCTTTTTAATACCTAAAAACGCTAAAATCCCCTAAAAACATTAAAATAAAAAAACACATAGAAACCCAAAAAACCCTGAAAAACCCAAAAAATCCTACCAATCCTAACTATAATGAAACCCTAAAGAACATAAGACACCCTTAAAACCCAATTTTTTTTAATGAAACCTAAAATCACAAAAAAAACCATAAAATCCTAAAATATATTTAATACCACTAAAATACCTCTAAAAGACCCTAAAATACCATAAAAACCCAAAAGGACCCCAAAAACCACTGAAGATACTAAAAGACCCTAAAACCCCTAAAAGACTATAAAAACCATAAACCCCATAAAAGACCCTAAAATCCATAAAAACTATAAAACGTTCAAAAACACAAAAATAACTCAAACTTAACTTAGAATACCCTAAATGTGCCCTAAAAGTCTCTAAAACCATAAAATACTCTAATGGAGATTAAAAATCAGAATGGACATTAAAATCATACAAAACACTAAATGAACCTAAAACCCAGAAAAACCTTAAAGGGTTCAAAAACCCCTAAAAACCCTATAGGATCCTAAAAACCCATAAAAGATCCTAAAAATTCCAAAGGACCATACATATCCCAAATACCATAAAAGTCCCTGAAAGTCTTGAAAACTGAAAAGAGAATAAAAACCTTAAAACCCCTAAAAACCAAAAACACACAACAAAATAAGAAAAAGTCTACCCCCGAAACCCTAAGGGAAACTGAAAACCTTTACAAAGCTAAAAACGCCATAAATGGCCCAAAAAATCCTAAAAAAAATACGTAAAAATTTTATAATACGCTAAAACCATTAAAACCGTAAAAAATAATAAAAGACCATAAAACTGCTAAAAATCATAAAACCCATAAAAATCATCAAAACTTTAAATATAAAAAACACATAGAAACAATAAAACTCCCAAAAAAACCCTAAAAACCAAAAAAACCAAAAAACTCTAAAAACCCAAAATAACCCTTAAAGTTCATAAACACCCCTAAAAATTCAGAAACCACTAAAAGTCCTCAAAAAAACAAAAAAAACCTAAAAAACCTAAAAACCCTAAAAACCATAAAAACTCTAAAAATAATAAAACTCCTAAGATTCCTATAAAAACCATGAAACTCTAAAAACTCTAAAACCCCTAAAAACACTAAAACCCACAAAAACCAAAAAAACCAAAAAAACCCCCTAAAAATCGACAAAAACCACTAAAACCCCATAAAAATACTAAAAAAATTAAAACCACTAAAAATAATAAAACCCCAAACCCCCAAGATAAAAAACCCCAAAGACTAAAAATATTAAAAACCCTAAAACCCCTAAAACCCCTAAAAATGAAAAACATCTTACAACCCCCAAATAATAAAAAAACCCATAAAACCCCATTAAAACCCTTAAGACATTATACCCTAAAACCATAACAACTCCTAAAAATCCAAAATACCCCATAAAACCCATAAAACAATAAAAACCATAACAACCATTAATACGACTAAAAATCCAACTATACACTAAAACCCTAAAACCCTAAAAAACCTGAAAACCCCCAAAAATCTTAAAAGACCTTAAAAACACTAAAACCCTTAAACCCCCCTAAAACAAATGATACCCTAAAACTCTAAAACCATAAAACCCATAATAATAAAAAAACTATAAACCCCCTAAATACCTTTAAAAATAATAAAAACCCTAAATCGATAATAAAACAAAAAAACATCTAAAACCACCTAAAACACTAAAACGCCCTATAAACCCCCAAAAAACCCTAAAACCTTAACAATCATAAAACCCCTAAAACCCATAAGAACCCTAAAAACTCAAAAATCACTGAAAAATAGAAAAACACTACAACCCATTAGATACCAAAATCCCCTAATAGCCCTAAAAACATTTAAAGCTCTAAAATACCCCTTAAACCCGAAAAAACCCTAAAAACTGGAAATGCCCTAAAACCCCATATAAAACCCCGAAATAGACCCTAAAACCCCTTCAAACCTAATAACTCATAAGCCACTAAAAACATAAAAACATCCAAAAAATCCAAAATAACCCTAAGAAACCTAGATCAAACTAAAAATCCTAAGAACCCATAAAACCCCTTAAAATTAGAAAATCCCTAAAAAACCTAAAAATTGTGAAAACCCCCCAAAAAACCTAAAAAACCCAAAAAACCTTAAAACCATTTTAAAAACAATAAATTCTCTAAAATATAAAAAAAAACCCTAAAACCCATAAAAATCATAAAAAATGCTAAGAAACCTAATAAAGCCCGAATAACATAAAAAACCTAAAAAAACATAAAACCATAAAAACCTGAAAACCCTAGAAAAAATAGTAAAACCCTAAAAACACTAAAAAAATGAAATCACTAGAATCCTAAATAACCCTAGATAACCCCAAAACCCCTAAATTGATAAAAACTCCTAAATCCTTGAAATAGCATAAAAACAATAAAAACTCTAAAATCCTAAATGTCCTAAAAGTCCCAAAACACCCCCCAAAACCTATATATCATAGAAATCCTAAAATCCCTAAAAAACCTTAAAACACCATAAAAAATTTTAAAATAAAAAAAACCATAAAACCATAAAACTCTAAAACCCTAAAACACTCAAAAACCCCTAAAAAGAATAAAAAATCTTTAGAACCACAAAAATCATAAATAACTTTGAAAACCCCTTAAAATCAAAAAACTCTTAAAAACACTAAAACCCTAAAAAACCTTGAAATCCCATAAAACCCCATAAAACCATTATAAATCCTAAAAAATCCATGTTTTTGATAAATATGGGTTTAGGTAAGTAATGAAATGTCTAACGAGGACTAGGAAGTATATATTTCTTATCTTATGAAGGAGGTTCTGTAATTATGTATTTCACATTGCTTTTACCATTTATTTCCATCAATGAACTGTTTTAGAATGAGAGGATTGATTTCATGGGGTTAAATTGTGTGCAATCATTAATTTTGGGTATAAAATCTTTTAATGGTCTCTAACGGGGTTTTTCATGGATCCAAAATTTCTAATATCTCTCACATCCATGATTCAAGGACCTACAATACTAAGGCATGTGTTTGTTGGGTAGTTGTCCAAAGACACTTTGTAACTCACATTGTTTTATAGGATGGGAATTCGGTATCATCTCACCCTTTTGGGGGAAACTATTCCCAATTCATGGACTTTGTTATATATTTAAGGTATGTTTATGAATCCTTGGTTCATTTCCAAGTATTCATACACATACTAACCTGAGGAAATGATCCATTATGACTACGAATGGGTTCAGAATCATCTATGTGTATTAGAGGTTCTCCATCAGTGGAAGGATATATATGTTTCTGAGTCCCTCCACCAATGGTACACTTTTATGGATAGATCATAGATTATTTGATCTTTATAAGGATGATGTTGATTTTAAGCCATGTGGTGCGGTGATCTAGAGCTTACCATCATCCATGGGGTTATGAGTTGATTTTATGTTGGGAATGAACCCATAATATGGTCTTCCTATGTGTCCCCATGAGAGGAATCAGAACCATCATAGTTTTGTTCCACTTAAATAAACACATCACCGTTTAAGGTCGTGTGACATAGACACAATCATGTAGTTTAACATCATTCAGCAAGGACATCTAGTTTAAAGGTTCCTAGTCAATATTTGGTTTGGGAATTTTGTAGAAGTAGCCCAAGGGACCAATAATAGATACGATATCTTGCGTAGTAGCATATCTTACTAGGGGTATTTTCTAAAAGAGATATAGGTGGATGTTGTGTTTGGACCTGAGGGAGGCTTTCAATATATCCTATTTAGTTGGTAATAAAATCTCTCGTAGTTCAGTAGGACTGGGATATAGACCATATAGGATTCCAATTTGAGATTTGGGATCATGCAGAAGTCATGATAGCCGATAAACTCTAATCAAACATGATTTATGCTCGGTGTGAGAAACAAAAGGGAGTAGTAGATCTGAAGATCACATGATCCATTTGATCCACTGATGGATGAGGTGATCAAGCCAAAATAAAAAGAAATACATCATAGATTGTTCATTTCTCCCCTTCTATTTTGGTAATCTGTATTTTCACGTATGGTGATCAATCTGGCTACCTCTCGAGTGGAGACGAAGATGAGAAAATGTTTTTCCACCCCCAAGAAAGGCTACAGGCTTTCCTCAGGAGGGGTTCCCTAAAATTGGTTCTGGGGGTGGAGGGCCTCATTCCATATTCATGGGAAAGGAAATCATGATCCCTACCCTCACCACCCAGAATGAGGAGGTTCAAATGATCACCCTAATGTAGGAACCCTCATTATCATGGGACTGTAAACCTGATGTCATTCTGAAGTTTTGGTCTATCTATGTGGTTACCCACACGACACGGCATACCTTGGGTATGTAAAATCCAAAGGTCACATTGATGTGCTCGATGTTTTTATCATACACATCAGGTGTCTTTGGAAGGGGGTTTGGCCTAATACCGCCAAACATGTTCATTGAGGGGCCAACATGGGGACTGATTACATAGCATAAGAGAATGATAGGAACCAGAGAATAGAACATCTTGTGATGCCCCATTCAACGTTGCATGTACTAACACGAAATGGGGTTCCCTCCACATAGCAGGTTGCTAGTGGGTAAGGGTACCTTCAGTGTAGTGTTGTGCTACTCAGACATGGGTTCTGTCTATATAGCATTTGGCTATGCAATATGGGATTCCACCAACATAGGTATTTTCTATATGGGGTAAAGTTCCCCCCACGTAGTGTTTTTCTATATATGGTAGGGTTTCACCTACATAATGATTTTCTAGGTGGGATTATTATCCCTAAAAGAGACATTGGGTTTCTCCCACGGGGGATTTGGTTCACAAATGGTTTTCGGGTTTGCGCACCACAAGATGAATTGTTGTTTCCTCCTCATGTTTTAAAATGGATTTTACCTTCTTGTTAATAATTTAAGGGATCTGGTTTTCATGGTTCTTCCTAGTTTCCTTTGGATCTCTTTTGTTCATGTGTTTTAGTGTCACATATTCTCAATTTTTTATCACCCTCAAGAACCATTAACATAGGAATGGGGGGACTGGGTACTGATATGGTAATTTGTCTATGTTGGGCCTCCTAATTAGTGATTTGTTCATATGGAACCATATTATAAGATTAGTGCCCCAGATCATGAATGAAATAGTCAGTATGCACGTCATTCTCAAAATAGAGTCATCTTTGTGGGGGTAGAAATCACTACTTCGACTTCATAAATGACTTCATTTCATTTGTAGTAGCTGATGGTACTGTTATTGTCCCATGAACTATTTATTTCATGGGGAATATTCATTCATGGGGAAGGAAATCACTGCCTTAGTCCCCCAACTGACACTGGTTTCATTTTAAGCATTGATGGCACCATTTTCATCATTCGAACTATTTCCATTTGTGGGAGATTTGTGATGTGGATGATCTTCATCTGGAGGGGTGGTTTGTGAAGGGATTTTTTCTTCATGGTCACATCCCCATTAAATATTTAATTCAATATTATTCTATATTTCCTTTCAAACCTTTTCTAAATTAGTGGAATTATCTCAATCATTTTTTTCAATGTTTTCAGGACCCAAAAATTTCCCTAATGGAAAGGGTTATGATCGAGATGAATAAAATGATATTTCGATGTAAAAAGATGTCAAGTTTTAAACTAATTTGACGTATGCAAGTGGACCTGAAAAAGGTACCAAGCCTATATATAAGGGTCCCTATTCATTTTTCATTTAACAGATTTCTCTATGAACTGTGCTCCTTGAAAACTCTCTTGATCCCATTTTCTTCTGTATAGCATCTCCTTTGCAGACTCCCTCATACGCGAACTGATTTCATCACTCGTGAGTTTAAAATCTCAACTGTGAATGTTAAGCTTGGATATCCTCATGGAGGGTGGATACCTATTATATTAAAACATTCCATTCTTCACTATCCAATGCTTCTCAGACCATGGCCTTGACATGCTAGTAACTTTACAGGTGGGTGAATTCATGAACTGTTGGTTCGCGGTGAAAGTAATTACACTATCTATTGGTTTTTAGGCCTATGAATTTGCAAAATGATGGTTCATTGACTTCATAATTTTCAATTTTTGTAAAGACTAATTACTCTTACTTCTGAAATTTGATGTAGACAAAAATGATGGAACCTTCACAAGCTACTTCTTCTACTTTTGCTGCTTCTATGACCATCTCCACTGCTGAAAAAATGAGGAAGGCTATAATAGACTCTTTTGAAAAACGAAATCCCATCATCCCACATCATCAACTACTAGAGATACTTCTTAGTGCCTAAAAAAGTGAGTACCTAGCCTCAAATAGGATTATCATTTACATATTCAGTATACCATATGATGTAGCGATTTCAACACCATGTCTGGAACCAAAACCTACAGCTTGGATACATGAAAACAACAATATCCATCAAGTCAACATCTCAAAAAAGGTTACATTTATCTGAAAAACCTACACTTGTGGGTCCCTTTTGAACTACACCCCTCTTTCACTAGTGGAAGTTGTGTGGTCACTGAAAGATAATGTTCATTGTTATGAAAACATTTGATGGAAGGATATAGTGAATTTGAAATAGGGGTGGTTATAAAAATGGGACCTTTTCCCTGGGGTCTCATTCATCATTGAGAGGGGTGACCTTTTTGGGTCTACTAGAGTTGTGTGGAATTCAAAGTTGAGTTACAGGCCATGGGGATATACAAGGAATTTTGGGTGTCCGATACTTATTCTCAACAATACAAAATATTCATCCCACATATTGTTAGTAGGTGATTCTTGGACTTCAACAAATTCCACTTGTTATATGAGGAAATATAAATAATCCATTGGTATGCCCAGCTGGTTTTGGGTGTTCCCATCATTGGTGAAATGTATGACAAATTTCAACATCCTTCAACATGTTGGGGTGGCACATCGAGGACTCATCCTCTTTCTAAGAATATTATTTCCATGTAAAATGAAATTTTTAATGATGAACCTTATTCGAAGAAATACATTACATTTTATGATTTTTTTAACACACTTTCTAAGTGATGTGGTCAATAACCCTATGCACGGAGACTGAGGAATTTCCCAATCATTGAAGCTCAATGCCATATGGATGCCTACTGGCCCACTCTGGATAAGAGTAGGTTCAGTGAATGGGTCTATGAGAACATTCCAAATGATGACTAGTTGTTTCAGTTGGAATCATTCCTAGCCAGGAATCTGAGCGGCCAGCTTCCAATGGTTAGTGATTCTAGTACTAGGGTCAGAGTCATGACTTTTATCATGGAATCTAAATTGGATTTCAGTAGATGTATTAAAATTTCTATCCCATTATTGGAAAAAATATATAATTTTTAGGAAGGATTAGTGAGGGTACGCCCCAACACTGACAAGTGGGTCCCTTCCAGATTATCTACAGTTGGGTAGAAGAATGTATGGGAGGCTACACATTCATCAAAACTCATAAAATACCATGTGATACCATCCATCCAGACCTCCAAATCATAAGTTGTGTCATGCTATTGGACTAGAATGAGTAGGAATTGATGGTTCGAATCAACTACCATCACTTCTTCACCTATGATCCTTATACTCACCCTCTAGTACTTTAGTAAATGGAAGATCTGGGGACTTTGTTGAGTGATTCAATATTATCTCTTTAAGAGAAGGCATTCTGGTTTCCATGATCAATCAGAAATTATCTATAAGGGATAAACACTCTACAAGTTTTCACGCCAATTCAATTATATATATATGTGTTGTCCTCCCACCCTCAACATCATATGCTAGGATAAAAATTTAATGATATCTACAAAAATTGGGATTAGGTTTACTTGAAATGATACCTAATACCATATTGGACTCTCAACTATCATGGGATTCAAACCTGCACTCACGAGATCCTATGTCGATGTCTAGGACTGGTCATACCCAGAAGGTCAACTGGAAAATCCAGTTCCTATTGTTGAGGGACAAAAAGATCCTATGTACATAGGGAAAAAAATAAAGTTGTCAAGAATTATAGGCATGAAAATAAGTAAAAAAATTTGGTGTCTTCAAACCCCCAAAGAAGGTTTTGAAATCTAAGGGTTCAACCTCCTATATTGTTGGCACTACCACCCAGGTTCAAGAATCCCTTCCTCCAGATGTTGCCTTTCCAAAACCCTAAATGTAATGGGATTCATTGAGGGGAACTCTATCCTCTTGCACTCGGTAGTTCTTTCCTCAATAGAAAGTGGTTTCCTTAATTTTTATGGGTATGTGTTAGTTCCTAATAAACATTTGTTTTATAAAGACCCTAAGAAGGTGAATTTATATCTTCTAGAGCTTGATACCTCAATATATTTTCTGAAGAATAATCATATATATTCATGTAGATTGATTTCCTTGTTGAGGTTAGATTTTACTGAGGATGAAGATGATGATAGCCATGCAGATAAGGGTGATGATGATGTCAACCCTCCTTCTATAACTAGAGTAGTGCAAATTACTTTTTTTCATCTGTGTCATCACAAGCGCCCATCACAAGAGGGTTTTAGGGTGGTGGAGGAACCTAGAAAGAAGTTTCCGTTAATGGAGCCTACCTCACTTCCCCAAGAAGATCCTCTTTTAGTAACCATCCCTATTACTATATCATTCCTAGAGGCTTGAAAGGTATGGGATACCTTATGGGAAATATCTTCTACTAAATATATCTAGGAGACACTTTGGGCAGATCCCTTTAAGATTACAGGATTTGGAGCAGTCACTTCTCTCATGTGGATTTCAGATCATTAAAATCCATGTGAGTAGTTCATACACAAGTAATAGATGGATACCTTCCTATAGTCTTTCAAAGACATCATTTATTGGTCTGATCTAGTAGAATACATAGTGATAATCACAACTGAACTAAATTATAATGATGAAGAGGTAGTTTGTGCCAGATAATTTCCATTTTTATTATCATTACATTAAAACCCCACTCTTGATAATTTTAGGAGTTTGGGGAGATCAGGGAGACAACCTATTCCCTAGAATATACCCCAAGGGGATCTACAGCTAGGGAGGACATCACTTTGGACATTGATGTTTCTATAGAGGGATCCCTTGTGGCTACGAAGCACATGGATGTGGTCATTGAGATTTATTTTGGAGCATTTCCACCTTCAACCCTACCTACTACTCCTTCCAAAGGTTCATCCTGATGGAATACAATTAAGTGTCAACATGATTCATAGATGATGATTCATCTAAAATCGGGGATCATATGTAATTGTTGTGTTTATTTATTTAGCTATCATGATTTATAGCTTCATTTACTAACCAATCATCATGCACATAACTTGGTGTAGGTCTAATGAGTAAACAAGAAGTAGTCTCCTAGAGGGATGTTTCTTTTACTTTTTCTAAGGTATAGGTGTTACCATTAATGGCTATAGCCAAACAAGATTGGATGTCAGGCTGACTGAGGCTGTTGGGAGGATACCAAGTCCTAGAGGGGTATCTCCTCATGATCGAGCAACCTATTCCCCAGTATAGGGAAATTCATCAGAGGTTAAAGTTTTAATTGAGTGCATTGATCCTACTCCTATAGAGATGCATGGAAGGACTTCACTAGTGGCAGCTAAAATTAATGGGGAGCCCCAAACAAATGAAGATAGCAGATAGATCCCATGTTTTGGGAGGCCAACTGATCCTAATCAAATGAATTATTCCTCGTATAGGGGTTGTCTTTAAGGGTAAATGTTCATAATGAGTAGATTGATTCCATCTCTCTGGGGAGTGCAGCCAAAGAAGATGGAGTGGTTTATTCTCAAGAATAATTAGAATCATTTATCACCCCTAATTCTGTGATGATTATTCTAGCAAGGAAGGTATCAGTGAGAGACCTTATGTAGATTACTAACCTTGTCAAGCATGAATCTTCACCCTGGTTATCTCTGTAGGAACCCAAGGTTTATTAGAAAACATAATATGAAGAACACACTTTGACAAGAAATAATGAAATAATTTTGTCTAGGAATGTCTATATCCAAGAAAGTGGAGTTATGTTATTCATATTTTCACCCATTCCCTTTTATTTCAGGATTTAGGTAATAACTATTTTGACAATATTAATTAAGTATTGCATCCAATAATCCCTGTGGTTACAAAAAAACATCCCAATATATGATCTTGATGACATCACTAGGGATCTACTTGTCATGGTATCAATCCATAACGATGCTATAGATCTAAGACACTCTCTGGTGGCGCTTATCCCTGAATATACTCTATCATCTGAAAGTGACTCTAAGGGGGATCAAGAGGGCCTAGATGACCTCTGTACTGCCCATTGAAAAATATGGAAGGATATATGGAAGCTTGTCTCTCAAATTCCCATGGAAGACTTATTGATGAGGCTTCCCAAGTTATGTGGCCTATTTTCATTCCATGCTTATGGGGGTTCAACTTACCATACCATTTATGACATAGTAAAATAATTAATTTTTCTCTAGGAGAAATCTATCACACTCTGCTCTCTTCTCTCAACCATGGAGTCCATGGATCATCTTCCTACTTCCAAGAAGATCCTTCTTAATGAAAATATTGAGAATGTCAGAATAGATGCATGATGATATGGATAAATTTTGGAGCATAGGACCGCATTATCACATCTTTGTCAAGAGGTGGATTGGATTATCTAGGAACTAGAGAATCTCAAACAATAATTTCCTCATACTGAGGGAAAATTAAATAAGGGTAATAGCAGGTAGAGGAGGAGTTAATGGAAGTATCAGATACAAATAAAGTGGTAGGGACGATACAGGTTGGTGTAGAGACTGAGGATGTAAACTTCTTGGAGTTATTCTGATCTAAAAACATTGTTACCACTTTGTGAATATAATGAGATACTCTTGTAATTACCATGTTCTTCTCATATGGAGAGACTCCAGGATGTGGTTATTCCTCTATTTTTATTTGATAAAAAACACTTATTATCTATCTAGAGTTTATCCTTAATCTTTTCCTATAACATTAACCAATCACAAATTATAATTCTTTTAATGATAGATTACTTAGTTGTCGTGAATAATTTTATCACTGGATATCAATTCTGATCTCCATTTGGGATTATTAAATTGACATGGCCATGAAATTCTCTTATTTTTTCTTGAGTTGAGGGTCTCAGTGAGAATAGTATGGAATGTTTCTTGGGATAAATGAAAATGCTATGAATGTTGTATCTTTTCTATTATAACTCTAAATTTATCTTTATTTCACTATGGTGTAGGTATATATGGAATATCTTATCTTTTTATTGTGCCTCACTTTGTGGGGTTTCAACCTGAAAAGTTTTGTCACTCTTTTTTTTGAATTTCTCAATTATTTCCTAAAACACATAAATCATAGGTCTAGAATGTTGGTACTTGACTTTTACCAAGGGTCCCCTTTGTAGGTTTTCACCCTATAGAGTTTTGAATTTCTTTTCATTGGTAGTTTATAGTCTTTCAAACTGGAATAATGTCACTAAATTTTTGGTTTGAGCAACTTTAAACATGACTTACAGGGAAGGGGTCCCATTAGGGCTTATTGTCCAAGAATTTCACAATATTTTTCATACCTGAATGATGGATTTTTATTTATATTTATTTTATTATTTTTGAATCCAAAACATGATATGGGTAAAGTATGTGAGGAGTGGTTGTAATAAATGTATCCAATATGATGTTGATAGGGTATACAATGGTAGGAAAATCCTCTAATAAGGTCAAATTTTCCTTTGGTTGAAAGGAATTTTTAGTGGGAAACTTATGAAATGCCAACCAGGGAATATTATGCATAGTCAGACAATGGTTTTCTTAGGCCACTAACCCCCCATTTATGATGGTTGGGTAATTTCATGGATATTTCAATTTTTCACAACCATGAAGGGTGTCTTGTAAAAGGAGTGATGTTTGAAAACTATGAGGTTATTTCTATCAGATTTTATTATGAATGGGATACTACTACCATATGAATTTTTATTGTGTAAAGGAGGGTTAAAACATGGTTATGTTTAATGTCCTACAACTAGAACATGTGTGGTGCATTTTTATATTTTACCGTCATGAAGTTCTGGGTTTAAGAATTAAAATTTATTTCCTTTGACTGAGTGATAAATGATTCGCCCCTTTCATGGTAATCTGACTTTGAATGTTCTATCATATTCATGAATGAAGAGTGAAAAAGTTGTAAATTGTAATTTGGGGGTTTTCTATGTCCAAGTAGTGATGTGGGAAGTAAAATTTATTTTAGGTGTATGGAGGTAGGAAAATCCTCTCCTGTAGAATAATTTTCCTTTGGTTCATTGTCCTCTTTTGAGGGACACTAATTCAAAGCCAACTGTGGCATAATATACATAGTAATATAAAGGTACCCCCTAGACATTGTCACTTCATTTTTGATGGATGTGGATGTTAATGGAGATTTGGAAATTTTTGGACACATTGTATGTTTTGTGAAATGAGAGTTTCTAAATTTTAGAGGGTCATTTAAAGTTTCAATTTAAATAGAATAAGTAGATATGTTCTCTCTGGTATATCCCAAACGTGTTAAAGATTTTTTCCCTTGATATGGCATGGTTGGAGACATGAGTTCTTAATGTCACTACATATTTTAGTGAAATGATAATAAATCCATTCATATTTCTGGGAGGTTTCCTATGTAGGTTTGACCTATGCTCAAGAAAAGCGACATATTTCATTAAATATGATCTCGTGAATGGGGTGACATTAATATTTTGATCTCTTACATATATCAATCACATTCATAGGCATATGGGGATATTGTTTTTCATTTTAAAACTTCCTATAAAGGTCTGACCCATACATATGAAAATTGGATGAATTTTAACTTAATAGTCAGACCTGAGATGTGGGGTTTGGGTGTCACTGTTCTTCATATGATGAATGGAATCAATAAATATATAGTTCTTAATATCATACAGTTTATTGTCATGTGACTACTAATTTGTTCATGTTGTTTTAATGTAATGAGGTTAAGATAACATGAGGTCATATTGTTTAAG
This sequence comes from Viscum album, assembly GCA_963277665.1. Taxonomy (NCBI): domain Eukaryota; kingdom Viridiplantae; phylum Streptophyta; class Magnoliopsida; order Santalales; family Viscaceae; genus Viscum; species Viscum album. The sequence goes on along the minus strand of OY728147.1, from coordinate 595,868,248 downwards.
GTCATACTACTCAGACCATTTTTCATAGAAACCATTATTATCTGGAGGCTAATCAGCCTAGTACATTATGACATGCTTTGGAAATAATTGGGAAATTAGGTTTAAACCATGATTCTAGGGACTCTCAAATTATGATAAATGGCATGGGACATGGAATCTATTAGTTAATTTAGATATTGAAAGTGCCACTCCCAAAAAAGAAATTTCTTTTGGTTGACATGCCTTTTTTTGGGAAACTTATGCAAATCCAACTACAGTATATTGTTAGTAGTCATAGAAAAGTTTCTCTATGAAAGTTTCCCTCCATTTTTATGGACAAGGAAGTTTATTAAGATCTAAAATTTCTCGGGGCATAGATTTTGATGAATGGAAGTGATGTGTATGAGCATGTAAGAAACATTCAGACTATGATTGTCTATGGATTTGGAAATTCCCTAAATAAATCTAACTCATAGGTATATGGGGGTCATATTTGTTTCCATGATAGATCCTTGAATGAGGAACCTAAAATTGAAATATCATGTATATATATATTATTTCATATAGGATATGTGGAATGTTTTCTCTTTTTCATTATTCTTTAGCTAGGACTAGGACATAAGGCCTAGGTGTCACTACATATCATGTTAAATGAGATTCAATGCATACGTAGTTTTTGGGGAACCACGTAGTTTAATATCATATGGTATAGACTTAAGTTCCCCGATGTGAAGATGGAATATTACTGATGGACCCAAGATCAAGAAATTAGGGCATTACTACGTATCCTATGATGGAAGGAATAAAACCACACATAGTTCCTAAAAACCAATGTTGTTTAGCGTCATGCGGGAAGGAAACATGATGTGAATTATGTAAGGTCTTGATACAATGAACATTGAAAAGCTTATTTATTATGTAATTTGGTGGTTATTTGGTGATTCATCTTCCAAAACTCCTAATCCCACACGAGTTGTGCTTGTTGTGAGGAAAAATGGGTGGAAAAGGTTTATCTACTACACAGAGGTTAGAGAATGAAGGATATAGGCACTTTGAATTTATGGTGGATGGACTAGGATGTGAAATTAAGCAATCACTATGTATCCTCTATGGATAATAATCAATTTATAAATATTTCTTGAGAAGGGTCTCCCTATACAAACCATACCCACACACATGGAGGAGGAATTGTTTTGGCTTATGGACCCTAGATTGGTATTTTGGGCATCACTACATATCTTGTGATAACAAGAATCAATCCACACACAGTTCTAGATGGAAAGAACCCCACGTAGTTCTATCACATACATATAGAGGTTCATTTTTATCCTTTTATGCACAGATCTTTCTCATGTGTGGTGAATCATTGATTGAAATTGTGCATCCTAAATTTTAATTTCATGCAATTAGGATGATGGTATGTTCCTTTTAAGGTCATGAATAAAGGACCAATAATGATAAATATTTTAACATCTTGCATCTAGGATGATGAAAGAATATTTTAATGTCATTTTTTTGGGATGAGTTCAATAGAATTTAATTTTGTTTTGTTTGGATGATGTCCTACATTTGTGGTTTACATCAAATAATTTTTTAGGAACCATGCATTGGTAGGAGATGTGATGGGTTGTCCATCCATCTAGATAAGGGAATAAGATCCATTGGAGAAGACTTTTAGTATGGTATAAGGTCCTTCCCATTTAGACTCTAACATTGGAGGTTTATTTTTTAATATCAGTTGATTTTTGAGGACCAACACCATCTCCCCTTTGAGGAGAGACTAGAGGCAAACCTTTTCGTAAAGTATTATGAAATTAGGTTTTGGTGAACTTCCATATGGTGTGAGGTATGAAATATTTTTCATTGAGTCACTCTAATTCATCTAGTTATTTCTTGGATTGATCATATATGGATAGATGGTCATAGATGAAAATTTAGAGTGAGGGGAATTGAACTTTAATAGGTAGGACCTCCGTCCCATATACTAATGAGTATAGGGTCGCTTGTGTGGTAGTGAGGGTCATGGTCTAGTAAGCCCACAAAGCATGGAGGAGCATATTCAACCAAGAATTACTATCCTTTTATACCATATTATGGAGTATATTGGATAGTTTTTTTTATTGAATTCCTCCATTTTTCTATTAGTTTCTACATGGTAGTAGGAAAAATGGTTAGACTTGATGTTATACTCCTGATATAGTTTTACCAATTTATAAGAATAGAAATTCGTGTCATTATTCATTAATATTGTATGAGGGACACTAAATCTCATGATGATATCGGCTTTCACGAAGCTTAAAATGTTCTTTTCTTTAATCTCTTTGAGGGGTACAAATTCTAACCATTTGGAAAAGAAGTCATTTTCTATGAGAATATACCTGAATTTCTTGTCCGTAACTGGGGGATATGGTCCCATGACTTCCATTCCCAATATGAAAAATTTCTAGGACTGATTTTTAGTGTGAAGTAACTCTTGGGGTTGGTGGATAAAGTTGGAATGAACATCGTAGGAATGAAATTTTTTGTTGAATTTAGTGAATTCCTATGTTACGGTGGTCCAGTAGTATCCAAGCCTTCAAATTGGATGATAATTCATGGATACTGATTATGGGAACCACATGATCTATTGTGTAATTCTTTTAGGATAGCAACAACATCTTCTCCATCAATTCTCGAGAGAAGGACACCATTAGGGATCCTCTTATAGAGGACCTTTTTTGATTTGCGCTATCATACAGAAGAAATTTAATTGCTAATATTCATATTTTATCCCTCTAAGTCTTATATAGTTTGGGTTATCCCTTTTAAAGATAGTATACAATGGATTTCAACAAGCCAGTGGTAGGATCTCATGGTTCAGGGATGAGGCTAATCTCACCAATTTCTTCCTTGTTGACTTAAGTGAATGATGACTATATTCAACAATGAATATTGTTGATGAATGTTTAATCCCAGTGTAGATTAGCTAGATATGTGGCTGGATTTTACAACACATCATCCCTAGAATTTTTTTTATCATGGTAAATGAGTCAATGTAATCTCTAAGGGGAACTCTCCCACTAGTCCCTAGATGTGGTTTATTAGGGGGATTAACTCATCCTTCTTAATAGCATACTCACCATGACCTTCTTGATAATTATTTCTGAATATCCTTTTATCTTAACATGTTTTTATTATACCTAATTCTACAACTATATAACTAAAATGAGAGCCTGATATTTTTCTTTATTGTTTGTGCGTCCCTCCGAAAAGAAAGAATTAGTAAAGAAGGAATTACTTTGCAGGAGATATGAGCATAAATCCAAGCCCCAATTTGTTGATCCAAGGGAATCCCATTCTCTTTCATGTATGTCTTCTAGATGCACTGTCAAAATGAATCTCCCATATAAATGGGGCCTCATGAATAGAGAATAAATTTTCATTGGGTAACTCAGTTTCCAATAAAATCATTTTTGAAGAAGGGTGCTCTGCTAGAAAATCTGTTGATTCATATCTTTGACCGATTTTTTAGGCACAAAATGAATTTCAAAGTGCGGCAGGATGAATTCCCACCATGACAGACATCTGGTCAACATCGTATGTTTGAGAATTTATTTGAGTGGGCTAATACGAGAGAGAAAATGTGACTTTTTATGGTATAGGTAGTGTATCTATTTTTGATACTACAATGATTAGTTCTGAACTACACTTCTCAATATCTGAATAATGAGTATCAGTATCAATAAGGATTTAGATGAGATAATAAAGAAGGTTTTTGCTACTGGTGTCATTATTTTGTGCAAGTAAGGCACCTTGTGATCACTATAATTGTCTCACATATAAAATAAGTAGATTTACTTCAATTGGTGGAATTATAACTAGAAGGATTAATATATATTTTTTAATACTATCAAATTCATCTTGAAAATAATTAGTCCACTAATAAATAACAACTTTTTTCAACAAAATAGTGAAGGGGAAAAAAATTTCCTACAAGGTTTTGTGTAAAGAAATGGGTGTTGGAAAAGTTTCCATGATTTCATCTCAAATAGTAGAGGTTTCGAGGAGGTGAAATGCCAAGGATATCCTTGTTATTCTTGAGATTGACTTTGATGCTAATATAGGGAGTAAAGGGAATAGAAACTTCTCTGAGGTAACACTAAAAGCACATTTCAGGGGGTTCATTGTCATACTGTGTGGTTTTAGGTTGTTGAACAAGGTTTTAAAATACTCCATGTGATCCATGAATTATAATAATTTAACTTCCAGTTCATCAACATAGAATTCATCAAACTTTCCTAGGAAGGGTTTGAAGATGCGATGCATGTCATGTTGATATTTAGCCCCAAAACTTTTCAAGCCAACGAGAATTACCTGATAGAAAAACAATCCCTGGGGGACCTGAAGGTGGATATCTCTTCATCATACTAGGAAAATTGGATTTTTTCTTGTATCCTAAATAAACATCCATGAAGGAGAGAGGTCAGTCCCCAATTTTTGTATAAATCAATAGTTTCATGATCAGGACTTGGGAATCATCTTCAGGGAATGGCGAATGAGATCTATAAAATTTATGTAGACTACAATTTTTTCATTCTTATTTTTAACAGGGACTATATTTTCTAGAAATTAGACATATTGGACCTCCCAAATGAATCTAGATATAAGTATCATGTCATCTTAAACCTCTATTTTTGCATCACGGGTCAGTTGTGTCCTTCTAGCTACATGATTATTACCCTGGTGCACTTTGGATATGCCCAAGAGGTGATTGGCCACCTTGAGATTGGGACCTGACATTTCTAGGTATTTCCATATGAATATATCTCTATAATTTCTTAATAAGTATGTATATACCTATTTTTCATCAGAATACATGACTTCACTAATCAAGGTCGGTCGTAGATCTTCTTATATACCCATATTTATTTCTCTAAGTTTGTCAATGGTTGTAGAGAAACCCTCATCAAATTTTGGAGGGGCATCCTTAAGGTCATCCTACTATTCTTCTTACACCTCTTATTCTTCTTATTTTTATGGGGAAACAAGTCTTGAGATGAGTTCTTTAGATTTTGGAGAGGAATAAATATCATGGTATTCAGCAGATGAAGTTACTTTTTCTCACCCAACAAATAATAGGAGATTTACTTAAAACTATAGGAAATATGGAGTGAGGTATGGGAGAGTGTCTTCATGCTATTTGGGTGATGATATGTCATCTTCCACCTCACTAGTTGAGGTGTGGAGTTCCTATAATTCTAAGTATGGATTGAAAGAATTTCCATTAGAAATTCCACCACTATCTCTGGAATCAAAATATTTTTCAATGTTGTTAAAACTAGTGGTCATGAAGGAAATCATGAGTACTGTTGAGAATGTATCAAAATATGGACTCATATGCTCACTCTGGTTTATTGGAATAATGAATTCTTCAAAAATATGTTTTAAGGGGTCATCAGATATCATATATAGGTCATTCAAGGCAGTGGCCCAATCAACACCATCGACCTAGGGTCATTTCCCTTTACCTTGGTAGAATCATGCATTGATGTAATGTGGTGTAGAGGATTTTGATGATGAATTATTATCATGAAACATCCAATTTTATCCATTAATGAAATATTTTATTCATTGATGGTATCTTGAGAGGATTTCCGCATGTTGATGTAACCAAGGCCTTCCCAGTAAGACATTAAAGGTCATTTTTTGTCGAATGACCATAAATATTGAGTTGGAAAGTATTTCTCCAAACTGAGTCTTGATAATAATTTGTCCCAATGGATTCTATTAATCTTTTTATAATCCCTTTAGGGTTATAAAAGAAGGTACATGGTTGTTTACATTACTGTCCAATCAGTAGAGTGTTCATTCTTGAATGAGATTTACTCTAGAGCAATTGCTAAGGAATTTTTTTTGGATATCAAAACCATTTATCCATATGGACACATATAAGGGTATGATGTATCATTGTATAATGGAATTGTCATCTCAATTTGTGAAGGAGATAAATATATTTAATTCCATAGTATTAGTATCTATCTGATAGACCTTGGCAGTTGCCACTTCAGTTTTAAACTTCTGTGGACTAAGCAATGCTTTTATGAGTGCTTCCCTGAGAACTTTTGATAAGATCAGGGCATCTAGTATTGATAGATTGTCCAAAAAAAGGCTAAATATTTTATCATTTCATACCTATTTTCGAAATATTATCACTTCTTGGCTTAGGGATTCTTTTCCATAGGCACTTTAGGGGTTTGAGTATGGGATGTAGATGGATCGACCCTTGAGATTGGAGATTGGGATACTCCTTATCGTTTTTTATTTGGTCAAGAAGGCCTTCCTACACAATTATGACAATTAGACACCTATTCCACTTCTAATTTATATTCTAGAATGATCAGGGTAGAGTGGATTCTAGTAGGTTTAGGTATATTTTCCTATTCCTTTTGGATTCACTAAAGGTCTATTTCACGAGATTCTTTGTCATTGAATGTATGAGCATGGGTGCAGCCATAGGTCTAGATTCTACCATGGATAAATCTTCACTGATATCCCTAGATCCTATGACCACTTCCTCCAGCTCCTCGATCACTAAAAAGTATGTATGGTTCATCGCCATACTGAATGTCAGAAAATGGATCCATTATTTGAATGACATTTATGGAATATATGATTAATTATTCATCTGATGAAACATTTTTCATGGGATGGATATTTATGGTGGTGTAGTTTGGCGGGGAGATGCATGTGTTTTCATATCTATGGGTGTGAAATAAAATATAGTCAATAATTACTTTTCTTTGACATGGTTTAGTCTCCTTTTGCTCACTACCTTCCTTTTTAGTCAAATTGATTTTTAGATGGTCAACTTTTAGAGGGTTGTGGGGATGAGGATGTTGGTCTTGTTGTTTCATGATAAGTTGGTGGAATAGTTAGTTCTTTAACTATTCCTATATAATACCATGAGTTCGGTTTATTTTCTTTTGAGTCATAAGAGTATCAAACTTTTATTCCCTCCTGCTAACAACTTCTTTCCACTCACCTCCTTCATCAATGGTAGTAGTGGAATCATACGCCACTTGTGTTGATGGCTTTCCTAGTTTTACATTTCCAGAATCTATCATTTTCTATATGAGTTATTTGAAGATGAATAATTATTGAATGACGTGTCCCAGTAACTTATGAAAGGGAAAATAATATGCCCAACCATTGAGACCCACTTCATCAGCACTTTTCAGCTATGGTAAAATGAGAAAATCAGATTCCATAGTGGCTATAAAATTGTCACAAACAATATCACATTGTAATTAGTAGTATTTATTCCTTAATTACTTGATTTTATTTTTCCTAGATTACCTTCACTCATCCGGTCGAGGATGGGGTTTCTGTTTACTTCCAAGGGTGATGCAAAATACAGTGTAGGTTTGGGGGATGGAGTAGGTGCGACTACATGATTAAGTGTGATAGATCCAGCATACTCCTTTCATACTCTTTTCCCCAAGACCATTGGAGTTATCTGAGAGTTGAACGTAATATTATTTATAAAGAATTAAATTATTTGAGTAGTGGTGGAGAAATAATGGAACTCCCTTTTGTATTTAATTAGGATGAGTGGAATTCATAGCCCATCTCAGATTTTATCAACGCTTAGGGAATGCTTATCCCAGGGGAGAAGACAGTTTAGGGAATAGGTCAACCCTTTCAATCTAGAAATGAAATATGAGAATCTCTCATTCTATCACTATTTTCAATTTGAGAGGTCACTAAGTGTTGTATTATGTAGTGTTGATCTAATCTAGAAGAAAAACTACTGACATAGGTATTCCCATCCCATGATTGACTGAGTAGAAATACTAGTGTACCATATGAAGGCTGGCCCCTTTAGGGTTCATATGAAACATATAATTATCAATGATTATTTTTTTTCTTTTCATTTATCATCATGATATCACAATGGTATGCATAATGGGTTATATGTTTTTCTAGTTCATCCATGCCGTTGAATACTAGGAGAACATGACTCCTAAAATTTGGCGTTAGTGGGGTGTCACTCACCCAATCGGGGTAAGGTTTCCATTTCGGCTATATTGGTGCACCCTTCTCCTCTATGACTTCCAATCAAGCTTCTAATAACTTGCTGGTTTTGATAATACCACAATGAGTGCTTTTTAGAATCTATGTTTGGGCCAGTGTTGTGATGGGAATAATTTTTTGTGATGGTTCCACTATTATTTTAGGTGGATAACTAGATAGGTATATCTTATGAGGATTTTTCTAAACCTATTCCTACATTTTTCCTTAAAGGATTGAAATTGTGATATTTATCCATGACCGGTTCAATGTGAATAGATGGTCCTAGAACTGAGTTGGGTGGATTTCCTAGCTTTTCTAGGATGAGGACTTGTCGTTGAGGTTCACATATTGGGAGTGCATAATTAGAATCTTCCTATAGAGAATATTTGGTAGGAAGGCTACCTTTTCATAGCTTAGCATTGATTCTCCTCAACTCTTTCATTTCTTCTTCTTACCAAGGGAATATTTCTTCAATCCTAAGGTTCTCTTCCTCATTGGGAGGAGGAGATGGGTGATCCCCAACCTTATTTGTATTCTTCTCCATGGTAGAGATTTGCTGAGGATCTAGTAGAGGATTGATTAGGGTAACACCCAAATTCAAGGAGATCCTCTGGTTTTGAGTTCGAACACCTTCATTCTCAATGTGGATTAGATTTTGAGAAGAACTATAATATAATAAATCATCTATATCTACAACATTTTTGGAGTGGTCCATAGGGTTGACATGCATAATGAATTGTGGATTTTTTATTGGATACCGAATGTTATGATAGTTGTTTGTATCCTTTATTGGATATATTCCTTCTATTATAGGATATCATTCAAACTTCTTGGTGAAGGGTGATATAGAGGCACCCTTTATACAGCATACTGATACATTTCCTTTCTAATGAAAATGTGTTGCAAGACTGAATAGGATGGGAGACATCTGTAATTTTATTATTTCTTAAATGAGAAAAGACTTATTTCCATCGAGTGGGTGGTCAATGTAAAAATTCCCTTGGACCTATAGGATGGAATTTCTCTTATTCACTTTTCATCATGTCTCGATCCAAATTTTTTGTTCTTACTAGGGTATTTTGTGTTAAAAATTCCTCATGCCTTGTGAGTTGGGGATAATTCCATACTATGATGGTTTCTTCTATTGTCCCTAATTTCATTATCTCATACATTCTTGTTCAAAATTGATCCATACATGGTATCAAACCAGAACACAAACTACTTACGTCCAAATACATTATGAGTTATTTATGATTGGCTTATATTAAGAGAGTATCCCACTGAATGTTCTGAGTTTCCTGGTTTAGATTTTTCTTGATGGATTTCTCTCATCGGGTCTCATGGTTTTGAGAGTTACTCATGGCCAATTCTTATTTGGTGCACTACCTTTTCTGAGCAAGGATTTCACTTTATTTTTTCCTTGAAAAAATGAAACTACATGACCCCATTTCTAGTGGGTTCTATTGAATGGGGCATAATGTAAAATTAAAAACTCCATGATCCCCCCATCGCTAGATATAAATGTGAGGCAAGAAATTAACTATTAAATAATGAAAATTATATAGTGAATTGACGTATATTAGTTGGAGATATTTCTACCACCTATCTGATTGTAGTAATTTTACAGATAGATGGTATTCCAGAATGATTTTATGATGAAGATATATCAATTTTTTGACATGGTATACTTACAAATTGTAGGGAAAGGATTTTGTGTTTAGATGGTGGAGGGTTGTCTAAATATTAAGATGAACTTTATGTATTCATTATCTTGAAAAATTCCTTGGTATTTCAGACTGAGAATTGGATGAGGGACAAAAAGTAATGGGAATTTAAAACATGGCCAATTTTATTATCCTGAGAAACATATCCCTTTGTTCTTATCCCAGAGAGTCCACTACATTCTTTACGTAAAAAGGAAATTTCTTGACTATTTTGTCACGAGACATGAAGCTAGTCAAGGTCTTATTGTATGTGAATGTTTGGGTGGTGGCTTTAAGGATGAGTGTTGTCTCAGACCATTTATTGATTGAGAAAGAATACCACTTGTTCATGATATGGTATCAGACATGTCTATTCCAATCTTTCCAAGTTCCTCTGAATATGAGGGATTCCTCACAGTTGACTCAGTAAGGGGAGGAACTTTTTCTGACATGAAATTTTACTACGTGGAAAACCTTCGCAACAAATTCAATCATGAAGAGGGCTATAATCCATTATTGATTCTTGAATGTAGGGATAATTTCTATAGTATATTCTCTATGGAGGAACATCAGGGAATATGTCAGCAAGGGGGGAGCTTCATTCTATTTTATGTCACTACAGAGAGAACCATCATAGTGAATGCCACCATGGTGATGACTTCCAACAAAGCTTGATGCCTGAATGATGGGAGAATTTATGTAGCATATACCCTAGGGAGGACCATCATGGTGGATGATATAAAGGGTAGTACCTTCATACTATTGGATCTTATATCCATAAGTAGGGTTATCGTGAGACTCATCAAAAGATATTTTATGATGATTGATCAGTTAGTTTCCATGAAGGGAGCCTTTGTTGTTGATTCTTTGAGGAGGACCTTTAGATACGTTGGTAATAATGCTGCTGGGATGCCCCCCAAAAAAAATACAATTACTTCGGTAATTTTTTAATGGATAAATAGGATCCTAATCCATATTTGATAGATTTTTGATGGCTTCCAAACATCGGCTTCCAACAGAGCAGTGTTATGAATCTGATCTTCATTTTTTATCTTCTTTCGTGTAATTAATTTTTGGGAGATCTCTTATAAGAAATTGGGGCCTCTTTTAGTGGGTGAAGAATTTCATATATTTTTTCTTATTCGAGTGGCTCCCATGGTGTTGCTGGATACACCGACTATCTACTTGATTTTTTTTAGGGATATATGTTTTCTCTAATGAAACCACCGAAATGGACCAGTTTCCCCGAGTGGGAACAAGTGTTATTTTTGTTCCTACTATCTATTTATCATGGGATATTACTAATTAACCTCATATAAGGGAGCAGGGAAGAATTTATTCTTTATAGTGGCCACCTTATTTTGTGGGTGAGCCACCCCACTTGGGGAGATGAGGTAGTGGGCCTAAATCCTTACTATTTCCATAGATGTGATTACATCATGAAAAGTTTGTAGAATATGGTCAGTGATTGATATCTAATCTTTCATCATTGATATGATGTGTTGAGATAAGTCTTTTTTATAAATGATTATATATTCCCATTGTTGATATTATAGGAAGAATATATACCTACTTCGGTCATCCATTTGTTTCTAGTGGGTACTGACAGTTCCCCTATGTGCAATCAGAGGTATAGATATAACCCTAATTTATAGTTGGGATACTATATTTGTTTAACTAATTTACATCATGTTTTATTCATGGGATTGATATTAACAAGAAATAATTTTCATCTTTTCATTAGTTTCCATTATATTTGTCTGATGGGCTTGATGTGAATCTGCATGAATTTTCATTTTCTTGTATTTGGTTTCAATCATATTTGACTGATGGGATTGATATAGGTGATCATGAATATACATATGCTCATGGGTTTTATTTTTATTTGACTGATGGGCTTTATCTATATTTTTAGGAACATCAATCTACCTATAATTTTCCACTATATTTGCATGGTGGGTTTGGAGAGCAGTAGCATGGATATGAATGTTCTCTTAGCTAGCCACCATATCTGATTGATAGGATTAATTATTAGAAATGAGATTGATGTTATTTTCTTGATTACATTATCTTCATTCTTTTTGGGCCTTCCTGGGGATCTGGTTCCACTAGACTTTAGCAGGAACTCATGAGGTTGTATCCCCTTCGTAATGAGGATGTTGGGTTGTGCAGTATTGGTGGTGACGATTTCTTATAGGGGCCCTTCATGGGAACCCTTATACTGTAGGGATGAAGTAATTAGGGAACAATCCATTACCCATTCCAACATAAGTTAGGAACTCATTATCATGCTATGGGGAAAACCTCTTTCAACGGCTGGATATGGCAAGTGGGGCTGTCTAGTTCTTCATGGTTGACCATCACTGGGTTGAAACAAGCATTTGTGAGAGCTGGTGAGATTCCATTGGTTTGAATGGATCTCTATAGATTGTCAACAATATATGTGAAATTTATAGTAAAAACAACCTCTTCAAAGTAGAATCTTATGACCACACACTTAATTGACGATCTTTATTAGACCTCTTCCATTTTGGATGTGAAAGGGGCCTGAAGTGGGGTAAAACCACCACCTTTATTAAGGATTCACATTGGGTTCACCATTTTGTTTCCGATGAAGATTGGTTTGGGTGAGGAATTAAATTGTCTAACAAGGACTAGGTATCATATCCTTTTTTATCTTGTGAATTAGGTGTCGTAGTTATGTCTTTCACCATATGTTTACCATTTTTTTCCCTCAGAAAATTGTATATGCCCAAGCTAATTGATTTCAATGGGTTAAATGGTTTGAAATCGTTGATTTCAGGTTCAAAATATTTGAATGGTCTCCAATAGGTTTTTTCAAGGAGAAAAATATTCCCAAAGGCTCTCACATTCATGATTCATGGACCTACATTCCAAAGGTATGTGTTCATTGGGTAATTTGGGCAATGACACTTATGAACTCACGATGGTTAGTAGAATGGGAATATAGGCTCATCTTACCCTTTGGGGGGGGGGGGGTGGTAACAATTTCCTATTATTAGACACTATTATAGACTTAAGATATGGTCATGAACCCTTGGTTTATTCCCAAATTTTCATATATGGATTACCCTAAAGAAATGATCCATTCTGACTATGCGTGGGTTCATAGTAATATTTATTTATCTGAGGTTCTCAATCAATTGATGTATATGTATGTATCCGAGTCTCTCCACCAATGGTAACATTTTATGTAATGATCAGATATTATTTGGTTGTTTATTAGGATGAAACTTGTTTTAAGACACGTTGTGTGGTGCTCGTGATTTTACTTTCATCCAGGGGGTGGGAGTTGTTTTGATGTTGGGATAGAACCCAGAAGATGGGCTTACTACATATACTTATGATAGGAACCAAAACCCAAGTAGTTTGGTGCCACTTAACTAGACACATAACCTTTTATGGTCATGTGATGAGTACCCAACCATGCAGTTTAATGTCATGAAGTAAGAATGTCAAGGAGAGAGGTTCCTAGTGAGTGGATGTTGTGGGACTTATGTCGAAGAAGCCCAAGGGAAAAAAAGTGATATGGTCTCCTGGGTGTCGGTATATCCTTCCAAGGATATAGTTCAGAGGATATATATGTGGATGTTGGGTTTGGACATGAGGGAGGCCTCTTCCATATCCCATTTAGTTGGGAATCAAAGACCACGTAGTTTAGTAGGATTGGTACTTACACCATATAGGAGGCTCAATTGATATTTGGGATCATGTGGATGTCATGAATTCCAATAACCTCTAAGACTATGTGAGTCATGCTCAGTGTGAGAAACAAGAGGGAGTAGTATATCTGAAGATCACATGATCCATTCTATCTGATGATATACTAGTTTTTGTAGATGAAATGGAAAGGGAAGGGGATTAAAATGTTCTTGTCTCTCCTTTAATTTTTTAAATAGGATTGTCACATATGGTGATCTATCTAGCTAACTCTTGGGTGGAGGTGAAGATGAGAAATGTTTCGCCACCCAAAATAAAGGTTATGGTTTAACTCATGAAGAGTGCCCTAAAATTGGTTCTATGGGGTCCTTATTCCTTAAAAATGGGAAATAAAAGAATGACCCTTTACATCACCACACAGAACAGAGAGATTTATGTGAACACCCCAAGGTTGGAACCCTCGTTAACCTGATAATTTCAACCCATGTTCATTCTAATGGCCTACTCTATCACTGGGTTCATCCACGTGACTTCACTTACTATGGGTATATAAACTCGAAAGGACAAGCTGATGTTCCTAGTTATCATATCATTCATGTTAGGTGCCTTTGTAAGGGGCCTTGGCCTAATGAAATTGGACTAGTTCTTGGAGGGCCAACATGGGGACCAATGATATGAAAAAGGAAAATGATGGGAGCTAGAGAATAGAAGGCCTAAGTAATCCCCATTCCACACAGAATGTTCTTGTTTAGGATGGGGTTTCCACCGCATAGCATGTTTCCACGCGAGTGAGGGTACCATCCATGTAGAGTTATGCTATGAGGAATTGGGTTCCTCACACATAGCACTTGGATACGTGTTATGGTGTTCTTATTACATAGGTATTTTCTACGTGGTGTCGAGATCACACCTTGCAGCGATTTTCATTACAGGGCAGGGTTTCACCCACCTAGCTCTTGGTTATACAGGATGCTTATCTGGGAACGAGCTATCAATTTTTTACATCACATGATTTGGTTCACAAAGGTGTTTGAGATCATAGACCACCATATGATTTGTTATTTCGTCCTAATGTGGAGAATTTTACCTACTAGGAATCGTCGATGGGATTTCATTTTCAGGGTGCCTCATCATTTTCTTTGGATATCTTCAGTTCATGCATCAAGGTGTCACTTCTTATCTTTTTTATCCACATCGAGTTCAATTTATAGAGGAATGAAGGAACATGGTACTGGCATGGTTATTTTTCCATGGTGGACCTTGGGACTTCTTTTATAGGATCCCATAGAGGATTCCCCAGCCCGCAAACAAATCGATTGGTAGGGATGTCGTTCATGAAAGGGGTTCATCATTTGCGAGGGAGGAAATCACTACTTCATCCCTGAAAAAGACTTTGTTTCATTTTGGATATCCAATGGTACTACTTTGTCCCATGAATTATTTAGTTCATGATAAATATTCATTCATGGGGGGAGGAAATCACTACCTTAGTCCCGCAAATAACTATGCTTTTTTGGGGGATTGGTGGCTCAGTTTCCATTCCAAAAACTAATTTTTTTTTCTGGTGATTCACAAAGTAGAAGATCTCCATGCAAAGTGGTGGTCTGTGAAGGTATTTGTGATTTGTGGTCGTGTCCCCTTTAAATATTTTCTTTAATATTCTTATGTGTTTCCTTTCTACCCTTTTCCCAATTAATGGAATAATCTCTATCCTATTTTCAGAGATTCGAGGACCCAACAATCCCTAAAAATGTTAAATAAACCTTAAAACATGTAAACCCTAAAAATCCCTAAAAATATTAACAAAGCTGTAAAAAATTTCAAAAACCCTTGAAAACACTAAAACCATAAAAACCGAAAAAACACTTGAAAACCCTAAAAAATTAAAATAGCTCAAAAACACTATTAACCCTAAAAATCCAAAAAAAAAACACTAAATCACATAAAACCCCTAAAAAGCATAAAAGTCACTAAAACTCCTAAAAACCCAAAAATACCCTAAGAACCCAAAAAGCCCAAATAATTCCCTGATAACCATAAAACCCATAAAAATTATAAAACCCTCAAAAGACCCTAAATACCCCAAATCCCAAAAATACCTTAAATAACCCTATAAAACATAAAAGACCCTAAAATCCCTTCAAAAACTAAAAACCGTAAAACCCCAAAAAACCCTAAAACCCCTAAAAACCATTAGATCCCCCAAAATCCCAAAACACCGTAAACCCTTTTAAAACCCAAAAACACATAAAAATCCTAAATAATTCCTAAAAAAACCCAAAATCCCATTAAAACCCTAAAAACTCTAAAACATCCTAAAAACGTTGTACCCCTTAGAAACACATGAAAAACTAAAAACCCAAAATACCCCAAAAAATGCAAAAAAAAATATGAAAACCCGAAAACACTTGAAAACCTTAAAAACACTTAAAAATCCATAAAAGTCCTAAAACCCCTCATAACACTAAATACCCGAAAAAACCCTAAAACTGCCAGAAAACTCAAGAGAAACCTAAAAATTCTAAAAAATAAAAAAGAAAGACTAAAAATCTAGAAAAGACCCTAATACACCTAAAAAGTCCCGAAAACACCCTAAAAACCTAAAAACTCCTAAAAAATCCAAACTCTCTTAAAAATCCAAAAAACATCGAAACCCTTAAAAACCATAAAAAACCATAAAAACACTAATAAACCAAAAAATCCATAAAATAACATAAAACCCTAAAAGATCCTAAGAGACCATAAAACACCAAAAAAGACCCTAAAATCCCTAAACTATTAAAAAGCCTAAAACCAAAAAAACTAAAAAAACCCACTTAAAACCCAAAAATCCCTAAAACATTAAAAACACAAACACCTAAAAACAGTTCAAAGCCCCTAAAAACAATTAAAACACTTAAATCCCATAAATGCTTTAGAATTATTTAAAACACCCCAAAACCCTAAAAAACACAAAAAATCTGACAAATTCCTAATGACACTAAAAACCTTAAAAACCCTAAAGATCCTAAAAACCAATAAAATGAACCAGAACCCCTAAAAGGACCTAAACCCCTGATTCCATAAAAACCCTAAATGTACCTAAAAACCATAAAAACATTAATACCATAAAAACCATAAAAATAAAAAAACCAATTTAGATACACTAAAGACCCTTAAAACTCTATAAAACCCTAAAATACCATAAGAACCCTTTAAACCCCTAAAATACTCTAAAAATCCCTAAAATCCTAAATGACCCAAAAATACCCAATAAACACTAAAAGAGTCTAAAACCCATAAAAACAGTAAAGGAACCTACAAACCCTAAAAGGTCGTAGAAGACCCTAAAACCCTTAAATCCTTAAGGACCCTAAGAACCCTGAAAAACCCAAAAAAATTTAAAAGACCCCAAAATCCTAAAAAGACCATAAAAGACTCTAAAAACCCTAAAAACCATTAAAACAAAAAAATACACTAAAACCCCAAAAAACATTAATATTCCTAAAACCATAAAAAATAGAAAAAAATACTAAAACACTAGAAATCCAAAAAACCATAAAACGACTAAAATCCTATGAAATCCTAAAAACCCTGACAACACTAAAAAAACCATAAAAACAAAGAAACCCTAAAACCCATTAAAATCCTAAAAAACATTAAAAACCCTCTAACCCCCAAAAACCATGAAAATAACAAAAAATATTGAAAACCTAAATTAACAATAATAAACAATAAAAACCCAAAAAAATGAAGAAATAAAAACCCAAAAATACCTTCAAACCCCTAAAAGGCCCTAAAAACTAATACCCGTAAAAATCCTAAAATCCAAAATGAATCTAAAAAACTAAAAAGAAATAAAAATCCCATAAAAACTCAAACAACCCTAAAAATACCCAAAACCTATAAAAACCCCTAAAATCTATAAAACCCCCTTAAGAACCCCAAAACCCTAATAATAAAGCCCAAAAAATCCTAAACATACATAAAAACCCAAAAAACCAAAAACCCAAAAACTGAAAAATACACTAAAAACCCTTAAACACCTTTAATCCCCTAAACATCCCAAAACAAATAAAATCCGTAAAAATAATTAGTACACAAAAAACAAAAAAAAATTCAAAAAACCCATTAAACATAAAGTAGGCTAAAAACCCTAAATACACTAAACCCCATTAAAATCCCTAAAACACCTAAAAACCATAAAAACCCTTTAAACCCCTAAAAGACCCCTAAAACCTTATAATATCTTAAAAGACTATAAACTTCCACTCAATGACCCAAAAGACATAAAACACTAAAAAACATTAAAAACCTAACAAAATCATGAAAACCCATAAAACCCTAACAACTAAACAAACTCTAAAAACCATAAAACCCATAAATCCCCTAAATCCTCTTCGAACACTATACCCCAAAAAATCCTTATCAAATCCTAAAAACACCGAAAAACCTCTAAATCCCTTAAAAATCATTAAATCACAAAAAAACCCTAAAGACAAAAAAACACTAAAACCCTAAAAACCCCATGAAACCATGAGAATTGTTAAAAGACCATAAAATCCCAAAAAAGAATCTAAAATCCTTAAATACCATAAAATATCTTAAACCCATAAAAAGACTCTAAAATCATAATAAAATAAAAGAACCCAGACACAATATAATTCCCTAAAAACCTTAAAAGAGCATAAAAACATCAAAATTACCTAACAAACCTAAAAACCCCAAAAACTAAAAAAATCCTAAAAACACTAAAAATCCTTGAAAACCCAAAAAATCGTTAAAAACCCTAAAACTCCTAAACCCTTAAAACCAACTAAAACCCATTAATTATTGATGAAACATTCAAAGCACTAGAAAAATATTAAAAATATTTAAAACCCCAAAACTCTAACAACCTTAAAAACTCTTAAGAAAAGCAAAAAATAATCTAAAAACCCATAAATCCCCTTAAAACCATATAAAACCCTAAAAATGAAAAATCATTAAAAACCCTAGAACTCCCACAAAAACCTTAAACCCCTACAAACTTTAAAAGAGCCGTGAAACCATAAATAAGAGTAAAAGAATCCTACAAACCCCTAAACCCTAAAACCCCGAAGAACCTAAAAACCATAAAACCTCTAAAAACCACAAAACTCCCTAAAATCCATTAATCCTTAAAAAATATAAAAAACCCATAAAACATAAAAACATAGAAAACCTTAAAAATTATTAAAGACACTAAAAACATCTAAACCCTACACTAAAAGCTACTAATACCATAAAATAACTTAAAAACATTAAAATTCCCTAAGAACCCAAAGAACACATAAAATGCCCTAAAATATTTTTAAAACTTTAAAAGACCCTGTAAACCCTTAAATACTACAAAAACCCTTAATACACAAAAAACCCAAAAACTCAAAAAAGCTTTAAAACCCCATAAAACCCCGTAAAACCCCTTAAACCCATAAAAAACTCTGAAACCCCATATAACCCTAAATAAATCCCAAAATCGGAAAAATAACCCTAAAAACCGTAACAACCCTAATTACCCTGAAAACCATAAAATCCCCTAAAACCCAAAATAAAATAAATATCACTAAAAAACATAAACCCCTTTAAAAATCAAAAATACTTATAAACATTAAAACCTCCTAAAAACCTAAAAACCCCTTAAAATAATAAAAACCATTAAACCCATTAACACCCTAAAATTTATAAAAAACAAAAATCCCTTAGAACCATAAATATCGTAAAAAACCATAAAACCATAAAAACCCATAAAACACATAAGAAAAAATTAAAACCCTAAACCCATTCAAAATCCTATAAAACCCTAAAACCTAAAAACCCTAAAAAACTCTAAAACCCCTAAAACTCTAAAAACTCCTAAAAAAACAAAAAAAAATACAAAACAACCCTAAAACCCTTAAAAACACTTTAAACCAACTAAAACCCTAAAAAACTGGACAACCATAAAAAAATCTAAAAGACTCCAAAACCGCTTAAAATCTTAATGAAAATATTAAATTACCCTAAAACCCTTAATTTACCTAAAACCCTAATGACCAAAAACCATAAAAAACCATAAAACGATAAAACCCCAAAAAACCCTAATAAAACCCTAAAACCCCTAAAAACACTAAAAACCCCTAAAACCCTCTAAAACCTTAAAAACCGAAAACCAACATAAATATTATAAAACCCTAAAATGATCTAAACAATTCTTTAAAAGAAAAAAATAAAAAAACACTTAAAATAGTAAAACCCTATAAAAACATAGACTTCCCTAAAAGTCCCTAAAACAAACTACAAATCATAAACATCCAAAAATATATAAAACCCCTAAAACCCCTAAAAATCCCTAAAAACCAAAAAACTTCTTTAAGACACTAAAAACCATTATAAACCCTTATAAACCCTAAAACCCCTAAAACCCTCAAAATAACATTAAAATAACTAAAACCCAAAAAATCTAAAAAACCTGAGAAAAACCTAAAAACATAAAAAAATATATCGAAAAAAAAACATATTAAAAAATCCAAAACCCATAAAACCATTTAGAACCGTAAAAACTCTTAAAATAACTAAAATCCCAAAAAAACTTTTTACTACCCTAAAAACAAAATAGCAAAAAAAAAACTTCAAAAATCCAATAATCATTATAAAATCCTTGAAGGACCTTACCCCCCACCCCCAAACCCAGAAAACCCTAATAACCTAGAAGCATAAAAACCCCATAATTGCTAAAAATTCATTTTAAAATTCCAAAACCCTAAAAACCATAAAAACCATAAAAACCCCAAAATCCCTAAAAATATAAAAAAGACTAGGAGTCCCTAAAACCCCAAAAAACCCAAAAAACCCTAAAAGACCCCAAAACACACTAAAAACACCCTAATAACCCAATAACACCCTAAAACTAAAAAAAGCAAAAGACTCCAAAAACCATACAAACCCTAAAAGACACTAAAAATACTTTGAAAATAATAAAAGGTCCTAAAATACACTTAAAACACATAAAGGTATCTAAATACCCTAAAAACCCAAAGGAACCTAAAATCCCAAAAGGGACCTAAAACCCATAAAATACTCTAAAGAACACTAAAAATACTTAAAACTATAAAGGATTCCAAAAATAATTTTGAAGAAACTAAATAACCCTATAAACCCCTAAAAACACCAAAGGAAATCCAAATCCTGAAAAACCCTAAAGAAGAAAAAACCTCTAAAAATATAATAAAATACCCAAAAACCCAACAAATCCCTAAAATCTAAAAATATTGAAAAAGCCTAAAACCTCTAAAAAACTAAAAAAATATTAAAAATCATATAACCGCTTAAAACCATAAAAACCACCTAAAAATAATTAAAACACATAAAAACAAAAACACCTAAAACCCCTAAAACCAGAAAAATTCTATAAAACCCTAAGAAACCTAAAAAACCCCCAAAACCAATAATATATTAAGGTCCTAAAAATCCAACAAAAACCATAAAACCAACAAAAAAAAACTAAAATTTCTAAAACCATAAGATCTCCTAAAAACCCATTCCATGTACCCTATATCATAAAACCAAAACCCTATACCTCAAACCCAATACCCAAGACCCAAGACCCTAAACCCTATCCCAACACCCTTGACCCTAAACCCCAAACCCTATACCCTAAACCCTATAACATATATCCTGAACCCTAAACCCCACACCATTAACCTAATACCCTACACCCAAAATGCTAAACCTTGAACCCTATACCCTATACCATAAAACCTAAACCCTAAACCCTAAACACTACACAAAAAATGTGAAACCCTATACCTAAAACACTTTACCCAACACCTTAAACCCTAAACCCTACACTATACTCCCAAAACCCTAAACCATAAATCCCAAACCTTACACCCAACACCTAAAACCGTAAACCCTATGCCCTAATAATTATACACAACAACCTAAACCCTACAACCTAATCCTTAAACCCTACATTCTAAACACTATCCCTACACACTGTACCATATACCGTAGACCCTTGATCATATACCTTACACACAAAACCCAAAACTCTCCACCCAAAACCCTATACCATACACCCTAAACACTAAGCCCCAAGCCCAAAACTCGATACAATACACCTTAAACCATAGACCTTGTATACTAAAATCTAAACCCTACACCACAAACCCCATTCCTTGCACCCAAAAACCAAAAATCTATACCCTAAAACCTATACCCTGCACCGTAATCCCTTAACTATATACCCTAAACCATATAACCTACACCCTAAAGCTCAAAATATACACCATATACCACATACCCTACACCATACACCCAAAAACATACTACCTAAACCCTATATCCTACTCTATAAACCCTAAACCCTACACACCCTACACCCTAAAATCTACATGCTAAACCATATACCCTTCACCATAAGCCCTGATCCATACACAGTAAACCCTAAACCCTATACCTTAAACCATATACCATGCACCATAAACCTTAAACCCCACACCTTATTCCCTTTAACCTATACCCTAAACCCTAAATCCAACACCCAAAACACAATACCATGAACCTAAAACCCATACCTTTAAACCCTATTACCAACACCATAAACCCTAAACCCTACACTCTAAACCCTATACCCTACACCCTAAAACCTAAACCCAAAACCCTAAAACAAATACCATATAACCTACCCTAAACCTTATACCATACTCCCTAAACCCAAAACCTTATAGAGAAACCCCCATAACCTACACCCTAAATCTTAAATACTATAACCTAAGCCCAATACCATACACCCTGAACTTTAAAACCTACACCCTAAACACTTTAACATACACCCGAAACCTTAAACCCTACACCCCAAACCTTCTAGCCTACACCCTAAACCCTTTATCCTAAACCTTAAACCTTATACCCTACACCCTAAACACCATACCTTACACCATAAAACCTAAAACCAAAAAACCCTAAAACAACCCTAAAATCATTAAAAATATGAAAAAACCCAAAAACCCATAAGAAAACCTCAAAATCCTAAAAACCCTAAAACCTGAAAAAAATTACTAAAAACATTGAAAACTATAAAACCCCTAAAAAATAAAAACCCTAAGAGAACCCAAACCCCCAAGAAATCCTTCAAAACATTAAAAAACCTAAAAACCGTAGAAAGCCTTAAAAATCCAAGAAACCCTACAAAACCCTAAAAATGAAGTAAACCTTCAAACCCAAAATAACTCTTAAAACCCCTAATAGACACCACAAAACCCTAGAATCCCTAAAAATATGACAAACCTCTGATAAACATTAAAAACTCTTCAAATTCAAAAACAACCTCAAAACCCCACAAAACCCAAAAAACCACTAAAATTCCTAAAAGAACCTAAAAACCCCAAAAGTTCCCCAAAACCCAAAATGAACCCTAAAACACTAAAATACCCCAAAGTTCAATAAAACCCCTTGAAACCCCTAAAAACCTAATAACACCTAAAAAACTTCAAAACCTGTATAACTCTATAAAATCCTAAAAAATCAGAAAAAAACAAAACCGCCCAAAAAAACATAAAATCCCTAAATCCCTAAAATCCCTAAAACCCCTGAAATTGAATAAAAGTCGCAAAATCCAATAAAAACTAAAATGAAACTAAAACACATAAAACCCTAAAAACCTAAAAACCCTAAAATACCCTAAATACATAAATTCCTAAAATACCCATAAAGATCCTAAAAACCCTATAATCCAAAAAAACCCAAATACACCAAAAAACCCCAAAATTCTAAAACCCTTAAAGCCCCCTAAAAAATACCTTCCAACCCCCTAAAAAATAAAAAGAACTATAAAAACCCTAAAACCCCTAAAAACCTTTAAAATACCTAGAAAAATCTAAAAAAACCCAAAATATCATTCAACCCCATAAAAAACTAAAAACCCCATAAAAACGTAAAACAACTAAATACCATAAATACCCTTAAGAGGATAAAAAATCAAAAAACACTAAAATAACACAAAACACTTAAGAACACTAAAAGCACTAAAAGATCTAAAAAATCCTAAAATCTCATAAAACCAGTAAAAGACCCTAAAACCCGTAAAGACATAAAGGACCCTAAACCCCCTAAAAACCCTAAAAGATCTTAAAACACTAAAAATCATAAAAGACTCTAATTGAACCTAAACCCTCTAAACATCCCTAAAACAACATAAAAATTCAGAAAAACCTTAAAACACTAAAATAGCTAAAAAAAATTAAGACCAATAAACTCTAAAACCCCCTAAAATATCCAAAGACAATCATAATAACCATAAAAATCCATGAAAACACCTAAAAACACTAAAAAATCCTAAAAACAAAACAACCCTAAAAAACCATAATCCCATAATATCACTTTGAACACCATAAAATCCCTTAACGTCCAAAACAAACTTAAAAACATTACAATACCCTAAAAAACTAAAACCCATTAAACTCATAAAGAACCTGAAAACCCTAAAATCCCCTAATCCCCCTAAGACAAAAACACCCCATAAATCCGTAAAACAAAAAACCACCTAAATATAAATAAAATACATTACATACCCTAGAAACCCTAAAAACAAAAAAAAATTAAACCCAAAGTGAATCCTAAAAACCCTATACGATCCTAAAATTGATAAACCCCCTAAAAGACCATAAAAACCCTAAAACCGTAAAAAATCCATACAAAACCTTAAAACCATAAAATCCCCTAGAACACTGAAAACCCCCTAAAAACCCAAAAACACCATTAAATATTATAAAACCCCTAAAAGACCATAAAAACCCTAAAACACCATGAAAACCCAAAAGGTTGTTAATTATTTTAATAACCATTAGAATCCCAAAACCCCTAAAAGAAAGAAATATATCTAAAAACCTATAAAGCATAAATTTCTAAAAAACTATAGGACACTAAAAACTGAAAAATAAAACCTTAAGGGCTTTTAAATCCGTAAAAACCTCTAAAAGACCCCAAATATCCTAAAATATTCTAAATATTACTGAAAACATTTGAAACCCCTAAAAACTATACATGTTCGTAAAACACATTAAACCCCTTAAAATTATTAAAACACCTAAAAAATAAATCCCCTAAGAGACCACAAAAGAACTTAAAAGACATTAAAACGCCCTAACCCCCCTAAAAACCTTAAAACCCATAAGACCCTAAAAAATAAAAAAATATAAAAAACTATAAAATCCCTACAAACATAAAAAAAATCCTAAAACCCCTAAAACACTAAAAACATTTTTAAACCCTAAAAATATTAAAACCCTAAAAACCTTAAAAACACAAAACAACATAAAAACCCAACAAAATATAAAATCCCATAAAGATTAAAAAAACCTAAATTCAATAAAACCCCCCGAAACCCAAAACCCATAAAATCCCTAAAAGACTAAAAACCCAAAAACCCAAAAAACTATAAAACCCAGGAAACAATCCTTATAAAACATAAACACCCAACAAACCACTAAAACCATAAAAACCCATAAAAACTAATTAAACTGAAATAACCCCTTTAATGTACCAAAAAACACAACCCCCCCCCCAAACCC
Source organism: Viscum album (assembly GCA_963277665.1). Lineage (NCBI taxonomy): Eukaryota > Viridiplantae > Streptophyta > Magnoliopsida > Santalales > Viscaceae > Viscum > Viscum album. The sequence continues at coordinate 595,843,284 of OY728147.1, read as the reverse complement.
TAAAACAACCTAACACCCCAAAAAAACAGAAAAACACATAAAAATAATTAAAACCCAAAAAAACACTAAAACCCCAAAAAAACCTAAAAAACATAAAAAACTCAAAAAACCTTAAACCCTACAACCAAACCCTACACACCAAACTGTTTAACATACACCCTAAACCTTAGACCCTCAACCCTAAACCCTAAACCCTAAACCCTAAACCCAAAACCTGATATCCCTAACCCAAAAACATACACCCTAAACATTATAACCTACACTGTAAACTGCAAACACTAAAACCTAGACCTTAAACCCTATTCCCTACACCTTAAACCATAAACCATAATCCCTAAAACCTAAACCCTAAACAATAAATTGTAAAAACCATAAAATCCCTAAAAACCACAAAATAATATAAAAACTAGGAATGAAAAAAACCATAAAAACCCTAAAAATTTAAAATACCTTAAAAACACTTAAAAATATTGGAAGACCCTAAAATACACTAAAAACCATAAAAAAATATAAATCCATGATATACCCATAAAGACCGTAAAACCCTTAAATATATAAAAGACCCTGAAACTCCTAAAAACCCAAAAAAATCCTAAAACCATAAAAACACTAAAAACACTAAATTGGGTGCATAAAGACAATTTGTATAATTGTTCTTCTCCTTATAAAACCTCTAAAACCTTATTTTCTAACAGATTATAATTTTGGGCTTTGAAGGATGTTCGATTTCCAATCAAGAGATATTATTAAGTGATCCTTCATCTATGAACTTGTGGTAGGTGGTCAACATGTTATATCCCATAGTATTTATGTTTAATACATGTGTATATGGTTTCCCCTTTTTGCTGTTGTGTTGCACATTTGAACAAATGATAAATTCAGTGTGTAAATGATGTTGGATTCTTTGAAGTTGATTAGACTGGGACTATGGTCACCCATGGGGTGTTTCACTTCATTGAACCTGTGAATTAAGTTTTTAAATGATAAATTGAAGGGTTTTGAGATTAAACTAATTATAATTTTGTTAAGAATGTTGGAATGGAATAAAGGGGTGTTTTCATTGACCTAAATAAGTCAAATGAGTTATGTTTTGTAAATTGGTAAATGTGAAAAATGATTAAAGAGGTTTTACTATATGGTTAATTGGATTTAAAGGGGTCATAAATGGTTGTAATGGTGCTTGAAGAGGGAAATTGACTAAAAATAGAAATAGTGAATATATTGAATGTAATGATCCATGGAATTGTGATAAATGAAATGGTTAACATGATTTTCCTTTGTTTGATAAAAAGTTTAATTATGTTGAGCCTTTAAAAATGAGAATAAATGGATTACTGGGATGTTGGAATGATTCTCATCTCTCTTAGGCTGGACAGACTGATGCTCAAGGATCCCCTGTACACCGTATGTTTCTAATGAAGGATTGTAACCCTTGAATCCAAGGGTATGAACATAGAATTCCATAATATGGTTGGGATGGTCAGACATGTCAATTTGAGTCCTGATTGGAAACTTTGACTAATTCTCCTTGATTTACAATTAGCGACCACTTTGACACATGGTTCTGATGATCAATATTGGGATGAAGTAGGTTTGAAGTGTATGTGTCACACTGAAAACTAATATTATGTGTGGTTAATTTAAATAATATTAAATAAGTAAATATATTCTATCCATCTCCTTGAATTTCATAATTCTGTTTCAACAATCATTGTTACAAAAACCCTAAAAACCTAAAATACCACTAAACCCCATAAAAATACTAAAAACCTTAAAAATACCCTACAACCCTAAAAAACCTAAAACCATAAAAATACCATAAAATTGTAATACCCCAGATTTTTGAGGGACCTTTTTATGAATAAATAAAATTTTCATTGATTTCATGAAATGATCTATGTCAAACATTCCTTTCACATGGAACTGACTCGACATACATTACACCCAACACCGAATTGGCTTACATTACACGCAACAACGACCTTTCAACATTTAACGCAACACTGAGTTTCTAAAATTAATTTTTTTAAAAATAAGAATTTATTTTAAAAAAATAAACTTCATTTTTTAATTTATAATGTTTAAATTTTAATAGGGTGAATTTTTGGTATTTTTCTAAGAAACATCATTTTTTTATGAATAGTGAAATATTGAATTTTAATTAAATATTTTTTTATATAATTTATTTATAATTTAAAATTATATTTTTAATTGGTTTTAAATTTCAATTAGATCATAATTTTATCAATTAATCTAATTTTTTTCATTAGAATCAATTACACTTTTCCATTTGGTATAAAAACTTAACATACTTTTAGATGTTTTTTACGCTAAAAGCTCGCAGTGTAGTCCCATCAGTGAGATTAAATTTTAATTAATTTATTCACGTTCTGTGATTGGAATTTGAAAAAATTGATTCCATATTTATAATCATAATAATTTATAATTTCTAATAACATCAAATTAGTTTTTTCGCAGAAAATATTATTGAAAGAAATAAGAAGTAGTTACAACAATTAAGGTCAAATTGGGCTTAATAAGGGACTAAACATTAATATTATGGGCCAAAATGACCTAGACACTTCTAAGAGATCAATTTTATGGCCATATGTGGACACTATACTGCTTTTTATCTACATTGGACCATTATTGTATCCCATTTAAATGTTAAAAACGTGGGTGGGATTTCTTTTCCAAAAATTCACAAGAGTGCCACTCCACCTCCACTATAAAAAGGCCTCCTCTCCTCCCACTTCCTCACACCTCTCAAGACAAATTTTCTTGAACAATATCTATGAAAATATCTCCTTAGAATATATGCATTATTTCTTTAATGCTCCCTTTTGTAATAAATTATTCCATGGAATCCCTTTGATGAAAACCAAAAGGTGTTACCTAAAGAAGAGGTAACATCCTCCCTCAAGATCCTTTAATTTATTTTCTATCTGCACCACCTCAAATAAATTTATTCCGTAATTTATCAATTTAATAAAGTGTTTGTATATTAATTATTTAGCCTTAACTTACACACACTTCCATCTAATGGGTAACGAATGTACCATTTATTTGTACGGTGAACTACCGCCTCACGAAACAACGATTGATCTTCCTTCCTTTACCACATCTTTTGGTGGGAATCATGATGGAAAATATGTTTACATATAATATATATTATATTTATTAGGTATTTATAATTATTTAATTATTTTATAACACATACTTTTATACATTTCATTTTTTGAAAAAATGATAATTTTGTTTGAGGAAGTGTGGACTACCACCCCTGAAAGCGATGCGATTCATTCACACACTTCATTGAATGCATTAAGGTTGTGTTAAGTGAACTTATATTACATATATAACTTGATAATTATAATTTAATGATATTATATACATATATACATATATTTTATTTACTCTCTTTCTTTCAATAATGACAATTAAAAGGAAACAACAGTCATTTGTACATACGACCTACCATCTCCATGAACAGTGTATTTCATTTCATACATATATATTCTATAGATTATTATAAATCAAATATACTGAATATAAATTATATTTATATCATCTTTTACATTGTTTAAATCATGATATTATTATAAGGACCAATGATATATCAAATTAACACACAGGCGAAGAACAATGTAGATATTAGCCGAAGTGAAACCTAAACATAGAATTGTTAACAAGAGGATCATATAAGGTCATAATCAGACCATATATGGTGTTATTTATACTAATATTCTTCTATAAAATATGTATAATAAACATTCATCTATTATACATAAATCTTGTATGATCATAAAGATATTAAGACACAATGTAAGGGGATTTCTAGTGTCACTTGTATTTTAGTGAGATTTACACCTTATTAACCACTCATGTCTTTTACGTGGTGATTATACTACCCATGAATATATTATATTATTTTTATACTCAATTTTATGGGTATTTAAATATCTATTTGATTATATCTCTTTCATGTGCTTTATGTTTCATTATTTTCCAAATAATTAATGTAGTTTTGTCTCAATTTGCCTTCAATGATACACATTCCATGAACATTAAGAACAATGTTTTCAAAGATGATTTGTTTATCTCATTTTCAAGGAAAAATGATTTTTTAAAATTATTTTTTTCAATAATCCTTTATATGTTTTCAAATTATTTTCAAATAAATGGTTTTAAAATTTTTTTCAAATATTTATTTTTTAAGATAAATGGTTTTCAATTTTTTTTAATATTCTTTAATAATTTTTAATAAAAATTATTTTTGAAAACTTTTTCAAGATCTATTTTTATGTTTTCAAAGAAATTTTTGTCCAAAATATTTTCAAATCTATCTTTATAATTTTTCATGTTTTTTTCAAGAAAATAGTTTTGAAAAGTTCATTCATTTTAAAGATCCATTTTCAAATAAGGAAGGATATTTTCCTCATTTTTTTAAAAATATCATTCCAAGAAATTTTCCATCTAAGATAACATCTGTTGATGTTACTCATTCTATTCTGCGAAATGATGCAAATGTTCCATTCATATTGTTTCTTGAGTGGTTTATGTTTTTATGGAATGATTCTTATGACCCTGGTTACTCTTCCATGGGGTATATGCTCTTGAAACCAGAATATTATATTGGGTTATGATTTGATGAAATGATTAAGAAAGATATCTATTTTTCATGGGTTATTATTTTATTAAATGTTAATTATTACCATATAATTTCATGGGCTATGATTTTTTTATAGAATCTATCTCTTTTTAGGGGTCATGATATGATGAAATTTTTATTGTCTTGTGGAACATGTATAAATGATTTTATTATGATATTGATGGGACCTATATATCCCTCTAATGAGTTGGGTAAAGATTTATATCTCATGATATAATTATAGGAATCATGTCAATAGGCTTGATCCACTATGGGAAGATGGGTAAACATGATATCTTACAAGGAAAGGATTGTGACTGAGGATGGTAGTGTGTCCCACCGAGTAGGTGTAGTCACCATAAAGATCAAAGATGGGGAAACTCAATCCATAATGGAAATATGAGGAAACATGATCCCTTAAAAGGAAAGGACTATGACTAAACATAGTGGTGTGTCCCTCCTAGTAGGTTTATTTCCCATGAAGTTTTTGGATAAGTTCTAGATATGTGTCTTGAATTATATGGAATGATTTCACATGTTTATATATTCCACAATTCCATGTCTTATTATAGTGATATGATTTCATGACATATGTTATTTATTTCCTTATAATTTATGTATGAATTTACAGGATTCATGTTTCTAATCTTATGATATGTAGGGTATGATGCTCTAATGTTATGATCATGTTATCATACCCATATGATCATTTTTATTATACATGTCTCCCTTATTTACCCTTAATGAGCATCTGATATCTCATTTTTTATGTTTCCTTCCCTAGGTTATGAAGATATTTATTATCTCTGATGTTTCTGAGAAGGGTGATAGTCACGAAGAACCCAATGAGAGATATTGTATCTCACTTATGTAAAAATTATTATGTTTCCATGTTTCCAAAGGCACTACACATGCATAGTCTTTGGGTGTCTGTTAGTATAATGTATTATGTATTCCGTAAAATCTATGAAATGTTAATGTATGAAAATTGAGGGTTTCTATAGTGGGCATTATAAAACAGTTATATTTAACCGTTGTAAAATAGGATGATAAAACCTTAGTGGGAACCATAAGGACATGTATAAGGGTATGTCAAGGATAAGAAAAAGTATTGGAAAATGTCTTAGAATTTTTCTAAAGGATATAGTGAGTGGTTTCCAAGAAATAAATCTCTATTTGGATACTACAAGTGGATGTGGCTCTAGTAAAGATGTAACTAGTAGTAAAAACTCTAACAATGTGTTTCAGACCAGACATAGCATTACCTGTTACGTGATAAAAGGAATTGTTGCACACCTACTTTGACACTCCCAAGGGATATACTTTTGTAATTCATAAACTCTTCATGAACCATCATAGAGGATTTAAATAGAAGTTGGATCTGATTAACCTAGGATAAACATAAGGTGTCATATATCAAGGATGGTTTCATAATTTAGACAACCTATTAGTGAGTTTCATGATTACGTGGTTCCTCAATATGACAACTATTTCATAGTCTCTATTTTTTGGTTTTATTCAATTGCTGGAACCCAAAGGAATTAGATTAATGGTTATTTTAATGGAAAATGCAATGATTTTCCTCTTGAGAAATAAAATTATATGGGATTATGAATGAAAATCACATTTCTATTCTCACTCAAATTTCCCAGGCTACGAATCATGGTAGACTCTCAAATGAGTGATAAAGGGAACAAAATTTTGTTGAGTCCATCATGAGGAAACATCCACCTTCTTTCAGTAGGACTTCTGATCCAATTGTTTTTTAACACTGGATCAGTATGACTAAAAGAAAATTCTATGTTTTGTAGTGTTAGGATCATGATAAATTCATTCTAGTTGTTTACCAATTAAAAGGTAATTTGGACGAGTGTTGTAATCTAATCAAGAATATGAGGAATCAAGATGAGATTGAATCTATGGTTTGGTATGGGTTTCAGAACTTATTCATCAATAAGTACTTTCCTAACATTCTTCATATGAAGATTGAAAATGAGTTCCTTGAGTTGAAGTAAAAGGATGATGAATCCATCAATATCTATGAGGATAATTTCACAAGACTTCCAAAATACAATTCTAGAATTATAATCCAACCCGAAAGTAAAGTTGATAGGTTCTTCATTGGATTAATGCCAAGTCTTAGAAGGGAATTGTGCATAATAGACTTTAGTAAATATGAATAGATTTTATGTTGTGCAATCAAAGTTTAAATATAAGTTGTATTTATATATCAATCTAATTGTTTTAACAATAATAGGAAGATGGAGTTAAAAGGCAAATATAAAAACCATGAAGAGAAGAAGATGAGAATTCCTTTATGCTTTATGTGTGGATATAAGAATGGATGGAACTACCTTAAAATTCCTAATAACTATTTTACGTGAATATGGGATGTCCATCTGACAATTAATTTCCACACTAATGGGAATAAGTTGGCCAATGAAGTACATAGAGGAAAATCTACACAAAATGCGCCTCGCACACTACAATGCTTTATGTGTAAAGATAATGGGAATTCTTCTCACCAGTTCCCAAACCTAAGGGTTGGTGATGATGATTGGGATTATCATCCTCTTAAACCAAGGAACAAGTGTAAATATCCTTCAATATCTATTTCTAAAAAGGGGTGAAATAATGATGTGGTGAAAGGTACACTTACCATCCACTCTAAAACATCTAATGTCTTATTTGATTCTTGATATACTCACTATGTCACATCTAAATAATTTCTTAAGGTTATTAAATTTCCACCAAAATTATTTTATACAGAATTAGTAGTGAAAAACCCTAATGGTACGATTATTGTATCCCAGGTCTATGATTCCTCTCTTTTTGACTTTTATGGGAATATGATTCCTATAAATTTTGGCATTCTTCAGTTGGTTGAATTTGATGTCATCTTAAGCTTGGATTAGATTTATCTACATAAATCCCAAACCAATTTTCAAGAAAGGGAAGTTAAATTTAATATTTCAAAAGACTCCAATGATCATCCATAAATGCGATGATAAGTATAAACTTCATGTGGAGATTAAATCCAGTGTATGGGTCTTCATCCCCATTCAGAAGGGCTATTTATCTCAAATGGTTGGTGAGAAAATCAATATTTATGATATTCATATTGTTCAAGAATTTTTGGTTGACTTTAAGGAATAGTTACCAAGAATTCCACCAAAACATGAATTTGAGTTCTTGATAGAACTCATAATCAGTTCCACCCCAATTTCAAAGACTCCCTATAGAATGACCTTGATTAAGTTGTACTATTTGAAGAAAAAACTAAAAGAAAACCTTGATAAGGGATTCATTCATCCATGTGTGTCACCTTGTATTGAACCTATTATTTTCGTGAAAATTAAATATAGATAAATGTGACTATAAATTTATTATCATGAGTTGAACAAGATCACAATCAAGAATAAGTATCCCCTTCCTTATATTGATGACTTTCTTGATCAACTGCACGAATCTCAATACTCTTCTAAGATGGATCTTCATTAGGGATATCATCAATTGAGAGTCAAGAAGTAAGATATACCCAAGATGATATTTTGTACAATGTATGAACACTATGAATATATATTGATGCCTTTTGGTCTTACTAATTCCCCTTTTATCTTCATGGATTTGATAAATATAGTCTTTAGATATTACCTCAATATCATTGTGGTAGTCTTTATAGATGATATTCTTATTTATTCAAAGAGAAATGAAGATAATTAATATCACTTGATAATTTTGATAAAGACCATAAGGAAGGAGAAATTTTATGAAGAATTTGAAAAGTGTGAATTTTTGGTGCAAAAGGTTTCATTTTTGGGACATATAATCTCAAGAGAGGGTATTGTAATAGAGCCATTAGATATGGAGGCTATTGAATGTTGGACTAGACTAACAACAATCTCTAAAATACATAGTTTTCTTGATTTAGTTGGATATTATCAATGGTTTGTGGGGAATTGATCATGACTATCCAATCCCCTGAAAAAGTTAACTTGAAAGGCTGTCATGTTCCTTTAGACCGATGAATGTGAGAAAAATTTTAAGGAACTCAAGAGATGGCTAGTCAATGAAACTATGATTACATTACCCTATAGTGTAGTAGGGTTTGTAATATATAGTGACGCATCCTAGAAGGGATTGGTATGTGTTATTTTTGTAGAATAACATGGTTATATCTTATGTCTTGAAAAAGTTGAATATTCATGAGAAATATTACCCAACTCAAGATTTGGAGTTATCAGTAGTAATTTTTTCATTAAGATATGGATGAATTATCTTTATGGAGAAAAGTGTGATATATATAAAGATCATAAAAGTATAATATATATATTCACACATAAGTATTTGAATATGTTCAAGAGAATATGTTTAGAGTTGATAAAGGATTATGAATTCTCAATACATTACCACCCTGGGAAAAAGAACAAGGTGGCTAATGATTTCAGTTAGAATATTCATGCTACCTTATCCATGATGAGGATCACTAAATATCTAATATTTCTATATTTCCAAAGGATGGATCTAGAAATCCTTAAGGAAGGGGGAAAATCTTATCTTTATCAAATGAATGTTCAACCCTCTATTCAATTGAATATTAAAGAGGTAAAAAATAAAGTTTTATAGCTTCAAAAGAATGTTATAAATTCACTTGAGTTTAACCTTTATCAAGATTAGATGATAATGGTTAGTAACCATGTATGTGTTCCTTCCATACCAAATTTGGAGAAGGAGAAATTTGAGGAATATCATTGTTCTTCATTATCTATTCATTCTAGAACTATGAAGATGTATGAGGATTTGAATGAATAATTCTTGTGGGAAAGAATGAAGAGAGATATCATAGAGTTTGTATATCAGTGTTTGGTATTCCAAGAAGTTAATGCTAAAGGAAAACAGTTTGAAGGGATGTTTCATCCATTACCCATATCAGAATGGAAATGGGAGAACATCACTGTGGATTTTTTCATTAGAATACACAAAACATCTAAATATTTTAATCCTATATGGGTGGTAGTCAATCACCTAAAAAAGTCAGCACACTTCATTTCTATTAAAGAAGGCTTCTCTTTAGATCAGCTTTCCTAGAAATATATTAAGGAAGTGGTAAAGTTTTATGAAGTACCACATTCCATTATAACAAATCAGGATATGAGGTTTACCTTATTATTCTGGAGAAGTCTTCAGAAAGGACCTGATAGGGAATTGATTTTTATCATTGCTTATCATTCTCATAAAAATGGATAGTATGAAAGAACAATTCAAACCATAAAGGATATGTTGAGATCATATTCTCTAGATTTCAAATCTGGTTGGGATTAACATATTACTCTGGTAGAGTTTTCTAAAAAAGATAGGTTTCACTCAATAATTCATATGAAATTGTATGAATACCTATATTTTAATAAATATATATCTCCATCATGTTGGTAAAAGTTATAGAAATAAATCTATTTGGTCCGGATATCACTGAATAAATGGTTGAGAAGGTTAGAACCATTCAAAAACATATCAAAGCATCTCAAAGTCTGCAGAAAAGATATTCTGTTAAAAGATGGTGTGACCTAGATTTGAGATTGGTGAGAATTTATTTTTATGAATCTCTCCTTTAAATAAAGTTATGAGGTTTGGAAAAAAGGGAAACTATTCCCTAGGTATATCAGGCCCTTGGAAATTCAAGATCGTATCGGGACGGTAGGCTATCTTTTTGAACTTAATCTAATTTTATCTCAATTCCTTGATGTCATCCATGTATCCCTCCTAAGTAAGTACATATCTGACCCTTCACATGTACTAAACTTGGAGGTCATACTACTGGAGCATGATCTTTCTTAGGAGGAACAATGAGTTGAAATTTTAGATTGTAAAGATAATGTTCTACAAAACAAGACCACTCACCCTGGTCAAAGTTTGGTGGAGAAATCACTAGTTAGGGGAAGATACATGGGAACATGATTATATTGTTAAGAATAATTATCCTCATTTCTTTTTACCCAAATGATGAATTTTGAGGCTGGAATTCATTTTATGGGTGGTAGAATGTAACACCCCATGTTTTTATGGACGTTTTTTTTCAAATGAATTAATTTTAATTGATGTTTTATAATGAAAAAAGTAAAAAATTCATTTTATAAGGAAATTAATAAATTTACATTACCTACATCACTGACTTTGCGTATGTTGCATGCAACACCAACTTGATGTACATTACACACAAAAATGAGTTTCTTAAAAATATTGTTATAACTATTTAAATGAGATAACTAACCTAGGAATTAAACATAGTAATATGAATATTAATAACTACTCTTAAAATATTTTTATAATGTTTTTATAAAATATATAATATTAATAGTTAAAGATATAATATTTTGTATTTACTTATATGTTTATAATATTATTTTCTAATTAAACTGCTTTTCATGTCCTTCTATGAAAAATAATAAAATTAATTTTAGACACATTTAAAAATTTAATTTGATATAATAAAATTAATTTTTGAATTTGTAAATTTAAAATTAACTTAGGGTGAATTATTTGGATTTTTTTGAGGAACATCATTTTTGGATGAATAGTGAATATTGCGGAATTTTAATTCAAAACTTCTTTGTCATCTAATTTATTTATAATATTGAATTATATTTTAAATTGGTTTAATGTTTAATTATATAATTTTTTTATTATTTAATACAATTAAGGCCATTAGAATCAATTTCACTTTGAAATTAGCTATAAAAACATAGCAAACTTTTGGATGTTTTGCTTTAAAAACGTGATGTGTTGTCCCATCAGTGGGATTAAATTAAAATTGATTTATCCTACTTCTATGATTGAAATTTTTAAAAATAGATTCCACCTGTAGAATTAGAATAATTTATAATTTCTAATAATCACAACTTAGTTTTTTTACCATACATATTAGTGAATGTAATTATAATTAATTACAATGATTAAGGTAAATTTATGATTAATAAGGGACTAAACATTAATATTAAGGGCCCAAATGTCTTATAAATTTGTAAAAGAGGCCTTGGATGGAAATATTCTTACCCTATACTCAAAATTTTCTACCTTTTACCATTATTTTATCCACTTTTGATGAAAAAACGTGGGTGAAATTCCTTTTCCAAAAATTTACATTATTGCAACTAATCCTCCACTATAAAAATGCCTTCTCTTATCCGAAATTTTTACACATCTCAAGAAACAATAGCTAGAACAAAATCATAGAAAATAGATCCTCAAAATCCATCCATTCTTTCTTGAAGCCTCATTTTGGGTATAAATAAATCCGTGGAATCCCTTTGGTGAAAACCAAAAGGAGTTAACCAAATAAGACGTAACATCCTTCCTCAAGCTCCTTTCTATTATTTTCTTTCTCCACCATCAAAAATATACATATTTCATGATCATATTAATAAAAAATATATAATCAATATACTGAGATTTTTTTATATTATGTGGTTGACCAAAAATTACACACACATTAAACTAATGGGTAACAAAAGTAGCGTTTATGTGTATGTCGAACTACCACCTCACAAAACATTGATTGTTCATTCTTCCATTAACACCTATGATGGTGGGAATAATGATTGAAACTATATTAATATATTATATATATGATATTTATTATGTATTTATAATTCTTTAATTCTTTTATAACACATATATTTATACTTTACATTTTGTTTAAATATGATAATTTCATTTGAGGAAGTGTCGACTACCGCCCCCTCAAAACGATGTGACTCATTCACACACTACATGGAATCTTTTTAGGATTTTATTGTGAACATAAATGATATATATAACAGGATAATTCTAATTTAAATATATTATATTCATATAAAAATATATGTTATTTACTCTCTTTCTTTCAATAATGAAAATTAAAGAGGAACAACGTTCATACGTACGAACGACCAACCGTATCTATGAAGAATTTATTCCATTTCACACATCCATATTATATATATTATTATAATACACTTATAATGAATATAAATGATATTTATATAATATTTTACATTATTGAAACCATAATATAAGTATTAGGAAAATATGTATGGAAACTTAACACACATGTGAAGAACAAAGTGGATATTACACTAAAGTGAAACCTTAGCATAGAACTTTTACAAAGAGGGTTATATAAGGTTATAATCAAACAATGTATTGTATTTGATATAATAATATTATTATTTAAAAATATTTATTACAAACATAAATTTATTATATAGTAATCTTGTATGAGCATTAAGAGAGTCAAGACACAATGTAAGGGGATTTCTAGACTAACTTTTATTTCTGTTAGATTTACAATATATTCACAACTCATCTCTTTTCTGTAGTGATTATACTTCCCATGAATATATTCTATGATTTTTATCCTTGATTTAATGGGTATTTAAATATCCATTTTATGGTCTATCATTCATGGGGTTTATGATTCAAGGTTTACCAAATTAGTAAAGAAGTTTTGTCACAATTTTCCATCATTGAGACACATGCCATTTACATCAAGAACCATGTTTTCAAAAATGTTTTCAAAGATGATTTCTTAAGATCATTTTCAAGGTAAAATAATTTTTAATTTTTTTTAGTTTTCAAACATCCTTTATATATTTATAGTTTATTTTTAAATAAATGTTTTAAAAAAGTCAATATTTGTTTTTTAAAAAGAAATGGGTTTCAAAATGTTTTCAATATTATTTTATATGTTTTTAATGAAAATTGTTTTCAAAATATTTTCATGATATATTTATAATTTTTAAATGAAAAAGGTTTCCAAAATTATTCAAAATAATTTTTTATATGTTTTCAAGTTTATTTTCAAGAAAATGGTTTTCAAAATGTTTTATGTTTTAAAGATCCATTTTCAAAGAAGAAATGATATTTACCTTCAATAATGTTTTCAAAATATCCTTCCAAGTTATTTTCCATATAAGATAACATTAATTGATGTTACTCATTCATTTCTATGAAATTATAAAGAGGTTTCATTCATATTCTATATTTAGTGGTTTATGTTTTAATGGAGTGATGCTTATGACCCCCGTTTCTCTTCCTCATGTTATATGCTTTTGAAACCCACTTCTTTTCAAGAGTTGTTATTTGATGAAATTATTACGAAACCTATATATTTTCCATAGGTTATGATGTGAATAAATTTTAATGATACCCATTTTATTTCATGGACAATGATTTTCTGTTTATATAACCCATCTCTTTTTATGGGACATGATATGATGTAATTTTTATTATCCTGTGGTACATGTATGAATGATTTTATTATGAGATTGGTGGGACCAATATCCCACTCCAATGAATTTGGTAAATATTTATATCTCATGATATTATTATGGGAATCAAGTCGATGGGATTTATCCACTATGGGAAGATGGGGTAACCCAATCCCTTTAAAGGAAATGATCGCGACTGGGGATGGCGATGTGCCCCACCCAGTAGGTGTAGTCACCATGAAGATGGAAGATGGGGAAATAAATCCATTATGGGAAGATGGGGGAACCTGATACCTTACAAAGAAAGGAATTCTATTGGGGATGGTGGTGTGTCCAACCTAGTAGGTGTAATTCCCAGGAAGTTCCTTGATAATTTCTAGCTATGCACCTTAATTTTTAGGGAATGATATCACATTTTTATGTATTCAACAATTCCAGGTATTATTCTTATGGTATTATTTCATGGATTATGTTATTTATTTTCTTATGATTCATGTCTTTTGAACTGATAATATTTATTCCATGATTCATATTTTTGATCTTATGATATGCAGGGTATGATCTTCTAATTTTAGGATCAAGTTATCATACCCATATCCTAATGTTATGATTACTTGTATCTCTTGTTTACCATCATTGTGCATCTAATCTCACCCATTTTTATGTTTCATTCCCTATGTTATGACGATATGTATTATGTTGTATGTTTCTAATAGGTTTTCTAGTCATGAAGAACCTAGTGGGAGATATGGTATATCACTTTTCTACCATTATTTATGTTTCCATGTTTCCAAAGGCACTGGACTAGTATGGCCTTTGGGTGTCTGTTTGTATAATGATTTAAGTATTCCAAAAAATTATGAAATTTTAATATATGAAAATATAGGGTCACTATAAAACCCATAAAATACTAAAAACCCATAAAATAATTAGAACCCAAAAATAATAATAACACTAAAAACCCCTAGAAACACTAAAACCACTACAACACCTAAAGATCCTAAAAAACCCCAAAAACCATAAAAGCCCTTAAAACCATAAAACCCCTAATAACCCTAATACTCATAAAAACCATAAAAATCCTTATAGTGTAAAACATCTAAAGACCCTAAAAGACCTATACACCACTTAAAATCCAAAAAACAAACTAAACCACCCAAAAATACTAAAAACACTAAAAACACTAAAAACCCCTAAAAATATCTCAAAAAAACTAAAACCCATGAATAACCCTAAAACCCATAAAAACCATAAAAACTAAAAAAAACACCTACAGACCCTAAAACCCCATAAAAACCCTTGAAACCTCTAAAACTACTCAAAACATCTAAAAATCCTAAAAAGACATAAAACCACTTAAACCCCTATAAAATCCCTAAAAATCCCTAAATACCCTAGAAAACCTCAAACTACTTAAAACCCATTAAAAACACTTTAAAGACCATAAAAACCATAAAAATACCCAAATAAAAAAAATTCCCTTAAATAAAATCAATAATTATAAAACCAAAAAAGACTCTACAAACCCATACAACCCTAACCCCCCCCCCCCCCACACACACACACTAAAACTCCTGAAAACCCCTTTAATAAACTTCCAAGACCCTATATTACCAAAAACCCTAAAATAACCTAAAAACTCATAAATGAAACAAAAAAATACTGAGAAAACTCTTAAACACCCTAAAATACCATAAACACCCCTAAAAGACTCTCAAAACATCAAAAACATTAAAGGTCCCAAAAACCCCTAAAAACAATCAAATACCCCAAAACCCCTAAAAATCCTAATGGACCCAAAAACCCTAATAAATCATAAAAGACACTAAAGACCCTAAAAAATATAAAAGGACCCTAAAACCCCCAAAAATATGAAAAAGCCTAAAAACATTAAAAGGCCTTTAAATACCATAAAAAAATATATGTCTAAAAAATATAAAATAACTTAAAATACCATAAAACCTCCCAAAAACAATATGAAACCCTAAAACCGTTAAATCCATAATAACTCAAAAAACCTTAAAAACAATAAAAAAACTAAAAAACGTTAAGTGAATATAAAAAATATTAAACCCTGAAAACCCTAAAAAACCCTAAAACCCATTATAAACATAAAAACCACAAAAAATACTAAAACATTCAAAACCCTAAAATACCCCTAAAACCATAACACCACAAAAATTCTAAAAAAACAAAAAAAAATTCTAAAAACCTAAAAATTCCAAAAAAACATAAAACCACTAAAAAAACTTGGAAAATTTGAAAATACCTTGAAACCCCTAAAATAACCCATTACCCAAAAAACATAATGAAACCTAGAAACCCTAAATAACCATAAAAACCTAAAACACCCCTCAATAGATGGTAAAACCCCCAAAAAATCCATAAGTCCCTAAAACCCCAAAAAATCCCTAAAAAACTCAAATATCATAAAGAATCTAAGTCCCCTAAAAGTCACTAAAACCCAGAAAAGACCCTAGAAAACCCCAAAAATCCCATAAAACCCTAAAACCATTAAAACCCTAAAATTCACCCAAAAAATTTTAAAATCCTGAAAAGAATAAATATATTAAAACCCAAAAACCATAAAAATGGTAAAAAACCCTAAATACTCAAAACCGCCAATATAACCATCATATTTCCAAAAAAAAAAATTCTAAAAGACCATAAACAAACACTAAAATACCCATATATACCCTACAAACCCTAATAAAATTAAAGTCCATAAAAATCATAAAAATTGTAAAACCATGAAAAACTCGGTAAAACACTAAAAACCCTAAAAATCGTAAAAAACCTTATAAAACCCTAAAAACCACTAATCCCTAAAAATACCAAAAAACCCTGAAAAAACTTAAAGTTATTAAATACCCTAAAACCCCTAAAACCCGTAAGAGACCCACAAAACCCCTAAAAGAGCCTAAAACCATTAAAAGTATCTAAAAACCCTATAATACCCTAAAACCCAAAAAAGTTCATAAACACCTTAAAACGCTAAATACCCTAAAACCCCTAATAGAATCTAAATAACCTAAAAGAGTAAAAAAACCCCTAAAATACCCTAAAACCCCTAAACACCCAAAAACCCTAAAACACTAAAAGCCCCTAGAAACCCTAAAACCCATTGAAATCCTAAAAACCCTAAAACCCATTAAAACCACTAAAACCCATAAAACCCTATATCCTATAAAAAACATAAAACCTTATTAACCCTAAAAAACTCAAAAAATATTAAAAAAATATTTAAATCCCAAAAAATACTTTAAAAATTAAAAACTTTTCAAATCCATAAAACCCTAAAAATTCTATAAATCCTTATAAAATAATAAAAACCATAAAAACACTAAAAATCATTAAAAACTCTCATAACTATAAAAACCCATAAAAACCATAAAAATACATAAAAACCTAAAACCACTAAAAACCCTAAAACCATAAACCCATAAAAACCGAAATACACTAAAAAAACTTAAAAACTATAAAATGCACTAAAATCCGTAAAAGACACTAGAAAACACAAAAGGCCCTAAGAAACCTAAAAGAACCTAAAACCATTCAAAAAACATAATTCCCCTTTACCCAAAGGATTCCTAAAAGACCTTGAAAACCCTTAAATAGTCTAAAACCCCTAGAACACCAAAAGACCCAACACACATTAAAAACCCCTAAAACCCTGAAAACGCTTTAATCCCCTAGAAAAACCCAAAATACTATAAGAAAACCCTAAAACCCTAAGAACCCCTTTTTACCCATAAAAACCAAAAACCCTTAAAAATAATAAAAACCTAAAAAATCCCAAAAACACTAAAAAATCCTTTCAACCCACTTAAAATACAAAAATCCCCAAAATCCTTTAAAACCCTTTAAACCTTAAAGAACAATTAAAAACACTGAAAAACAATAAAATCCGCTAAAAACCTAAAAAACACCCTAAAAAAATAAATCCCTCCAAACACCCAAAAACAACAAAAAAACCAAAAACCCATTCAAAATCCTAAAACCCTCAAAACACTAAAAAACCCGAAAACCCTAAAAACTCTAAAAATCCTATAAAACCTTAAAAACACTAAAAAAACCTGATAAAACATTAAAATCTACTAAAATTCCCTAAACCCCTAAAATCACTAATAACCAAAAAGAACATAAAATCCATAAAAACCTAATAAAACTCTAAATAAACCTAAAATTCCTTAAAAAATATATGAAGATATAAAAACCTTAAAGACACTAAAATTATTTAATAACATTAAAACCTTTAAACCCCATAAAAAACCCAAAATATCATAAAATATTAAAAAAGACTGAAACACCCCAAAACACTAAAGAACATAAAAAAACCTAGAACAATCCATAGAATAATTAAAATAATAAAAAAACCTAAAAAACATATAATATTTAAACCACTAAACCCCATTAAAACCCTAAAAATCACTAGAAGTCTCTAAAAACCTATAAAAATCTTAAAAACACAAAAAAATACATACAATCCCTAAAATCCCATATAAACCCTAAAAACTCTTAAAAACACAAAAAATATATATAATAAACCTTAAAACCCCCTAAAACCCTTATAAAAGCTTTAAGAAGCCAAAAATAAACATAAACCCCATAAAACACAAAAAATAAAATACCCTAAAAACCTATAAAACACTAAACCTATTAAAACCCCTATATATTCATAAAAACCCTTAACACCTATAAAAACCCTTAAAATATTTCAAAGACCATAAAAACCCTAAAGAATATAAAAACCCTACAACATCCTAAAAATCCAAGAGGATCCTAATCCCCCCACTAACCATGAAAACCATAAATACTATAAAAACCCCCAAAAACATAAAACCCTAAAAACCCTTAAAACACAAAAATACCTTTAAAACCCTAAAAAAATCTAAAAACCTTAAAGACACTAAAAACCTCTTAAAGACCCTATAAACGCTAAAAGACCTTAAAATTCCAAAAAGGCCGCAAAACTCTTTTAAACACCATGAAGGACCCTAAAACCCCTAAAATTCCCTAAAAACTTTGAAAACACTAAAAAGACATAAAAACATAAAAAACCTTAAATACACTACAAATAGTATAGGCCACTAAAAGACCCTAAAATACATTTGAAACCCCTAAAAGTCTCTAAAAACACAAAAACTCTGAAGAGATCTAAAACCCCTAAAAACCCCTAAAGGACACTAAAAACAATAGAAACCCTAAAAACACTAAAAATAATAAAAACCCTAAAGGATCCCAAAAATAGTTAAGAATAAGATAATGGAACCCAAAAAACATAAATCTCCAAAAGGTCTCTAAAACCATAAAGGCCCTAAAATCCTTAAGAACCATAAAAGAACCCAAAAACACTAAAAAAACAACATCCCAAAAAATCCTTAAAAATCTTGAAAATAACCTAAAACCCCTAAAATCACTGAAATATCCAAAAATAAAACAATAGTTAAAACACAAAACCCCAAAAACACTAGAAACCCCTAAACAACTTTTAAAACCACCAAAATCCAATAAAATACTAAAAACCCTAACAAACCCAAAAAAACATAAAACCCCTTTAAAATGCTAAAAACCATAGAAAATAATATAAATACTAAGACCACTAAGACCATAGAAAACCTAAATCCGTAAAATCACTTAAACCAAAAAATACCCAAAAACAATTAAAACAATTAAAACTGTAAATATCATTAGTGAACCCTAAACTGTATACCCTATACTGTAAACCCTAAACCCGACACCTTAAGCCCTATACTATACACCCTAAGCTCTACACCCTAATCTCTATACCCTACACATGAAACCCTAAACAAAAAACCCTAAACCCTACACCATACATCCTAAACCCTAAACCCCACACCTGAAACCCCATAACAAACAACCTAAACCCTAAACCCCAAACCATAAACACAAAACCCTATACCCTACACCATAAACCCTTAACTATAAGTCGTAAACCCTCTACTCTACACCATAAAACATAATCACTAAACTTTAAACTCTATACCAAACACCCTAAACCCTAAACCAAAAACAATTACCCAATAAACCCTAAACCCTACACCCTAAACCCTAAACCATACATCCTATACCATGAACCCTACACCCAAAACCCTACACACTACACCCTATACCCCACACCCTAAACCCTATACCATAAACTCCAAACCCTATACCCTAAAAACTAAACCCTATACCTAACACCCTAAACACTAAACCATACACCCTAAACATTATACCCTACACCCTAAACAATAAACCTTACACTATAAACCCTATAAAAAAACCATAAACCCTAATCCCTACAAACCAAACCCTAAACCCTTCACCCTAAACCCCATACCCTACACCCAACACCCTAAACCTAATACATTATACCCCAAACCATATACCCTAAATCCTAAACCCCAAAATCAAAACCCTAAACCCTATTCCTCACACACTAAATCTCAAACAATACACACTAAATCCTATAACCTACACTATAAACCCTAAAACTTACACCCAAAACCCAACACCATACATCTTAAAACATATACCCCACACCCAAAACCCTAATCCCTACACCCGAAACCTGAAACCCTACAGCCTAAACCCTAACACCAACACACTAAACCCTATACCATGCACCCTAAACCACATACCATGCACCAAAACCCAAAACCCAACACCCAAAACCCTAAACCCTACACCCATAACCCTATACCCAACACCCTAAACCCTATACCATACACCCTAATCACTAAACCCTACACCATAATCCCAAAACCATACACCCCAAACCCTATACCCTAAAACCCTAATACTTAAACCCCCCACCTTATATATACACTATACCCTACCCGAAACCCTCTACCCTACTCCCTAAAACCTAAACCCTACTGTCCAAACCCTATACCCTACACACATAATCTTAAACCCTAAAACCTAAGCTGTATACCCTACACCCCAAACTACTGGTCTGCCCCTTGGGTGGAACAGATCATCTCGGAGGTGATGACGCCTCCCCAAGATATGCAGAATTTAATCATTGCTAACCTCATTCAGTAGCAGAATGACCTGGGGACCTTGCTCCCAGAGAATATTGCTATGAAAATTCAGTGATATGCCTTTGCTAACATTATACCCTCATATGGAGGCCCAGCGTGCTGGGTAAATTCAATACCCATGATTTTTGACATCTGAAGTGCTAGCATGGGATGACACCACCATTGTGGCTGGAAAAATTCAGGGCTCCTTTCATCCCCCCTCCACACTTTGTTCTGATCTGGAAAATTTGGTGGAATCGGCTTCCAACTCAGGCTCAGCTGAAAGCGTCTGGATGGCATCTTACTTCTGCTTGTTTTTTATATAGGACGACAGAAGAGCACTGTGATCACATCTTTTTGAATTGTACCTTTGCCTCAGACCTTTGGCGTTATCTACTACAATGCTTCTGCATGAACTGCTTCCTACAAGGACCGATTTGAGATTTTTTGCGTGGCCTAGTGGAGAAGAAACGAAGTGATCAGTTTCAAAACCTGTTGCTTTCTGGTGCGGCGGAAATTATTCATTATGTCTGGGCTCCTTGCAACGCTTCCACCTTCAATCAGAAACCCCTTACGCTGCATGGAGGCATAGTCGCCATTCACAAGATGATTCAGACTGCTTCGCAAATTCAAAGAGTTTTGATGTGGAATGATGTTAATGATCTAACGTTACTATTCTCTCTTGGGGTTTCTGGCCGAAGAAGGAAACCAATGGTCCCATGGTTGGTTAGATTGATTCCTCCAATTCCTACATGGTTGAAAGTCAATGTTGATGGTGCGGCACTAGGAGCTCCAGGGCCCTCGGGCTGTGGCAATGTCTTTCATACTTTTAGAGGGTTCATCAAGGGCTGCCTTCTTCATTTTATTGGGGATGGCTATGCCTATGAAGCATAGATTTGGGCCATTATAAAGGTTGTGAAATATGTGAGCCGTTTTGGGTGGCAGAGGATTTGGATTGAGTCAGACTCGATGCTTGCGGTTACGGATCTTAAGAAATTTTCCAGGGATGTCCCGTGGTGGCTACTCTCACATTGGATCGAGTGCCTTGATGTCTCTCGGTTCTTGAGATTTAGTGTGTCTCATGTTTATAGGGAGTCCATCTTGGTGGTGGATGCTCTCTAAAAAAGAGAAATTAATGAAAGATGCTCAATGTGGTCCTTTGTGTCCCCATATTTTTGTTATCCCTTGGTTGACTCAGATATGAAGGGTGAGATTCACTATCTCCCTTGTCATCCCATCTTGTAATTTCCTCTTTTTGTTTTATTGATTTTTGGGGGGCTAGGCTTGCCTATCCCTGAACCTCTTCTGCCCTAAAAGCCTAAAAATACTAAAAAAGAAAAAAAACCCTTAAAATCCAAAAAGAACCCAAAAGCCTAAAATAACTGTAAAACCCTTATATGAACATTCAAAACCCTAAAATACCAAAAATATCCATATCCCCCCATGAAAATCCTAAAACCCCAAAAAATTGTAAAAACCTAAAAACCCTACAAAATAAAAAAAACCCCTTAAACCCCCAAAACCCCCAAAACCCCGAAAAAACAAAGATACCCTAAAAACATAAAAATCCCTAAAATCCCTAGAAAACCTAAAAAACCAAAATACGCAAAAAATCCAAAAAACAACTAAAATTCCAAAAACCACACCCAATCCAATAAGAACCCTAAAAACCAAAAAAAACATAAAATACCCTAAACCCTTAAAAATATAAAATACCCCTAAAGAACCTAAAACCCTATAACCTGTAAAAAAACCCAACAAACACAAAACCCTTAAAATATCTTAAAACCCCAAAACTAAGAAAACCCAAAACCCCTAAAAAATACTAAAAAACTGTAAAGACCATAAATCCTCCTATAACCCCTATAAAATAAATAAACACCCCAGAAAAAACACAAAAAAACCGTAAAAACCTTTAAAAATCCATAAAACCAGAAACGCTAAAAAAACCCTAGAAACCCTAAAAACTAAAATAAACTCAAAAAACCGAAAACCGAAAACCCCCATAAAACACATCAGAAAAATAAAAACCCCAAAAAACCATTAAAACTGATAAACGACCCAAAAACCCAAAAACACCTAAAGGACCCTAAGAGCCTAAAAATCACTAAAAGGACCTAAAACCCCTAAATAAACCTGAAAGACCGTAAACCCCCTTAAAAACACCTAAAAAACCTAAAAACCATAGAATAAGAAAAAAAAACAAAATACACCCTAAGGAACCCAAAAAACCCAAAAACATAGAAAAACCCTAACAGACCCTAATAGACCCCAGAAACCATAAAAATCCATAAAAACAACATAATCCCTAAAACCCCTAAATACCCTAAAACCCATAAAATCCATAAAACTCATGAAAAATATAAAACCCCTAAAATACCCTAAAACAATTATAAAAACCCTCAAAACCCTAAAAACTCTGAAACCAAAAAAAACCTAAAAACCATATAAATCCCTAAAGACCCTAAAAACCGTAAAACCCCTAAAAAATAAATGTTAAACCCTAAAACCTTAAAACTCTTAAACTCCCAATAAACCCCTAACCCCTTAAAAACCCTCAAAACCTAGAAACCATTAAAAACACTAAAATACATAAAAATGCTTGAAGCATTAAAAGGATATAAAAACATTAAAACCCCAACAACGCCTAAAGTCCCTAAAAACCCTAAAATTCAAAAAAAAATTAAAACCTATTAAATCTCTTAAATCCCCTAAAAACCTAAAAAATAAACCCCCAATTATCTTAAAACTCCGAAAACCGATTCAAATCCTTAAACCCCTAAACCACTGAAATCTCAAAAAACTCGTAAAACCCCTGAATTACCCGAAAATAATCTAAAGATCCCCCCAAAACCATAAACCCCTAAGAAACCCTCAAAACTCCTAAAAATATAAAACCCCCAAAAAAATCCCTAAAAATCCACAAAACCCCTAAAAACACCTAAAAACCCTAAAAATTCTAAAAACTAAAAAAAATCCAAAAACCCTTAAAAGACTATAAAAACCTTAAAATCCATAATCCCACAAAAGACCCTAAAACCCTTAAAGAAACTCAAACCCCTAGAAGTTAATCAAAAACACAAAATCCTTAAAACTATAAACCCTAAAAAACATAAAAACCCATAACAATAAAAAAAGATGCTAAGAACCTATAGACCCCAAATGGACTATAAAAAACCTAAAAACACCCAAAGGAAACTAAAAACCATAAATCCCACCAAAAACCAAAAAAACAATATTAAAGGACATTAAAAACCAATAATAATCTAAAAAACTCTAAGAACCCAAAAATACCACAAAACCCCAAAATAGTAAAAAACCTAAAAACCTAAAAGACCTCAAAAACCCAACCAACCATTAAAAACACCTAAAACCCTTAATAAATAAAAAAATATAAAACCCTAAAAAACATGAAAAATCTAGAAATCCTAAACACCCAAAATTATAAAAACCCAAAAAACACTAAAATCCATATAATCCTAAAACCCAAAAGAGGCCTTAAAGGATTCTAAAAACATCATAAACCCCTAGAAACCCTAAAAACTGTAAAACCCCCAAAAAACATTAAAAAAATAAAACCCCATAAAATCCGTAGAAACAATAAAACCCTTCAAACCCTAATAAATATTTAAAACCATAAAATACAATAAAAACCCTAAAAACATTAAAAAGACACTAAAACATGTAAAAACTCTAAAAACCCATAAAACTATAAAAACCATTAAAACTAATAACCCCCTACCAACCCTAAAAAACACATAAAAACCCCTAAAACCCCAAAAACTCTAAAAACCAAAAAAACCCTTCAAACAAAAAAAATCCATGAAAATCCCAAAAAAACACTAAAAAATCCTAAACCCCAAAAAACATTTAAAATAAACAAAACAACCCTAAAAATTTCAAAAACCATAAAAACCCTATAAACCCTTAAAAAACCTAAAAAACATAATCATCTATAAACATTACTATAATCCCTGAAATAATGAAAACCCAAAAAACCCATAAAATTGAAAAAAATATTTAAAACATCAAAACCCTACACCATAAAATCTATACCCTACACCCTAAACCCTACACCAAAAACACTATACCCTAAACCCTAACAAAAAACATATACCCTACACTCTATACCCTACACCCTAGACCCTACACCCTAAAACCTAAGTCTAACACCCTACATCCTAAACCCTAAACCCTAAACCCTAACCACTAAAAGATTTTAAAAACATAAAAATTCTACAAATCATAAAATACCCTTCAAACCCATAAAAATCCTTAAAGACCCAAAAAATCCCAAAAACTGCAAAATACCATCAAACCCTAAAACCCCCTAAAAGACCCAGAAACCCATAAAAACATAAATGACCACAAAAACCATAAAAAATCGTAATACCCTAAAAACATGTAAAAACCTCAAAACCCGTAAAACCCTAATGACCCAAAAAAACCTTAAAAACTATAAAAAAACCCTAAAAATCATAAAACCCATAAAAAACTAAAAACCCTTTAACAACCTAAAAACACCTTAAATGGTCTAAAAACCCTAAATAAACCCTAAATCCCACAAAAACCCTAAAACCAATTAAAATCCCAAAATGAACCCTAAAAACCATAAACCCTTTAAATAACCTAAACATCTTAAAAGATCCTAAAAATTCCTAAAAACTAGATTAAACCCAAACAATAGCCTTTAAACCCTATAAAAACTTAAAACCCCTAAAAACCCAACAACTATAAAAACCCTAAAAACCCGAAAAACCATAATAACAAAAAACAAATACAACCATAAAATATTAAAAACCAAAAATAAAGACCTTCAAAACACCCTAAGACCCAAAAATACCTAAAACACATAAAAACCCTAAAACCCATTACAAACCCAAAAACGAATAAAAACACTAAAACCCCTTAAAACTATAAAAAACCCAAAAAAACCTAAAAAACCTTAAAACCCATTAAGAACCATGAAAACTAAAAAAACCTACACCCCAAAAAATCTATAAAAAACCTAATACCAAAAGAATATTAAATACCAAAAAATACCTAAAAACATTAAATTGCATAAAATAACCTAGAAATAGTAAAAACTAGAAAACATATAAAGACACTAAAAACCTCAAAACCCCTAAAGCACCTACCCCCCCCCCCAAATCCCTTAAAACCCTAAAAAACCCCTAAAAAGCCTAGATTTAGTAAAAACCATAAAAGCATTAAAAACCTATAAAAACCTAAAACCCATAAAACCCTTATAACCATTAAAACATCTAAAAGCCCTAAAACCCTCTAAAACCCTTAAAGATATAAAAATGCTTAAAACCCCATAAAAATACCAAAAACCCCCAAAATACCCTAAAACAATATAAATCCTTTGAACACCTTGAAAACCATAAAAATACCATAAAAGAGCCCAAAAGATACAAAAATATCCTACGACCCTAAAATACCATAAAATCCCTTAAAACCAAACCATCCATAAACCCCTAAAAGACTATAAAAACCATAAAATATGCAAAAAACCATAAAAATCCTAAAAACAACCTAAAAACCTAAGAAAACCCAAAAAACCTTAAAAACAATTAAAACCCCTTTAAACCCTTCAAAGACCCTAAAATCTTAAAACCCCTTAATAGACCATAAAACCCCTTAAAGACATTAAAACCCACTAAACCCAATAAAAGACCCTAAAATACCCTAAAACCCCTTAAAAATTATTTTCCCCCAAAATATCATTAGTCCCTATGTGGATTGATTGCAAGGGGTTCAATGGTGTACAATCATTGATGTCTAATAAAATGCTCCCAAACTGTCTCCATCTCGTTTTTTCATGGAGCTGGAAAAGACTTAAAACTTCTATATCCATGATTCATGGGCCTAATTTACAAAGGTAGGAATTCATTGGGTAACATGGAAAATCAAACTTAATAAATCACATTAGTAGAGAGAAAGGGAATTCAAGCTCATCAGACCCTTTTAGGGGAACTATTTTCTATTCCTTGACTCTCTTATAGATTTACGTCATGTTCATGAATCCTTGGTTCATTCCCATGTATGCATATGTATATTACCTTAACATAACCATCTATTATTATTATGCATGGGTTTCGAGTCATCATTATGTATATGAGGTTCTCCACCAATGGATGGATCTGTATGTATATGAGGTTCTCTATCAACGGTACCCTTTTACAGATAGATTAGGGATTCTTAAAATATTTATTAGGACGATGTTGGTTTTAATATAGGTGGTGAAGTGCTCTGTATATTACCATCATCCTGGAGGATATATGAAATCTTGATGTTGGGATTGAACTCATAATATGGGCTTCTTGTATATCCTTGTGATAGGATTCAGAATCCATGTAGTTCTGTTCCACTTAATAGGGAACATCACCTTTTAAGGTTGTGTGATAAGGTCCCAAACATACAATTTAATGTCATCCAACAAGGATTCCTAGGAAAAAGGTTCCAAATAAAGGATGGTGGGGGACTTACAATGAGACGGCCTAAGGGATGTGTAAGAGATATGGTCACTTAGGCAAACATGACCCTATTGTGAATGTTGACCAAAAAACATTAGGGTTATTTTGGCATTAGATTTGGGCCTTAGTTATCCTTCCTAAATATCCCAGTTAGTTGTGAATCAAAGACCACATAGGTCATTAGGATTGGAATTACACCTTGGAGGATGTCCATTTATGGTGGCATGATTGGGGATTACACTCATAAGGATTCCCATCCAGTTGGGGATTACGCATCGTAGCTTCCATTTTGAGGATTGATGTTGGGGATTATATATTATCTAAAAGGCCCATTTGAATAAATAGTATTGGGTATTATACCATATAGGTGTCCCATTTGATATTTTGGATCATTTATATATCATGATCTCTACTAACCTTTAAGACCACTTGAGTCATGCTCAGTGTGAGAAATATGAGGGAGTTGAAGATCTAAAGATTAAATGATCAATTTAGTCTGCTAATGGACAAGGTGTTGAATCCCAAAGGGAAATAGATAAGGACTTAAATGTTTTTTTTCACTTATATTATTTTGGTAACTCGGATCGATGGAAGAAGGAATGACGTAAGAGAGGTCCTATAAAAAAATTTAGTGTCTTACCTCATAGAGAGTGCCCTAAAATTGGTTCTAGGGGAGGACCTCATTCCCCTTAAAAGGGGAAGGCAAGTTTGATCCTTTCCCACACCACATAGAATGGGAAGGTTATCCTGAGAACCAAAATGTTAGAAACATTTTTACCATGGTAATGTAACCCTGAGGACATTCTGAGGTTCCTCCGTATTGTGGGGGTCACCCACACGACTCTATATACCATGGGTGTGTAAACTTGAATGGACACACTGATGTTCTCGATGATTTTATCATACATGATAGGTGGGTTTGGAAGAGGCCTTGTTTTTATTCCATTAGAATAGCTTTTGGAGGGACCAATATTTGTTTCGACAACACGATGGATGATTATGATGGGATCAGGAGAGTATAACACCATAGGATGTCACATTTTGTGTAGCATGTTCTTACATGAGATGGGGTTCCCTCTGCATATCATACTTCAACATGGGTGGGGGTACCATCCATATAGAGTTGTGCAATGTGGACTTGGGTTCTACCCATGTATCATTTTTCTATAGGGGATTAGGTTCCACCTACGTAGTGATTTTCTATGTTGGGCCATGTTCCATTACCATTGTGATTTACTATGCGGGGCAGGTTTTCACCTGCATAGCACTTTTCTACATGGGATGCTTATTTGAGGGGGGGCCATCATTTTTTCACCTCACAGGACTATGTCCAAAAAGGTATTTTTGGTTTTTTCATAACCAGATGACTTTTTATTTCCTCTTTACTATTATTTATCAAATTTTACCTTCTTGGAATTTTTGAAAGCCTCTGGTTTTCACAGTACCTTATCATTCATTTTATGGGGATCTATTCAGTTCTTCCATCTATGTGTGGCTTTCTATTTTGACCCCCCCTCATGTTCTATTTATATAACAATTGAGGGTCCAGGTACCAACATGGTCAGACAAATGTGGTGAGGATTAGACCATATTTTGTGGTATCCTAAGAGGAAACGTCATCCCACAAACAACTTAGTAAGTTGGGATTAGTAATTCAGTAAAGTGGTTCATTATTATCAGGTGCAGAAAACACCACCTAGGTATTTAAAATGAATTTTGTTTCATTTTTATACTAGTTTTACAACCTCATTCTGCAAACTCTTTTGTTTGTGGTTCCACGAGAAATGGTTGAATGCCATGCTGAGTGAAAGTGTGATAAACAATTTGTGATTTGTGGTATCATCCATTTGAATAACTCCTTTAATATTCCTCTATTTTTAAATTCTAAAATTTTACAAATTAATGTAATTATCTCGATCATGTTTATAGAAATTTCATTACCCAACAAATTCTCACCATAGGAATGGGTTCTAATTGGGACGAATAAGAAGATTTCTCGATGTAAAAAAGTTGTCCTATTTTGAACTAGTTTTTGGTATAAATGTAAACCCAAGAGAGGGGAAAATGCCTATATATAGGTGTCTTGGATTATTTTCTTACTATTGTATTCCTTGATGAACTCAGTTCTCTCTCACTATACCAACCACATATTGCATCTGTGAACAACAACCTTTACGGTCAGATTTTTTGTGAACTAAGTTCCTTCACACGTGAACTGAAAATATGAAACGTGAATGGTAATTTTTTATTCTTTACATAGAGAATATATAATTCATGAATGGAATATTACATAGAACAATTCTTCACTATCCAATGATTTATGGGCTAGTACCTTCGTGAAATTCACTCATAAGAAATTTCCTTCGTAAACTGATGGTTTCGTAGGGAGGTGGTTCCACGTATAGAATATGTTTTTATATTTTAATATGAATCCCTTTAAATTATCTCAAGTTAATTTAAAAAACCTTAGATGATCCATTACATGGATAATAATGGATCTACCTTCGCCTCCTACAAATGTTAATGGGAGGATTAAAATGGTTGGGAATGTTGTATATGATATTAGATCTTAAATTACCCATCATGCAGGTGTTCTAAAGAACCTCCTCCCACCATAATTTATGTATTATATATTATATAATTGATTAAAATTCAATAACATCATACTATTATATGATTTTACACTTTCATTGGTTGACCAAAATCTCTCCTATACTTATTATGAGATGTTTTGGGAGAATGGTCATGAAAAAATTTCTACCACAGGGAAAATCATATCGGGTTTAGGTTGAGAGGATGTCATTGTCTTCAATGGATCCATGTTGACACAATGAAATAAACATTTCCATGATATATCTTTTCATTCATTAATTCATGATTATCCATCTATTTTCAGCTTCTCATGTGGTAATCCCAACAAAAAATATACCTCCAAATGGGATTTGTGGTTGGGAGGTAGCTTCTCATATCAATAGACTGGGCATTCTGTGTTCACCAGAACTACTTGGAATTCCATGAATAGGTGGAGGATATCAATTTATAAAAGGAAGTGTGAGTCTCTCAATTTTTTATTTATTCACTAACTAAGATACTACCTGAACTACTCATCTACTGGTGTTCAGTCATTGATACCTTCAACTTATCTAATAGTGAAGTAGGAATTAGTTTGTGGGATATCTACCATATAGAGGGAATCCCCAACCTTGGTAATATGTATGATAAATTTAGGCATGTGGATAATACCTTATAGAATTCATAGAAAGTATCTCCCTTGGAAATATATATTCTATTTATAGAAGAGAAATTTTATGGTCAACCCCTCCACACCTACAAACTCATCCCATTCGAAGATTGGATAAATCTATTCTTACATGTTAATGGTGCAAGGAAGAAATTTCTCATAGGAGGAGTAATCCAACTCAACAGTCATGATGCATTCTATGTTCTTACTATTCCACCCTTGATGTCGGTCAATAAACCACATGGGTTTACAGGATCCATCTAAATGAATCACCTGACTTCGGGCTAGTGGTTTTCTTTGACATGTTTCTGAGAAGATTTATTTTCTCATCATGTGATTATTATAATGGTTTTTGAATATGTACTTTGATGATGGTGGTCACATTGGATGTTGGACTTCCCATAAACATGGATATTCCCACCCTCGCTCGTATCTATGAACTTTTGGGTCAAATACTAGAAGGAAGATCTCCACATCACCTCAATGGGCCATATCAATTCTTGTATGGATGGATGATAGAGAACTCTCAATGCTATGAGTATTAGCATATCACAACTGTTCATTATTCTGATTTCATCCATTCCCTTCTTAAATTTTTTTAAGTTCACATCAATTTTTTATGCATTTATGGCATGGTCGAGTTATTGAGTGATTATTATCAATTTTCTTTTGTGCCTTACCCCACATCCCATAGAGCAGTGGTGGATAATATAAGGGGTTATTTAAAAGAAATTTCCTACATTATTACATTGGGAGATATAATATTAACTTATCTGGTAGATAGGGAAACCATTTGTGAACCTTGTAACCCTTGTAGGTTTACAAGGCAATTTGGATGCCTGTAGTGAGTTACATTTTTACCCATTACCTAGGTCAATAGGGAATCTCACCCAGCCATTATTCTCCAATTGTGGATGATAATGATGTGTGAAGATTACATAATTCCAATTGTTTTCTATCATATAAAAGATTCAAAAAACTTATCATGGGTGTATACTCAGATCTAGGTGGCTTACTACCCTTATGGAGTGCTGGAGTAGTCAGTTCAAGTGGTTCATAAGTCATTGGTATCTCTTGGTCTTTCACTTATTGTGGAATGTTTACCCACTCACGTAATAGCAATACATTCTTCTCATCTTCATAGGTGTTCATAGGAAGATTCATCTGTCCTATTTATGTAGCAAGTAATTCAGACCCTATACTCTTGATTGATGATGTTGACAATCCTACTGAGGCTAAAACAAGTATAATAACACTAGGAATTCCCAGAAATTTAGTCTAATCATGGCTGTTTATCTGATGAGATTTAAAAACCAACAAGATAAAGGACTTTACCACTTGGGTGTTGAAATTTTGGGAAATCCTGTCTATTGAAATTATATTCCCAGATTAAATACCCATGGTGGCGGAGGATCAAGACCGAGGTCTCAATGCTGACAATGAACATCAGGCTGTGTGGAAGTGGTCTTGGAATGAAATTTCTTCTATCATCATAGAGACCCCCCTTAGTAGAGTTTTTTTGATTACATGGACATATTCAACTATATGTTTATTGGCTTGGGCTCAGGAGACATCTATTTTTTTCACCTACACATCCTTCATCACAATATTTTCATATCTTGAGAATACCCAGCTGATCGTAAGGGCAACCTTACTCATTTTAAAACCTCTATCATCAAATGGAATCCTCAAGGGATATTTTAGTTGAGCTACACCACTTGATTGACAATGAACAAATATCTTATGATCATGTGATTACATAGACTAAGGATCTATAGGAATTAAAGGATCATGTAGAAAGTTTAAAGGTTTTTTTTCATCAATGAATATTCTCTTTGAGGCCATCAAGTAGAAAATTTTAGTAATCAATGTCATTTTGAGAGAAACGCATCAAATGGTTGTAGCTGAATATGAGAAAATGACTACTTTGGAATAGACCCTTGATGGCCTGCATTAGGATTTTTTTCAATTTGTTGAAGAGTGAAAGCTAAGCTTCAATGTGACTATTTAGGTTGTTTTGTGCTCTTTTTTTAGTAGTGTCTAAGAGAGACTCTAGGGTGTAGGGGTTCCCCCATTATTATTCAACAAATAAATGAAAACATGTTTTCCTTTAGATGCATGTTTTTCTACTTTTCCAGAAATATCTATACATCACAATTCGAAATTCTTTTAAAGATAGATCTCTCAAATGG
Source organism: Viscum album (assembly GCA_963277665.1). Lineage (NCBI taxonomy): Eukaryota > Viridiplantae > Streptophyta > Magnoliopsida > Santalales > Viscaceae > Viscum > Viscum album. The sequence goes on along the minus strand of OY728147.1, from coordinate 595,810,448 downwards.
CTTGAATAATTTCATCAGTGGATATCGATTTCAACTGCCATTCAGGATAATAAAATTTTCATGACCATGCAATGTTCTAATTTTTTGTTAAGCTGAGGGATGTAGTGAGAATAGTTTTGAATGTTTCTAGTGTTACATAGAAAAAAATACAAACCTTGTGTCCTTTCTTTTACTACCCTATTTTTTCCTAAGTCCATTATGGTGTAGGCCTAATAAAAATAACATGACTTTATCTAAGGAAAAACTTTTTTGGTTTTTGAACTAACAAGATTTGTGTCTTTTTTATTTTTTATCTTGAATTTCTTTACTTTTTCCTAAACCATGAAAATCATAAGCCTAGTTATCCAGTACTCTATTTTTATCCAGGGTTCCCTATATGGGTTTTCAACCTGACGTGTTTCGTGTCTCTTTTTTGTGGGATGTTTAGAGTCTTCCAGGTAAAACCCTAAGGATTGGAAAATAAATTTAATATAGAATGAAATGCATGCAACACTATGTCTCTGTGAAACAAAGATTTTTTTTAAGGAGATAGTTATAACCTATCCATCAAACACAATTTTTCATCTTTTATAATTTTAATTTCGATAAATGGACATACACGGTTGTGATCAGTAAGTTATTTAGAGTCTGATAGGATCAAATTAATTTTTGGTTGTTGTACCTCTCGTATCCCCTCGTGGTTTAATTTTCATGATCACAATCACTTTCATGTTTATCTAATCCTTTTTCAAGTGTTTTTGGATAATAGGAATCTTTTCAGGTGGCCAAGGAATTAGGCCAAGAAATCAAGAAGCAAAACTGGACTGAAATTCAGTCCACCGGCCAGCCGGTGGCTTCACCACCGGCCAGCCGGTGGACTCTGGGCAAAAGAGCCACTCACTGCCAAGGCACCGGTCAGCCGGTGGCTCTGTCACCGGCCAGCCGGTGGCACCCAGATGGAACAGTGTGAGCTACTGTCTCCCCACCGGCCAGCCGGTGGCTCCTCCACCGGTCAGCCGGTAGAGCCTGGACCAAAACTCTTCCCCTCTGCCAAGGCACCGGCCAGCCGGTGGCCCTGCACCGGCCAGCCGGTAGCCCAGTCAAACTAGCCGTTGGCTTTGACCAGTCAACCTTCTTTTGGCCTCCAACGGCTCCGAAGACCTCTCCAACGGCTCCGAAGACTCCCCAAGGGTTCCATGCCTATAAATAAAGGCCAAGGAAGCCCCAGACACTTACCGGATCATATACGAAGCCAACAGACATATTTTGTATCAATTGGCCAACCTCCGGCGACTTCCTCCAAGGGAACCCCAATAGCTCCAACAACTTCCACATCCAAGGAGCCCCTTCAAAGAATCTTGGAAGCAGCCTTCAACATCTCCAATCAATCAAAGGCGCCCAAGACTTCTCCAAATATGGTTTTTATTGTTTTATTCTTTTTGAGCTTAACTTTGAGTTTGTGCCTACAAACTCCCAATTTTCTCATCCCCTCTTTCTTTTGGGTTTCACATCACCACTAAGGTGTGAAGAGGTTGTCAAGCTTTCCTTTAAATAGCTTGAGACATAGGTGAGCTATCCTTCACCTGTAAGAAGGATAGTGGGTTCTTGCTAAACCATTAAAAGCAAGTGGGTTCTTGCTTAACCACCAAAAGCAAGCTGTAATAGGTCCTAGTGCTACCTCAAAGCCTAGTGGGTTTCTTGCTAAAACCATTGAAAAGCAAGTGGTAGGAATCTCTCAACGGCTGAGTTGGGAGCGGAGACGTAGGCCGGGTTTTTGGCCGAACTCCGTTATCAATTTCTTGTGTCTTGCCTTATTTATTTCCGCTGCATTTCAACTTTGATTTTTAATTTGTTAATCAATTTTTTTAAAAGGCAATTCACCCCCCCTCTTGCCATCTTCCTCGTTTGTTCCGACCCAACAATTGGTATCAGAGGGAAACTTTGAGTAATACCCTAACCCGGTTTCAAATTTAAGATCCATTTAGATGGCATCAACCTCTTTCGCCCCCGAGGGCTACTCATTGGGTCGTGCTCCATTTTTTGATGGAACCGACTATAATTATTGGAAAACCCGCATGACTACCTTTCTTAGAAGCATTGGATATCCTATTTACAAAATTGTCATGCAAGGTTATTCTTTGTCTTCCCCCGACGAATCCAAATGGACCCCCGCCGATATTAAGAATTTTGAGCTTGATGGCAAAGCCATGAATGCTCTTCATTGCGGGTTAGATAGGAATGAATTTAATCGTGTATCCACTTGCACCACTTCACATGAAATTTGGAAGCTTTTAGAAGTGACCCATGAAGGCACCAATAAAGTCAAAGATACTAGATTAGATATGTATAGACAAGACTTTGAATCTTTTTCAATGCATCCAAATGAGTCTATTTCTGAAATGTTTACACGCTTCACTGACGTTTGCAATGGTAGAAAATCTCTTGGTGATGATGTTTCAGCTGAAGCAATGGTCAAGAAGATTCTATGGGTCCTTCCGAGCTCATGGGCACCAAAGGTGACGGCGATCCAAGAAGCTAAGGACGTCAAAAATATGCCGGTAGAGGAGCTCATCGGATCTCTCATGACTTATGAGATCACGATGAGGAGGCAAGCTCAAAAGGAGGGCACACCAATCAAGACACCAAAGAACATTTCCCTCAAGGTACAAAAAGAAGTAAGCTCCTCCTCATCATCCTCATCTTCCTCATCTTCTTCATCTTCAAGCGGCGACTCGGAAATGGAGAATCTCGCCCGCCAAATGCACAATTTTATGAAGAAGCACAAAAAGAAGAAATCCCGCAAGCACCGAAAGCAAAAACCCACCGCAAAATCCGAGCCCAAGGTGAAATGCTACGGGTGCGGCGAAAAGGGCCATTACAAGCCCGATTGCCCACTCAACAAAAAACGGGCCACGCAAAAGGAGAAAGGAAAGAAAAAGGTCCTCAAGGCCACATGGAGTGACACCTCATCATCCTCCTCCTCCTCCTCCTCGAGCGACCAAGGTACAAAATGACTAATGGCATTCCATGAGGTAACTTCTTCCGACTCCTCTTCCTCTTGTTCTTCAAATTCCAATTCTTTAAATCATATATCTTATGAAGAACTCTCACACGCTAGAGACCAACTAGAAAATGGTTTTCATGAGCTTTCTTCAAAATTCGTTGCTTTAAAAAAGAATTTCAAAAAACTTTCCTCCGAAAAAGAACAACTTCTCAAAGAGAAGGAGGAACTCACCCTTAAAATCCAAAATTTTCCAAATGTTGATTCTATGGAATCAACCATCAAAGACCTAAGGGAGACCCTAGCTAAGTTCACCCAAGGGGAACAAAATTTGAACAATTTTCTTGGTTCCCAACGTATATCTAGAACCACCCAAGGGCTAGGATATACCAACCAAGCTTCCTCCTCCCATGCACCCACTGTTTTTGTAAGGGGGAGCTCCCAATTTAAATTTTCTAATTATTGTAAAAAACCCGGGCACCTCATTTATGAGTGTAATTGCAAAAATGCCCGGTATGGCCAACCCAAGTCTATTTTCTTTTCTGATGAGTTCTATAGGAGAAGACCCGCCATGAGACAAGTATGGATTGAAAAATCCCTTCTTGCGAGTCTCTCCGGGCCAAAATTTATTTCCTCTCCCTGGTGATTTATTGTTTTTATTTAGGGGGAGTTAGGTTCTTTTAAGCCTTTTTGTGAATTAAAAATTTTCATTCAAAATTCTCATTTCAAATTTATTATTCAAAACTTTCGATTCAATCTTTCATTTTCAACTCTTGGTTTCAATTAGTTTTTGATTCAAAACTTTCAATTCTCATATCTAGTTTTTCAAACCCTTTCCCTCAATCAAGTTTTATGCCCCACGCTATTTTGATAATCACAAAGGGGGAGAAATTTCTTGATTGATTGGGGGAGAATCCTTTTCATCATGCTTAGCATTTCCTTTCAATTTCAGTTTTTTACATTAATTGTTTTGGTGATTGTGATCATCAAAATAGGGGGAGATTGTTGTACCTCTCGTATCCCCTCGTGGTTTAATTTTCATGATCACAATCACTTTCATGTTTATCTAATCCTTTTTCAAGTGTTTTTGGATAATAGGAATCTTTTCAGGTGGCCAAGGAATTAGGCCAAGAAAGCAAGAAGAAAAACTGGACTGAAATTCACTCCACCGGCCAGCCGGTGGCTTCACCACCGGCCAGCCGGTGGACTCTGGGCAGAAGAGCCACTCACTGCCAAGGCACCGGTCAGCCGGTGGCTCTGTCACCGGCCAGCCGGTGGCACCCAGATGGAACAGTGTGAGCTACTGTCTCCCCACCGGCCAGCCGGTGGCTCCTCCACCGGTCATCCGGTAGAGCCTGGACCAAAACTCTTCCCCTCTGTCAAGGCACCGGCCAGCCGGTGGCCCTGCACCGGCCAGCCGGTAGCCCAGTCAAACTAGCCGTTGGCTTTGACCAGTCAACCTTCTTTTGGCCTCCAACGGCTCCGAAGACCTCTCCAACGGCTCCGAAGACTCCCCAAGGGTTCCATGCCTAGAAATAAAGGCCATGGAAGCCCCGGACACTTACCGGATCATATACGAAGCCAACGGACATATTTTGTATCAATTGGCCAACCTCCGGCGACTTCCTCCAAGGGAACCCCAATAGCTCCAACAACTTCCACATCCAAGGAGCCCCTTCAAAGAAGCTTGGAAGCAGCCTTTAACATCTCCAATCAATCAAAGGCGCCCAAGACTTCTCCAAATACGGTTTTTATTGTTTTATTCTTTTTGAGCTTAACTTTGAGTTTGTGCCTACAAACTCCCAATTTTCTCATCCCCTCTTTCTTTTGGGTTTCACATCACCACTAAGGTGTGAAGAGGTTGTCAAGCTTTCCTTTAAATAGCTTGAGACATAGGTGAGCTATCCTTCACCTGTAAGAAGGATAGTGGGTTCTTGCTAAACCATTAAAAGCAAGTGGGTTCTTTCTTAACCACCAAAAGCAAGCTGTAATAGGTCCTAGTGCTACCTCAAAGCCTAGTGGGTTTCTTGCTAAAACCATTGAAAAGCAAGCGGTAGGAATCTCTCAACGGTTGAGTTGGGAGCGGAGACGTAGGCCGGGTTTTTGGCCGAACTCCGTTATCAATTTCTTGTGTCTTGCCTTATTTATTTCCGCCGCATTTCAACTTTGATTTTTAATTTGTTAATCAATTTTTTTAAAAGGCAATTCACCCCCCCTCCTGCCATCTTCCTCGTTTGTTCCGACCCAACAATTGGTATCAGAGGGAATCTTTGAGTAATACCCTAACCCGGTTTCAAATTTAAGATCCATTTAGATGGCATCAACCTCTTTCGCCCCCGAGGGCTACTCATTGGGCCGTGCTCCATTTTTTGATGGAACCGACTATAATTATTGGAAAACCCGCATGACTACCTTTCTTAGAAGCATTGGATATCCTATTTACAAAATTGTCATGCAAGGTTATTCTTTGTCTTCCCCCGACGAATCCAAATGGACCCCCGCCGATATTAAGAATTTTGAGATTGATGGCAAAGCCATGAATGCTCTTCATTGCGGGTTAGATAGGAATGAATTTAATCGTGTATCCACTTGCACCACTTCACATGAAATTTGGAAGCTTTTATAAGTGACCCATGAAGGCACCAATAAAGTCAAAGATACTAGATTAGATATGTATAGACAAGACTTTGAATCTTTTTCAATGCATCCAAATGAGTCTATTTCTGAAATGTTTACACGCTTCACTGACGTTTGCAATGGTAGAAAATCTCTTGGTGATGATGTTTCAGCTGAAACAATGGTCAAGAAGATTCTATGGGTCCTTCCGAGCTCATGGGCACCAAAGGTGACGGCGATCCAAGAAGCTAAGGATGTCAAAAATATGCCGGTAGAGGAGCTCATCGGATCTCTCATGACTTATGAGATCACGATGAGGAGGCAAGCTCAAAAGGAGGGCACACCAATCAAGACACCAAAGAACATTTCCCTCAAGGTACAAAAAGAAGTAAGCTCCTCCTCATCATCCTCATATTCCTCATCTTCTTCATCTTCAAGCGGCGACTCGGAAATGGAGAATCTCGCCCTCCAAATGCACAAGTTTATGAAGAAGCACAAAAAGAAGAAATCCCGCAAGCACCGAAAGCAAGAACCCACTGCAAAATCCGAGCCCAAGGTGAAATGCTACGGGTGCGGCGAAAAGGGCCATTACAAGCCCGATTGCCCACTCAACAAAAAACGGGCCACGCAAAAGGAGAAAGGAAAGAAAAAGGTCCTCAAGGCCACATGGAGTGACACCTCATCATCCTCCTCCTCCTCCTCCTCGAGCGACCAAGGTACAAAATGCCTAATGGCATTCCATGAGGTAACTTCTTCCGACTCCTCTTCCTCTTGTTCTTCTAATTCCAATTCTTTAAATCATCTATCTTATGAAGAACTCTCACACGCTAGAGACCAACTAGAAAATGGTTTTCATGAGCTTTCTTCAAAATTCGTTGCTTTGAAAAATAATTTCAAAAAACTTTCCTCCGAAAAAGAACAACTTCTCAAAGAGAAGGAGGAACTCACCCTTAAAATCCAAAATTTTCCAAATGTTGATTCTATGGAATCAACCATCAAAGACCTAAGGGAGACCCTAGCTAAGTTCACCCAAGGGGAACAAAATTTGAACAATTTTCTTGGTTCCCAACGTATATCTAGAACCACCCAAGGGCTAGGATATACCAACCAAGCTTCCTCCTCCCATGCACCCACTGTTTTTGTAAGGGGGAGCTCCCAATTTAAATTTTGTAATTATTGTAAAAAACCCGGGCACCTCATTTATGAGTGTAATTGCAAAAATGCCCGGTATGGCCAACCCAAGTCTATTTTCTTTTCCGATGAGTTCTATAGGAGAAGACCCGCCATGAGACAAGTATGGATTGAAAAATCCCTTCTTGCGAGTCTCTCCGGGCCAAAATTTATTTCCTCTCCCCGGTGATTTATTGTTTTTATTTAGGGGGAGTTAGGTTCTTTTAAGCCTTTTTGTGAATTAAAAATTTTCATTCAAAATTCTAATTTCAAATTTTTTATTCAAAACTTTCGATTCAATCTTTCATTTTCAACTCTTGGTTTCAATTGGTTTTTGATTCAAAACTTTCAATTCTCATATCTAGTTTTTCAAACCCTTTCCCTCAATCAAGTTTTATGCCCCACGCTATTTTGATAATCAAAAAGGGGGAGAAATTTCTTGATTGATTGGGGGAGAATCCTTTTCATCATGCTTAGCATTTCCTTTCAATTTCAGTTTTTTACATTAATTGTTTTGGTGATTGTGATCATCAAAATAGGGGGAGATTGTTGTACCTCTCGTATCCCCTCGTGGTTTAATTTTCATGATCACAATCACTTTCATGTTTATCTAATCCTTTTTCAAGTGTTTTTGGATAATAGGAATCTTTTCAGGTGGCCAAGGAATTAGGCCAAGAAAGCAAGAAGCAAAACTGGACTGAAATTCAGTCCACCGGCCAGCCGGTGGCTCTGTCACCGGCCAGCCGGTGGCACCCAGATGGAACAGTGTGAGCTACTTTCTCCCCACCGGCCAGCCGGTGGCTCCTCCACCGGTCAGCCGGTAGAGCCTGGACCAAAACTCTTCCCCTCTGCCAAGGCACCGGCCAGCCGGTGGCCCTGCACCGGCCAGCCGGTAGCCCAGTCAAACTAGCCGTTGGCTTTGACCAGTCAACCTTCTTTTGGCCTCCAACGGCTCCGAAGACCTCTCCAACGGCTCCGAAGACTCCCCAAGGGTTCCATGCCTATAAATAAAGGCCAAGGAATCCCCGGACACTTACCGGATCATATACGAAGCCAACGGACATATTTTGTATCAATTGGCCAACCTCCGGCGACTTCCTCCAAGGGAACCCCAATAGCTCCAACAACTTCCACATCCAAGGAGCCCCTTCAAAGAAGCTTGGAAGCAGCCTTCAACATCTCCAATCAATTAAAGGCGCCCAAGACTTCTCCAAATACGGTTTTTATTGTTTTATTCTTTTTGAGCTTAACTTTGAGTTTGTGCCTACAAACTCCCAATTTTCTCATCCCCTCTTTCTTTTGGGTTTCACATCACCACTAAGGTGTGAAGAGGTTGTCAAGATTTCCTTTAAATAGCTTGAGACATAGGTGAGCTATCCTTAACCTGTAAGAAGGATAGTGGGTTCTTGCTAAACCATTAAAAGCAAGTGGGTTCTTGCTTAACCACCAAAAGCAAGCTGTAATAGGTCCTAGTGCTACCTCAAAGCCTAGTGGGTTTCTTGCTAAAACCATTGAAAAGCAAGCGGTAGGAATCTCTCAACGGTTGAGTTGGGAGCGGAGACGTAGGCTGGGTTTTTGGCCGAACTCCGTTATCAATTTCTTGTGTCTTGCCTTATTTATTTCCGCTGCATTTCAACTTTGATTTTTAATTTGTTAATCAATTTTTTTAAAAGGCAATTCACCCCCCCTCTTGCCATCTTCCTCGTTTGTTCCGACCCAACATTGGTGACTAGTAACATACCATTATGAATAGTAACTAACCCTTATTAATAGTAATATGACACTTATGAATAGAAAATATTCTTAATTAATAGTAACATCACCCATGAATGTATAAATAAAATTTAGGCATCTTATATGTGACTATATGATCATAGTATATGTGTTGGTAAGTCATAAGTATTTAATTACAATTTTAGGATTAATAATATAAATAAAAATTTATTTTCATAAAATGTAATCATAAATTTTTAATTTGAATTTTTTTATGTTTATAAGAATAATTTATGAGACATTGATTAATTTTTAAGATGTCGTGGTTATTGATTTAAAATTTTTATTTTTCAAATAAATTAATATTTTATTTAAAAATTAAATTTATCATACATAAAAAAGTATTTTGATCAAATAGAGTTCAATTCTTAATTATACAAATGGAAAAATGGTTAGGATAATTTTTGGTATTTTTCTAAAATACATCATTTTTTGGTGAATAGTGAAATTCGATAATTTATGAAATATGCTAAATAAATAAATTTATGCATAATTATTGAGTCATTGATGATGTAAAGGGAAATATTTTTGAAATCGCATGCACCTATTTCTGTTTTTATTCGAAATAACCAAAACTATTTATTTTCATGACAAAAATAATAAAATAATGATTGAAATAATGGGAAAACCCTTCTCTCCTACACTATAAATACCACCAACACACCACCTCTTCCTCTCACACCTCTCAAGATTTTATAATTTTTAAAATTCTGACCATTCCTATTACCAAGGTTCTTCCCCACATCCAAGACCTTTTGGTATCACCAAAAGGCCAAAACCAAAGACCTTGAGGAGGATCTCGGTGAGAATAGATCAATAGGTAAAAATATATTTTCATATTCATTCATCTTATTTTCAATTCATTTTGTTTTATTATAATCTATTCACCTCCCCTATCCAAGAGGTATGAAAATATCCATTATCAAATATATAATTTAATTTTATCATGTTTATGGAAAAATTTCATCATTATACTTCCTCTCCTCTTCATATCATTCTAAAAATAAAAAACTATACCTGTGATGTGTCGATTTACCAATATCGTAGAAGATGTGTTTTCAATTTCAGGTATTTCCATAAAATCTTGTTGTAATACTACTTTAATGGATGAAAAATATTTTAAATTTTATGATATATCCTCTTTTATGTTTTTTAATTACAATATATACATAATATTAAGTTATATAACGAAACTAGTTCATGATTATCAAAGAAGCGCCAAAATGATCTAAATGAATATCATTAATGTATTATCTAATGAATCATCCACATATCCAAAAACAAAATGTAAAATGGTATCATTTAATATTCTAAAATCATGTAAATACCATTTTCATCCACTTAGGTTGTTTTTCTTCTATTCGACAAAAAAATCCATTATGAATCAGTCCTGGAAATCATGTAAACAAAAGACTAGAAACAATAGAAAGAACAAAATATTATTAATAAATGGGTAGAAATAGGCTATAAAATGATCATATAAGGTGTTATAAATATGAAAATGTTTCTTTAAAATATTAATAAAACTCTTTTAACCATTATACAGAAGGTTTAAACACATTATAAGTAAAACGAACCCGAGGTAAGAGAATTATTAACCCAATTTCAATTCTTTGGGTTAACCTTATACTTTATTAATTATGTGGTTCATAGATTATATGTGAAATGGAATTTTGGTTATATTATTTTTTATTATTTTTATTCATATTTTATACACATATTACATTCATTTTATTAATTTTCACTTTAAATGTATGATATTTGTAAGGGATTTTCCATAGAAAAATTCCCTTTTCATTTCATTTATTTTTATGGGAATTATTTATATGATGTAAGTACTCTTGTTTTATGATTATGTTATGGTTATTGGGAATAATTTATGATTAATTGTGGGACCAATTTCTCCCTCCAATGCATTTGGTATGTTTAATTTTGAGGTCAGCCATATGGTTACTCCAAGTGCAACTGTGATAGATACACCATAAGGTAGCTATGAGTGTTACATTGTATGGTAGTCATGAGGGTTTCAAATCATATAACATCCATGACGGTTACAATTTTAATTAATTAATTCCCCAAGATACCTTCATTTTTTATTTATGTTTTCAATGTTTTAAGGAAATCTCATGTTTCACAAAGTAGTTATATGATATTCTATGGGTGAGAAATATGCTTTTGTGGAAATGATTTCATATGTTTATAAGTATTCATAGACTAATGATTTATCTCATTATTTATATATCCCATACTAAGATTTTTTTGGTCATCCAATGTTTCTAAAAAAATTCACATAGTATAAGGATGGGTAAAAGAAAGGATGAAGACAAGATGAATTTTGTGAATAATTTTATCAAGAAAAATAAATCATGTTTTATTTTAAAGGTTTAGTATTTTGGAAAAAGTGGATACTATTTTATTAGTATCCAATTGTATTATTATGGAATGTTTTTTTATTTATTATGTCCCATTTCACAAAAAATATAAACCTAAATATATCTTCAATATATAGGAATGTAAGTTCTTGACTAAAACTCAGCATTTTGTAATGTTTAAGTTTGGGTCCTTATAGTTGGTATCAAATGATGTTTTTAATAACTTTAGGGATTAGGATGATGTTAATAGAATACCATAAAATATTTTTACCATATATTTATGTTGAAAACATGTATCATTTTAAGATTACAGTGTTTCTTTATTTAATATTTTTCTATTCATAATGGTTTTCTATAGAAGAAACAGGGAAACTGAAGTTGGAAGAAACCGAGAGGATGATACCTTTTTGAATCTGAACCTAGAATGATAGGGATTGGAACCAAGAATTTTTTTATATTAATGGATCATCTAACACAAGAAATAATCTATGGTGGAATCCATGTAAGATAAAACTTGAGCTACCATAAAAGAACATGATGATAGTTGAACATTTTATGAGGCAACATCCTCATACTTTCAGTGGATCTTCTGACTCAGTGGCCACTGATGGATGGATTAAATCCCTTGAAATTATATTATATGTCATGGAGTGTATAGGTAATCAAAATTTTAGTCTTTTAATTTATCATTTTAAAGTTGAAGCTGACTAGTATTGGTCAATGATCAAGAGTATCAGGGATAATGAAGAGATTGATGCCTCATAATGGGATGGATTTCAGAATATTTTCCTTGAAAAAATATTTTCTTAATGTGGTTCAACATTGGATAGAAAATGTATTCCTTGAATTGGAGAAAAATGAGGAAGATTATGTGGCCTCGTATGAATTAATTTTCACCCGACTAGAATGGTATGCTCCAAATATTATTGGGGATCTTGATAGAAAAATCAATCATTTTTTCTCATGATTGATGCTAATATATAGAAGAGATTTGGCCTCCCATGAATTCAAAAGGAATGAGAAACTAGTACAATGTTCTTAGAGGGTGGAAATGGATTTTTATGATGATAAAGTGTACTTTCAGAACAAGCATAACAAGAGGTCCAGATGGTAAGCGATGGGTAAGAATCAATCGTTGAAATTTGAAGGTAAGAATGTTCAAATTACCATTTTTTAATAGTGTGGTAAAAGCCACCCGAGAGAATGCCTTACCAAAACTAGGAAGTGTTATCAATGTGATAATTTTGTACATATATATTGATATTATAATGAAAATTATTTTAAGAACAATTTTGATATGTATATTGTTAAGTGTTTCAAATGTGGTGAGAGGGGTCATTATGAAAATTCCTTCCCAAAGAAAGATTTAAATGATAGAAAGCCTCCAAACTATAAGTAGAAAGGTGTAGTGATATCCTTTGTGAATACATCATTAAATTATGGTCCATCTAATAAAGTGGAATCATGTACTTTTTTTACTCAAATTTTTCTGAAGTCTTTTCCAATATGGGGTCTACATATTCCTTTGTTTCTGAGAAATTTTCTAGAAAATTGGAAATATATCCTCAAGAAATGACATTGTAACTTATGGTTAAAACACTAGGGAGAAATATTATAGAAAAATTAATTACAATAATCTTACTGGTGTTGTATATGGAATGAAATTACTTAAAAACCTTGTTGTTTTATCCTTAGTAGATTTTGATGTCCTTATGGGTACAAATTATCTTTCTGTTTATCTTGAAAAGATTGATTGTAGAGCTAAAAGAGATTTTTTTTCAAAAAAGATTTTTAGTTTTTATAGAATAATGAACCTAAAAAATTTATAACATATCAAGAATATGAGAAAATATTATAAGATGGAAATGAATGTTATCTTGCTCATATTGTTGAAAGTAAGGGAACTATTCAGATTAATGATGTGCCGGTGGTAAATGAATACCTGGATGATTTTCTTGATGAGTTTCCTAGTGTTAAACTTTATTGATAAGTTGAATTTACCATTGACTTAGTTTTTGATGCTATGATAATTTCAAAAACCCCTTATTGAATGAATCAAATTAAACTTTTTGACTTGAAAAATTAGTTGTATGAGTTTCATGATAAAGGTTTCATTCTTCATAGAACATCACCATGTGGTTCTCTTGTTTGGTTTGCTAAAAATAAATATGGTTCCATAAAAATTATCACCGATTATAGATATTTAAATAACATTACCGCTAATAATAATTATCATTATCCTCATAACGATGAATTTTTTGCTGAACTCCAGGGAGCTCAATATTTTTCCAAAATTTAATTGAGACTCAGGTACCATTTGTTGAAGGTAAATGAGGATAAAATCCTGAAAACATCTTTTTGTACTAGTTATGGGCATTATGATTTTGTAGTTATTCCATTTGGTTTGAAAAATTACCCGACTGTATTCATGGATCTTATGAATATAATATTCCATAAATATTTGGATAATTTTTTTGTTGGTATTATTGATGATATTTTGGTATGTTAAATAAAGTTATGGGCCTCATGATAGACATTTAAGGATTATTTCAAAAACTATCAAAGAAAATAAGTTATACTAAATGTTTATAAAATGTTATTTTTGGTTGTAAAAGATTTCTTTTCTTGTCCACATTGTAAATAAATATGGAATAACCATTGATCCTTCCAAAACAAAATTGGTTGATGAATGGCCAAGACCTAAAAATGTTACAGATATTCTTAGTTTTCCTGGATTTTTAGGCTATTAACAATGGTTTGTTAAAAAATTTCATGGTTATGTAGCCCGAAAACTATGTTAACATGAAAAGGGGTTAAATTTATTTGGATAGAAGAATGCTATGTTTTTTTCAGGAATAAAATAAGAGATTGGGGAATGCTTCAGTTTGTCCCTACCTTCCATAAATAATGAGTTTTTCATCTATAGTGATGTCTTCTTGAAAGGAATTGCTTGTTTTCTGATGAATAATAAATGGGAAATTTCTTATGATTCAAAACAACTAAAACCTCATGAGTTAAATTATCGAACACATGATTTGGAATTAGCAGCTATGGTTTTTGATTTAAAAATTTGGAGGCATCATTTATATAGATCCAAATGTGAAATATATATTGAGCAAAAATTCTAAATTATATATTCAGTCATAAGGAATTAAACATGAGGCATAGAAGATGGCTTGAGTTGTTAAAATATTATGATTGCACGATCAATTACCATCAATGAAAATCAAATGAAGTGGTAGATTTATTGAGTTGAAAACATCATGCATAATTAACTATGTTACATTTGGAATAGGACCCCTTTATTAATGAATTGACGAATATCTTCTTGGAAGTTGTTGGTGTAGGGAATTTTTTTTTCAGGTGTTAGTGCATTTATCTCTTTCAAAAAAATTACACATGCGCAAATGGAAGACAATGAGTTACAAAAAAGGGTAGAATTGGTTAAAAGTGGTATGTTTCTATAATATTACCCTGAAAATGATTTTGTTTTATGATTTGGAAGATATTATATGTGACTTGGGATTCCCGGCTGAAGAAAGAATTTTTGTTTGGATCACATAGTTCTTTATTTTCAGTTCATCCTGGAAGTACTAAGACGTACAAATACGTTTGGGTGTATTACTGGTGGGATTTAATGAAAATTGATATTGAAAATTTTACCATGAAATGTTTGACATGTCAACATGTTAATGTATAGTGACATCTACCAAAGGGGATGCTTCAACATTTTCTAGTTCCTGGTTGGAAATGGGAAAATATATCCATGGAGTTCATGTGGGACTCCCAAATAATTCTCCAGGTAACAATTTTATTTGGTTTATTGTTGACCAACTGACTAAATTTACACATTTCCTTCTGATTGGAGATACAATGTGTTTACATCAGCTTTCTCAACTGTACCTAAATGATATTTTTAGGTTACATAGAGTTTCTTTTTTCATTGTATTTTATAGTGATCCTAGGTTCATTTCTAACTTTTGGAAATGACTTTAGAAGCCATTGGGCACGAAATTAAATTTATGCACCGCCTTTCATCATCAATATGATGGATAGTGTGAGAGAACAATTCAGGCATTGGAGTATATGCCTTATGATTGTTCAATGTAATACTAGGGTTGTTAGGATAAATATATTGATTTAATAGAGTTTTCTTAAAATAGTAGTTTTCATTCCAGAATAATGATCGAACATTTTGAGACACTTTATGGGAAGTAGTGTCGTACTCCATCATTTTGGGATAATGATGGGGAAAGAATGTTTATGAGAAAAAAATTAGTAGAGGAAGTGTCTAAGAAAGTTAAGATGATCCATCAACACATGAGGATATCTCATGGCAGGAAAAAAATTTATTTGGATAACATGAGGAAAGACTTTTCTTTTGAGGTAGGTGGTAATGTTTTTCTTATAATCTCACCATAGAAAAGTGTTATGCTTTTTGGTAAGAAAGTAAACCAAAGTCAATGGATCGTTGGACCTTATGAAATTCGGCATAAAGCAAGACCAGTCACCTACGAAGTATCTTTTCCTCTTATTTTATCTCAGATACACAATGTTTTTCATGTTTTGATGTTGAGAAATTATGTGGAAAATTCATCACATGTTTTGATATGAGATGTTGTTCAGCTAGTAGAGGACATTTCTTATTAAGAGAAACCAGTTCAGATTCTTGATCGTAGGGAAAAAGTATTGTGGAATAGGGTAATCAAACGAGTTATTGTTTTGTGGATAAAACACATGGTTGAAGAAGAAACATGGGAATCTGAATATTCTTGGAGGGGAAATTACCCTTACTTGTTTGAAAGGTAAATAAATATTACAAGCATGCAATCTCTAGAAGGTGGGTAGAATATAACCACCTAAGGATTTGAAAATAAATTTACTATAGAATGAAATACATGAAACACTAAGTCTCTATAAAACAACACTTTGTTTTAAAAAGATAGTTATAACTTAGCTGTTAAACATAATTTTGCTACTTCTATGATTTTAATTTCAAAAACAGGCATACACGATTACGATTGATAAGATATTTAGAGTCTGATAGAATCAACTTAATTTTTGGTGAACAGTAACTTACCATTATGAATAGTAACTAACCTTATGAATGGTAATATAACCCTTATTAATAGTAAGTCATCTTAATGAATAATAACCTCACCCATGAATGTATAAATTAAAGTTAGGCATCTTATAAGTGACAATATGATCATAGTATATGTATTGGAAAGTCATAAGTAATTAATTATGATTTTATGATTAATAATTTAAATGAAAATTTATTTTCATAAAATGTATTCATAAATTTTATTTTATTTTTTATGGTTATAGTTTATTTTTATGATACTGTGATTATTTTTTCAAGGTGTTATAAAATCAGTTGTAGATTTATAATTATTATTTTTCCAATAAATTATTATTTTATTTAAAAATTAAAATTATCATATTTATTAAATTATTTTGATAAAATGGAGGTCATTTTTTAGTTCTATGTGTTGAAAAATGGTTAGGGTGAATTTTTGAGACTTTTCTAAAATACATGAATTTTTAGTGAATAGTGATATTTAATAATTTACAAAATATGCTAAATAAATGAATTTATACATCATGCTTGAGTCATGGATGATGTAATTGCTCATTGGTTAAAACTCACATTCACTTATTATTATTTTTGTCTCAATAACCAATACTATTTCTTTTCTTGAGAAAAATAACAAAATAATGATTAAAATAATGGAAAATCACTCCTCTCCTACACTATAAATGCCACCCCTTTGCCCCCTCTTCCTATTACACCTCTCAAGCATTGATAATTTTTTAAAATCTTCCCAATACATTTATTAAGGCTCTTTCTCACATCCAATACCTTCTGGTCTCACCAAAAGGCCAAAACCAAAGGCCTTAATGAGGATCTCAAGAAGAAGAGATCAAGAGGAAAAAATCCTCTTTCATTTTCTTTCATTTTTATTTCAATTATTTTTATATTCATATAATATCTTCACGTAATCTTTAAAAGAGGAATTAAAATATATATTATCATGTATATAATATAATTTTATCCTATTGTTGGAAAAATTTCATCATCGTACATCCTCTCCTCTCCCTCTCATTTTGAAAATAAAAGCACTATCTGTGATGTGTCGATTTACCAACATCATGGACGAAGTGTCTTAAATTTAATTTTCCCCTTTAAAGATGATTCTAAAACCATTTTAATGGTTTATTAATAATTTAAAATGTATTATATAACCTATTTTATGTTTTGTAATTAACATATATACACAATAATAAGTTATATAACGAAACTAGTTCGTGATTATCGAAGACAAATATCATCAATTTTTTATCTAATGAATCATAATAATATATGGAAAAAAAATTTTATATGGTATAATTTAGTATCCTTGAAACATTTAAATACCATTTATTCCACTTAAATATTTTTTCTTCAATTCAACAAGAAAATCCTTTATGATTCAATCGTGGAAATCATGTAAAGAACGCACCCAAAACAATGGAAAGAATATACTATTATTAATAAATTAGTGGAATGATGTTATAAAATGATCATGTAAGGTGTTATAAACATGAATATTTTTTAAAAAATATTAAGAACACTTTTTTAACCATTATACAGGTTGTTTAAAAACATTTTATGTAAGAATAATCTAAGGTAAGGGAATTCTTAACCAAATTTCCATTCATTGGGTTAACCTTATACTTTATTGATTATGGGGCACTAAGATTATTTGTGAAATGGAATTTGGATTATATTATGTTTTATTTTGTTTATTTATAGTTTATACACATATTCTATTCATTATTTTAAATATCATTTCAAATATATGATAGTTGTAAGGGACTTTCCGTTAAAAATCAACTTTTCATTTCGTTTCTTTTCTTAAGGGATATGATGTAAGTATTATGGTTTTATGATTATGTTATGATTCTTGGGAATTATTTATGATGATGTGTGGGATCTATATCTCCCTCCAATTCACTAGTAATATTTAATTTATATATTGGTTTTATGGTTACTCCATGTGTAACTTTGATGGCTACACCATAAGGTAGCCGTGAGGGTTACATTGCAAGGTAGTCATGAGGGATACAAATAATATGGTATTAATGAGGGTTTAAATTGTATGTAAGTAATTCCCCCAGGATACCTTAATGTTTTATTTATGTTTTATGTGTTTTATCAAAATCTCATGTTACAAAAAGTATGTATATGATACTTTATGGGGGGAGAAGTATACATTTGTGCAAATTATTTCTTATGTTTATAAGTATTCACGGTATAATGGTTTCTCTCCTTATTTTTATATCACTTATAGATATTTTTATCAGTATCCCAAGTTTTCAAATGTTTTTTCATAGTTTATAAGGTTGGTTAATATAATTATGAACACCATAATAATATTGTGATGTTTCTATCAAGAGAAATAATCATTATTATTTTAAATGTTTTATTTTTTCGAAAAAGTTGATACTGTTTTAGTAGAATCTCCTTGAATTATTACGGGATTTTTTATATTTATTATGTACCATTTCTCTAAACCCCTAAACTTGAATATATCCATAATTGGCAGGCATTTACATTGTTGACTAAAACTCAGGATTATGTAATGTTTAAGTAGAGGTCATTATATTGAAAACCATACTAATTTCATTGATGTTTTAGGTCAAACATATTTGAACATGAATTATGTGGAAAGGTTCCCAATGGGGTTTATTTGATAAGAATGTCCAAAGATTTTTTAGACAGTAATGATGGATTTTTCATGACCATGGTTTTGTGATTTATGGATCCGAGATGTGATAAGGGGAAAGTATGAAAGGAGTAACCATAAGGATGGTTTCCAACACAGTGTTATAAGATAATATAAAGATAAGAAAATACTCTCCTGAAGAAGAATTTTCTATTTGTTGATAGACCATTTTTTTGGTAAACATATGCAGATCCAACTAGGATATATAGTTCATAGTCAAACAATGTTTTCCCCAAGA
This sequence comes from Viscum album, assembly GCA_963277665.1. Lineage (NCBI taxonomy): Eukaryota > Viridiplantae > Streptophyta > Magnoliopsida > Santalales > Viscaceae > Viscum > Viscum album. The sequence goes on along the minus strand of OY728147.1, from coordinate 595,791,527 downwards.
CACTATCCCTAAATTTATGATGGCCAGGAAATTTTATAGATATTTAAATTTCATAAGACTATGAAGGGTGGCTAGTCAATGAAATGATGTATAAAAATGTAGAGGGAAATTGTATCTCCTTCAAAAATTATTTAGATACCACACTTATAGGCATTTGTTTTGTGGGAAAGAGGGTTGAAACATGGTGTAGTTTAAAGTCATGCAACTAGAAAAATTGATGGTATAGTTTAACATTTTACATCCAAGACTTTCAGATATTAATACTTAAGGTTACTTTTGTTTGACCAAGGGATAAATGATTCAACCTTTTCATGGTAATCTAACCAAGAAGGTTGTATCATATTTTTATATGATGGTAGGATATTCTAATATATAATCTAAGGGGGTTTGAATCCAAGGAATGATGTTTTATATAAACATAATTAGGTAGTATGGAAGTATGATACCCCTCTCTTAGTGATCAATTTTCCTTCGGTTGACAGGCCTTTTTTTAGGAAAATTATGTAGGCCAACTAAGGCATATTATTCATAGTCAATCAAAGGTCTCCTCAGGAAAATGGCCCTCTGTTTATAATGGCCTAAGAGGTTTATGGTGATTTGGAATGTTCCAGATAGAGATTTTGGTTTGTGATAGAATAGTTCAAGAATATTAAAGGGGCATTCCAAGTAACAATTTCCTAGGAATCGGCAGTGATATTCCCCTTACGCTGGTCTGAACCAAATGTAGAAATGATTTTTTATATGGCTCAGTCTGAGACATGAGGTACATATATCACTACATATCTTCTTGAAATGTGAATCAATCCATATGTAGTTCTGTGAAGGGTCCCCATACAGGTTCGACCCGTGCACAGGTATGAGAATATTTTTTTGATATGAGCTCACAAATGGGGTGAGGCTCATTTTGGACTTCCTTATGTTGATCTACCTCATGCATAGGAATGTAAGGAATTTTTTTCCTAAAATTTGTTATATTGGTATGACCCATAAATATGAAAATAGGGGACATTTTTACCACCTAGATAGACTCGATAAATGAGTTTCGGGCATCACTACGTATCTTGTATTGAAAGGAATCAGGCTAAATGTAGTTCTTTGAAGCTTCTATGTGATGGCCTGGACCATTCATAGAGAAAGAGAATTTTTTATTTGTGTTTCAGCAAGACCTAAGATTGAACATTCAGGTGTCACTACATATCATAGGATAACAGGAATCAAGACACACAAAGTTCTCAATATCATGTAGTTTAATGTCATGTGACTAGGACATAATTCAGGAATTTTAAAGTCATGTGGTGAGGATGACATGGATCCATTTAGTTTATGGTTATATGTATAGGGACATTATTCATATACAGCATTAGTAATGGGAGGCTAATCGGGATGGGATGCTCTGATATGCCCTGTACGTGAGGGGAAAGAATGTGTAAACCATGATCCTGGGGATCCTCAAATTAGGAGGAATTATATGGGGCATAGAAGACATTAGTGATTAAAAATATGAAAGATCCTATCCCGAAGATGAATTTTAATTTGATTGATAGGACTTTTGTGGGAAGCTAATGTAGATAAAACTTGTAAATATTGTGCACAGTCAAACAGAGGTATCTTCAGGACACTAAACCTTCATTTCTGATGTCCATAAGTAGATTTTGAATATCCTAAATTGTCTAATCCATAGAGTTTGACAAATAAAGGGGGTGTGTTCATAATCATAATAATATTTTAAACCTCAATTGTCCATGAAGTGTGAAATTCTCTACATAGATCTAACTCGTATGTAAGAAGGTTCGTTTCAGTTTTCTTGATAGATCCCCAAAGGAGGAACCCAAACATGAGATCTCTTGAAAAGATCTTGTATTTATATACAGGATACGAGGAACTATTTTTCTTTTTTATGGATGAACTGAAGATTGCTGATCCAAACGTCACTATGTATCTATTGTGAATAGTAATGAAGCCATATATAGAACTTGAGGAACCGATCTGTTTAACATCATACAATAAGGATTTAGAATCCCTGACGTGAAGAATATATATTTCGGTTAGACCCAATATTAAATATTTTAGCATCGCAATGTATCCAGTGATGGAATTAATCAAGCCATATATACTTCTAGAAACCCCATTCAGTTTTATTTCACACTGTAAGGACATTGTCCTTTCAATTTAATGTCACGTTGTAGAAACAAATGAGATTACATTTAAGTTCATGCTACTAGTGCCATAATGAGACTGTTGAGGACTGATACATGTTTTTTTCAAGTAGGGAATACCCTTCTTACCCACCTAAACCCACATTAGCTTTGTTCAGTGTGAGAAACATGTGGTGTAAAAATTTTATCCTCCACATATAGGTGATAAAATAGAGGATATAGTCATTTTGAATTTATGGTGTTTATACCGGGATTTAGAACTTCAGCATCACTACATATCCTATGTAGATAGGAATCAATCTATATATAGTTATTGAACAGGGATCAAAATGAATCTTAGGATAATACCTATAGAGGAGGTAATTTTTTATCATCTATTGTGGTTAAACTTAGGATTGAAAATCTAGGCATCACTATGTATCCTATTTGAATAATAATTAAACCATGTGTAGATTTCAATGGGAACTCTCTTTACGGTTCTAATCCATACAAATGGGGGGGAATTCATCCCATAGTTTTCAACTAGACCCAATGCATATGGTTTGAACATCACTACATATTCCATAGGATGGGAATTAGGCCACATGTAGTTCCTGATACACTTCCTTGCATAGATCTAAATCATGTACAGGGAGGGGGTTTATTTGGGTGGATGGACGAAGATATAAAATATAGGTGTCTCTACATATCACATAACATAAGAATCAATAATTTTTTAGTTCTCCAATATGTCATGGTAGATGACCAATGTCGAGAGTGATTTTCTCTTAGAAGATAACATTATGGTGTTGTGCAGTTTAATATCATACAGTGAGGAAATTGGTGTTATAAAGCTTATTTTCTTGTGAAATAGACAATGCATCAAGCATTTTAATTTAATTTTATCAGGATGATGATCTTATAGTGGTGGGAAGGATGAGATTGTAGACTAGTGAAAAAACCACAACATCAAAAAGAGACTCCAAGGCCAAAGGCTGGCAAGAAAATTATCCCATGGAAGTGGGGAAATTTCCAATTGGGCCTAACGTGAATTGACTATGAATCAATCTATATCCTCAGATAATAAGAATCAATCCATTCATAGTTATTAATGAATATACCCCCTATGTGGATCTAACTCTAATTTGGTGGATATGGGAATGTTTTCTTTCCCTTTCATAGATATAGTTCATGTATGGAGAATCATATATTCCAATGATGAATCTCATGAAGTTTAATGTTGTATGATGAGGACGTTAACTCCTAGTTTAAGGTCATATATCTCATTCTAAGGGGATGATGCTATAATAAGGGAATGAAATATTTGGTGGCATAACCACCCCAATGTGATTGAGGGACCAAGGGCCCTAGTGACACCCCGCATTTTCCTGAAAATATTATAGATAGATTAAATTCATGATGCTAGGACTCAGATAGATAGTTTAATGAATTATGGTAAGGATGATAAGTTTTATATAGTTTAAATTCATGAAACTACTATGATTTTATATGTAGTTTAATGTCATGAGATCATGAAATAATTCAATATGTTGCATGAAATACTTATTCAAGAACCTTTCATTGGTGGGAGCTGTTTTGAGCTATCCAGACATTGAGATCAAGTAATAAGCTCCATTGGAGTAGTCTTTGTGTTTGACGTAGGGTCTCTCAAATTTTAGATCCATATTTGGAGGTTTATTTCATAGTTTCATTAGAGTTATGAGGACCAAAACCATCTCCTCTTTGAGGAATTACAGGAGGTGAACATTTTAGTTAAATAATTGTGCAGTCTAGTTTTGGTGAACCTAAAAAAATTTCAAGGTATATAATCTCTTTTCATCGATTCACTATAATTCATCCATCCATTTATTATATTTCTCATTTGAGGAAAACTAATCATTGATGGCAATACAAGTCAAGGAAAATTTAACTTTGATGGTTAGGACAGCCTCTTTCCCATATACTAATGAGTATTGGGTTTCTTCTATGGTAGTGCGGGTCATGGTCTGGTAAGCCCACAAAGCATGGAGGAGCTTTTCTAGCCACAACTTCTTATCTTTATCTACCATATTCTATTGTATATTGGAAATGGTTATGTTGAAGTAATATATATATATATATATATTAGCTTATGTTCGGTAGTGGGATGAATTGTTGGACTTGATTTCATATTCCCAATAAATTTTTTCCAATTCAGCATAATAGAAATTGGTGTCATTGTCTGTCAGTATTATATGAGGGACACAAAATCTGGTGATGATGTTATCTTTCATAAAGCTTACAATGTACCTTTTCCCCGAATTCTTTGATGGGTATGGATTCTACCCACTTTAAAAATAAGTCAATTTCTATGAGAATATAAATAAATTTATTTGTTGTAGTGGGAGGATATGGTCCCACAACATCTATTACTCATATAGAAAATGAATAGGATTACATGACTGATTGAAGAAACTCACAATGTTTCTGTATGAAATTGGTAGGAACCTAGTAGGAAGGGATATTTTTTGTGAATTTAGTGCAGTGATGTGTTACAGTGGGCTAGTAGTATCCAAGCCATTAGATTTTATGGGAAGGCTGGGATCCTTACTGGTGGGCACCATAGGCCCAAGTGTGTACATACTACATGAATGAGGTCATATCTTCACCATATATTCACCTAATATGGAATCCATCAGGGCTACACTTATAGAGGAACTTTTTTTTTATTTTTTCCATCATATAGAAAAATGTTAATTTATCATCTTTAGATTTTTTATCTCTCGGATCTATCTAGTGGGACCTCTCTCTTTTGAAGGTATTTTATAATGGGTTTAATCTAGTCAGTTGTAGGATCGTACTGTCCAATGATGGGGCTAATCCCATTATTTATTTCATGTTGTCTAGAATGACTGGTGAGACCATATAGTTGTGTACAATACTGATGAAAATTTATTCCCAATCTGATTGGCTAGGGTTGTGGCTGAATTTTCCTATTCATTGGTCTAAGTATTTTTCTGTTGGGGGAAATGAGTTAATGTCAGCAATGAATTGAATTTTTTGATTAGTCCTCAGATGTGTGTTGGAAGGGGTATTATCTCTTCCTTCTTGATATCATAATCACTATTTACCTACTTGATGACCGGTTCTGAATCGCCTTTTATACTCAAGTGTTTTATTTGAGCATGAAGTTCCAGCTCCAGCCATGCAATGAGAGCATGGTATTATACTTCATTGTTCATAAACCCTTTGAATAAAATTAATGCGTAAGGTATTTTTATAGATATTAGTAAAACTACCAACCCTACCTTGACGAGCATAGGGACTTCCATCCTATTTCTTGTTAGGCTGATAGATTCACCATTAAAATACATCTCCCATATCTGGGGGTTCCTCTTGAATAGAGAATAATAATTCATTATGTATCTCAGTATCCAATAAGGTCATTTCTGCCAAATGGTTCTCTTCCAAAAAACCCTCTAATGTCTGGCCTTTGAAAACTTTCTATGGAACAAAATGGATATCAAACTGCTACAGGATGACCACCGACTATGATAGATGTTTGGTCAATATCAGATGATTGAGAATGTATTTGAGCCAGTTTTAGGAGAGACCAAATGGAACTCATGATGCTGCTGTTAGTTCCTTAGTTAGTGGACTATAAATATTAGCACTAGTTAGGTCTTCTCAATATCAGAATAATGACTCACAAAATCGATCATGGTTCTACTGAGGTAATTAAGGTTGTTTTTGCTACCGAAATCATTCTTTTGTGTGAGGAAGGAACCTAGTGATCACTCTATATATTTCACATAAAAAATATGTTGACTTCCTTCTATTGGTAACATTATCACAGGAGGACTTTAGATATAATTCTTGAGAGTGTCAAATTGTTTCTTACTATAATCTATCCACTAATATGTCACCCCTTTATTCATAAATCTAGTGATGGGAGAATATTTTCCTACAAGGTTGGATATAAAGGTCCATATATAGGATAAAATTTATTGAAGTACTATAAATTCCGTGAGGTTTTGAGAATGTGACATGCTAAGGATACCCTTTATCTTTTTGGGATCAAATTCGATGCCATGATGGTATATGAAGAAGCTAAGAAACTTCCATGAGGTAACACCAATATAACATTTCAAGAGGATCCTTTTCATCTATGTTTTCATAGTTTATTAAATATAGTTACAAGGCCCTCTAGGTGGTTCAATAATTTACAAGGATTAACAACTATGTCTTCAACATAGCATTCAAAATCTTTACCAAGAAGGGTTCAAAAATATGATGCATGAAATGTTGATATGTAGCACCAACATTTTTCAATACAAAGGGAATTAACCAATAGAAAAAATCCCTGAGGGACCTAAAGGAAGTGGCCTATTGATTTTAATGCGCCATTATAATTTGGTTTTATCCTGAATATACATTCATCAAGGATAGATTATGGTATCAGGTAGTCACATCGATCAATAGTTTTATGATTGGGACTAGGATATCATCTTTCGTTCAGTGTTGATTGAGATCTCTGAAATCAATGAAAACTCTAACTTGTATGATCTTATTTTTGATAGGGACAATATTTGATATCCACTAGAGATATTGGATCATTTAAATGATGTTAGATCAGGTGTTCTTGTTAAATTAAGCCTCTATTTTGGCAGAATGTGTCTAGTGTGTCCTTCTGGCTACATGTTTATAGCCCTGGTGGTACTTTGGTATGCCCAGGTGGTGAGTGGACACCATGGGATCAAGGCATCGAATTTCTATATAGTTACATGAGAATACATATTGATGATTCCTTAGGAAAGAGGTTTATACCTATTTTCCTTAGGAATACATGGATGCACTAATTAATTTGGGTTATATATCTTCTTTTGTACCCAGTTTTATCTCCCTGAGTTCATTAATGGTGGTAGATATGACCTCATAAAATGATATTGGGGTGTTCCTAAGGTCCTCATCCTCTTCCTCACCCTACACATAATTTTCTTCCTCTTGTTCCAATGGAAAAACAAGTCTTGGGATGAATTATTCATATTTAGAAGAGGATTCAATGACTTGGTATTTGATAGATGAAGATACATCTTCTAACCCAACTGAAAGCGGGTTCCAAAAACACCAAAAACCCTAAAAGCGTTAAAACACCTAAAAAATAAATGACCCTAAAACCCTAAAACACCAAAAAACCCTAAAACACCATCAAACCCTAAAAAATCTAAAAACCCTAAAAAAATATTAAACATCTAGAATGATTCTAATATATATATAGAGACACCAAAATGCCCTAGAATTAACATAAACCACTAAGAAACACTAAAAACTCCAAAAAAACCTCAAGACCCATGAAAAAAAATAAAAATCCCTAAAACCATAAAAACAGTAAAAACACCAATGAGATCTAAAAACTAATAAAACCATAAAATATCTAAAATACCTAAAACCACCCAAAATCCCTAAAAACCATAAAAATATATAAAAACCTTAGAGACCCTAACACCCCTAAAAATCCCATGGTACCAAAAAAGACCCTAAAAATCCAAAACCCTTAAAAATATATAAAAACCCTAAAACCCCTAAAATACCCTAAAGGTCCTCAAACTCTAAGAAGCCTAAAACCCCCTTAAAACCCTGGAAACCCCAAATCCCTTAAAAATAACCTAAAACAATAAACAAAACCCATAAATAAATAAAAAACTAAAAACCCATAAAACCCCCAAAGGCCCTCAAGATCAATTAAAACCCTACAAACCCCTTAACCTCTCCAAAAATTCCTAAAATTAATGACACCCCAAAAGAGACCTCAAATCCCTTAATGACTTAAAAAACTTAAAAACAATAAACCCACTAAAAAGGATATCATAGCCTCTAAAAACAATAAAATACCCTAAACCCCCCCAAAACCCCCAAAACCCTAAAAATTCAGAAAAAGTCAAAAAATAATGAATCCAATAAAGGTCCCTAAAAACCCAAAAACCACTAAAAGACCTAAAAAACACCCCCCCCAAATTCCCTAAAAATGATATAAGAGCCTAAAATCCATAAAAACCTATTTAAAGTCCCTAAATACTCAAAAATAACTATAAATCCCTAAAACATCATAAAACCGCTAAATAACACAAAAACCATAATAACTCGAAAATTCTATAAAATACACTAAAACCCATAAAAGATTCTAAAATACCTAACAAAACCCTAAAAGAATGTAAAAACCATTAAAAACCATAAAATACCCTAAAAAACTAAAAAAGCCTAAACAACCCTAAAAACCCTAAAAACCCTAAAAACCCAAAAAGACCCTAATAACCCTAAAAATCCTTAAAAGATCCCAAAAAAATAAAACCCGAAAACCCATAAAGGATACTAAAAACCCTAAAAATCCCAAAAAAATGTAAAAATACCTAAAAACACTAAATATAATAAAAACAACCTACAAAAACTACAAAATAATAAAAACCCTAAATACCATAAAATAAGTCTAAAAAACCTTAAGATACCTAAAATCTAAAAACCATAAAAACACTAAAAACTTATAAAACAAGTAAAATCCATAGAAACCACTAAAAATTATAGAAAAATATATAAAGATCTTAAAACCCCTAAAACACCTTAAACCAAAAAATACGCTAAAAACTCTTAAAACCCCTAAAATACCTACAATAACACTAAACCCCCCCAAAAAATAAAAAAACACCCTAAAATACTAAAAAACCTAAAACCACTTAAAACCCCAAGAATGACCTAGAACCCCCACAAAAACCCAAAACAACAATGAAACCCTAAACCCCCAAAAAACATTAAAATCCAAAACAACCAAAAAATCCTTAAAAATACTAAAACCCCTTGTAAACTCATAGAAGACCTTAAATCCCTAGAAGACACTAAAACACATTAAAATTACCCTTAAGCCCATAAAAACCCATAAAAATACTAAAAACCCCTAAATCCCATAAAAAATAAAATCAATAAAAACAAATAAAACACTAAAAATACTAAAATGCCTAAAAAACTAAAAAACATAAAACCTCTTAAAATTCTAAATAACCTAAAAAGGTAGAAAACCCTAAAACCCCATAAGAACATTAAATGACCATAAAAACTTGTAAACATCCCCAAATGATCCTAAAAGACCCCAAATCCCAATGAATATTAAAGAAAACAATAACCCCGAAAACCCCAAAAATTCTAAAACCTCTAAAAACACTATAAAACATTAAAACAGATAAAAACCCAAAAAATCTAAAACCCCTAAAACACTAAAATCAATAAAAATACTTAAAAATCCAAAAACCATTGAAAACCCTTAAACAAAAAAAAATTCAAAAACCCTAAAACACATGAAAAAACTAAATAGACCTCAAAACCCTAAAAAATCTCTAAAAATGCTAAAATGCCCTGAAAACCCTACAAACCCTAAAACGTCACAATGAAAACCAAAAAACCCTAAATGACCCTAAAAACCCATAAAACCCCTAAAAGACCATAGAAACACTAAAAGACCATATAGACCATAAAAATACCATAGAAACCTCTAAAACCCTTAAAACCCGAAACACCTTAAAATCCTTAAATCCTTGAAAACTATAAAAACACTTAAAAACCTAAAAACCCTAAAAATAGTATAAAACACTAAAAATATATAAAAACCATAAATACCCAAAAAATTTGAAACATATTAAAAATCCTTTCATATCCTACCCGCCACCCCCTCCAAAACCTCTGCAAAACTCTACAATACCCTAAAAACCGTTAGGACCCCAAAAACCCACAAAACTCATAAGAACCCTAAAACCCCTAAAGAAACCCTAAAATTTATAACACTATTGAAAACAATAAAATAATCCTACTAACCACAAAAATTCCTAAAAAACATAAAAACCCAAAGGACCATAAAAATCCTTAAACCCCATAAAAACCCTAAAACTCCCAAAAAATGTTAAAACTGTAAAAACCCGAAAAACCAAAATACCCTATATAACATAAAAACCATAAAATCCTAAAAAATCTAAAATACCATAAAACTACAATAAATCCTAAAAGATCTTGAAAACATAAAATACCCCTAATGACCCTAAAAACCCTAAAAGGAGCTTAATTTTTTATAATCCATAAAGAACATAAAAATTCTAAAGGATCCATAAAAGTCCCTAAAACACATAAACACAATAGTAACCATGAAAACCAAAAAACATAAAAACCCAAAGACCCCTAAAATAACTCTAAAAACCCTAAAACAATCCTAAAAATACTAAATACCATTAAAACCCCTAAATACCCAAAAAACCCAAAAACTCCTAAAAACAATAAATACCCCAAAACCCATAAAAACATTAATAACCTTTAAACCCATAAAAACATAAAAAAATTAAAACTCCTATAAACCCTAAAATCCCATAAAGTGCCTAAAAATCCTTAAATCCGTCAAACCCATAAAAACCCTAAAAACTTTAACAACCATAAAAACCATAAAAACCACTAAAACCCCCTAAAGACATAATAAACACACTAAATAAACCATAGAAACCTTAAACCCTAAAAATGAGAGCCTGATGGCATCTCCTATGCTCCCTCGCGATGGTCGTTCCCCTCCCCTTCAAGTTTGTTGACAAAGACAACCTATATATCCCCCCTATGGGAAAGGCGCCTCCACTGATTCTTAATGATGATCATACATTCATCCCATTCTCGTATCCTGACTTGATGCCTCCTTTTCCACGGATCGATCTTTTCCCAAAAGAGTCAGAAATTTTTGATGGATGCCCGTAGCTTCTTCATTAGATCCAAAAGTACAATGAAGCCTCCTCATTGCATCGTTTGACACTGATTATGTGATTTCTAAAGTGGTACCCCTTGGTGGATGTTTTTGATAGGTTTTTTTTTGAGCATTGGGATCTCCATGATTGTGGAACAGTGGGTCTCATTGATAGTGACCATACCATGATTATATTTTCATCTGAGGATGATATTATTTTTTCTTGGTCTGTAGCACCTTGAAGATGCAACGATGCCCACTTCTCCCCTTTTCGGTGGAGTTTTAATCTTCATCTGAACTGCGACTCTCCAATGTTTGCGACTTGGGTTAGATTTCCAAAAAATCACCCCCCCCCATGTCAAAATATGTACATTATTTAAATGTTAGGGAATCTGGTGGCAAGGTTCTTATGTGTGGATAGCAGAACCTGGGACCTCTATCACCCTATTGCTATGATGTATTTTGTTTAAATTGATGCTTCTAGAAAACTAGTGGATTTTGTGTGGATTGTTGTTGGTGAGGAGATTTAATTGAAGCAACCAGTGATTTTTGAGTTGTGAGTAAAATTCTGTTATTCATGTTGGAAACTTGGGCATAGTGGTTAGGCTTACAACTGTGATGCCTAGGATAGGGGTGGCATGAATCTTCCTCAGGCAGGTTTTGGTGAAGGCAGTCAGGACATGGTGGAGGTGTAGGAGGTGGCGGTGCTGAAAGAACCAAAGATCTTATCTCTCCAGCAAACGATTGCTACAATTTTTGAACATCTGAAAACGTATTTGATAGTTGTGTGTGATAAGGAGGTGGTAGTGGAGGATTTATGAGGAATTCTCTTGGAGTTGGATACAAATTATCATGAATAGGGAAGTTCCAGTGAAGAGGTGATGCACAATGATGAAGGTGTGACTCTGAGCAACATCAGTTGGAAAGCGTGCAGTAGTGACTTGAAGGGGGAGATGAATAGGGAGCGGTGGATGAGAAGGGGGAGATTGCTGGGATTGGGAATAAGCAGTGTATGTGTGATATCCCCATGAATCATCCCTCGTGTATGGTTGAAGTGGCCTTGAGAAATATTAGTGGGCATGATAGTAGAAATCAATTGTCGATTCTAGATGGTGTCTCTCTGAGTAATAGGTTCAACGGTCTTGACTCTGTTGAGTCAGCTAGTGGAGATGCTGCATAGGGGGAGGTGGCCGAGTAGGGGGAGGTGGCTACACATGGGGATGTGTCTTGGATTCGGAATGAGTAGAATATGGTTGAAAAGAAGGCCTTGTTCTTTGATGAGGGACCCCTGATCAGAGGGGGGATGACTCTACTGTGCATATCCTTAGGTGAGGTGGAAATGGGAGGGATGTATGATGAGTTTGGAAAGTGGTTCATGATTAAGAGGTCAGTGTAGATCATGCTAAAGACATGGCTGGAAACTTACTGTCAGTGATTTAAGGCACCAATGGTGAAGGAGTTATGGCCCCAGATATGCAGCTGGCCATGGTGGTGCATGGAGGGGCCACTTCTGGCGAGGACCACTATATGGTCCGATAAGACATGTTTGAGGTGGAATGGCTAAGGGTCTGCATTAAAGATGAGTCTCAACTATTATTAGATATTTTTTTGAGGATGAAAATAAGATAAACATCAATATGGCCCAGTTCAGGAGGGAAAGAGTTATGCACAGGGATGACTCTCCAAAGGGGGAGGATGGTCCTTTGGACAGGTTATCAACCCGATGATGGAAAAGTGTAAGAATAGGGCTAGTGATAAGGTGGCCTCAAGTGGGGAAAGTGACAATATCTTATATGGGAAGGAAGCCCATCCAGATGGTTTCACCTCTACCCCCCTCCCAAAGGAGGCAGAAAAGGGACTATTCTACTCTTCCTTGACCCATGGCTACCTAGGCTTTCTTAATGGCAACCAAACTGAAATTCAAAGTCAATAAGTAGGAGCAGACTCGATGCACCTAAGAGTAAGAAAGACTCAGGGAGAAGTATTCGGCGCTCTTCAGACATCAAGAGGACATTGAGTCCGGAAGAGAATCTATGGACACGAGGGCGGACTCTGACTTCTTCTTTTCTAATGCACCCTCTGGCTATGGTGCGGATGGTGACCCTTACGGTGTAGTCCCTTTCTATGACTTTGGTGGTGATTTTGACTGACTTGTTTCTTCTTTTTGGGGTTTTGGGTTGTTGGGGAAGTTCAGGGTTTCTCGGTGTGGATCGATTGACTTCGCCCCTCCATTGTTTGTTGTGTCTTTTTTCTAATAAATTTGTGTGGGGGGTCAGGATTAGCCTAGTCTTGTGCCTTCCTTGCCCTAAACCCCAAAAAACTGGAAAACAGTAAAAATAATAAGAATCACTAAAAACCACTAAAATACCTAAATACACTAAAAACCCTTCAAAAGACCCTAAATTCTTCTAAAACAATAAAACCCCTAAAACCCTTAAAATACCATAACAACCATATAAAAACCATATAAGACCATATAACCTCTTAATCACCCTAAAAAAACTAAAAACCATAAAACATCTTAATGCCTTAGAAACTAATAGAAACCCAAAAAACCCCATAAATGACCTAATAAAACCCTAAAACCCCTAAAAAACCAAAAAAACCAAAAAACCCAAAAAAACCAAAAAACACTAAAACCCCTAAAATCCCTAAAAACCCTAAAATCTAAAAAATATCTAAAAAACTCCTAAAATAATATTAAACAGCCCTAAACAATAATAAAAATTTAAAAACATTAAAATTTTGAAAAAACCTAAAACTCCGTAAAACCATTAAAACCCCTAACCATGCTCCCATAAACACCCCATAATGCCCCAAAAAACAATAAAAAATCCTAAAATCCCAAAAACTAAAAATCCCAAAAACCATAAAAAATCCAAAAAATATCTATAACTTCCTAAAACCCTAATGCCCCTTAAAACTCTAGAATACCATAAAAACTCAAAAAAACCCAATAAAAAGCTAAAGACCATTAAAATCACAGACATCCCCTAAAAACCTTATAAATAACCTAAAAATACCTAAAGTTCCAAAAAACACTGAAACCCCTCAAAACTCTAAAAAACTAGAAAACCATAAAACACTAAAAGAAACCCTAATAACACTAAAATTTGTTTTAAAACAAGAAAAAACCTCAAAATCCTAAAAACTATTAAACCAATAAAAGACTCAAAAGACCCAAAAACCACTAAAACCCCTAAATGACCCTAAAAACCCGCTAAAACCCCCAAAAAACGCAAAAACACCCTAACAGTCTCTAAAATCCTTAAAACCCTAAAACACTCGAAAAATAGTAAAAAATAGTAAATGACCATAAAAACATTAAAAACCTTAAAATATAAAAAATATATTAAAAACACTGAAATACCCTAAAATTCCATAAAACCCCTAAAATTATCTAAAAACAAAAAAAACCCTAAAGGGGCCTAAAAACTCAAAAACACTTATTGGTCCTTAAAACACCCTAAAAACCCCTAAAGGACCCTAAAAACCCTAAAAAACCTAAAGTACCCAAAGAAACCTTAATCAAACCCTAGGGACCCTAAAAACCTTAAAAGACTCTATAAAACCCTAAAACCCCTAAAAGACCCAAAAAACACTAAAATACCCAAAGAACCATAAAAATCCTATAAAAACCCTATAAGAACCTAAAAACAATAAAACACACTAAAATACCTTAAATCCATGAAAACATTAAAAGACCCTAGAAACCCTAGAAACCCTAAAAAGAGTAAAAAACCTAAAACACATTAAAAACACTAAAGGCCATAATATCTCAAAAAATCACTAAAACCCTAAAAACACTGAAACCCAAAAAACTCTAAAATTCCCTAAAAACCCAAAAATTCAAAAAAAAAACTAAAAACACCAAAAACCCTAACAAAATTACAAACCTTAAACCCCATAACAAACCATAAAATCCTCAAAACCCCAAAAAACCCCAAAACACTATAAAATTCCTAAAACCTTTAAAACCACAATAAAACCTAACCCCCCCCCCCAATAAGTCTAAAATCCCATAAAATCCTTAAAACCCTAAAAAACCTAAAAACACATAAAAACCCTTAAAATCCTTGAAAACCCAAAAAACCCCAAAAGAAATTCTAAAACATAAAAACCCCTCAAAATCATTAAAAACAAAAAAACCATAAAATCCCTAAACACCCAAAAACCATAAAAACAAAGAAAACCGTAAAAATCATAAAAACAAATAAACACTCTAAAAACAAAAAAACACATAAAAACTCTAGAAACCCTAAAAACACTAAAAACACTAAAAACATAAAAACCCTAAACATACATAAAAGTAACTAAACCCCCGTTGAAAACCCTAAAAGACCCTAAAACCCACAAACCCCTAAAGACCCTAAAAACCCTAAAACCCTACAAGGCCCCAAAAAAATCAATACCCTAAAATACCCTAAAAACAATAAAAACTCTAAAAAACCATAAAAGGCCATGGCACTCTTAAAACCTATAAAATCCCTAAAAATGCTTAAAACCATGAAAACCCCTACAAACCATAGAAAACATAAAATGCGTGAAAACCTTTAAAAACCCTTCAAACCCCTAAAATACCTAAAACCCCTAAAAACACTAAACCCCCTAAAAATCCCTAAAATAATAAAATCCTAAAGAAACCTAAAACAAACCTAATAAACACCATACCTCTCCTAAAAAACCAAAAAACCCCTAAAAAACCATAAAACTCTATGAAACTTTGAAAACATGATAAACCCCAATAAACACACAAAAACCCAAAAAACCTATTAAACCGCTAAAAATCCAAAAAGAAACAAAAGATCTCTACAAACACTAAAAACCCATAAAACATAAAAAATCCTCAAAACCCCATAAAATCCCTAAAAAATTCATTAATCCCTAGAAACTGTAAAATTTGAATAAAAAGACCCCTAAACCCTAAGAACCCATGAAAAATCCATAAAAACATCAAAAACCCTAGAAAATACAAAAAATCCAACAAACCCTACAATCCCCAAAAACCCCAAAAACCTTAAAACCCTAGAAAACCCTAAAAAAATTAAGTACCACTAAAACCATAAAACCCTAAAAACCCATAAAACCCCTAAAAATCATAAATAACCTAAAAACTCTAAGGAAACAAAATATATCCTTAAAAACTGTAAAATAAATAAAAACCATAAAACCTCTAAAAGACCCTAAAACCCATAAAAATCCAAAAAACCCCTAAATAAGTTAAGAGACCCTAATAAATTTAATGACCCAAAAGATCCTAAAAACCCTATAAACCCCCAAAAGGATCCTAAAACCCTTAAACACACTAAAACCCCTAAAACCCCTAAACCCATAAAAACCCTAATAACATTAAAATCCCTAAGAAACTCTCAAAACCTAAAAGAGTCCTTAACCTAAAAACTACAAGAAAACTTAAAACACTAAAACCAAAATAGAAAAAAACCTAAAAACTATTTAAAAACCTAAAAACCCTTAAACCGCTAAAAATACCATTAAAACACTTAAAACCCATAAAACCGATAAAATCTCCTTAAACCACAAATTTTTTTTAAAAACTCTAAAACCCCTAAAAATATCTAAAAAATCTAAAATCCTATAGAAATCTAAAAAAACCTAAAACCCAAGGAAATCCTAAAAACCCAAAATAATCTAAAAACCGTAAAAACCCCAAAACCTCTAAACCCATAAAGGCATATAAAGAAATATAAATTCTAAAAACATTAAAACCCTAAAAACCAAAAAAACACTAAAACCCCATTTAAACACCTAAAAACCCATGAAAACCATACAACCCCTAATAACCCTAAAAACACATAAAAACAATAAAAACCATAAAAACCCTAAAAACACAACAAACCCAAATAACTCTAAAAACCTCCCATATTGACCATAAAAACTCTTAAATGACCCTAACAACCTATAAAACCACAAAACCAAAAATAATTACCAAAAAACCTCAAATATGATAAAAATATAAAAATAAACTAAAAGACCCTAAAACACAAAAAACCCCAAACGACCCTAAAAATTATAAAAACCCAAGAAGACACTAAAAACCCTAAAACTCTAAAGACAATAAAATATCCTTAAACCTTAAAGGACTCTAAACCCCGTAAAAAATATCTCATGGAATAAAAAACCCTCAAGCCCCTAAGAAATAGTAAAACCCCCAAAAACCTTAAAGGACCCAAAAACCCCTTAAAACCCTAATGGAACCAAAACCCAGTAGAAAAATCCAAAACTAAACTAAAAACCCAAAAGGCCTCTAAAAACACTAAAAACCTACAAATAAACCCAAAAATCCTAAATGAACCTAAAAATCCAAAAGTACCCAAACAACCATTAAAAACGATTAAAGCCCCTATACCCCCTAAAAATCCAAAAAGAAACTATAAAACCCTAAACAACACCAAATGGCACTAAAAACAATAAAATACCCTTAGAACACTAAAAATCCTGAAAAACATAAAAAAAACCTAAGACACAATAAAAACCCCAAAAACACTTTAAAAGAACTTAAACAACATTAAACCCCTAAAACCCTAAAAATAATAAAACCCATGAAAACACCTAAAAGACCATAAAAACATTAAAAACAATAAAAACCATAAAAATCATAAAAACCATAAAAACCCTAAAAACACAGAAAACACTAAAAAAACAAAACCTAAAAACATCAAAAAACCCCTAAAGTAATCTAAATACCCTTAAACAATTTAAAACCCCAAACCCCTAAAAAGCCCTGAAAACCCTTAAATAACCCTAAAACACATAAAGGACCCTAAAAACCCTAAAATACATAAGATACCTAAAGGGACCTAAAACTATAAAAACCCATAAATGACCTTAAACCCCTATAAAACAACCTAAAAACCCTAGAAATACCTAAATACCCAAAACAACTCTAGAAAACCCGAAAACCCACAAAGACATCTTAAAAACCCAAAAAACCATAAAAATCCAAAAAAAAACCTAAAAGTATTCAAAAATATCAAAACACCTTAAAAACCCATAAAAACCCCTGAACCCCCTAAAAGATACAATGACCTAAAAAAACCTAAAACCCATAAAAACCTAAAAAAACATGAAACCCTGAAAAAAAATAACACCCTAAAAACAATAAAAACCATTGAAACCCCTAGTAAACCTTAAAAACCATAAAACCCCTAAAACCCAAAAAACCCAAAAACACTAAGTGATTAAAAACCCTTAAAATCAAAAAACACCTGAAAATCATAGAAACCATAAATAACCAAAAATACCTAATAACCCCTTAAAAACCCTAATCCCCCCAAACTCATAAATACCATATATACCCAAACCAAACAAAAATCCCTAAATCCCCAAAAAACCATAAAAACTATTAAAAACCCCCAAACACATAAAAACCCTAAAAACCCTAAAACCCCCAAAAACCATAAAATACACTAAAACACTAAGAAACAAAAACCCTAAAAATCAAAAAAAACCAAATATCTATTAAAACCCTAAAACCAATAAAATACATAAAAACCATAAAAACCACTAAAAACATTAAACCCCCTAAAGTTTCAATAAACCTTAAATCCCCTAAAAGAACCTAAAAACCTTAAAGGGTCCTAAAAACCCTATAAAACTATAAAAGATATATAAAATTATTTAAACTTCATAAAATGATAAGAACTACAAAAAAATAAAAAACCCTAAAACCTCCCCCCCCCCAACCCCTTAAAACACCTAAAAATCCGTTAAAAAGTTAAAAATCGTAAATAACACTAAAAACCATAAAACCCTGAAAAATCCTAAAAACCCCCAAAAAATCTGAAAAAATATAAAAACCAAGAAAACACAAATAAACCAAAATAAACCTAAAATATATTAAAATAATACATTCTCTAAAAAACCTAAAACCCTAAAAAATCCTAAAATCCTTTAAAACACTGTAAAACCCTAAATACCAAAAAAATCCAAAACTTCTTATGAAAACCATGAAACCCTAAAAGCCTAAAAACTCTAAAAATACATAAAAAAACTAAAAACCATAAAACCCCAAATTTAACCTAAAAATCTAAAATTCCAAAAAAATACCTAAAAACTAAAAACCATAAAAAACCTTAAAATCTCTCAAAAGTCATAAAACAAAAAAAACCATAAATATACCAAAAAATCATAAAAACACTAAAACAACCTAAAATACCATAAATCCACAACAAAACCCTAAAACCATAAAAAACAAAAAACCTTATAAACATATAAATTCCAAAAAAATCCTAAAAAAATCCTAAAACCCCTGAATGGACTATAAAACCCAATAATCACCTAGAATTACTAAAATCCACAATAATACAAAAATCCCTAAAACCACATGATACCCTAAAATCCCATAAAAACCATACTACCCCAAAAAACACATAAAACATAAAAACCTTAAAAATAATAAAAACCGTAAAAACTTCTGTAAAAAACATAAAAACCTTAAAAACAACAAAAACCATTAAAAATATTCAAGACCCAAAAAACTATAATAAACCCTCAAAGGCCCTAAAAACACTAAAAATTTGAAAATACCTAAAATACATAAAACCCTAAAACACTAAAAACTCAAAAAAAACCCAGAAACCTTAAGAAACCCTTAGAAAATCCTGAAAACAAATAAAATCCCGAAAAACGCTAAGACCCCTTTTAAAATCCAAAAATCCCTAAAAACATAAAAAACCCTAAAAATAAGTAAAAATCCATAAGAACCATAAAGGGAACTAAACCCCTAAAATACCCTAAAACCCAAAAACTCTAAAATCCATAAAAACAAAAAATACCCATAAAAATAATAAAAACCCATAAAAATGAAAATCCTATGAAAACCCAAAAAAACTAAGAAAACAATGAAACCCTAAAAAAACCAAAAACCCAAAAAACCCATAAAATATCACAAAACCCCAAATAAAACCCTAAACAAAATAGTTAACCCTTAAAACCATAAATAACTCTTAATACCCAAACATATGCTACCAAACTCTAAAAACCCTAAAAGCCTGCAAAACCCATAAAAACCGTAAAAATAATACAAGCCCTAAAAAATCCCTAAAAATCCTAAAAACCCAAAAAAAACACTAAAAAACCAAAAAAACCTAAAAACCCTTAAATAACTGTAAAACCCCTAAATGATCCTTAAAAATATTAAATACCCAAAAAGAGGCCTAAACCCCCATAAAAACCCTAAAATTCCCAAAAAAATTGTAAAAACCAAAAAACCCAAAACCCCCCAAAACCCTAAAACCCCCTAAAAACCTAAAAACCCAAAATTCATAAAAAACATAAAAACCCTAGATACCAAAAAAACTCTAAAAACACCAAAATAACATAAAAATCCAAAAAAAAACAAAAATTAAAAAAACCACACTAAAACCCATAAAAATCCTAAAAACCTTAAAAACATAAAATACCCTAAACCATAGAAAACCTAAAAGACCCCTAAAAGACTCTATAACCCCTAGATATCCATATAACTCTATATCGCAAAAAAACCCTAAAAAATTGATAAAACCCCAGAAACTCAAAAAAAACATCAAACCCCTAAACACCCTTAAAACCTTTAAAGACCATAAACCCCCCCCCCCTAAAACACCTATAAATAAATAAATATCCCTAGAAAACTTAAGAAATTCATAAAAACCTTGAAAACCCAAAAAAATACACAAAAAATGGTTAAAACACTAAAAAATATGAAAGCCCTAAAAAAACTAAATAACTCAAAAAAACCCTTAAACCCTCTAAACACCTAAGACCACTAAAAAATCATAAAACCATCAAACCCAAAAAAACCCTTTAAACTCTAAAAAGAACCAAAATCCACTAAAACCCGTAAATGTCCCTAAGAACCTAAAAACCCTAAAATTGCTTAAAAATCCTAAATACCCCCCTAAAAGACATTAAACCCCCTTAAAAGACCCTAAAAACCGAAAAATCAATAAAGAGGCCAAAACATTTATACTCCCAAAGGAACATAAAAACCCCTAAAAACCCTAAGAGGCCTATATAGACCATAGAAAATATAAAAATCCATAAAACACCAAAAAACCCTAAAACCCCCAAACCCATGGAACCCTTAAAACCCCTAATACCCTAAAAACTCTGAAAACCCTAAAAACCATAAAACCCCTATACACCACTTAAACCCATGAAACCCCCTAAAAATCAATGAAAAAACATTAAAACGTTAAAAATCCATAAAATCCATAGAAACCCCTAAAAACCCTAAAACCCTAAAAACCATTAAAAACCCTAAAATCCATAAAAATGGTAAAAACATTAAAAAAACATAAAAACCCTAAAACCCCCTAAAACCCCTAAAACCCCTAAAACCCTAAAAGCCATAAAACCAATAAAATGACTAAAATCCCTAAAACCCGCTGATAACACTAAAAAAAACCCCTAATTCCCATATAAACATTAAAACCCATTAGATTCATTAAAAACCCTAACAACCCTAAAAACCCTAAAAACTCAAAAAACTATTAAAACCCCTAAATAATCCCAACACAACCTAAATAACCCTTAAAATTCATAATGTCCTAAGAAACCCTAAAAATCCATAGAAAACCCTAAAACCCAAAAAAACACTAAAAAACCTAAAAATTCTTAAAAACCCTAAAACCCATAAAACCCCTTAAAATCATAAAAACTATAAAACTATAAAATTCATAAAATACTATAAAAACCATAAATACTCTAAAATCATAAAAATAAAATAAAACCCCTAAAACACCGTTAATCCCTAAAAATTCATAAAAACCCACAAAACCCTTAGAACTCTAAAACCCTAAAAACCTTAAAAACTCTAAAGACCTTAAAAACCACTAAAAACCCAAAAGTATATAAAAACACATTAAATCTTCATGGAATCTAAAAACTCAAACAACCATAAAGGATCCAAAAAACAATAAAACCCCTAAAAACCACAAAACTCTTAAGGGACACTAAAACCCCATAAAATCTAAAAAACCCCTAAAAACCCAAAAGACCATAAAACCCCAAAACAGGAAAAAACCCTAAAACAATAAATGACCATAAAACCCCAAAACCCCATTAAATACACTTTAAAACCCTGAAACCATTTAAATACTAAACCATAAAAAATCCTAAAACCCCTAAAAACCATATAACCATAAAATCCCACCAAAGTGGTGTTGAAGGACACCAAAACACCCTGAAACCTCTAGAAACCCTAAAAATTTTAAAACCACAAAAACACATTAGAAACACTAAAAACCCCTAAAATATATAAAAAAATTAAAACCCCTAACACACTAAAAACATTTAAAACCCCAAAATTCCAAAAAACCCCAAAACACTATAATCTCTAAAAGGCGCAAAAACACTAAAAAACCAAAAAAACCCATAATACCCATAAAATCTCTAAAAACCTTAGAAACCATAAAAACCATTAACCCCCCAACCCAACCAAAAAAACAAAAAAAAAATCCTAAAAAACCCATACACCCCTAAAAATTCTAAAAACATGAAAATTCATAAAATAAATAAAAGCGCAAAAAATTCCAAAAAAATCCATAAATCCACTTACCCCCCCCCCCAAAAAAAACCATTAAAATTAACAAAAACACTAAAAACTATGAAAACACTAAAAACCCTAAAAACATAAAAATGATAACCACCCATAAAAACCACTCAAAACACTAAAAACCCAATAAAAGATAAAATCATAAAAACCCCCAAAAAACACCTAAACCCTACACCCTACACCCTAAACTCTATTCCAAAAACCATATACCCTACACCCAAAACCCAATATACTACACCCTAACCAAAAACATAAACCCTAAAATATATACCCTACACCCTAAATTATAAACCATAAATGCAACACCCTACACCTTAAACCCCAAACCATACACCCAAAACCCTGAACCATAAAACCTAAACCCTAAAAGACAAAAAAACATTAAAAAACTATAAATCCTAAAATACCCTAAAACTCAATATAACTGTAAAAGACCCTAAACCTCTAAAACTCCAAAAGACCATCAAACCCTATAAACCCATAAAAACCCTAAAACCCTAAATACATAAATGACTATAAAAACCAAAGAAAAAAACTCTGTAACCCTAAAAATATATAAAATCCTCAAAACCCTAAAGACCCCAAGGAACCCTAAAACACTAGAAACCCTAAAAATCCTAAAACAACTAAAAAATAAAAAAAAATAAAAAATAAAAAAACACATAAAAATGCCTAAACCCGCAAAAAATACCCTAAATACCCCATAAAACTCTTCCATTAAAAGACCGGAATGAACCCTAAATCCCCTAAAACCCATAAATACTCTAAAAACTAACAGACCCTAAAATAACCCTAAAAATACCTAGAACCTGATTAAACCATTCGAATGGACTCAAAACCATATAAAAACATAAAAATACACCAAAACCCCTAAAAACAAAAAAAACCTTGAAAATACTAAATACCATAAAATACCCAAAAAAACCATAAAATACTACAAACCCAAAAAATACCCAAAAACCCCTAAAAACCTAAAACACTAAAAAATAAAAAAAACCATAAAACCCCTTAAACCCAATAATCACCCTAAAACAATAAAAACACTAAAACCCATACAAACTCAAAAAAACCTAAAAAACCTAAAAACATTTAAACCCCTAAAACCCATTAGAAATCCTAAAACCTTAAAACCCCTAAAACCCCTAAAAATACATAAAAAACCTAATTCCAAAAAAAAAAACTAAAAGAAAAAAATGACCCTAAAAACTATTAATGCCCCTATAAGAACATAAAAAATAGTAAAATATATAACAACTCTAAAAACCACCAAAAACATTTAAAAACCTAAAAACCCCTAAAGTACCCCAAAACCCATAAAACCCTAAAAACCCTAGAAACCCTAAAACCACTAAAAACCCTAAAAACATTGAAAAACCCAAAATAATGATAAAAACTATTGTATCCCTTTAAACCCCTTAATACCCTAAAACCCTTAATGACCTAAAATAATAAAATTCCCTAAAATTCTGGAAATACCCTAAAACCCAAAAAATCATTAAACCCATTAAAATATATAAAAAGATCCTAAAAGAGCCTAAAAGACTGTAAAAGACCCTAAGACCCTAAAATATCATAAAAATCCCTAAAATCCAAAAAATTCTTAAACAATAAAAAATCAATAAAAACCCTCAAACCCCTAAAACACACTAAAATTTTTAAAACACACTAAAAAACCAAGAAAAACCAAGAAAAACCCTTTAAAACGTTGAAAACCCCTTTAAACCCTTTAAGGTCCCTAAAACCCTAAAACCCCCATAAAGGCCCTAAAACCTCTAAAAGACACTAAAACCCACTAACACCCATAAATGACCCTAAAATACCCTAAAAATATTAAAATACTATGTTTACCTCAAAAGATCAGTGGTCCCTAAGTGGATTTATCGTAAGGGGTTGAATGGTGTGCAATCATTAACGTTGGGTGCAATAATCTTGAATGGTATTCAACGGGTTTATTCTTAGAGTTTTAAACAACCAACAAATCCCATATCCATGATTCAGGGACCTACTTTCCAATGGTAGTCATATCATGGGTTATTTTCCAATGACACTTATAAACTTACAATGGTCAAGAGGATGGGAATTCAGGCACATCACACCCATTGGGGGGGATTATTGCCTATTCCCGGACTCTATTATATATTTAAGTCATGTTCATAAATCCTTGGTTTGTTTCCATGTATTTATATGATTATTACCCTTAAGTAACTATAATTTATGACTACGCATGGGTTTAGAATCATTTGTATGTATCTGAGGTTCTCCACCAATAGAGGGAACTGTATGTATCTGAGGTCCTCTATTAATGGTACCCTTTTATGTAAAGATCATATATTCATTGAATGTTTATTAGGATGATATTGGTTTTAATCTAGGTGGTGTAGTGCTCTAGAGTTTACCATCATCCAGGGGGACCAGTTCTGTTTTGATGTTGTGATCGAACCCACAATATGAGCTTCCTATGTATCCTCATGTGAGGAATCAAAACCCATGTAGTTTTTTGTCACTTAATAAGGAACATAACTTATTAAGGTCATGTGATAAGGAACCAACCATGAAATTTAACATAATATGGAAGGGATTCCTAGGTGAAAGGTTCATGGTCGAGGATAGTGGGAGACTTATGCTGAGGTAGCCTGAGGGACCAAGAATAGATATGGTCTCCCCGACGAACATGAACGTATCGGGAATGTGTCCTATAAAACATTATTATGATTTGGGTGTTGTATTTGGTCCTCAGGGAGGCTTCCTTCATATCATAGTTAGTTGGGAATAAAATACCATCAAGTTAAGTATGATTGGGGCTTACAAAATGGGGTAATTTTCATTTAAGGGGGCGTGATTAGGGATTACACTCAGAAGGATTACCATATAGTTGGGGATTATGCAATGAATATGGGCCTTTTATGTTTGAATTTGGGGATTTCATATTTTGTAGAAGGCTTATTTGAGCAGATATAACTAGGAATTATACCATATATGAGGTCCATTTGAGATTTGGGATCGTTTGGATGTTATGATCGCCACTAACCACTATGCTCATATGAGCCATGCTCATTGTGAGAAACAAGAGGGAGTAGTAGATCTGAATATCACATGATCAATTTGGCGTGCTAATGGATGAAGTGATGAAGACCAATGGTAAAGAAAGAGGTCTTTGAATGTTCTATTATCCTCTTCTATTTTGGTAATAATGATATATGAAGGAAGGAATGATACAGAAGGGGTCCTATAAGAAAGGTTAGGGGCTTACCTCATGAAGAGTGCCCTGAAATTGGTTCTAGGGGGAGTAACTCATTCATTATCAAAGAGAAATGCAATCATTATCCTTTCGTTCATAAACCAGAATGGGATATTCTCATGAGAACCCAATGGTTACAACCCTCATTACCATGGGAATGTAAACCCGGGGACATTTGAGGGTCCGCACTATTATGGTAGTCACCCACATGACTCTGTTTACCATGGGTATGTAAAATCAAAGGGACACACTTATGTGCCCGATGATTTTATCTTACATTAATGGTGGAATTGGAAGAGTCCTTTGAATGATGTCATTATACTAGTTTTAGGAGTGACCAACAGTGGGATTGATGACATAATAAAAGATAATGATGGGATCTAGAGAGTATAACACTCTAAGATTACCCATTCCACGTAGAATGTTCTTACTCGGGATGGGGTTCCTTCTATGTAACACGATTCTATGAGGGTGTGGGTACCATCCATGAAGAATTGTGTTATGTGGACATGGGTTCGGTCTGCGTATAATTTGGATTCATGTGAATAGGTTTCTCCCATGAAGTGATTTTCTATGTGGGGCTAAGTTCCTCCCATGTAGTGATTTTATATACAGAGAAGGTTTTCACCTGCATAACACTTTTCTATGTGGTATGATTATCCATGAAGGGTCCAATAGTTTTTTTCCTTGAGGAATTGTTTCCATAATGTGATTTTAGATTTGAGGACAACCATAAGGTATTTTTTCCCTCCTTACTATTATGTTGTAGATTTTTCATTTTGGGAATCATCAAAGCACTCTGGTTTCACATTGCCTCATCATTCATTTTCATAAACTCTATTTGGTTTTTTCATTTGGGTGTGGCACTCCCTTTCAAACCCCCTCAGGGTCAATTAATAGAAGAATAGAGGGATCAGGTATCATCATGGTCCATCGTCCATGGTGGAATGTGAACAATCTTTTGAAGTATCCAAGAAGGACACCTTGGTCCACGAATGATTTAGTCAGTGGGGATCAATTGTTCAAAAAAGGGGTCCATTATTCACGATCATGGAAAACAAACCCACATACCAAAAATTACTATCTTTTAATTTGTGGACCGGTGGTACCACATCCTTCTAAAAACTCTTTAGTTTATGGGAGCCTCGCAAAATGCAAGAACGTCAAGTGGAGCGGTAGTATATGAAAAAATATGTTCTTCACGTTCTCATACCCTTGAATACATTCATTAATATTAATTTGGGTTTCATTTATACCCTTTTACAAGTAAATTTAATTGTATCAATCTTGTTTATAGAAATTTGAGAACCCAGTAAATAAACCCCATCATAATATGTTCCAATAAAGATGTAGATGATGATTTTTTTGATGTAAAATGTTGTCTTGTTTTGTACTGATTTTATATACACAAGTTCACCTAGAATAGGGGACCATGCATATATATAAGGGGGAATATAATTTGTATAATATTTAATTTCTTAGAAAAATAAGTACTCTCTCACTCCCTTGAATGCATACTACATCTGTCAACTACCTTCTTTATGACCAAAATTCTCACAAACTGAGTTCGCCCACCCACAAACTAAAAATATAAACTGGAAACATTAATTATTGATCCTCCTTATAGAAAAAAGATTCTTGAGCAATGTAATTTTACTAGGATCACTACTTCCTGGGAAAGTTCATTAAGATCTATCTCAATTTTGAACTTCACTCACAAACAAATGCCTCTATGAACAGATGGTTCGTAGGTGGGTGGTTCAGTGTGTGGATTATTATTTTATGTTTCACTGTGAATTCATTTTTAGTCTATCTAATAAATTTCACATACCATAGATGATACATTATAGGGACAACAATGGATCTTCCTTCCACTTATAAGAATGTGACAAATAGAATGGTCATGGCTAGGAATTTTTAGGACAATATTTGATATTACATTACTCATTAGAAGGGTGTTCTGAAGAACCTAATCCCACCAGAATTTACGGATTATCCTCTATATAACTGATTACCACTCTATAACTTCATACTTTTATATGGTTCTCCCCTTCCACCAGTTTACCAAAATATCCCGTCTACATAGTTTGATATGCCTTGGAAGCATGATCAAGTGAACATTTATTACTTGGGGAAAATCATACCTATTTCAAGTAGAGAGGGCATCTCTGTCCGAAATAGATACATGTCAAAAAAATAAACTAAAATTTCAATTATATATCTTTTTAATTATTCATTCAATATTATTCATATATTTTCAACTTCAAGCAACATAATCCCAATGAAGAATGGAGCTCCAAATGGGATTTTCATTCAGGAGGTCGCTTCTCATATAAATGGGTTTGGGCATTCTGGGTGCACTAGAACTGCTTGGAATTCCTTGAATGGATAAAGGATATAAATTTATATCAGGCAGTGTGGGTCTATCAATTTTTGATTTATTCACTGACCGAGATACTGCTCGAATTATTCATCTATTGGAATTCAAGCACAAATACCTTCCAATTATCTCAAGAAGATGTAGGAATCAATTTATATGATATCAATCAGCTATGGGGAATCCCCATCCTTGGTAATATGTAATATGATTTCCTACCCATGGACAATTCCTCAGAGAATTCAAAGCAAGTATCTCTATTAGCAAGAGATCTGCTGATCATAGTAGAGAAATTTCTTGGTCCATCCCTCCACACCCGCTAAATCAATGCATTCAAATATTGGATTATGATATTCTTACAAGTTAATGGTCCATGCCTGAATGTTCTCTATAGGAGGACTCATCCAACTCAATAATCATAATTTATTATGTGTTCCTACTATTCCACCCTTGAGGTAGGTCAATACCTCACATGGGGTTACAAGATTCATCCAAATGTATCACCTAACTTCAGACTGGAGGTCTTCTTTTCCATGTTTTTGAGAAGATATATTTTCCCATCACATTATGCCTATACTGGTGTATTAATATATACTTTTATGGGGGTGGTCACATTGGAAATGTGGTAACCCATCAACATGGTTGTTCCAACCCTCACTCATATCTATGAACTATTGGGTCAAATACCAGAAGGAAGACCCCCACAGTTCCTTAGCGGTCAATTTTAATTCTTGTATGGCATGATGGTGGAGGACTATCAATACTATGAGTACCAAAATACCGCAATATTTTCTCATTCCTATTTCCATCCTTCCCTTCTCAACATTTTGGTTTTTCACCTCAAATAATTAGAAATTGATGGCATGGTCACGTTTTTGTGTGATTGTTCTCAATTTTCTTTTGCTCCATACCCCACACCCCATAAAGCATTGGTGGTTTATGGAAGGGGTTCATAAAAAGAACATCCCAGCATTATTATTCTACAAGTCTAAATATTAACTGCTCACATAAAGAGAGTAACCATTTTTTATCCTTACACCCCTTAAAGGTTTGTAAGAAAATATTTATTCATATAGTAAGTTCAATTTTTACCCATTACCCAGGTCAATATGAAATGTCACCCAACCATTCTTCACCAATTGTAGTTGATGACGATGCAGAAGGATTATGAAATGAAAGTCATTTTCCCTCCCATAGGGATTCAACCAACTTATCAGGGGAGTATTCTAAGATGTTGGTGGCTTACATCCTTGATGGAGTGATGTATAGGTCAGTTTGATGGGTTCATAAGCCGTTGGCCATTCCTAGTCTTTCACATATTTCACCATCTTTACCCATACCCATGGGAGTAAAGATGTTCTTCTCATCATCATAGAGGTTTGGATGTAGCTTTATCCACAATTCCTATTTTTTTGGGAGTGATTCAAACCCTATACTCTTGATTGATGTGGCTGACAATCTTACTATGGTTAGACCAAGTGGAATAACACTGACCATTCATGAAATTGAAGCCAATAAAATATGTTTAACCATTGATATTGAGACTCCAATAGAGATGAATGATTTTACCACTTTGTTATTGTAATTTAGGGTGAGTCTGTTAACTGTAAGTTCAATCCCATATTATATACTTGTAGTGGCATAGGAACAAGTCTGAGGTCTCGATGATTCTAGTGAACATCAAGTTATGGAAAAATGGTATTGGAACCAAATCTACACTATCATCATAGATACCACCATATAAGGATTTCCTGATAAGGTGGAAACATTTCACCAACTATTTATTGGATTGGGATCAGGAGGCCATGATTTATTACACCTATATATCCTTGTTCACTAGTTTTTTATTACTATAAGAGACATGGTTTCTCATTAAGTTATCCTTACTTAGATTAAAACCTCCCATCATAAAAATGAATACATATGAGATATTACAGCTGAGCTACACCACTTGGTTTCTGAAGAATCAATATCTTATGATCAAGTGGTTTCATAGATTGAGGATCCATGTGAATGCGAGGCTCATGTGGTAAGGTTAATGGAATAGTTGTCATCAATGACTATGAATTTGGATGCCATCAAGTGGAAAGGTCAGCACCATAGGCTCATTGTTACATAAATGTGTCCAATGGATGAAAGAAATTCCAAGAAAGGGACCACTTTGGAATAGACCCTTGATGGTCAACATTATGCCATTGTCAACTGACTGATGAAAGAAATGTGAGCATCATTGTAAGAATATAGTTTGTTCTTTACTATTTTTTTATTATCATCAGGGAGAGAATATGGGGTGTTTTTGTTCCTCTAATCTTATTCAAAAAATAAGTGAAAACTCATTTTCCTTTCGATGCATATTTTCCATCTTTTCCTTTAATATCCATTAATCACTATTTTTTATTCTTTGAAAGTCATATCTCTTAGATGACTTGAATAATTGAATCACTAGATATCAATTTAAACTACAATATGGGATAATCAAATTGGAATGACCATGAAATGAAATAGTTTTTTCATGAGATGAGGGACATATTGAGTGTAGTTCTAACTGTTTATAGGGTTACATGAAAACCACTACAAACTTTGTTTCATTTCTATTGCTACCCTGATTTTTTCCTAATTCTATTATAGTGCAGACCTAATGGGAATAAAATAACTTTTTATAAGGCCGCCCTTTGTGGGGTTTCTACCTAACATCATTTGAGACTTTTTTTTTCTTTTTTTCTTTAATTTATTGATTTTTTTAAAACATGTAATAATATGTCTAGTGAGATGATACTTGTTTTTTGTTTAGGGTGACCTTTGTGGATTTTCAACCTGTATAGTTTTGTGTCTCTTTTTGTGGGAATCTTAAAGTCTTTCAATGTGGTCTAATGTAACTAATGTTTTTTGTTGAACATATTTGACTATGAATTACAGGTTAAGGTCCCCAATAGATATTATTGTTTGAGAATGTCCAAATATTATTCATGCATAACTGATGAATTTTTCTTGACCCTAGTTTTTGTGATTTTTAGACCAAAGACATTATATGAAGGAATAAATGAGGATTAACCATAATAATGGATTCCAAAACAATGTTTTTTTAGGAATAAAGAGGTAGAAAAAGCCTCTCCTGATGATGAATTTACCACTAGTTGACAATATTTTTTGTGGAAAACTTATATAGAGCCAACTAGGGAATATTGTTCACAGTAAAACAAATGTGTCCCCAGGACACTGGCCCACCATTTCCAATGTCTAGGTAATTTTAGGGAAATTAATATTTCTCAAGACCATTAAGGGTGGATTGTTAAGGGAATGATATATTAATATGATGATGGAAATTGTATTAGCATTAGTAATGATTTAGAAACCACTCCTAGATGAATTTGGATTTTGTAAAGGCGGATTGAAGCACGATGTAGTTTAAAGTAACACAACTTGGACATGGATGGTATATTTTATTGTCTTGTATATAGTAAATTTATATTTTAATACTTAAGGTTACTTTTCTTTGACTATGTGAAAAAATAGTCTCCATTTTCATGGTAATCTGATCAATAATGTTCTATCATCATTAGGCATAAAGGGGGGAGTTTGTAAACTATAATATGGGGGTTTTTGAATCCAAGGAGTGATGTGGGACATAAACATCATTGGGGAATATGGAGGTAGAAAAATCCTCTCCTATGGAAAAATTTTCCACTGATTGACATGCATTTTTTATTTGAAAATTATGTAGATTCAACTGGTTCAGATTATGCATAGTAAAACAACGGTGTCCTCATAACACTCGACCTCCATTTACAACGGCCAGGGAGGTTTATGTGGATTCATAACATTCCAGAAATAGATTATGGTTTGTGGAAGGAGAGTTTCTAAATATGAAAGGGGAATTCCAAGTCACAATTTTCCATGAATCAGTAGATACGTTCCCCTTTTACTGGTTTTACCCAAACATTTAAAATATTTTTTTGATATGGTTAGGTCTCATACATAAAGTCCAAACATCACTACATATCTCATTGATATAATAATCAAGACATATGTAGTTTTGTGATGGTTCCCCATGCAGGTATGACCCATTCATAGTGATGGGGATGATTTTTTTATATGAGCTATCAAATGGGTTGAGCCTCATTTGGGAATTTCTCACATAGATATTTATCATGCAAATGAATGTAAGGATTTTTTTTTATTATGTATTGAAATTTTATAATCATGTATGAACCATACATAAGTATAGAGGGGACATTTTTACCTCATTTATATACCTTTTATATGAGGTCTGGGCATCACTACGTATCCTGTGATGACAAGAATCAAGATATAAATAGTTCTTTAAAGCTTCCTCGGGCAATTATTACCAATCATAGGGAATGATAATTTGTAATTTGTTTTGGGATGGACCCAAGATTGAAAATATGGGTGTCAATACATATCCTGGGATAACAAGAATCAAGCTACATGTAGTTCCCAGTATCATGCAGTTTAATTTCATGTGAATAGGACATCAGTCGTATATTTTTAACATCATATGGTGGGGATAACATTGATTCCTTTAGTTTAAGGTCATATGGATAGGACCAATATTCATAGAGATAATTATTAATGAGTGGCTAATCGGGCCAGGAGGTTTTGAAATGATCCAGATGTAAGGGGGAAAGAAAGTGTAAACCGTGATCTCAAAGGATTATCAGATCAGGATAAATGATATGAGGAATAGGTGCCACTAAGGATTACAGATATGGGAGAGCCTCTCATGAGGAAGAATTTTCCTTTGGTTTAATTTCCTTTTTGGGGGGTAACTTATGTAAAGAAAATTGGGTATTATTGTTCATAGTCAAACAAAGGTGTCCTTAGGACATTGTCCCTTCAATTTTGATGGCCATAGAAAGATTGTGATGATTCAAAATTGCTTAGGGCATAGAGTTTGAAAAATAGAAAGAGTGTGTTTGGGAACACAAGAATAATTCAAACTATGATTTTCCATGATGTGTGACATTACCTACATATATCTAATTCATAAATAGGGTGCTTAAATTTATATTTCCTTGATAGATCCCTAAATGAGGAAACCAAACTTGAGATATCCTTAATAGATCTTGTATTTTCATACAAGATATGGGGACATTTTTTTTATTTTCTTGTTTGTAGTTAAACTTGGGATTGATTATCTAAGCATTACTATGTACCAAATGTGAACAGGAATCAAGCCATATGTATTTCTTGAGGAACCATGCATTTTAACATCATATGGTAAGGAATTAGGTTCCTGATGAGAAGAGGAAATATTGAAACTAGACCAAGGATTAAAGATATGGGCATCACTATGAATCCTACAAAGTCATGAATCAATCCATACATAGTTCTAGAAAACCCATGTAGATTAATATCATGTGGTAATGAAATTTTCCTTGTATTTTAACCTCATGTGGTAAGGATAATTGATGTGACTTTTAAGGTCTTTCTACTAAGACCATAGAAACCGTGATGAGGATTGATACAACATGTTCATATAGGGAATCCCCATCCAAACCCCATAATCCCACGAGATCTATGCTTGTGAGAAACATGGGGTTTAAAAGGCTTATCATCGACATAGAGGTGAGAAAATAAAGTATATAGGAATTTTAATTTTTTAAGGATGGACCAGGACATAGAATCTGGATGTCACTACATATCCTATATGAATAGAAATAAATCCATACATAGTTCTTGAAATGATCTTCCTATGCAGCTCTGACTCATATACATGGAGGATGGAATTGTTTTAACCTCTTTTGCGGCTGAACTTGGGATTAAAGATCCTAGTATCACTACATATCCTATGTGAACGGAAATGAAGCCACACTAGTTCTCAAAAGGAATAATCTGTTGTGGTATGATCTATATATAGGGTGAATTTTTCACATATTCTATAGCTAGTCCTTTTCTATAGGGTTTGAATGTCACAATGTATCCCATTTGATGTGAATCAATCCACACATAGTTCTCGATTCACTTCCCCACACATATCTGACTCATGTACAGGGAGGGGGAATTTTTTTATTTTGGTGGTTGGACCAATATGTAAAGTATAGGCATCACTGTGTATCCCATATCATAGGAATCAAGCCATATATATTTATTAAATATGTCATGGTAGATGACCAATGCCAATGGATATGTTCTCTCAGGTGAGAACATTATGGTGTTGTGCAGTTTAACATCATACAATGAGGACATTAGTGTTATGTATCTTATTGTCTTGAAAAATGGAAAATGAATCATTAGTAGATAAGTATGATGATCTTATAGATTTTGTAAGGATTAGATTTTAGACTTGTGAGAAACACAACCCCGACCTAAAAAGAGGCTCTAAAGACAAAGGTTGGAAAGAAAATCATTCAACGGGTGGAGGTAAATTTTTTGGTGTGCCTGATGTGATAAGACTAGGCGTCACTATGTATCCTATTATAAATTCAATCAAGCCATGTGCAGTTCTTGAGGAAAAGACCCCCTCTATGGATCTGACTCACACGAGGTGGATATGGGATTTTTTTTCTTTCCCTCACATAGATTTAGTTAATGTGCAGCGAATCATGGATTCAAATGTTGATTCCCATGTAGTTTAATGTCATGTGGAGATGATATTAACTCATTAATTAAGGTTATAGATTTTATACCAAGGGTATAGCACTCTAACAGGGGTATGCGTGATATGGTGGCATAACCATATCGATGTATGTGAGGGGACAGTGGAACCAGTTCCACACCACACATTCCCAATAGGATTACACATAGTTTAAAGTCTTGATTCTTGGACTCAGATACACATTTTAATTTCCTATGGTAAGGATAATTTGTGTTATTTAGTTTAAAGTCATGCAACTAGGATGATTAAGCAATCATTTTAATGTCATGTGATTAGGACGTAACACCATACGGTTACATGAAATACTTCTTCAAGAACCTTTCATTAGATTGATCCGCTTTGAGTTTCTCATCCATTGATATCAATGAATAAGCTTTATTGGAGTATAATTTGTGTTTGACATAGTGTCTCTAGCATTTTAACTCCAAATTTGGAGGTTTCTTTCTGAATATCATTAGATTTTTAGGACCCAAACCATCTCACATTTGTGGAAATACCAAAGTTGAACCTTTTTGTTAAGGACTCGTGAAATCTGGTTTTGGAAAACCTAATAATTGTAAAAAGTATACAATCTATTTTCATCAAGTATCTCCAATTCATCCATCCATTTTTTATAATGGTCACTTTTGAATAACTGATCAGTGATGGAAATACTGAATAAGGGAAATTTAACTTCAATTGTTAGGACCGCCCATATCCCATATACTAATGAGTTTGGGGTCTCCCATATGGTAGTTTATGGTCTGATAAGCCCAAAAATCATAGAGGATCTTTTCTGGCAATGGATTATTATCCTTATCTACCATATTTTGGATTATATTGGAAAGGTCTTGTTAAAATCCACTATTTTTACATTATCCACTGCATGGTAGAGGGATTAACGGTTGGACAATATGTTATATTCCTAATAAAATCATTCTAATTCAATAGAACAGAAATTGGTGCCATTTTTTTGTGAGTATTGTATGAGGGAGACCAAATCTGGTGATGATGTTATCTTTCATCAAGTAAAAATGTTCCTTTCTCTAACTTATTTTAGGGTTACAACTTCTAAACACTTGGAAAATAAGTCAATTACTGAGAGAATATACTTGAATTGCATGGCTGTAGTGGGAGGATATAGTCCCACAACATCCATTCCCCATTTAGAAAATGTGCATGAGTACATGGATATGTGAATCAACTCCTAGGGTTACTTAGTGAAATTTATATGAACATGGAAAGAATGGAAATTTTTTGTGAATTTCGTGCAGTCATGTGTTTCAGTGGGCCATTAGTATCCATGCATTTAGATTTGATGGGAAATCAAGGATCCTAACTGGTGGGAACCACATGCCCCGATGTGTACTTTCATCATGATAGTTGCAGTCTCTTCTCCATTGATCCTCATAATAGGGACTCCGTCAAGGATTTTCTTATAGAGGACCTTTTGTTGATTTGTGCCATCATATTGAACAAATTTATTTTATCATCTTTATATTTTTCTCTCTCTCGAATATATCTTGTGTGAGTTCTCACTTTTAAAAGAAGTCTACAATGGGGGACATCTGGCCGGTGGTGGGACTGTATAGTCTGAGGATTGGGATTATCTCATTGATTTCTTTTTATTCATGAATGAATGGTAAAACCATCCAACAGTGTACAATTTTGACGATAGTTTCTTCCCGGTTTGGATTGGACAGAGTTGTGCTTATAGTTTCTAATGCATCAGCCTGGGAATTTTTCTATTGGGGAAAATAAGTAAATTTTGGATATAAAGTGAATTATTCTATTATTCCTCAAATGTGTTTTAGTAGGGGTATTAACACTTCCTTCTTGATATCATATTCACCATTAACTTTCTTGATGACCAGTTCTGAATTTCCTTTTATCCCACAAGTATTTTACTTATACCTGAAGTGCCTGTTGTAGCCCTTCAATGAGAGCCAGCTATTCTGATTCATTGTTCATACACCCCTCCAATAGTAGGAAAGAGTAATGCATGACTACCTTTTTTGGAGATATGAATATGACTCTCAACCCTACTTTGTTGAGCATGGTGTCTTCTGTCCTCTTTCTTGTCAGGATTTTAGAGGCCCCATCAAGATGCATCTCCCATATTTGGCGGTCATCTTGAATAGATAATACCTCTTCATCATGTAGATTTATATCCAATGAGATTGTTTCTTCTAAGGGTTCACTTCTAGAAAATCCTATAATGCCTAGACTTAGACTGCTTTCTATGGAACGATCAAGATATCAAACTACTTTCGGATGACCACACATCATGGAAGAAATCCGGTCCACATAAGACATATGGGAATGTATTTGATGGGATTTCTATAAGAGATCAAATAGACCTTGTGTTTCTGCAAGTGGTGCCTTAGTTTTTTGACTGAAAATATTAGCGAAAGATAGATCTTCTCAACATCTAAATAAAAATTCGCAGCATCGATCATGTTTAGGTTGAGGTAATATGGCTGTTTTTTCAATTGACATCATTCATTTTCATGAGGAAGGAACCTAGTGGTCTTCTAATGATTTAATATACAAAATAAGTGGTCTTATATCACCATGAAGAATTAGCACTGGAAAAATTAAGAGATATTTATTGTCACTATTGATTTATTTCTTAAAATCATATGTCCATTGATATGTAACCCGTTATTTCATCATCTCGGTGAAGGGAAAACATTTTCCTGAATGTTTGGATATAAAATTATAGAAGTAGGCTAAATTTAATTTAATTCCTATCAATTCAATGAGGTCATGATGAGGTGACATGCCAATGATAGCCTTTTTCATCTTGAGGATTACTTTTTTGTCATGATGAAATATAAGGAAGCCATGAAATTTCCCTAAGGTAACACCAAAATCAAATTTATAGGGGTTTATTTTCATTTATGCTATCATAGTTTTTTAAGATAGTTTCAAGGTATACTAGGTGGTTTGAGCATTGTCAAGATTTGACAACCTTTTCATCAACATAGCATTAAAAAATCATTCCCAAGAAGGGTTCTAAGATGAGATGCATGGCATGTTGATATGTAGCGCTGACATTCTCCAAGCCAAAGGGAATTATCCAATAGAATAACACTCCCTGGGGGTCCTAAAGTTAATCGATTCGTTATCATTCTGGGCCATTGGGATTTGCTTGTGTCCCCAATAATCATCTTTGAAGGAGAGATCCTAGTATCCAGATACAGTATCAATCAATAGTTCAATGATCAGGATTGGGAAATCATCTTTCAGTTAGTGTCAGTTAAGATATATGAAGACAATGAAGACTCTGATTTTTTC
This sequence comes from Viscum album, assembly GCA_963277665.1. NCBI lineage: Eukaryota > Viridiplantae > Streptophyta > Magnoliopsida > Santalales > Viscaceae > Viscum > Viscum album. Next base: position 595,753,588 of record OY728147.1, on the reverse strand, counting down.
CATTCTTATTTTTGAATGGGACTATATTGGCCAAACACATAGGATGTTAGACCTACTGAATGAATCTGTCTCTTATGATCATGTCAACTTCAGCCTCAATTTCGGTAGTTTGTGTCGGATGTTTCATTCTAACTGCTAGTTTATAGCCCTGATTGTCCCCTGGAAGGCCCAGGTGGTGATTGGAAACCTCGAGATTGAGTTATAGAATTTCTGTGTAGTTCCAGGAAAAAATATCTTGATGCTTCCTTATGAATGAGGTTTATACCTCTTTCTCTTCAGAAGACATGGTTTCACTAATTAAGGGGGGTCATGGGTCTTCTTTTTTACCCAGGTTTATCTCCCTATGTTCATCAATGGTGGGAGATATGGCCTCCTAAAATGATGGGGGGATGTCCCTAAGGTCCTAATCCTCTTCCTCTTCCTCCTCTTCATTTTCTTCCTATATTTCCAATTGGAAAACAAGTCTTGGGATGAATTATTCATATTTAGAAGAGGGGTCGATGTCTTGGTATTCAGCATATGAAGTGACTTTTTCTGACCAATCTAAATGAAGGGAATTTCCATAATATTATTAAAAATATGGAGTGAGTAATGGAGGATTGTCCTCATCTTCTAAGGCGACGATACATCCTCTTACATATTATTGGGTGAGATAGGGTTCTCTCGGATCTCTAGGGATGGGTTAAATCCATTTTCATATGATATTTTCACATTTTATGGGGATTCATTAGATTTTACAAAACTACTATACTCAATTATCATGACATAAATCATGAGTTCTACTGAATATGCATCCAAATTTGGAGTCATACTCCAACCTGATAGATAGGTAACAATTATTCTTCACTGATCTATTTGAAGGGGTCATCCTGGATCATTTTTCGATCATTCAGGGGTGAACTAATCAATACCATTGACTAGGTTTTGTTTCCCTTTTCTTGGTAAATCCAACATCTATATAGTGTTACTCATAGGACTTGAATGGGGCCTTATCGACGTGCAACATCCCTTTTTCTGTTAATACTTTATTTGATGTATTGATGGTATTATGAGGGGATTTCTTCATGTTAATAAAATCAAGGCCATTCTAGTACAAATTTGAAGTCCGTATTTTTTTGAACCACAAAAAAATTCATGTCATCCATGAGTTCTCCTAACTGAGTCTTGTGATTGATTTGGACCAATTTATTCTACTCATGTTTTTCAGATCCCTATAGGGTCATGGAAAATGGTGCTAGGTTATACTCATTACAGAGAAACTGACAGAGTGTTTTTACTGGGATGTGGTTAACTCTAGAACAATTACCAGTGAATAATTTTTGGATATCAACACCATTTATCTTTCTATATACATACAGGGTTCTGATGTGTCCATGAATAATGGAATCATCATCTTAATTTATGAATTAGATAACCACATGGAATTATTAATGATTAGTCAATGTCTAATAGACTTTAGAAGTTGCCAAATCGTCTTTGAAATCCTGGGGACTTAGTAAGGCCTCAATGAGTGCTTCTATGAGGTCTTTTTAAAATATCAGGGCATCCAGGATCAATATCTTGGATGGTGCTGAGGTTAACTATTTCAGGATGTCATACTTATTTTATAAAGGCTGGAATTTATAGACTTGTGGATGATACATTACAAGTTATTTAGGGGCTTGAGGATTGTATGTTGATGTATCATCCCCTAATAAAGGAACTTTAGGTGCTTCTATTCTTGCAGGGTTGTGACGAGCAGGTCTTCTTGAATATCAAGGGTGATTAGACATCTATTTCTATTTTGAAGGATATTACCGAATGATTGGGTGAAAGTGACTTCATGTAGGTGAATTGGGTTTTATTGTTCCTACTAGATCCATTTAAGGGTTCTTCCTTTAATTTTTGTAACATTGAGAATCCGAGAAGGGGCATGGCTATACGTTTGGTTTATAACATTGTCGTGTCTTCCTTGATATCCTCAGCTATTATGGACTCTTCATATGACTCCCTAATCTGGTGTGGGGAATTTAGGTTCATATCCATACTCATCATTGGAGAGGGTATCCAATAAATTAATGACATTAATTGAATCAAATATCAAATCCTCTTCGGATGATGTGTTTACCTAGCTGGTTATTTCTGGTGGTTCCATTTGGCAGGGAGGTGCTCATACTTTCAAATATGAGAGAATAAAATATGATAGGATAGAATATGACTTTGGCCTTGATTCGAGTTCATCTTCCTACACTTTCTCCCTACCTTTCTATCCAAAACACTTTTTGGAATGTCAGCTTTTGGAGGGTTGTGGGGAGAAGAATGTTGGATGCATTATAGAAGGAGCAGCTAGGGGAAATTTTTTTTTGTTTTGACTATGCAGGAACTATATAATTAGATTGGTTGATTTCATTCCAATTCATCAAACTACTAAAAATTTATTCCCTCCAGTTAACAACTTCTTTCCAATTGCCTCATTCATCAAGTGTAGTAGCAGAAACTTAGGCTACCTATGCCAATGGATTTAGAAGTTTTACATGCCAAAAATATATCATTATCAGCATGAGGCCTTTCAAGATTAATCATTCCCAAATAGTGTGTCCCAGTATCCGATGAAAGGGACAATAATCTATCAAATCATCGAGACCCACTTCATCTGCACTTTTTGGATCTGGTTGATGGAGTAAATCATATTCTATAGCTCCTATAAAATAGAAACAAACATGATCATCTCAGAATGAGTAGACATTATTCCTTCATTCCTTGAAGTGATTTAAACTATGTCACCATCACTCATCCTTTTATGTGGGGTTACTATTGATTCCCAGGGATTTTTGTGTGATATGGTGTAGGATTCGGAGTTGGATTAGGCGTGGGGGATGGATTAAGTGTGATGAAGGCCACTTCAACCATTCCTACTCTTTTCGCTAGGTCCTATTGAGTTTTCCAAGACATAAGCATAGTTCACTGTATAGATTCTTCAATTATTTAGGAAATGGAGAAGAAATCCAGGGACCCACTTATATATTTCTTGAGGGTGAGCAGCGTTCACATCTCATCATGAAGGTACTGATTCATATAGAAAGCATCTCCTTCTGCGGGAGTGGCTGGTTCAAAGAGTAGGTCAGACCTTTCTATCTTGAAATTAAGTATAATATTCTCTCATTTTTTGTTGTTTGTACTTTGAGAGTTTGTTTAATTTTATCTTTGGTAGCATTGAAATGAACTAGAAAAACAATATCCAACAGATATCCTCTAATCATATTATTGACTGAGCTAGAAAATTGTGAACCACATGAAGGCTGGCCCTTGTAGGGTTCTCACGGAGTATCAGAGTTTCACAGTTTCTTATTACACTGGGGAACCCATCATTGGATCATAATAATATGCATAGTGTATCAGATGTTATTCCAGGTCGCATGATCCATTGAATATCATAAACATCAAACTCTCTAAATTTGGAGGTGGTGGGGTGTTGCTCACATAGTAATGGAGTGGTTTTCGTTCCTACTATATAGGTGCATGCCTCTCTGTAACAGCTTCCAATCAAGCTTCCAATGATTTTATGGTGTTGATAATCCCTTTACGAAGGTTCTGTTGAACTTGATCTTGGATAGGTGCAGTGAGAATAAATATTTGATGTGTCTATTATGCCATTATTTGAGGAAGATATCTATCAATGTACATCTTTTGAGGATTTTCTTGAAACCATTCTGATTTTATAATTATTGGAGGTAAATCTTGAAATCCTTCCACTACTGGGTCTTGGTGAACCAATAGTCCCGACGCTTAGTTGAGCAGATGTCCCAACATTGCTTCAATTCCTGTGATGAATACATATAGTTGTGGTACACCTATTAGAAGTTTACATTGAGGGTCTACATGGGATGAAATATTAATAGGGATTCTACCTCTAAGCATCTCATTATTTATTCACATCAACTCTTTCATTTCTTAATCCAAGTGAGAAGATCTTTCTTCGAGTGAAAGGGGATCATTCTCATTGAAGGAGGAGGTGGGTCCTATAAAAAATTTCCTTTATTATTTTCTCTGGTAGAAATTTTTTCGGGAGATTGTAGAGGATTGATCAATGGAGAACCCAAATTTAGATAAATTCTCTGGTTTCAGGTAAAAACACATTCATTCTCAATGTGGATCAAATTATTAGAGGAACCATCCCCTCCTTACTCATTTTCATTCCCATCATTTTCAGTGTGGTATATAGGATTTATATCCACAATGTTCATAGATTAATAATGAATTTTAGGTTTCATACGAACTACCAAATAGTAGGTGGGCCATTTTGGTTTTTTTTTGGATTTCTTCCTTCCATTCTTGGATCCCCTTCAGGATTCTTGGAGAAGGGTGACTCAAAGGGATCCAATGTGAAGCCTAGTCATGATCCTCGCTTCTATGGGTAATAATTCATGATATGGTATGGAATAGAAGACCTCTCTACTTATCATCCTCCCTAAATGGGAAATTAATGATTCTTATTGAAGGGGCGGTTGAGGTTAAAATTCCCCCACACCTGCAGGTTGGGGTTTCTATTATTCCATTGTTGTCATGCCTTAGCCTAGATTTTTTGGTCTTATGAAAGAATTTTGTGTTAAAAATTCCCCCAACCCTATAGGATGTGGTTGATCCTATACTGCGATGGTTTTTGTTTCTATCATCGACCTCTTAATCTCACTCATTTCTAATCATGCGTGATTTGGATATAATGTCGGGTATTCACGTGAACTATTTGTTTCTAAGTACATTAAGAGTGCTTGATGATTAGATTCCCCTAAGTGGCAAGCCTTCAGAATGTTTTTTATTTCCTAGATTAATTTTTTTTGATATATTTCTATCATCGGGCCTGAAGCTTTTGAGAATTACTCAGTTTTGGTCCATGTAGAGTATGCCTCCTTTCATGATAACGGATTCCTCTTGCTGGCCATCTTGGGATAATGGCATTACAGGATTCCATTTCTGGTGGTTTGTACTGAACATGACATGGGGTGAAATTCAAAGCTCCATACTCTCCCCATCCCTAAATGTAAACACTAGATGGTACATCAATTATTTGGAGATGTGATTTATGTAGTTCATTGAGGTAGGTTAGTTTGAGATATTTCTTCTACCTCTTTGATTGTGGTCACCACACAGATAGTTTGGGGGGGGGGGGGCTTCCATGTTAATTTAACAATGAATGTATCCTAATATTTTGACATGATCTACATACCAGTGTTAGGGAAATAGTTTTTTTCATCTGGTAGAGATCTGTAAATATATTTAAATGAATGTTATAGATGCATTATTTCGAAACATCTCTAGGTATGTCGAACTGAGAAGTGTCTGATGGAGAAAAAATGACTGGTATTTCATCCCTATAAAATTGTATTATGATGTTAAAAATTTTCTTTTATTCTTCCACTAGTGACTCCTCTACCTAATTTGTCCAACTTGAACACTTATTGATGATTTTATTACAAGTGGCGAGGATACTAGTGGTATCGTCAGTTTTATGAATGGTTCAGGGGTTGCTCTAAGGATGAGCACTCACCTGGGATGTTTCCTAGTTAAGAAAGTATTGTTATTATTATTTATAGGATATCTATCATATATGTTCCAAGATTTAAAATTGCCTTATAATATGATGGATTCCTCTTATTTGACTCGGTGAGGGGAGGACCTTCTTACCAACATGAAATATGACTACGGGGAGGACCATAATAGTAGGTGCCATCATGGTGAGGGATACCATCACAATTAAATGTTCTACTATACAGATAATTTCTATAGAGTATACACTGTAGAGGAAAATTAGGGTGGGAGATATCAAGGGGAAGACCTTCTTGTTGTTTGATGTCACTGTGGGGAGAACATTCACAGTGAATTCCATCACGGAGAGGAATACCATCATAACATGATGCATAACTATAGGGAGATTTTTTTACAGAAAATAACTTGTAGGGGACCTTACGATTGAACGATATAATGGTGATTTCCTTCCATCTATTTGATATTCTGTCCATGAGGAAGTAAACTATAGAAATCATCAGGAGAAAAAGTCTTGTGATCTATTAGTTTGTTTCCATGATGGTAAGCTTCATGGTCAATGCTCCAGGAGGACCTTTATATCCACTAGTAGTAATATTGTAGTGAGGTTCTTTAGAAAGTGATACTGAAACTTCCTTAATTTGGTAATAGATCAACAGGATCATGGGACACCGTTGATAACTGTTTGATGGCCCCATTGAACTCTTGCTTCTAGAAGAGAAGGGTCAAAATTTTGATCTTCATTTTCATGCTGCCTTTGGTGCAATTCATTTTAAGGTTCTCTCTTATATGTTAGTGGGGCTGCTTGATGCGGGTAATGACCTTCATATATGGTTTCCTATTAGAGTGGATCCCTTGGTGCTGCAACCATAATTTGAAGATGTTCTTGTGTTCTAGCAGGGTTATATGCCTACCTTGGAGTTGAAACCTAAGTGGAACGGTGTACCCCAGTTAGAATGGGTATTTTTTTCATGATCCTATTTTTCATTTATCACAGAATATTACTGATGAACCTCCAGGATGGGAGTAGGGATGCATGTTTTCTCCAAAGTGACCACCTATTTGTGTGGATTAGTCACCACATATAGAGAGGGGGTTTGTGGTACCGAATCCTTGTTTTTTTGATGTGATTATAGCTTAAAAATCCCATAAGATATGGTCAAGTATTGATATTTTATCCTCCATCATTTTTGTAATGTGTTGATAGATTTATTTGGTGGGAATAAAAATATATTCCCATTCAGATGGTGTAGTAGAAATATGTTCCTACTCCATTCTTGTTCTTCTTCTAGTGGCTACTGATAGTTATTCTATATAGGGGAAGTGGTATGAGTCTACCCTAGATTAATAAATGGGATACACCAGTTGTTTACTCTGATTATCAACATATTTTACTAGAGATTTGACATGAAAACGAAAAATATTTCTTCTGTTTGTTAGTTTTCATTTTTTTTCTAATGGGCTTGATATGAATCCATAGGAATTTTCATCTTCTTGTATTTTATTTTCATCATATTTGATTGATTTTATTAGTATGGGTGAGTAGGAATATATTTTTTCTCTTTAATTTTCATTGAATTTGACTGGTGTGTTTCATTTGTATATTAAATAATATGCATCTTCCTAAAAAATGATGACCTATTTGGGTGGTGGGTTTTGCGAGTAGTAGAATAAATTTGCACCTACACATGTGACACTATATTTGAATAGTGGGTTTGGGTTCTTAGAAATAGATATATGTTTGCGTGTAATTTTCAATTACATTTTATTGAATTTATTCTTTAGGATGAGTAGTAATATAGGTCTTATCATGGGTTTCTATTGTATTTGACTTGCACGATTCAGTAGTGGGAAAATAGATGATGGTATGTTTCTAGTTATATAATAGTTTCCCCTTATGTGGAACCATGGAGAATTTGGTATGCTAAACATTACATTGAGTCCACTAGGATGTATCCTCTTCATGATGAGTATATTGATCCACATGGTGTTGTAAGAAACAATTTTAATTTGGGGCCCTTGAGGGAGACCCCTTTGGTGTTCGTATGAATTCATTGGTGAAGATTTAATCAGCCTTCCATAGGTAAGGGAGTAAATTGTTATCACATTTTTGGGACAGGTTCCCAAAATAGTTGAAGATGACCAATTCATCTATTTGTTTTTGGATACCATACCATTGTTGGAAAGAAGACTAGTGGGTCTTCAAGGATGGGAGGACCTATCTAGCAATATCCATGGTGGACAAGTACCCTTCTGGTGGTACTCCCAAACTAGTTCATATGAACCCCAACATTGATGATTCTGGGTGGCAATGGAATCCTCCATTTTTTAATGACCAAACCAGTGTAGTGGATGATGCAAGTGTCAGTGAAAGATGGAGAGATTACATTGGATTAAAGAGATGTCTAAAGAGTTCGTGCAATATATGTGAATGATATATGAAAATAAACCTCACCGAAGTAGCATCTCATGACCACATGTGTAATATATGGTCTTGTTTGGCCCTCTTTGATTTTGGATATAAAAGGGGTCCATAGAGGGATAACAGAAAAACCTTGGTTAAGGATTCACATTGGTTTCACCATTTTGTTTCCCTCAAAATATTGGTGGTCCTTTATTGCATTGATATAAGGGGTTGAATTGTTTTAAATCACTAACATCGGGTACAATGCTCTCGAATGGTCTCTAATGGGTTTATTCATGGTGATAGAAATTCCAAATGGATCTAGTATCCACGATTCATGGACCTACATCCCCAATATAGGAGTCCATTGGGTAACTTGGCCAATGGTACTTAAGAACTCACATTGGTCTAGAAGATGGTAATTTGGTATCCTTAAAACCTTTGGGTAGGGGAACTATTGTATGTTTAAGGACTATCTCATAGATTTAAGTCATGTTCATCAATCCCTGGTTCATTCCCAAGTATGAAAACATGGATTACCCTGAAGTAAGAATCCATTAAGACTAGACATGGGTTCAAAATAATTTGCATGTATTTATGGTTCTTCACAAATAATGGGATCTATATGTATTTTAGGTTCTCTATCATGGTACCCATTTATAGATTGATCAAGTATTCTTTGACCATTTATTCAGAAGACGTTATTTTTAAGCCAGGTGGTGCAATGCTTTGGAGTTTTCCATCATACAAGGGGATGGAAGCTATTTTGATGTTGGGATCAAATCCACAATATGGTATTTCTTATATATAATCATGAGAGGAATTAGGACCCACATAGTTTAGTTACACTTAATAGGGAACTTCACCTTTTAATTTCACATGACATGGACCCAACCATGCAGTTTAACGTCATACATTAAGAACACCCAGGTGAAAGGTGCTGATTAAGGATGGTGTGGGACTTACGTTGAGGCCTCCTGAGAGACCTAGAAGAGACAAGGTATCCTGGGTGAACATTACTCTAATGAAAATATTTCCTAGAAAACATTAAGGTGATTTGGGTGCTGGGTTTAGACATCATGGTGTCTACTTATGTATCCCATTTAGTTAGGAATGAAATCCCACAAAGTTCTGTTGGACGGAATATTACACCTAAGAGGGGAATCATTTAAGGTGGCACAACTAGGGCTTACACTCAAAAGGATGCCCATCTGGTTGGGGCTTATACCTGGAAGTTTATCATTTGAGGTTTGATGTTGGAGATGAAAAATTATGGAGAAGGCCCATTTGAGCAGATATGATTGAGGATTATGCCATATAGGATGTCCATTTGAGATTTGGGATCATGCTGAGGTCATGGTCGCCACTAACCTCTAAGCCCACATGACTCATGCTTGGTGTGAGAAATAAGAGGGAGCAGTAGATCTGATCATCACATGATCCATTTGGTCAGTTAGTGGATGAGGTGCCAAATACTAAAGGTAAAGATAGATGGATTTGAATGTGCATGTATCCACTTCTATTTTTTTAATTGGGATAGTCATGGGATGTAATGAAGCAGAAGGGCCATATAGGATAGGCTAGGGGCTTTCCTCATGGAGAGTTCCCTAAAATTGGTTCCCGGGGAGGACCACATTCCATGTCAAAGTGAAAGGAAAGCATTATCCTTTCCCTCGTATCCCATAATGGGGAGGTTCATGTGGGAACCAAAAAGGTCAGAACCCTCATTACCATGGTAATGTAAACCCACGTACATTCCAAGGGTCTTACCTATTGTGGGGGTCACCCACATAACACCACTTACTATGGGTATGTAAATATGAAGGGACACGCTGATGTGCCTGATGATTTTATCATATGTCTCAGGTGGATTTGTAAGAGACCATGGACTGATGTCATTAGACTGGTTCATGGAGGGATCGATATTGGGATCGATGACATGACTAAAGAGAATGATTGGTGCTAGAGAGTAGGCATCCCTAGGATTCCCCATTCATCCTAGCATGTTCTTACGTGGGGTAAGGTTCCCTCCGCATAGCATACTGCAATGCAGCTGAGGAAACTGTCCATGTAACCTTGTGATACATGGACTTGGGTTCCACTCATGTAGCATTTGGCAACACGGGACCAGGTTCCACCAGTGTAGTGGTTTTCTACGTGGGGTCAACTTCCTCCAGTATAGTGATTTGCTACATGGGGTAGGGGTTTTCCCATATAGGTCTTTGCCATGCGGGATGCTTATCCATTAAAGGTCCATCGGTTTTGTGCCTCATGGGATTAATTTTTAAAAGGGATTTTGGGGTTTTTTACCATGAAATTATTTTTTATTTCATCCATACTATCATGTGGTGCATTTTACTATCTGGGAATCCATGATGGGCTCTAGTTTTCACGGTACCTCATCATTCATTTTATTTGTCTCTCTTCAGCTTGAGTGTCCCTTTTGGTACCCCTTGGGGTCTATATATTGAAGAATGGAGGGACTAGTTACTGGAATGGTCAGTCGTCCTTGGTGGGTTGCAAACAATATTTTTTAAGATCCCAAGAGGACACCCCAGCCCGCAAATGACTTAGTCAGTGGGAGGTAGTCGTTCGTGGAAGGGGGCCATCATTTTCAGGGGAAGCACTACCTCGATCCCACAAATGACTTTGGTTTATTTTTGGACCGGAGGTACTCTCTCCTTCTGCAAACTCTTCAGTTCATGGGCACCTTATGAAATGGTAGAACATCATGCATAGCGATAGTCCGTGAAACGATTTGTTATTCACAGTCTCTTCCCTTTGAATACATCCTTTAGTATTCTTATGGGTTTTATTTCTACACATTACCAAATTAATGGAATTATATTGATATTTTTTGTAGAAATTTAAGGACCCAAAAAACTCTAAAACACAAAAAACCCCAAATGGCCCCAAAACCCATAAAACATATAAGACCCTAAAAACCCTAAAAATACTAATGGATCTAAAAATGATTAAAACCACCAGAAAATCTAAAAGACAGTAAAAACCCTCAAAACCCATAAAATATATTAAAAAATTTATAAACACTAAAAACCACTAAAAACCCATAAAATTACATTAAACCCCTAAAAATCTAAAAAACCAAAAATACACTAAAATACCCCAAATCCTAAAAAACCAAGAAAAACATAAAAACCAACAAAACCACTTAAAAATGTAAAAAACATAATACAACCAAAAAAATCCTAAAAAATCTAAAAACTCTAAACACCATAATCACCCTAAAAACACTAAACCCCTAAAAAACTAAAAAAACATAAAACCAAAAATAACCATCAACCCCTAAAACCCTTATGCCCGGAAAACCCCCCAAATCCCAAAAAAACTCTAAAACCCCTAAAAGCTAAAAAACCCCTTAGAATAACTAAAAACCATAAAAACCCCAAATAACCCTAAAAAATACCTAAAACCCACTAAAAAGAGTAAAATATCCAAGATAATTAAAAAAACCCCAAAACCCCCAAAACCCTAAAAAAATTAAATACCCTAAAAATCCCCCAAAACCTTAAAAACCCTTAAAACCAAAAAAACCATTAAACCCCTAAAAACCTTAAAATATAATAACCCTTTAAAACCCAAAAAACCTCTAAAAACTATAAAAAATCCTAAAAACGTAAAATTTATACTCTATACCCTAGATGTTAAACGTAACACCTTAAACCCAATACACTACACCCTTAATCATAAACCCTAAAATTAAATACTTATTCCCTACCCCCAAAACTGAAAACCCTACACCCTAAACCCCATAACATACACTCTAAACACTAAAACCTACACACTAAACCCTATTCCCTAAACCTAAAACTTAAAAAAACACCATAAACCAAATACTGTAAACCCTAAACCCTAAACCCTAAACCCTAAACCCTACACCCTAATCCATACACACTAATGGATAAACTCCAGAACACCCTAAAAACCCAAAAATCCCTTAAAAACCGTAAAAAACTAAAAACCCTAAAATCCTTAAAAAGTGATAAAATATGCTAAAAACCCCCTAAAACCCTAAAAGACCCTAAAACATTAAAATAAACTAGAATCCCTAATACCTATAAAGACATTAAAAACCATAAAAAAATTAAAGTCCCCTAAAACACCTTTAAAACCCTAAAACCCTAAAAACCATAAAACACCTAAAACCCCTAAAAACAAATAAAACCCCTAAAAACATTAAAAACCTAAAAAAATGAAATGTCTAAAACTGTAAATATTCTAAAACCTCCAGAAAAACAAGAAAACCTTAATAAACCTTGAAACCACAAAACACCTTATACATTTTAAATACATAAAAACCCCTAAAACCCATTTAAGGACCCTATGAAACCCAATAAACCAAGAAAACCATAAAACCCCATAAAAACCCCTAGAAACCCAAAAAATTGAAAGGACACTAAAAACACTAAAAAATACTAAAAACCTTAAAACCCTATATCCCCCTAAAACACCAAAAAAAATATAAAAATCGTAAAATTGTAAAAACCCTAAAACCAATAAAATTCATAAAAAACATAAACACCTAAAACACTAAAAACCATAAAACCATAAAATCTCTAAAACCCTATAAATCATTATAAACCCTAACACCCTAAAAACCATAAAAATACCTCGAAACCATAAATATATTTGAATCTTAAAAGACCCTAGAACACTAAATGATCCAAAAAGACCCAAACAAAACTGTAAAAGTACCTAAAATCCCTATAAACTATTTAAAACTTTATAAACCATTAAAACATTAAATCAATCCCAATACAACTAAAAACTCTAAATACCCTCATAACCCCTAAAAAACCTAAAACCCAAAAATCCTAGAAAACTGAAAAAACCCCAAATCCCATAAAACCCAAAAAAACCATTAAAACCCATAAAACCCCTAATAAAACACACACAAAAAACATAAAACCACAAAAAATCAAAAAAATCATAAAACCTCAAAATATATTAAAAACCCTAAAATGCCTAAAAATCCATCAATAACCATAAAAACCTAAAAACCCCATAAAACCCCTAAAAATATAAAAATCCTAAAAACCCATAAAAGAAACTAAAACCCTAAAAGACCCTAAAACCCATAAAAACCATAAAAAGATCCTTAAAAATAATAAAGACACCTAAAGAAATAATGAAATCCCCAAAACCCGAAAAACATATTGAAAACATCAAAAGACCCTAAAGAACCTAAAAACCCAAAAGTCCTTAAAACCCTAAAATACCCTAATACCCTACACCCAAAAAAAATAAAAATACCCTCAAAAGGATAAAAACATTAAAAACACATAAAACCCTAAAAACCCCTAAAATACCCTAAAACCTTAAACCATTAAAAAAACATAAAACCCCCAAAACCCCTAAAAACCTAAAGATATCTAAAAACCCCTAAAAACCTCACAATAACATTAAAACACTAAAAATCCAAAAAAATAAAAATACTCTAAAAACGTTAAAAGAACCTTACACACACTAAAAACCCTAAAACCCCTTATAACCCCTAGAAAAAATCCTACAAACCCCTAAAAAATCTAAAAACCCTAAAACAGAAAAAAAAACTTTAAAAAACAATAAAAAATCCTCAAACCAATAAAAAACATAAAAACCCTAAAACCCCTATAAAAAATTAAAACCATATTAATGATAAAAACCCATAAAACCCATAAATCCCTTAAAATCATTAAATGACCCTAAAACCCATAAAAATTCTAAAAAGATTATGAAAACCCTAAACACCCAAAAGACCATGAAAACCCTAAAGACCCTAAAGACCATAAAAATCTTATAAAACCATAAAATAGCTTAAAACCATAAAATCCCTAACAGCCGCCAAAAATCCATTAAACACTCTAAAAACCCAGAAAATCGTTGAAATCCCTAAAAACCCTAAACGATTAAAACCCCTTAATACCCCAAAATATCCAACAACCCCCCAAATTCCAAAAAAACACTAAAAACACTGTAAACTTAGGAAAACCCTTAGAAAATTATAAAAAATCCTAGAAACCATTAAAATCCCAAAACCATAAAAACCACTCAGAAACCTAAAAACACCTAAAACCCCTAAAAACCTTAAAATCCATAAAATCCCAAAACCCTAAATATCGTAAAATCACATAAAATAACCCTCTAAAACCATAAAATCCAAAAACAATCCGAAAACCCCTAGAAACAATTAAAAACCTAAAAAATTATAAAACCCAAAAAAGAAAAAATTCCTTAAAACTAAAAAATCACCGAAGAACCATAAAACCCCCTAAAATCCCAAAAAACCAAAATAACCCCTAAAACCTTAAAAACCCATGAAAAAGCCAAAAAACCTGAAGACCCCTAAAAATACAAAAAAAAACCCCTAAAAACAAAAAAAATCCATGAAAACCCTTTAAAACCCTAAAAACCCTAAATGCCCCCATAAATTATAAAAACATAAAATACCTTTAAACCCCCCCAAAAACCCTAAAACACTAAAAACCCTAAAAAACCCTAAATATTTCAAAAAATTCAAGAAAATCCAAATAATTCAAAAAAAACAATAAACGTTAAAAAGCTCTTAAAAACACAAAACCACCTAAAAGTCCAAAATAATCAAAAAATACACTAAAACCCTCTAAAAGACCCCAAAACCCTTAAAAATCATAAAACCCTTAAAAACCCTAGAAGAACCTAAATGCCTAAAAGCACTATAAAAACCATAAAATCACTAAAAACCCTATAAATCTTAAATGTCCACAAAAAAACCCAAAACCCTAAAACCCTAAAACCCTGGAAACTCCTAATAAAGCTTAAAACCCCTACAAACACTAAAAACCCTAAAGACCGTAACAATATTAAAAAATATAAAAAACACCCAAATACCTAAATCAATCCTTAAAACCAAGAAAACACTAAAACACCATTCAATACATGAAAAAACCCCCCCAAAACCCTAAAATCCTAAAAACTATAAATCCCTAAAAAAAATACCTAAAAACCCCATAATACCCTAAAAATCCCTCAAATACCTAAAAACCCCTAAAAACACTAAAAACCACTAAAAACCCACTACCCCTTGAACTCTCTAAAAACCCTAAAAACCCAAAAATCCTTAAAACCCATTAAAACCTCTAAAACCATATAATCCTAACAGTTTAACCCAAAAATCAAAAAAAACATCAAAAATATCCTAAAATCCCTAAAGAACATAAATACCAAAAAATACTAAAATATATTTAAAAAATCCAATAGGACCATAAGAACCCTAAAAACCTTAAATAATTCTTAGAACTCTAAGAATTCCTAAAAATTTCAAAAAAAAATTTAAATTCATAAAACCCATAAAAACGCAAAAAACCTATAAAAGACAAAAAAATCCCTAAAACTATGAAACACCCTAAAATACCTTCAAAAACCCAAAAGAACAAATAGTCCCCAAAACCCTACAAATCTGTAAAAGACCCTAAAAATCCTAAATGACCTTAAATGTCGCTAAATCTCCTAAAAGTCCCTAAAAACACTAAAAACCCTAAAATCCCTTAAAAGTTTTAAAAATCATAATCTTAGTAAAAATGACTAAAATACCATAAAACCCATAAAAGGCCTTAAAACACCCTTCAAATTGCATATAAACCCAACCCCTAAAACCCCAAACCCCCTAAAACCCCCAATCCTCTAAAAATAATATAAAATCCTAAAAAAATTTAAACCGGTAAAAACCCAAAAAAACACATAAAGCCCCAAACTCCATAAAAATTCCTAAAACCGATAAAACCCTTAAAACCTAAGAAAATTGAAAAAAACCTAAAACCCAAAAAACACTACAAAACCCCAAAAACCATAAAATCCCTAAAACCCATAAGAACCTTTAGAAACCCAAATACACTAAAAACCTAAAAACCCAAATAACCTTAAAACCCAAAACCCTTTAAAACCCTAAAATCCCCAAAACCCTAAAAAGGCTAAATAACCTAAAAATCTATAAAAACCCTAAAACCATAAAACCCCTAAAAGACCATAAAAACTATTAAACTCCTAAAAGGCCCATAAAGAACCCTTAAGTACTCGAAGAACTCTAAACTTCCAAAAAATTCTAAATACAAATAAAAATCTATAAAAAACCTAAAACCCCAAAAAACCCAAAAAACCCTAATACACACTAAAAACACTAAAACCCATAAATACCCATTAAAATAGTAAATATCCAAAACAACCCCAAAACCCTAAAAAATATGAAATACAATATAACCCCATAAAAACTGTAAAACCTACCAAGAACCCTAAAACCCATGAATAATTCAAAAATCCGTAAAAACACTAGAAACCCTAAAAACCCTAAAAATCTAAAAACCATAAGAAAATCCAAAAAACCCATAAGAAAACACAAAAAACCCTCAGAACCCTTAAAACCCCAAACCCCTCAAAAACCTTAAAAATACCCCAAACCCATAAAAACCCTTAAAAACACTAAAAAATCAAAATACCCTTGTATACCCTAAAAACCCTAAAACCCCATTAAAACCCTTACCCCTTAAAAACCCTTAAACCTCTTTCAAACCCTATAACACCCTAAAAATCCATACAAAAACCTTTAAACCACTAAAAATCCTAAAGACCTAAAAACCATAAAAACCAAAAAATCTCTTGAAATCCTAAATAGAAAATAAAAACAATAAAAAACACATAAAACCCTAAAACCCATAAAACCCTAAAAACCCTTAGAACACCCAAAAATCTAAAAAACCGTAAACCACTAAAAACTGACAAAAACACTTTAGAAACCTAGAAAAAACCCAGAAAACCCCTTAAAACCCAAAATACCCCTAAAACCCTAAAATATATTTAGAGATAAAAAATCACAGAAATCACGTAAAAATTTAAAAAACATATGAAACCACAAAACCCCCAAAAAACATGAAAACCCTAAGAAACCCCTAAAAATTATAAAAAAACCTAAAACATTTAAAACCCCCCATGCACTTAAAAACTATAAAAACCCTAAATACCCATGAAAAACCTAAAACCGTAAAAATAATAAAGAACCATAAACCCCCTAACAAACCCTAAAACCCTTAAAAACCCAAAGACCCCATAAAACCCCTTTAAACCCCTAAAATTTCGTAAATCCCCTATAAATCATGAAAGTGACTTTAAGTCCATTAAAACACTAAAATCACTAAAACCTCCAAAATACACAAAAAACCATCAAATCCCCTAACAACATAAGAAACCTAAAAACTCCTAAAACACAATACCCTATAAAACGATAAAATACTCCAAAAACCCTTAAACCCACAAAAAACCATATAAACCCTAAACACCCCTTAAAACACTAAAACACTAAAAAACCTAAAACCCCCTAAATCCTAAAAACCTATAAAACCCAAAAAAGAAATCCAAAATACCAAAAAAAAACTCATAAACCAATAAAACATCTAAAAACCCTAATAAACCATTAAACACCTTGTTACAATAAGTATATTAAAAATGATTAAAACCCCACTAAAAAACTAAAAACCCTAAAAACACCTAAAACCACCTAAACCCCAAAAACCCTAAAAAATACCAAAAAAACTAAAAAACACATGAAATAAATAAAAACACTAAGAACTCTAAAAAACCCTAGAAACCCTAAAAACACAAAAAATCCTAAAACCCCCCCAAATCACTAAAAACCCGAAAAACCAAAAAAAAAATTAAAATCCTAGAAAGAACCTTAAAATAAAATTATACACTAAAACAACCTATAAATAAGACAAATCGTAATGAAACCCTAAGAACACTAAAACAACTAAAACCCCCAAAAGACAATAAAAACCCCTAAATCCAGAATAACAGTAAAAAACATCTAAGAACTCAAAAAAACAAAAAAACCATAAAATACACAAAAACCCATACACCTCTAAAATCTCTAAATACCCAAACCCCTAAAAACTCTAAAAACAAATAAAAATAAAAGACCCTAAAACACTAAAAGCACAAAAAAAACACTAAAAACACCAACAAACACTAAACACCCACCAAACCCCAAAAAACCAACAACCCATTAAAACCCAAAAAGACCCTGAATGTATTAAAAGACACTAGAACTACCTAAAAGTAATGTATACCCCTATGAAACATAAAAACCCAAAAACCCCCCATAAAACCCCTAAAAACAATCAAAATTCCAAAAACCATAAAATTACTAAAAACCCATTAGGACAATAATAAATAATAAAAAATAAAATCACTAAAAACCACTAAAACTCATAAAAATACATAAAAACCCTAAGAGACCCTAACACCCCTAAAAATCCCAAGATACCCTAAAGGACCATAAAACCACAAAACTCTAAAATAACTCTAAAACCCTAATGCCCCCCTAAAAACTATAGAAGCCCCAAATATTTTAAAAAAACCCAAAACAAAAAAGGAAAACCATAAATCCATAAATAACCCTAGAAAATCCCTAAAGTCCTGAAAGATCCATTAAAACCCTATAACTCCTTGAACTCCCGAAATAACCCTAAAATTAATAAAACCCCTAAAACCCTGGAAATACTTTAAACCCTTTAAAATATTAAAACCTTTAAACACCCTAATAGGTCCCTAAAAGATAAAAAAACCCCTAAAATACACTAAAACCTCTAAATACACCCAAAACCTAAAAAATATAGAACAGAACAAAAAAAACAGAAAACCAATAAAATTCCATAAAAACCCCAAAACCCCAAAACACATAAAGAACCTTTAAACCCCCAAAAGACCCTAAAAACCCTAAAAGAGGCTAAAATACATAAAATCCTTTTAAAGACCCTAAAAGAGTCAAAAATCCTAAAAGTACCTAAAACACCATAAAAACCCTAAAAGACGAAAAACCCTAAAAACTAAAATAACCTAAAAAATCCTAAAAGACTCTAAAACCCCTAAAAACCCTAAAGGAACCAAAAATCCTTAAAACCCATAAAAGACCCTAACCCCCCCCCCCCAATCCTGAACTACCCTAAAACCCCTAAAACTCTAAAACCCCTAAAAATCCACAAAATAGCCTAAAAACAATAAAAATACTAAAACCCATTAATAATACTAAAAACCCTAAAACCACATAATAACTTAAAAACCCCTAAAAATCAAAAAACACTAAAACTCACAAAAAACCCCTAAAAACTACAAAAATAAAAACACTAAAAACCATAAAAGAAGTATCAAACCCCTTAATATCATAAAATCTAAAAACCATAAAACCCCTAAAAAATACTAAAACCTGTAAATACCCTAGAAACTAGTAAAATCCCTACAAAAATCCATAAAGAGACTAAAAACCCTAAATCAACCAAAAACCCTATAATGCCCTAAAAACTCATAAAACCCCTAAAATACCTAAAATAAAACAAAATGAATATAAAAATGATAAACACACCCTAAAATCCAAAAAAACCTATAACCCATTAAAACCCTAAAGAAGACCAAAAACCCCACCAAAACCCCTAAAAATCCGAGATACCCTAAAAACCCTAAAAGACCTTAAAACCCCCAAATACCCAAATGACCCAAATATTTCTTGAAAATGTTAAAAACCATTGAATACCGTTAAAAGACCCTAAAACCTTAAAAGACCCAAAACCCCATAAAATTACACATGAACCCCTAAAACCAATAAAATTAGTAAAACCCTCTATATCCCATAAAAACACAACAAAAACACTAAAACCCAATAAAAAACTAAAAAACAAAAAAAAATCCAAAAAACACTGAAACTCGTAAAACACTAAATACCCTAAATACTCTTAAAACCATGGAAACCCTAAAAACCCTAAAAACCATAAAAGATCCTAAAACCCTATAAATGGTACTAAAAGACCCTAAAAGACCCAATAAAACCCTAAAGACATTAAAATACCTAAAACCCATGAAAATCATAAAACCCGTAAAACCCCTATAAAAACCTTAGAACACTTAAAAACCCAAAAGAACCCCTAAAACCCCCTAAAATCCGTAAAAGTAATAAAAATACCTAAAACATCCTAAAATATCCTAAAAACCCTAAAACCCCTAAAAACACAAAAACCCATAAAAACTAAAAACTATAAAAACACTTAAAAACCCTAAATAAACCCAAAATAAGCTAAAACGTCTCTAAATACGCTAAAATTCCCCGAAATCCCTACAAACTATAAAACTGTCCAATGATAACCTAAAAACCCTAAAAGACCCTAAAACCCCCTAAAATACCATAAAAATCCTAAAATACCACAAAAAACATAAAATAACATCGAAACATACAAAACACTAAAAACCCTAAAAACATTAAAATCCTTAAATCCATGAAACCCATAAAAACACATAAAATCCTAAAACCCAAAAAAATTAAAAAATCCTAAAATCCCTATCTAACCCTAAAAAACCTCAACAAAACTCTACAAAACTCTAAAATACCCTAAAAACTGTTAAAACCCATAAATCCCCACAAAACACTTAATGTTCTCAGAGGCTCGTTCTCGTGATGCAGAAGGTTTGTGTGGTGAAATGGTTCGACCTTCTATTCGACACGCAAACAAGATGCTGGTGCGTGTTCGGTATGGTCCCTCGGCTTCATCTCTGATTCACGTTGTTGATGCTATATTTGGTCGGATTCCTTGACTTTTCATGATCTTCTAGTTATTGGTTGTGGTTATGGTCATGAATCACTACGGGTACTGGTTATTGGATTTGATGAGATTTGTTAGGAGATTTATGGAAATTATGTGCAAGCTTGTTCTGTCCAAGGGGTGTTGGGTGATGTGGTTTGTTACTGGCTATGATTGCTGGTGGTGCATCATTATCTATGCTGTGAGGTGTGGAATGATGAAAGTTGTTTGGTCTGTTGACTTTGATTGCTGGATGTTGAGATGTGATCTCTTTGGAGATGATGGGTTAGGATGTGCTGGATGCTGGCATTAGACTTGGTGGGAAATTTTTGATGTTTACTAGATAGGAGGTGATATATTCTAGAATCTAAGTTGCTACTACTGGAATCTGGATTTTGATGGTAGTATTGATGCACAGTGTTTGGATGATCTTCTGGGTGACTGTTGGAATTGGATCAGGGGGTGCGCCTCCTCACTGTTGTCACTCCCCTTGACTCGGGTGCCCAGCTCTGCTCTTGCTGCCCTTCCCATCACAATAGACTCTATTTTGGTTTGGTATGATGGTGCATGTGGAGGTGTTGGGATGGTTTCAGTGGTTCAGCTCGGTGTCAAGGGTGTGTATCGGAGGGGCGGCGTTGTTCTATGGTGTGGGTTTGATCAGCTAAGATTGGATCATACGCTGATGGTTACCGAACAAGGTACAGTGCTGAAATATGGTGTCGGTGAGGCAGGCCTTACTGTGGTGCTATTGATTTCATGCTGATGATTGCTGATGAAACTATTGATGGTGGTTATGGTGCTAGTGTATACTAGTTGTTGATTGGCTTGGAGATGATGTTGGAGACAGTTCTGTTTTGATGTTTTGTTTATATTTTTGCGTTCTTTTGGTTTTTTGGGGGTTTTTGGGTTTGGGGTTTATGGGGTTTTAGGTGTGGGTTGATTGACCCCGCCCCTCCCTTGTCTGCAGTGTCCTGTTTGTTGTGTCTTTTTATCTAATAAATTGGGGGGGGGGGTCGGGAATAGCCTTACCTCTGCATCTTCCTTTCCCCACAAAACACTTAAAACCCATAAAACCCCCAAATAAACCCAAAAATCCCTAAAGCTCTTGAAAACGAAAAAATAATTCTACAAACCCCAAAAAATCCTAAAAACCTTTAAAAAAACTAAAAACTTTAAAAAAAACTAAGAACCATAAACCCCATAAAACCCAAGAAAAATTCTACAACCCTAAAAACCATAAAAACCAAAATACCCTATATACCATAAAAATATTAAAACATCGAAAAATACCAAAAGATTCTAAAACCACTAAAAACCCTAAATGAACTTAAAACCATAAAACCACTAATGACCCTAATTTTTTTAAAACCATAAAATAACATAAAAATTCTAAAGGATCCCTAAAAGTCCCTAAAAACACTTAAACAACCTAAAAAACCTAAAAACATATAACCCCTAAAACCCCTAAAAACCCAAAACCAATAAAAAACTAAAAATACTAAAATAATCCTAAAACCCCTAAAAACCCCAAGAAAAGAAAGACACATAAATACCCAAAAACCCTAAAAACTCATAAAAACATGAAAAAACTGTAAAAACCACTAAAAACATTAAAAACTCCTAAAAACCCAAAAAGCATTAAAACCCTAAAAATCATAAAAAAAATAAAACTCCCATAAACCCTAAAATACCATTAAAACCATTAAAAACCCTCAAATCCATCAAAACCTTAAATCCATAAAAACCCTATAAACCTATTAAAAATCATAAAACCATAAAAAAACACTAAAAACCCCTAAAGATGCAAAAAAACCCAAAAAACCATAGAAAACCTAATACCCCAAAAATCCATTAAAACCCATAAAAATAATAAAAATCCCTAAACCCACTAAAATACTAAAAAAGACAAAAAACCAATCAAAAGACCCTAAATGGTCCTAAAATAATAAAATCCCTAAAAACCTTAAATGACCCTAACAGCCTTATAAAAACCATAAAAGACCATAAAACCCCTTAAATGCCCTAAAATATCTAAAAACAATAAATCCCTACAAAACAATAAGAAGACATAAAAAATAGATTAAATACCCTTAAAATACCTAATAAAACGCTAAAGCTCCTTAAAACCATAAAAATTCTAAAAAAACTAAACCTCCTAAAAAGCCTAAAAACCATAAAAAACTATAAAAAATTATGAAAAAACTTAAAATTTACAAAACCCCTAAATAAATTTTAAACGTCTAAAAATCCTAAATAACCATAAAACAATTAAAACAACAAATCCCCCCCCCCCCAGACCCAAAACCCCCAAATCCCTAAAAATCCATAAAAATCCAAAAATATCCTAAAACCTAAAAAACCATAAAACCCGTAAAAACCCTAAAAATCCCAAAGTTCCCTGAAACCGTTAAAACCCTAAAAACCATAAAAATTACCAATTAACCATAAAACCAATAAAATCCATAAAAACCCATAAAACCCTAAAACCCCTAAAAATCCCAAAAAACCCTAAAAACCCTAGAATACCATAAAAAACTAAATTCCATTTAGAAACCTAAAAACAATTAAATGCCCTAAAACACCCTAAAACATTATAAATAACCTAAATATCCATAAATATCAAAAAAACCTATAACCCCTAAAAACTAAAAAACTAAAAAATCATAAATCACTAAGAGAACCCATAATAACATTGAAAAATCATTTTAAAACAAGAAATCCCCATCAAAATCCTAAAAAACAAAAAATAAATAAAAGACTCAAAAGGCCATAAACCCACTAAAATGCCAAAATGACCCTAAAACCCCCTAAAAGACCCCAAAAATAACTAAAACACAAAAGAAGTCTCTAAAAACCTAAAAACCATAAAAGACCCTAAAAATATAAAAAACAATAAAAGACCATAAAATGATAAAAACCCCTAAAAGATAATAAAAATATGAAAAACACTAAAAGAACCTAAAATTCTCTAAAAAATCCTAAAATTATATAAAAACCCCTAAAGGGACTGAAAAAACTTAAAACACCTAAGGGTCCTTACAACCCCCTATTAATCCCTAAATGACCCTAACAACCCTTCAAATCCAAAAGGGTCCTACGAAACCTTATGAAAATCCTAAGGAACCTAAAAAAAGGACCCAAAAAACTCCTAAAAACCCTAAGCAACCCTAAAAACTATAAAAGACCCTAAAACCCATAAAACCCTACAAAAACCCTGAAAGAAACTAAAAAAAACCCTAAAAACCATGGAAAAAATTTATAAACCCCTAAACCCACCCCCCACCTTAATACCTTAAAATAAACTAAAAACATGAAAAACCATTAATGTCCCTAAAAATACTAAAACAACCATAAAATATAACAAAAACCTAAAATACCATAAAATACCATAAAATCCATTCAATTTTTTAAAAGACCCTAAAAATCCCAAAAACTATAAAAAATCATAAAACCCTTTAAATACACTAATAGGCCGTAAAAACTCTAAAAACACTAAAACAATAAAAACCTTAAAATCCAAAAAACCCTAAAAATCCCTAAAAACCCCAAATCCAATAAAAATCATTAAAATATACAAAACCCTAAAAAACATTTAAAACCTTAAAACCCCCAAAACCCCATAAATACTCTAAAATACATGAAAACATTTAAAAGAAAAATAAAACTGAACCTGCCCCCAAATAATAAGTTTAAAAACCCCAAAAAATCATAAAAAACAATAAAAACCCTAAAACACCATAAAAACCATAAAACACAAAAAAAAACAAAATCCCCCCCAAAAACCCTAAATTCTAAAAAACCTTAAAAATCATTTAAAACATGAAAAAACCTTAAATCCCTAGACACCCTAAGAACACTAAAAACTTAGAAAACCCTAAAAACCCTAAAAATACAAAATAAATAAAACAATAAAAAATCCATAAAACACTAAAAATCCTAAAAACATAAAAAACTCAAAATCCTAAACATCCAAAAAAGTACATAAATCAATTGAAAACCCTAAAAGACCCTAAAAACCTTCAATACCCTAAAGACCCTAAAAACCAAAAAGGCCTGAAAACCCTTCGGACCATAAAATAACCTAAAAACACTAAAAACCCTAAAACCCCATAAAATAACTAAAACACTCTTAAAAACACTAAAATCCTTAAAAACCAATAAAACCATTTAAATCCTAACAACCATAAAAATCATAGAATGACTAAAACGCCTAAAATTCCTAAAAACCCTAAATACACTAAAACCCCTCAAAAACCATAAAAATAATAAACACCCTAATGAAAGATAAAAACTAGAATAACCTAGAAAATTACCTACCCACCCACCCCCCAAAAAACTACTAAAAATCCATAAAAGCATAAGAAAATTTTAAAACCCTAATAAACCCCTTGAAAAAAACCAAAATCCCTAAAAACCTATAATACCCCTAAAATCCTAAATTACCATAACCACTCTAAAAATATAAAAAACCTAAAAACCCTAAATCTATAAAAATCCAAAAAACCTCCTATAACCCCTCAAAACCCAAAAACCCTCAAAAGCCATAAATTCTTAAAAACAAACCTTAAACCCTAATAACCCTTGAGAAATCCTTAAAAACCATGAAAATCCCAAAAAAACCAAAAACCCAAAAAAAACCTAAAATTTATAAAACAACTAAAAACATAAAACTCTAAAAAAACTATAAAGACCTTAAGAACTAATAAAACCCTAAAAACTGTAAAACCCTTAAAACCCCTAAAAATCATAGACACCATAAAAACCCTAAGAAAACAATAAATACACTTAAACATCTTAAAAGCAATAACAACTATAGAGAAATAAGAGACCCAAAAACCCTTAAAAAGACTAAAAAACCTTTATATGTTAAAAGGTTCTAAAAATAGTTAAAACCCCAAAAAGATCCTAAAAACCATATAACCCTGGAAGGACCCTAAAACCCTTAAACACACTAAATAACCTAGAAAACCTAAAAACCTAAAATAAACTAAAACGTTAAAAACACTAAAATCCATAAGAAACTCTAAAAAACCTAAAAACCCCATAAACCTAAAAATTTTAAGAAACCTTAAAACCCTAATACCTCTATACAAAAGAACAAAAAACCATTGAAATTCTAAAAACACCAAAACCCAAAAAAATACCATACAACACTAAAAACCCCTAATCCCCTAAAACCTCCAAAATCCATAAATACTTTAAAAACCGCTAAAAACCCCAAAGAGCACTAAAATCATATAAAAATATAAAAAAACCTAGAAAACCAAAGACACCCTAAAAACCGTTAAAACCCTAAAAACCTAAAAACCATAAAAACCCCTAAAACCCCTAAAGGCCCTTTACATTTTAAAAACCCAAAAACATGTTAAAAACCTTAAAAACCCTAAAATAATATAAATTCCCTTAAAACATAAAAATTCCTAAAAAATAATAAAAACCATTAAAACCCCTAAAAACCAAAAAAAAAACTAAAAATCCCAAAAACACAAAAAACCCCATAAAAACCATAATATCCCAGAAAACCATACAACCCCAAATAATCCAAAAAAACCCTAAAAATAATCAAAATCCTAAAACCCCTAAAAACCCATCAAAACAATAATACCCCTTAAAATCCTAAAAATCCATAAACCCATAAAATCCCTAAAAACCCTAAAATGAACCTAAAACATCCTAAATGACCCTAACACTCAATAAAACTATAAACCCAAAAAAACTCTTAAAACATTAAATATGATAAAAAACCTAAAAATAAACTAAAAGACCATAAAAAACTAAAAACCCTAAATGAATCTAATAACCCTAAAACTCTAAAAGCCCATAAAATACCCTAAAACCCAAAAGGGCACTAAAAATATTTAAAAATATCTAATGGAAATTAAAAACCCTAAAAAAGAATCAAAACCCTAAAAACGTTAAAGGACCCTAAAAATCCAAAAGTATAAATGATCCTAAAAACCTTAGATGAATCCTAAACACCCCTAAAACCCTAAAGTCCCCCAAAACCCTTAAAAATCTATAAATAAATATAAAAACCCCTAAACAACCCTAAAAAGCAAAAAATGACCTAAAAATAATAAAATATACTTTAAAACAGTTTACCCTCCCTAAATAACTAAAAGTCTCTAGAAAACCTAAAAAAACTAGATCTTAAAACACCATAAAAAGACCCTTTAACCATGAAAACCTTGAAAACCAAAAACAACCCTAAGACCCTAAAAATTCCCAAATCCCTTTAAAATAACCTAAAAACATTAAACCCTTAAAACCCTATAACCCATAAAAAACATGAAAACCCCTTAATGTTCTCTAAAAGTCTAAATATTAATAAAATCCCTAAAACCATAAAAACCCTAAAAATCCCTAAAAGCCCTAAAAACCATAAAAACCCTAAGACCCCCCAAAAATACCTAAAATAATCTAAATATCCATAAACCCTTCAAACCCCCAAAACCTAAAAATCCCCTAAAGAACCCTAAAAACACTAAAAACACCTAAAGGATCCTAAAAACACCTAATGGACCCTAAAACCCTAAAACCTCTAATGGACCTTAAAAACCATAAAAACCCATAATGACCCCAATAACTCATTAAACCCCCTAAAAATACTATAAGACACTAAAAAACCCTAAGAAAACCTAGAAAACCCTGAAAGCAACTAAGAGAACCTGAAACCCCCAAAAACCATAAAAATACACCAAAAACCTAAAAGGCATTAAAAATATTAAAAGACCTTAAAACCCATAAAACCCCTAAACCCCCTAAAAGATACTAAAAACCCCCAAAACACAAAAACCCCTAAAAACATAAAATACCTAAAACCCTAAAAACAATAACACCCTAAAAATTCATAATAACTATTAAAAATACTCGTAAGCCCTAAAAATCATAAAAACCATAAAAACCATTAAAACCCTTTAAAACCCAAAAAACCTCTAAAAACAAAAAAAACCTCTAAAAATCCTAAAAATAAATAAATACTAGAAAAAACCCTGAAAACCATAAAAAACCTAAAAGATTTTTTAAACCCTTGAGAAACCCTAAAACCCCCTAAAAACCAAATAAACCAAAATTTTCAAAAACCCTATTAAAAGTCCAAAACCCCCCTAAGAAACCAGAAAAAACTTAAAAACCCCAACCACATAAAAACCCTAAAACATTGAAACCCCAAAAACTATAAAATACAATAAAAAACTAAAACCCAAAAAACCCAAAAAAACAAAAAAAAACTTTGAAAAACTTAAAATCCCCTTAAAACACTTAAACTACTAAAATCTATAAAACCCAATAAAACCATAAAAGCACTAAAACCCCGAAATTTCCAAAAAAAAACTTAAAATCCCTAAAGGAATTTAAAACTCTTTAAGGACACTAAGAACCCTATAAAACCCTAAAAGAACCATAAAATTACACAAACACCATAAAACTCCTAAAAACCACTAAACCCCCCCAAAACACATCAAAACCCATATACACTAAAACGTTCCAAAAAACACTTAAACCCCCCTAAAATTATGACAATCATAAAACAACTCTAAAAACCTTAAATGCTTAAAAACTCTTAAAAACCGAAAAAAATATGACAAAACCCTAAAAACCCTAAAAACCCCAGAAAACACTAAAAAGAATCAATAACCCTAAAATACTTTTAAAAAACCTAAATTCCCTAAAATCCCTAAAACCCTACAAAAACATAAAAATCCAAAAATATCTAAAAACATTGCAAATCCCTAAATACATAAAAAAACTAAAACATCCTTAGAAAACCAAAAAAACCAAAAAAAACCCTAAAAACTATAAAAACCCCTAAAATAAAAAAAAATACCTAAAATATCTCAAAAAAATTAAAAGCACTAAACACCCAAAAATACCTTAAAACACTAAAAACCCTAAAAATAAAAAAACCACTAAAACCCCTCAAAACCCCTATAAAAATCCTAAAAAAACATAAACCCTTGAGAAGGCAATAAAAACCAATAAACTCCTAGAACCACTAAAAGCCAAAAAAATCTGAAAATCTATAAAAACCCACTAAAACTGAAAATACCTTTAAAACCAAAAAACCCCTTAAAACTCTTAATAACTAAAAAACCCTTAAAACCCATAAAACACTAAAAAATACTCTAAAAAAACCTAAAATCCCTAAAAAACTAAAAACCATTAAAATAATCTAAACCCCATGAAATCCCAAAAAAACCCTCAAATACCATAAAAATGCAAAAAAATTAACAATCCTAAAAAATCCCAAAAGGGCCTAAAAATCCTAAAAACCCTAAAAACAATAAAAATCCCAAAAACACTTAAAAATCCTAAAAAACCATAAAACCCTAAAAACCAAAAACAACCCTAAAATCTCAATAAAAACATAAAAACCCTTAAAACCATAAAAAACTGAAAACTCATACAAACCCTAAGAACCCTAAATGGCCCAAAAACCCTAGAAAGCCTAAAAGATCCTAAAACACCAAAAACCAAAAAAGACCCTAAAAAATATTGAAACCCTAAATCATCTTAAAAATAATAAAGGACAATGGAAAATTGTAAAACCCCTAAATGATCCAAAAAAACTTTTAAAACCCTTAAAATTATAGAAATTAATTAAAACCAAAAAAACCCATAAAAATCCTAAAAACATTAAATGACATAAAACCACCCAAAAACCTGGAAAACCCTAAAAATACTTAAAGACCCTAAACACCAAAAAAATCATAAAACCCTAAAACTAACTAAAACCCTAAAAACGTCTCAAAATCCCTAATTTCATGAAGAATAACAAAACACCTTAAAACCTTAAAAAATCCCCAAAATTCTTAAAACCCCTAAAATCCCTAAACACATTAAAACCCCACCCAAAAACCATAAAACCCCCAATGGACTTAAATACCCTTAACATCCTAATGGAATAAAAAAAACTAAAAACCCTAAAATTACCTGAAAACCTACAACACCCTAAAAACCCTAACCGATCAAAAAACACTAAAAAGTCATAAATGACCATAAAAAACCAAAACAACCAGTGAAGAACCTAAAAACCCTAAAACCCCTTAAAAACCATGAAATACCCCAAAAGATTTAAAAACCTTAATAGTATGTAAAAATTGTAAAAAAACATTAAAAAACACTTTAGACCCATAAATCCGTTTAAAACCCCTTAAACCCCTTAAAAATACCAAAACATCCAAAACCCCTAAAACACCTTAAAATTTAGAAAACACCTAAAAAACTTTCAAAAACATAAAAATACAAAACACCCTAATAACCCTATAAATCCTTAAAAACCTTAAAACCCTAAAAACCCTAAAAAAATAAAAAAAACCTAAAATTCATTATATCCTCAAAAAACATTAAAAACCACTAAAACCCAAAAACATCCTATAAACCCAAAAACCCACTAAACACCCACAATCTCCCAAACCCCTAAATACCCAAAAAATACATAGAACACCAAATCCCATATGAAACACGTAAACCCTATAAAAATTAATCCCCTCAAAACACTACATACCATAAAGTACCCAAAAACAATAAAAACACTAAAAACCATAAAACCCCTGAAGCACTAAAAAC
This sequence comes from Viscum album, assembly GCA_963277665.1. Lineage (NCBI taxonomy): Eukaryota > Viridiplantae > Streptophyta > Magnoliopsida > Santalales > Viscaceae > Viscum > Viscum album. Next base: position 595,723,501 of record OY728147.1, on the reverse strand, counting down.
CTAAAAAATATCTTAAAACAAAAAAAGACCCTAAAAATCCTAAAACCCCAAAAAACTATAAAAAAATTGTTTGGTCCTAAAAATTATGCACACTAGAGAAATATAATTCCATAAATTTGGAAAGGAATAAAAATGAATATGAAGAAGATTTCGGGAAAAACGTTTAGAGGATGCGAGCCCTGAAGGGTGGGTTGACTCCATGAAGTGAAAATTGCTTCACAGACAGCCACTTTACATGGTGTTCTAATATTTCAAAAAGCACTCATAGATGAAAATAGTTCCTAGAATGGGACTAAACTATAGGATCCAACAAATGAAACAAATTCATTTTTGGGGAATGGAATTGATTTTCGCCTCTATAAATGACCATCCTTAAAAACTAAATTGTTCTCTGGTATGGAGTACTGAAGGATCCTCCATATGAAAAGAAGTGATTTTTGGGGTCGGGCGGTGATTTCTGCCCCCGTGAATGACTACTTCCCACTGAATAAATCTTTCATGGGTCATATGTCCTCTTGGGCTCCTGCAAAAAATGGTCTGTAGACCACCACAGACGACTGACCATGCTGGTATCTAGTTCCTATTCTCTTCTACAAAAAGACCCTAAGGCGGAGGAGGAAACCATACTGAAGTGAGCCAAAGGATAGGAGCAAAAAAGAAACACAAAATTTAGAGCCTCCATCGATTACCAATAGGAAAAAAATATTCCACATAATAGTATATAAGAAATAATAAATCATCCCTTCATCTACAAACATAAAATCCATTTCCAGACAAAATTCCATGAGGCACTAAATGGATGGCCTCATTGCGAAAAAAGAACCCCGTATAGAAAAATGATATACAATAATAACCCTAACCCTTATAGAAAAGTTCTACACATGACAAAATCTCTCTTGCGTAGCAACATTCTATGTGGATAGAATCTAGTCTCACATAGAAACATTCCATGCAGACAGAACCCAAGTTTTTGTAGCATAATGCTACATGGACAGTACCCTCACCCGTGTAGCAACATGATATGTGGAGGGAAACCCATCCTGCCAAAAAAATTCTATGTGGAATGGGGAATCATAGGGCGTTCTGCTTTCTAGCTCTCTTCACTCTATTTTTTCATGTCATCAATCCCCATATTGGCCCCTCCAAATACCATTACAACTGCATTAGTCCAAGTCCTCTTCCATTGCCACTCGACATCTATGATCAAATCACCAAGAAAATAAACATGTACCCTTAGGTCTACATACCCATGGTAAGAGTAGTAATGTGTGTAGCCCTTAAAACAAGGTGGACCCTCAGAATGTATTTAGATTTACATTCCCATTGTAATGAGGGTTTCAACCATGGGGTACTCTCATGAACCTCCTAATTCTAGGTGGAGAGGTCAAGGATCATTAATGACTTTACCTTTGATAGGGAATGAGATCCTCCCCCTAGAACCGATTTTAGGGCATGCCTCCCAGAGTTAGCACCTGCTTTCTCTTGAAGGAGGATGAACTTTTTCTCTTCTTTCCTCCACCCAGGACATATCTAGATAGATCATAAAATGTGACTATCATAGAAACCATAATAGAAGAGGACATGGGAAGACTCAAATCCCTCTCCCCCTCCCTTTGGTATTCAACACCTCATCCATCAGCTGATCAAATGTATCATGTGATATTCATATCTAATGCTTCCTCTTGTTTCTCACATTGATCATGACTCATGTGATCTTACAGGTCCATGGTGATCATGAAATTCAAATTATCCCAAACCTAAAATAGGCTACCTATATGTTATAATCCCCAATAATATTCAATCCCAAATGGGAAACTCCCATGTGTAAGCCCCAACACAAACTGAACTATGTGGGATCTTATTCCCATCTAATTGGGATATGTAGGAATCCTCTATGAGGTCCAAACCCAATACTCAAATTCACCACAATGTTCTCCAGGACACATTCTTATTAGGTTTATATCATCCCAGGAGACCACATCTCTTCTAGGTCCCTCAGGCTTCCTTAGCATAAGTCCCCATCATCCTTGACTAGGAGCGTTTCACCTGGGCATCCTTACCACATTAATTTAAACTACATTGTTAGGTCTTTGTCACATGACCATAAAAGGTGATGTTTCCTATTAAGTGGCACTGAAATTCATGGGTTATGTTTCCTCTCATGAGGATACATAGAAAAATCATCTTATGGGTTTGATCTTGACATTAAAACAACTCTTGTTGCCCCTAGATAATTGTAAACTCTATAACGTCGTACCACATGGCTTAAAACTAGCATCAAGATAATAAAAGGACAAAGAATATTTGATTCATCCATAAGAGGTTACCATTGATGGATAACCCCATATACATACAGATCTCTCCATTGATGGAGAACCTTGGATACATACAGATGATTCTGAACCCATGTGTATTCATAATGGTCCATTACCTCAGGGTAATCCATGTATGCATACTTGGGAATGAACATAATATTCATGAACATATTTACATGTTGTTGTCTGACCATTTCATTCCTGAACAAATGATTCTTCAAGGGAAACAAAATGGTGAACCTGACGTGAATCCTTAACCAAGGTGGTAGTGTTAACCCGTGATAGGTCCATTTCGGTTCTTAAAGGGAAGAGGTCCAGAAAAGACCAACAATTACACATGTGGTCATGATATGGTACTTCTATGAGGTTTTCTTGTCTATAATTTTCACATATATTGTAGGCACTCTTCATAGATCTCTTCAATCAAATGCCATCTCACCAGAAATTACAGACACTCACATCAGCCACTGCACCGACCTGGACCTCAAACAAACAGAGGATGTCATCACCCACCCAACATATTCTGTTTTGGGTTTTAAATGTGTTGGTTATAGAGTGACACCATAATGGTACTATCCCAACCATGGACATAGCTTGACAGGAACTCTAGTCCATGAAGCCCTGCCATCAATCCACCTGGTGATAGTCGATAGTCTAGAACTAGAAGATTCCACAAGCCATCTTAAACAATTTTAAGATCTTGTCCCCAGAACATGCTAATTAATTCCTCTCTTAACTTAGGGAGTTTAATGAATTATTGACCAATGACTTCATCCTAGTAACACAAGTGTCCCGCCCCAAGCGCCCTTACTGGAAATTGTTGTTGCCAATTTCGTGAAACCCCACATCCTCATATTGAAGAGGATACTACCTCATGGACCCTAGATAAAGTCAAGTTGACCCTTGTCTCTAAGGAAGCACTTGAAGGGTTATGATCATAAAATTAGAAACATACCATCGTTCTTATTTTTGATGAAGAAGGCCACCATGTAAGTATGATGAAAACCCACAAGAAGATATATATTCTTGCTCACCCTCAGTAATCCCATAAATAAAATAGGATAAAATCTATTGGAAAAATTATATCCCAACCAATTAACTGAAACCCACAATGAAAATACAATAAAAAACTATGAGTATGTGAAATTTTTTGTTACAGCTCGCCAAGACCACCATGAAAATAGGGAGGAAAATCACTTGGAGATTCATATCTGTACCAATGCACATGAATCCTTCCTATAACACCCCAATATTCCTTAGTATTCTTCTCTTTGAATAATATGATAGCTTGCGTTGTACGTTGCTCTGAGTTCTAGCACACCACGACAAATCAAACTAGCAATTTTAAAAATAGTTATAAATAATAATACCCACTTTTTGAAATTTATAAATTTTATTTTTCAAAATGGACTTCATTTTTGAATTCAATATACCAAAATTATTTTAGGGTGAAATTTTTGTATTTTTTTTCAAAACATTCAATTTTTTATAAATAGCGAAAAAACTTTGTTATTGTTTAAAACCAAATTTTTATTTAAATAATTATTTTTTTATTTAAATTTATTTTAAAGTGAAAATAGATACATAATACCTATATTAGTCCAATGTAATTCATTAGATTCATTTTAAAATAATATTAGATAGATAAAATTTTATTGAACTTTTTAACGCCTTTTACCAACCTTCAAGGCACATTTTCAAATTTGAAAAAAAACGTAATTTAACCTCTTTTTTTAATTGAATTTCAAAAATCTGACAAACACAGTTGTCATAGGTAAGTAAAATGTGGTTCAATAGGATAAAAATAACTTATGTTGAATAGTAACTTTTGAATTTTATTTACCACGATTAAAAGTAAATAGGGTAATTAATAGTAAAAATAATATTATAAAAATATAAAATTACCCAAACATATGTATTGATTCTATTTGATAATTTTTTTCAACCAAAATCAACCTTAGTACAAAAGTATTATCCTTTTTTATCCATTTGGGTTAGATTATGACTTTTATTATATTTTATTTAAAGAAGAGTTAAAAGTGTTAAATTCCAATTTGAATAACTAAGCCATTTTTAATATATGGATATACATAATATAAATTTGACTATAAATATTAATTAGAAATATAAAAATATTTCCTATTTCATGGTATCTTATTTGTAATTTTTAGAAATTAAATAATTAAATTTATTTATGACACAATGATGATGCAGTAATTACCTTATTAATGAAATATTATACTAATTGATATTATAAATATTAAAATAAATGAAAATTGAATATTTTTATTCCATACAAGAATTTAACAGTTGAATATAACATGTTAGGGTTGATTATATGTATTTTTTTTTGAATAAATCATGTTTTGATGGCTTTAACAAAAACCAAATACTAAATATTTTCAAAATTGACAAAAATGAGTTTTAAAATAAATAGTATTTTATTAAATGATAAAATATTCCTAAAAATCTAATATTCTACCAAAGTACATATATAATGTTATATATTTCATTAATAAACCACTCGAGGTTCTCTGGACAGTTTATAGTAACTATATTAACCATGTAGTACGAAGAAGAGATAATTAGTTTATCACCTCTTTTAAAGTTCTTTTCTTCTTCTGCGTCTTTTTTCTTTTTGGTTTCCATACTAAAATAATAAATAAATTACCTTATATGTACTTAGATGTTATTATATATATGGTAAAACTATATTTATTATTCTACCGATCCTATGAATGACAAAGTCACCATATGTGCATACGTACAACTTACAGTCTCCACATCGTGGTGTAGTTTGTTTTTCAACACTTCATTATTTGGATGGGTATAATAATGAGTATAATTGATGTAAATAATAAATATAACATGTTAATGAATATTCATATATAATATACCATCCAATTACATACTATTTCACCATTAATAGAATGATATTGTCGCTCGTGCGTATGTATGACTTACTGTCTCCACGACGCGAAGAGATTTCATTCCCCATTGTGACCATTCAAGAATAATTTTCATTTTATGATTAAAAATTAATTTTTAAGAACTTAATATAATTATGAATAGTAATAAAATACATCTTATCCATAGAAAATATGACTTACGTAACAAAACATATAAATAAAAACGAATCAGTTAACACCCGAAATAATGATAATAATAAAATATTATTAACAAAGCAATATTATATGATCATATATGATATCATATTCAAGTATGTGGTTCTTTTATGTTTGAATAGTAATTATTTAAATATTATACATGAGTTTAATGTACCCTCGAATAAGGAATAGTATAAGGTAAGGGTTAATTTTACAATCTCTTCATTATCTGAGGTTCTTTATACATAATTATCTATTAAGACATCTTTATCATCCACATCCGTGTTTCTTAAAAATTTATTTCAAAACATTTTTATTATTTCCTAGAATATGGGTTAAAGTCATTTATACCTTTTTTGACTTTTTATAAAATGTTTTGAAAGGAATATTTCCATCGTTTTCCAATCAAGGTACTTTATTACCTTTTCTACAAATTAAGGAAAGACTGTTTTTTTACCTTATATAGAAGGTGTGGCTATTTTTCACCATTATAACAAATTCGAATCTTCCATTACAAAATTATATTATTATTTTCAAAATAAATATTTTCTTTTATAATTTTTTGACTTTTAAATGATTTCAAAGTAGAAAGAGATATTTCTCTCAAATAATTTTTGTATTAAGTTATTCTATGTCAACATCTATTGTTGGATTTTATGTTTAATTGATGTTGATATATTATGATAAAATATTCCATATTGTATTAATACATTTATAATATGTTTGACTATGGATGTGCTATTTTTATGTCATTCACGGTTTATGGTTAAAGTATTAACATTTATTCTATTAGTTTAATACGAATGTTTATGTTATGTTTCACACTTTTCATATGAGGAATGAATTGGATGTAGTAAGTGATGGAAGGGGCCCGCTATAGCCCCTCGATGCATCAGTTGGTTTAAAGAGACAAACTAGTGTCTTGGAACAAGGCCTTGACAATATTTTTTTTACAGTCTTGTAAAATGGCCTTGACTATGTGGTTATGATGTCTGGTATTACGCATTCCATCATTATGAGATTAGTTATTGATATTACACGTGATTATTCAACTAGTAGAATATCCATGTGAATAATTAAATGTAATTATTTGATTTCTCATTTCCATATTATGATGAATTTTATGTTTAAAAGAATTGTGTTTTAGTATTATATATTGACTTAAATTTTTGTGATTATTTTTTATAGTTTCTTCTATATTGTTATCCTTACTAAGTATCTGATCTCACCCCATTCTTATGTTTTATTTTTTCCAGAATGTGAAAAAGTACATTATGACTGACCATCAAGGATAGGATAAGGGATATGAGTGTGTTTAAAGGAGACTCAATGTTATTTTTTATTTCATAATGTTATGTATAACTTATGTATATATCTAGTACTTCCAAGTCTACTAAACTGATCTATCTTTCGGGACTTTATCTCTTGTAATCATGCCAGTGTTATGTAATAATGCACTGAATCTAGGTAACTAGGGCTAGGACATTACAGTTGGTATCACTGGAAGTTTAGTACAAACCATGGAATCTTGATTTATGAAAACTCTGATTAGAGAACATTACCCTAAGATATACTTTGAGGATTAGTATTGATGAAAATCCAAAAATAATAATAATGTAGATATCATGTGGGGTTGCCTATGAAATACATCTTTGTCTAGATACAACAACTGGACATGGTTCTAAAATAGATGTACCTATGAGTGAAAACTCTGACAAAGAGTTTCAGGCTTGACCTAGGTTATCCTGGTACATGACAATAGGCATTACTACGTACCTGGTTTCACACTCCCAGGGGATATTCTTAGGATAATTCTCATTTTCTTTACAAACCATTATGATGTATTTTTGGGTAAATAATTCCACAAAGAAATTTTTTTAGGACTGTGGATTATATGCATAAACTGTTCAATTTTTGTTAAGTATTTTACAAGTTTGAAATTATGAATTGGGATTCATAAACTAATATTGTGTATGAAATTTTTTATAAATGGCGCCTAGTGGAAGGAATGGAAACTGTAACAACACACGTAATCCATTTAGGGATTTACCTCCTATTCAAGATAATAATAGTGGAGCTTTTGATGCAACTGTTGTTGAAGAGCTTATAACCACACTAGTATAACTCACTAAGGATATGAATAATAACCTTACCTATATTGAGCACCCTGATCCACAATGCGGAGGAGTAATGATAGAACACTTCATGTGGAAGAAACTACCCAAATTCAATGGGACTAAAAATCCATTTGTAGTTGAGAAATGGATAAGTTTCTTAGATAAAATATTTCATGATTTGGGGAGTGGAAAAGGGGAAAATGTTGTCTTGGAAGATTATCGCCTCTCAAGAGATGCAGATCAGTGGTGGTCATTAATTCAAAACATAAAGGAGGATGAAGAAGTATCGAATATGGATTGGAGGGTGCTTAGATATATTTTTATAGAAAAATGCTTTTTTAAAGAACATCAAGAGAATGTGGAAATTAAATTTATGAGTCTAAGGCCTAAGGACGGTGAGAATGTCGCAAAGTATGAGGAAAACTGTACATGTTTATCAAGGAATGATGCAAATTATATATGTAACCTAAGAAGTAATATTGATTCATTCTTTTATGGTTTAAAAAAATTTCTTTGTCGATCATTAGTCTCACAAAACTTCTCATCAAACAAAGATATAGTCTCATGTTCTATCAAGATAGAAAATGAATTATCTAATTCAAATGAATTTTATATGAATCAAGAGAAGAAGAGATCTGCTGAACACTATGGAAAAAAGAAATAAAAGGAAGAAGAGAAAAGTAGACTTTTCATCCTGTAGTAATAGTGGGAAGAAATTCCCAGGTACACACCTAAAGGGGATGGGATTTTGTTACAAGTGTGGAGAAAAAGGCCACCAAGCTATTGATTTCAAAGGGAGGGAAGAGGTTATCAATGTTCAATGAAACAATTGTAAATACATGGGAAATTATTTGAATGAATTTACTAAGAGTCAAGGAAAATTACCTCAGAAAAGGCCAATGGAGCAAGGTCAAGCTTATGCAATCACTGCTGCAGAGGTTGAAGTTCCTAATGAAGTGGTGTTAGGTACATTAATCATTTCCTCAAAATTAGCCAATGCTTTATTTGATTATGGATCAAGGCATTCTTTCATATATTCCTAGTTTTCCAAGAAAATTTGATATTTCCAATTTGAATTAACAAGGGATTTTTCAGTCAAAACTCCTAAGGGAAGTATCCTAGAAATAATTTTTTGTCAATCAGTTACCATTATGGCATATAAAGATGCTTTATCTGCTAATCTAATTGACATACCCATTATTTAATTTGATATAATCCTCAGTGTAGATAGGATTTTAGAACATGATGCGAAAATTTATTGTAAGAATAAGGAGGTTACAATTTTTGATGATGATGAGGAATCCTTTATTTTTAGAGAAAAAACATTATCATATGATTCTCATCTAGATACACCCTAGTAGCTCTATTAAATACAATTATTCAGGAGTACGGGAGTAAAATGACTATGGGTGAGGAAAGGAATGTTCAAATAGAGTATGTACCTATTGTGCAAGAATATGTTGATGTGTTATCTGAGGATTTACCTGGACATCCTCCAGAATGGAAAATTGAGTTTTCCATTGACTTAATTCCTAGTTCAAGGCCCATATCGAAGACCCCTTATTGAATGGACACTATGGAATTAGTGGAACTAAATGAAGAACTAGAGGAATTGGGTAATAAAGATTTTATTCACCCTAGTGTTTCTCCATGGAGACCCCCTATTCATTTTGTTAAGAGGAAAGATAGATCTATGAGGCCATGCATTGACTATAGGGAGATCAATGCTATAAAAATAAATAACAAGTATCCCCTAACTAGCATTGATGATTTATTTGATCAACATCATGGAGCTAAATATTTTTCAAAGATTGACCTTTGATCTGGATATCATCAGTTGTGCATGAAGAAGGAGGAAATTCCAAAGACATTATTTCAAACCAGGTATGGGCATTATGTGTTTATAGTAATGCCTTTTGGATTGACTAATACACCCTCTATTTTCATAGATCTAATGAATAGAGTTTTCAATGAGTATATTGATGAATTTGTAGTGGTATTTAATGATGATACATTTGTATACTCCGAAAGCTACGAAGATCATGAAAATCACTTGAGTACTATTCTGAAAACTCTTAGAAGAAATGAATTGTATGGTAAGTTTAGAAAGTGTGAATTATGGCTTCGAAAGATTTTTTTTTTTTTGCCATATTATCTCTAAGTATGGAATCTCTATTGATATTTCAAAGGAAAGGGGAATCCAAGAATGGACAGCACTGACAAGTATAACTGAGGTATGCAGTTTTATTCGTTTAGTAGGTTACTATAGGCATTTTGTCCATAATGTTTTCTGATTGGCTAATCCATTAACCAAGATCACATGTAAAGTGGTTTAATTTTTTTAAACAAAAGAGTGTGAAGAATGTTTTGAAGAATTTAATATAATATTAGTCAATTCTCATATCTTGACTCTACCATCAGGGAATGATGGGTTTGTTATTTATAGTGATGGTTCAAAGAAAGGACTTGGTTGTGTCCTTATGCAGAATGATAGAGTTATTTTATATGCATCACGATAGCTAAAAATTCATGAAAATAACTATCATACTCATGATCATGAGTTAGCATCTATAATCTTTGCTCTCAAGATATGGAGACAATATCTCTATGGTGAAAATGTGTTATATATACTTATCATAAGATTTTGAAGTATATTTTATCATAGAAAGAACTCAACATGAGGAAATGGTGATTTCTTGAACTACTCAAGGATTATGATTACACAATACACTACCACCCGGGGAAGGAAAATAAGGTGGCAGATTTTTTGAGCAGAAAATATCATAGAGTTCAAAATAATATGAAAATTGAAAGGGATCATATATTCAAGGATCTAGTGAATATCGATATGGTAGTAATCATGGAAGGTAAAACATCAATATATTTTTAAATTATTTCCAAACCATCTTAACTATAAAATATAAAAAGTTCTTAGAATGATGATGGGGAGTTTAAAAAGAAAATTAAAGCTTTAAATGATGGGAGATTGATTAACATCGTATATGAAGATGGAATTTTGAAATTTGGGAAGAGGATTTGTGTTCCCGATATACCTGCTCTAAAAAGTGAATTTTTGGATGATGCTCATAGATCAAATTTCTTTATACACCATGGTAGCACTAAGATGTAAAGAGATTTGAAGTAATATTTTTTATGGGACAACATGAAGAGGGAGATTGCTGATTATGTGTCAAGATGTATGTTTTTTCAATAAGTGAAGGTTGGAAGAAAACATCCTAGAGGAGTCATGCAAACTCTTCCCATACCTGAGTGGAAATGGGATGATATTACAATGAACATTTTCATGGGTCTACCAAAGACTCCTAGAAGGAATGATGCAATATGGGTCATTGTTGATTGTGTTACCTAGTTAGCAAATTTTAATTCTATAATATAAGATTTACGACATGAACATTTTTCAAGAATATATATTAATGAAGTTGTAATACTACATGGTATACCCCTATCGATTGTTTCTGATCGTGATCCCCATTTTACATCAAGATTATGGAAAAGTCTTCAGAAAGCCCTAGTTACTGAACTTCATTTGGGAACTTCCTACCACCCTAAAACTGATGAACAATCAGAATGGACTATTCAAACCATAGAAGACATGTTGAGATATTTCTCACATGACATTCATGATATGTGGGATCAGTATTTACCTCTAGTAGAATTTTCCTTTTACAATAGCTTCCATTCTGGTATTCAGATGGAACCATATAAAGCGTTATATGGAAAGAGATGTCGCACACAAAATTTTTGAGATGATGTTGGTGAAATAAAACTAGTAGGCATAAAACATGTTGTGGAAATAATGGAAAAGGTGAATATTATTCAAACCCACATCAAGGCATCTCAAATTAGGAAAACGATCTATGCTGATAACCGAAGGAGGGATTTGGAATTTCAAGTATGTGATCATGTCTTCTTGAACGTATCTCAATGGAAAGGTGTTATACAATTTGGTAATAAGAGTAAATTAATTCCAAGGTACATCATTCCTTTTAAAATTCTAGAACAAATTGGAGTTATAGCTTACTATTTGGCAATTCCTCCAAGTATCTCCAAAGTTCATGATGTGTTCCATGTATCTTTGTTGAGAAAATACATGTCTGACCCAACACATGTAATCACCTATAAAGAAATATAACTAGAACCTGATCTATATTATTGTGAAGATCCTATCAAGATTCTTGATACCAGATAACAGGTGTTGAGAAATCAGATGGGTCATCTGGTAAAAGTACTTTGGAGAAACCATAAAATGGAAGACGCAATGTGGGAACCAGAGGAACTTGTGACGAAGAACCACCCGAATTTATTTATAGAGTAATATTATATAAATTTTTAGGATGAAATTATTTTAATGAGGGAATAATGTAACACCCTAAGCTTCCACGGTATGCTTCTCTTTGAATAATACAATAGCTTGGGTTGTACGCAGATTCGAGTTCTAGCACACCACAACAAATCAAACTAGCCATTTAAAAAGCATGTATGAATAGTAATACCCCGCTTTTTTAAAGTTTATAAATTTTATTTTTCAAAATGGACTTTATTTTGGGATTTAGAATATCAAAATTTTCTTCAGGTGAATTTTTGATATTTTTCTAAAAACATTCAATTTTTGATGAATACTGAAAAACACTATGTTATTGTTTAAAACTGACTTTTTATTTAAATAATTAATATTTTTATTTAAATTTATTTTAAAGTAAAAATAGATACATAATACCTATATTAGTCCAATGTAATTAATTGGAGTCATTTTATAATAATATTATATATATATATATATATATATAATTTTGTTGACCTTTTTAACGTCTTTTACTAACCTTCTAGGCACATTTGCATATTTTCATAAAACATAATTTTACCACTTTTGTAAATTGAATTTAGAAAATATGACAGAAACAGTAGTCATCAGTAAATAAAATGTGGTTCAATTGGATAAAAATAGTTTTTGGTGAATAGTAATTTTTGTATTTTATTTACCATGATTAAAAATAAATAGGGAAATTAAAGGTAAAAATAATATTATAATAATATAAAATTCCCCCAACACATGTTATTAAACTATTGTATTACATTTGTTCAACCAAAATCAACCTTATGATAAAAATAAGATCCTTTCTAATCCATTTGGGTTAGATTAAGACATTTATTATATTTTATTTAAAGAAGAGTTAAAAGTGATAAATTTAAATTGTAATAACTAAACCATTATTAATATAGGGTTATACATAAGATAAATTAGACTCTAGATATCATTTATAAATATAAAAATATTTCCTACATCAGGATATTTTATTTATAATTTTTAGACATTAAATAATTAAATTTATTAACAACACAATTATGATGCAGTAATTGCCTTATTATTGAATGATTAAATTTTTTGATATTATAAATATTAAAATAAATATAAATTGAAACTTTTGATTCCATCCCCAAATTTTATAGTGGAATATAACATTTTAGAGTTGATTCAATGTATCTTGTTCGAATTAATCAAGTTGTGATGGCTTTAACAAAAAACCAAATACTAAATAGTGTCGAAATTGACATAAATGTGTTTTTAAAACAAATAGTACTTTATAAAATGATATAAAAGTCCTAAAAATATATGATTCATAAAAAGGACTTAGATAATTTTAGATATGTAATCAATGAACCACTTCAGGTTCTATAGTAATTTTATAGTAACTATATTAAATATGTAGTATAAAAATACAAGAAGTCATGGTAAAAGATAACCTATTTAACTAAGAGCTAAATTTAAAAGATAAGTTTAGTATGGTGACCAAAACTTGTCTAAAACCAATTTTTTGAGATGGTTTCGACCCATCCCCACCTTATCCTTGAAATAAACCCATTTAAAGCAATTATAAATGGGAAATAATTTTATTATAAATTAATATTTCAATCTTTTTTATAAAGTACCCCTCACCTCTTTTATAAAAGGGCACCTCACTTTCTTTTAATTCACACCAACAAAGCCTTTTGGTTCAGACAAAACCTTCCCAAATATACTCCGAAATACCCTTACCACAACCTATATCCCTTACTTTTATCATAAATCCATCCTATGGATCCCTTTTGTTAAAATCAAAAGAAATCACCCGAAGAAGAGGTAATTATTTTATCACTTCTTTCAAAGTTATTTTCTTTTTCTACTTCCTCTTTCTTTGTTGTTTCCATACTAAAATAATAAATATAGTACCTTCTACATAATAATATTTTATTATAAATATGGTACAACCATATTCATTATTCTATCCATCCTATGAATGAAAAAGTCACCATACGTGTGTACATACGACTTACTGTCTCTACGTCGTGGTGTAGTTTGTTATTAAACACATCATTATTTGAATGAGTATAATAATAAGTATAATTGATGTAAATAATAAATATAACATTTTAATTATTATTTATATATAATATACTATCCAATTACATATGATTTTACCATCAATAGAATGATATTACAGCTCGTGTGTATCTACGACTTACTGTCTCCACGACGCGACGAGATTTCATTCCACATTACAACCATTCAAGAATAATTTTCATTTGATGATTAAAAAATAATGTTTAAGAACTTAATATCATTATGATATGAATCAAATACATCCTATCCAAAACAAACATGACTTAAGTAACAAAACATATAAAAAAATGAATCAATTAACACCTGAAACAGTGATACTACTGAAATATTATTATCAAATCACTATTGGAGGATCATATATGATATCATATTTATGTATATGGTTCTTGAATAATTTAATAATTATTATTTAACTATTATACCGGATGTTAATGTACCCTCTACTTAGGTAAAGTACAAGGTAAGAGTTAATTTTACAATCTCTTCATTATCTGAGGTTGTTTATACATAAGTATCTACTGGGACATATTTATCATCCAAATCTATGTTTCTTAAAAATAAATTTAATTTTTTTTTACTATTTCCTAGACTATAGTTTAAATTCCTTTATAATATTTTTTACATTTTATAAAATGTTTTGAATGGAACCTTTCTGTTGTTTTCCAAACAAGGTACTTTATGACCTTTTCGACAAATTAATGGAAGAATCTGTTTTTAACTTATACGAAGGGTGTGGATATTTTCTACTATTATAACACCTTCGAGCTTAATTTAAAAAATTATATGAATATTTTCAACAAAAATGTTTTCTTTTTAAATTATGCTACTTTTAAATGATTTCAAAGTAGAAAGAGATATTTCTCTCAAATAGTTTTTGTATTAATTCCTTCTATGTCAACATCTATTTTAGGATTTTATGATTAATTAAAGTTGATTTATTATGATACAATATTCCATATTGTATTTATAGTTTTATGATATTTTTATTTTATATGTTAGATTTTTATTTCATTCATGTTTTATGGTTAAAGTATTAACATTTTATATATCTGTTTAATATGAATGTTTATGTTATGTTTCACCCTTTTCATATGAGGAATGAATTTCACATAGTAAGTGATGGGTGGGGCCCTGTATTGCCCCTCGATGAATTGGTAGGTCTCATGAGACAAACCAGTGTCTTGTAACAAGGCCTTGAAAATATTTTTATTTGTAGTCTTGGAATGAGGCCTTGATTGTGTGGTTATGATGTCCGACATTATGCATTCCATCATTATGAGATTATCTATCAATATTACATGTGATTATTCAACTAGTATAATATCCATGTGAATAAGTAAATGGAATTATTTGATTTATCCTCTCCATATTATTCATAAGTTTAAATTTGAAAGGCTGGTGCTTTAGTCTTATACATTTCTTTAAATGTTTATGATTATTTATGATAGTTTTCACTATATTGTTATCCTTACTGAGTATCTGAGCTCACCCATTTCTTATGTTTTATATTTACAAGGATGTGAAGAAGTATATTATGACTGACCTTCAGGGATAGGATAATATATATGAGTGTTTTTGAAGGAGACACATTGTTATTTTTTTATTTCATAATGTAATGTAAAACTTATGTATGTATATAGTAATTCCAAGTCTACTAAACTGATTGGTATTTTAGGTCTTGATCTATTGTGATCATGAAAATGTTAGGTAATAATGCAACAACTCTAGTTAAATATATTTGGGGCATTACACTTCTAGAAAAATAAAATAGAAAAAATATGAGAAGACACAAATTTATGGTAAAAAAAAGTGATGTTCGCCAGTCAAATACGGTGGCAACCAAACACAAGAATATGAAAATTTCTATGGATTCATATCAATACCATCATTTAATTATGATGGAAACTAATGAGAAGATGAAAATTCCCCTTGATACATATCACGCCCATCTGTAAAATATGATGGAAACAAATTAGTAAATAAAAATTCTACTTGTTCATGTCAATCCTACTAGTAAAATATGGTAGAAACTAGAGAAAGTAGTTGGAATATCCCAATTGTAAATCAGGGGAAGAATTGTATCTCCTCCCCCCCCCCATATGGGAGAACTTCCATTACCCACTGGTCAGAAATAGTGGACTAAAGAAATAACTTTTTCATGTTCTAACATCAGGATGGGAATATATTCTCATTCCCGCCAATTACATCTCACAACACATTTTAGAAATGATAGAGGATCATATATCAATACCTAGACATATCTTACAGACATTCCAAGATATAATCACATATGAATAAATAGTAAAGAGTTGGGCCCACAACCCTACCTCCACTAGTGGGGTGCTTATCCACTTAATGAGTTTGTCATTTAGGAGTAGGAATGAATTCCTAATTCAGTCTAGGTGGGTTGTCAGCAATATTATATGATAAATGGACAACCAGATCGGCCATAAATACTTGTTCCAATTGGGGGACACTAGTTTACTTTGGTGGCCACTCCAGGGCAGGCACATATCCCTTAAAAATTATGGAAGCTTATTGGATTATCCTCGTAGCACCACATGAACCATTCAAATAGGCACCCTTACATGAATTAAATCACCTACAAAAAGTGTCCCAAGTATCTTGCAAGAGAGCACCTAAAAAGTAAATCATTCCAAGTACATCTAGAAAATGAATAGTATACACATAAACCTACCTTTCTAGAAGTCGGAGTTAAAAAATCCATCAAGAACCTACCCCAAGTGGCCCATGATCCTACCAATATGTTACCAAATTATAGAAGTGTAATTATATGTTATAAAGGTCTTCCCCTCAATGTTGTTTTGAACAGCTCTAGAGGTCCTCCCCCGAGCATTGATCATGAAGGCTCCCTTTGCGGAAAAAAACTAATCGATCATGAGATATTATCTCATAATGAGTGTCATGGTAGCCCACCTCATGGAAAGAAGATCAAATTTAAAGGTGGTCCTCCACTTAATATCATCCTCCCTAAAGTTCCTCCCTAGGGTATATACTGCAAAAAATATCTCTACAATCAAGCATCAAGCTACGAAGGTAGTCCTCAACATGATAAAATTCACTATGAAGTTACTCCCCACAGTGAAATTTGATACCATCAAGAAGGTCCTCCCCTTACCATCATCCACCTTGAAGGTCCTTCCCAGGGTATAAGCTGTATAAATTCTCCCAATAGTTGAGAATCAAGCGATGATGGTAGTCTTTTCAATGATGAAATTCACTGTGAAGTTTCTCCCAATAATGATATTTTTTGATAGTAAGAAGGTAATTCCCTTGATATCATCATCCATAAAGGTCCTCCCAAGGGTATTCACTACATAAATTATTCATACAGTTTATAATCAAGCTATGATTATAGTCCTCACTATGATGGAATTATTTGTAAAGTCATCCCCAGAAGTGACACCTTGTTATACTAAGGAGCCCCCCCCCCTTATTGACATCTTCCAAGATGGTCCTCCCCCCAGAATATGTGGTCGAAACTATCCCCATATTTTGATATCGAGATGTTATGGAAATACATACCATGACATCACCCACTGTGAAGGTCCTCCTTGCAGCAACATTCCATTTTGACAGGAAGGTCCTCCCCTTTCCTAATCAAATACAAAAAATCCCTCATATGTTGAGGCACTTGGAAATATGGGGTCAGAAATGTTATATGTCGTATCAATTGCAAAACACATCCTTTCTAAACTAGGAGGTGGATCAAGGAAACTCTCATCTATTGAGCCACCCTGGGACCGTTCTCATACCAATGAGACCACTACTAGCCCCACTACTTGTGAAAAAAATAGTCAAACAGAACCCATGATGGTCAGATCAAGTAGAGGAGTCTCTAAAATAAGAACAAAAGGATATGTTACTTGTGATAATAAGATTGTCTAGGGAAGGCATACTAGTTATGCTTTGGACCTTGAATAATTTTCAGTTCAACATGCCAATGGAATTTTCATAATAATGAATACATAAGATCTGTATCAATATATAGTCAACCCTATACCACCTAAAAGAAAATTTTTTTAAAATGGGTATGCAGACCAGGTCAAAATTTTGGGAGAGCCTCATCATCAAATCGACTTGGAATCACTTCCGTCCATGAGGAAAGCACTATCAGAGTGGTGGCGGAGAGATCTCTAACTGAACTGCATCAATTCACTACATATGTTGTGTCTCATAATTGTCGATTCCACATATGGTGTTCAGATTTAGGGATGGGGGAGCCTGGAGATTTTCATTTCACCCCATGCCCCATCCAGTATAACCCACTGGAAATGAAATCATGTAATGTCATTATTTAGAGGTGTCTTTCAGGAAAAACCTTACTTAGGAAAGGAAAACCACTCAACAAGAATTAGGCTTGAGGAAGTCTCAAAAGTGTCTGAACCAATGAGAGAAAACCATCGAAAAACTCTTCAAACAGACAACTGAGAACATTTAGTAGGATTCTTTCCTAAGGGAATGCAATCATCAAGCACTTCTCATAGGCTTAGAAATAACAGTTCACATATACACCTAACATCATATCCAACTCATGTTTGAAAAGGGATGCATGAGATCAAGAGATTGTAAATAGCAGCAGCAGTAGCCACCACATTATGGGATTTGCCCCAACCCACAAGGCTGGGGAAATTTTTATCACAAAATGTCCCCATAAGTCTGAATAAATAAAACCAAGTCACAACAACCAAATAATGAGAGAAAACCCATTGCACTAGGCTAGGGGAATTTTTACCTCAACCTCCCCCAAAATGGAAATCAGTCCTTCCCTATCTATGTAGGATTACCAGAGGAAATGCCTCCCAATTTTCCCCATCTTGGGATCCAATTTCTTTAGAAGGAAGGCATATGACTAGGCTAAATATAGGATCCCTTTGATTCACCCTTCACCAAGAATATTGAATTGGACCCCATAAAGGAATGAACATATCCAATAAAAGATGAAAAGAACCCTCCTATCATCCAACATCCAGTACGGTGCCCATAATTCATTTTTCTTCAGTTAACATCATGCTTGTAAGTCCTAAAAATGACTTCAAAAATGATAAAAATGCATAAGAACAAGGGGAGTATATTCCACCTGGAATACAGTTCACACTTAGAATGAAGGTGCTCTTATTAAGAACTAGATAATTAACCTAAATTTGGATGCTCACCTGATCAATCATACATATCCTCCTCCATAAATATCTACCAGAGTGAAGAACAATGGAATGGTCATTTACAATCCTCATCCTCCTATGGATGAAAACAATCCCCTTACTGTCATTGAAATATTCACTTGGAAGGAGTAAGAAATTAAATAGTTGAGGTAAATCAATGATGAGTTTCCCCAAGGTACAATTCATATAGAATATGCTCCCTAAGAAGAGCCTCAATGTACACTTCTAGTAGGTGTTTGTCAGTAACAAGGGTTCATCCCAGCAATGGAAGTATGACCAATAAATCCACACAACTCGACACATATACACTTGGTTTACCTAGAATCTACCATGAAAAGATATCAAGATTTCCATTCATTAAGGATATAACTAGAATCGGTTTAGAAAAACCCTAAAAAGATATCAATGACTGAGTATCCACCACAAATAATGGTAGAACTGTCACGTCAAATCCTACGCCTTGATGCACCTATCCATGAACAGGTTCAAACGAAAACTCATCAAGGGATTATCCACACCATTTATTCATTTAGAGATCAATTGGTATCTATGGAGTTGTGGTGTACACCAATAAAGCCAAAATAGAAACCTCACCCTGACTAGGTGAGTGAAACCCTACCACTAAAAAACATTGGTAGTTTTATGTTCCCAGTATTCATTGGATCAAGTGACCTAGAATAACATCTCACCCACTATGCATCCCATTCTTATCACATTATGGTTAATCCTAAGTAATAAGATGTTGTGAAATTCAGATGCTTCGTGAATTCCCAGCAAGGAACAACATTCTTATTGTACACCAGCTTTCCAGTTCGGTCGATCACGGGATGGGAAGATCTCTGTTAGAAATTCCTCTTCTATTTTAGCTCAAAACAACAAGATACAACACTTAGTGACCTCTCAAATAAAAAATAGTGATAGAATGAGGGATTTTTTTAATTCATCACCCTATGGAAAGGGTTTACCTATTCCTTGAACCAATCAATCCCCCATGAGTATATGCTTTTTCTATGCATAGATAACCTTCACGATGAGTTGTGAATTCTACTAATCCCTATGAAGTATATAAGTGGGTTTTAGGATTTCCCTTATACTTCTCAAATAATTGAAGAGTCCATAAATCAAACTATGTTCATGTATCAGATAACACCACCTGTCTAGAGGAAAAGATCATGAAAGGTGGAGGCATCATCTATCATACATAAAACAACACATGCACTTGTTAAAGATTAAAAATAAGTATTGTATCTGAATCACCCACCCATGATTCAATATAAACCTATTCCTCTATAGAATGAGCATTGAGAACCTAGTAAAATTAAAATTGAGGGAAAGAGGAATAAATTTTACTCATTTCGAGATGATCAAGCACGTGTCTATTTTATAGCCGATATGAACTATGATGTACTCCTTCTACTAGAGATGAAAAGGGAAAATATTTGGGTGTTGATGACCATAAATATTGTTTCCACTTTTATCAGATATAAGGACACACCATTCATGAATTCTTAATCTTTAAAGTCCTTCAGTAGAAAATAATAGAGGCAATTAAAATTGGGAAGGACGGTAGTGCAAGGGGCATACTCTACCACTACAATATCTGATGAAGGAGGCGAGTGGAAAGAAGTTGTTTTAGAAGGAAATATAAGTTCAATAGTTAGATAAATCGAAATACAATCAATTGAAATCATGGTATTCTTTAAACACAGGTTAAACAACCAACTATTCTCTAAGCTACTCCTGCTGTAATGTAGTTGACATTCTCAACCCCACAACCCTCCAAATGTTGACCATCAAAATAAAATTTTCTAGAAAGGCAAGAAGAAAGTGATGGAAGATGAAATTTATTCAAGTAAAAAAAGAATATTTGACCCTATAGGATTTTTATATCCTCATATTTGAAAGCACATGCACCACCCCTCCAAATAGCACTACAAAAAATGGGCATCCAGGAAAATCCCACATCGATTTAGGTGTTGATCATTGGTTGCATTAATGTCATTCACTTAATTAATATCTTCCTTGATTATGAATATGGTAATGAACCTTAGTTCCCTACACCCGATTGTGTAGTCAAAGTAAAGGGCCACAAGATTCGAGGATACTGGGGGAGGCATAGCCCTGATAGAAGCCAGACTTCTAGCACACCCTAGCTCAGACAATCGATGTTACAGAAACTCATGGAAGATCCATGGAACGAATCCAACAGGTACATGAAAATACATTTGTACCTAATAGAATCCAATCTAACCCAATCACTCAGTAATATCAATCATAAGGGGAATATGTATTTAATCACCCTTGGCATGTAGGGAAACATGCCAGACCTAACCCACCAAGAGGAGGAGTGCCTCCACCTCATACCTCAAGGTCTAATCCATCTATATCCAATACTCAAGCCCCAAAATCACCTATAAAAGAGCATCCCTATGCTGGGAACCCCCAAAATTTTGATCATAAATATTAAATCTTGAAGAAGTTAGCTTTGGTACCAGAAAAACTATTGATCTTGGATTCCCTAATCCTATAAAAAGATCTTAGGGAAGTTCTCATAGAGGTTCTGTTAATCCCCTAAGAGTTTTAAGTTGAAGTGTTCTCTACTGAGGTCTATCGGATAAAGTCAAATCCTATGAAATTCCATGTGGTTACCTCCTTCATAGATCAAGAAGAATATTTTTTATACAAAGACACATTATAACCTTGTATGTTCCTAGTAGGATAAAAGGTTTAGATATCGGAAACATTTTCACTGATAATGGTTCTGGAGTTAATATCATTCCAGTGCGAACACTTCACCATCTAGGTTATAATTAAGATAACATATCACCTTCTGTAATAACCCTATAGGGTTATTAAAAAATTGAGTAGAATCCATTGGGTCAAATCAAGATCAAGGCTCAGTTTAGAGATCTCATGGCCGACTAAGAATTTATGGTGGTAAGGGAAAATACGTCCTTCAACGTTATACTAGAATGTCCCTGGTTATATAAGTTTGTGGAAACTCCCCCCTCATAAAATCATTGAATCAAATACAAAATTAATTGAAAAATCATGTTGTTTTACACTGATAATCCTCATTCGAATACTATGAGTCACATTATATTGGCATAGGATTCTATAATGAGAAATGGAAACAACACTTGGTTGATGGTGTTGATTAGGTCACAGCCCTGAATGGTCTAGAAATGATTTTGACCGATACAATCATATAGATCTATTCTATAATATGTCAGTATTATCAGTCAGATTGGGTATATGAGCCTAAAATTAGGTACGTATTTAGTAGTACTTGTGATTTCAGTCATGACAACCAAGCCCAATAGTGTTGAAAATATTGTTGTCTCCCTATACAATGGTGAAATATTAGTTAAATATTCCCTCAGTTCATACCAAGAGCTCCAAGAAATATTTATCTCACTAGTTGAGGTAGAGGAGGATATATTGTCACAAAAAAAGGATTAATATTCTTTTATTACCTAACTCCATCATTTATATAGTTTCAATGAAATTACCCACTATTATTTGGGTCAGAGTAAGTCCCTTCATCCTACAAATATCAAGATATTGACTCCTCTCATAACTCTGGAGAACTCATCCCAAGAATTCTTTCCACGTCAGAACAGGAGGAAGAATATGAGGAAGAGGGAGAGGAATAGGATGAGGAGGAAAAAGACATTAAGGATATCCCTCCAAAATTTATAGAGTAAATTTCTACCTCCATTGATGAACTCAGAGAAATAAATATAGGTGTAGAGGAAGACCTACAACCCACCTTTATTATTTTAACCATGTATTATAAAGAACAAGAAAAATAGACCTCTTTGTTGAAGAAACATCAAAATATATTCATCGGGAACTAAAAAGGGATTCCAGTCCTTGATCCTGAGGTGTCCACTCACCACCTAGGCTTGCTAGAGGAAAATCAGGGTTATAAACAGGCACCCGGAAGGACATACCAGACACATTTTGCTCAAATAGATGCTAAAGTAGACATGATCATCAGATCATAATTCATTCAGGGGTTCAATATCATATATGGATTTTCAATATAGTCCCCGTCCAAAATACGAATGGACAAAATATATTTTTTATCAATTTATGAAATCTCAACCACCACTAC
Organism: Viscum album; assembly: GCA_963277665.1. Taxonomy (NCBI): domain Eukaryota; kingdom Viridiplantae; phylum Streptophyta; class Magnoliopsida; order Santalales; family Viscaceae; genus Viscum; species Viscum album. Next base: position 595,700,259 of record OY728147.1, on the reverse strand, counting down.
CCAAAAGATGATTTCTTAGTCTCAATCACATAACTTCTGATCGATGAAACATTCAAATATCACGCTCCCTCGTTCATGATGTCTATTCTGGATATAATCAGATACTAATATCCTGAGAAGAAGAATAATCATCCACCTTTAGGCCCCCAAGGATTATTTTTCTATCAGGTAATTCTGTTTGCCTTCAAGAATTCCAATGATATATACCAATGTGTCATACATTTCATCTTCAAACCCTTCTTGGTAAAGTTTTTTGAATGCTATATTGATGACCCAGTGGTTAAATATCAACAATTATTGAACCACATGGAAGATCCTGAAACCATATTCAACCAATGACAACAACAAGACCTAAAAAATGAAACCCTTAAAATGTACTTTTGGTGTTACCTTAGGGAACTTTCTTGGCTTCATAGTTAACCATCATGCAATTAAATTAAAACCTAAGAAGAAAAAGGTTTTCCATGGTATGTCACCTCCTCGTAACCTCAGCATGTTGAGAGGACTTCAACAAAACTTGACAAAAATTCACCACATCATAGAAATCCTTGTAGGAAAATGATTTCCATTTACTAGGTTGATAAAAAGGGGGTTATGTACTAATGGACTGATGATTTTCAAGAAGCAATTGATGGTATCAAGAGATATCTCTTAAGTCCACCAGTTCAAATACTTCATGTCAATGAAAGGCCATTTATTATCTTATATTAAAGCCTTATAGTGGTCATTGGGGGACTTAATCACACAAAATAATCAAGTTGTTAGTGAAAACAACCTTTATTATCTCATCCAAACCATGAAAAATTTTGAGACTAATTATTAAGATATTGAGAAGAGTTGTATGGTGATAATATTTTCCATCCAGAAACTAAGGCACTACCAACGACATCATGAGATTCATTTGGTCCCTCATAGAAACCCACTCAAATACATTCTCAATAGTATGTTGTTTACTGAATTACTATTAAGGTGGGTGGTTATTTTGGAGTAGTATGACATTTCATTTGTGCCTTATAAAGCAATAAAAATCAAAGAATTAATATATATTTTTATAAATTGTTCCTTAGAATAAATGACATTATTGGGGATTGAACTAACCAATTAATAGGTTTTCTTTATTTAAGAGGTCCCAAGGATATGTGAGATAAATTTCAATGATGCATCTAGAACCTTGATAGAAAATAGGATGGAATACCCCAAGCTCAATAATGTGTGGATAAGATTCATTCTTATATCTCTAGAAAAGGAAGTATTTCCTTACTCCTTCATAATATTGGAGGGGTTCATGTACAATGAAGTAGAGTATCAGGCTCCCATTTCTGGGATAGATGTGGAACTTCAAGTGAAAATAAAAAACTTGTAGATAAAAGGTGATTTGGAAACGGTCATCAAGTATGTTAACAATGAATATTATATAAAAAGGAAGAGTTGAATCCCCTATGAAACCACATCTTGTGACTAATAGTAGAATTCCATTTGGAAATGACATTCACTCATGTCCCATGATTTCAAAATTATGAAGATGATGCACTAGAAAATATAGCTATAGCTCTAACCAATCTAGACTAGGATGAAACAATCATCAATATTGCACACCACAAGATGGTATCAACATTCTCTCAACACAACATATAATAAATTGATGATATTTGACCCATCCCTGAAACATATGGTCCTGCGACTGGCTAGATAATTCCCATTGTGGTCTACCTTCAAAAGGGAGAGTTCCCAATAGATAAATTTGGGAGAGAGAAAATACAAAGATGAGAAATTAACATTTTTCGTTGTGATGACATGAATCAGAAAAAGGTCCTTCATAAGAGGATCCTTGATGGTGTCCTTCATAGGTTCATCTATGGAGAAGATACTAATGTGGTCATGAAGGAAGTTCACACTTGAGGCTATAGTTTCCACCAATCGGGATCTAAGATTACCTACCAAATCCAGAGGCTTGGGTACTATTGTCCAAATCTATTGTAGGATTTCACTAGATTCACCAAAAAGTTCGATTCCTATCAGGTTCATGCCAATTTCACTTACCAAACCCCAGAGTTTCTTTATACAAATAAATACCTCTGCCATTTTCTATATGTGGAATGGAAACATGGGACTATATCCTCCCACCATGACCATGTAATTCAAGTACATTATGACAGAAATTGAGTTTTTTCTCCAAGTGGGTAGAATCTATACCCCTCAAAGAGGTTGGGGCAAGGAACATTGTAAATTTCATGAAATCCAACATCATCACCATATTTGGTGTCTTTTATACAATACTGATGAAAAATAACTCCAATTTTTTTCTAATGAATTGGGGAAACTATATCAGGAGTATGAAATCCATTCCAAACATTCATTTTGATACCATGCAGTGGCAATAGATAGATAGAGGCCTTTAACAAGACCTCATCCAATAGACTCTAGAAGATGGTAGATAAGGATAAAACTTATTGGTTGAAAAAAATCCTACATTAATTGTTGTATTACTAGACCATGACCTACACTACCAAATACGATACCCCATACTCATTTGTATATGGGATAGAGGCGGTCCTACCCATTTAAGTTCAATTACCATCACACTGTGTTTCCATCTGCGATTATCTATCCACAGATGAGAAGTTCTAGAAATTACTAGATGAATTAGATTGACTGGATGAGAAGAGAGTGCACACCTTGAACCATTTTGAGGATCACCAAAACTAGATTTAATGGGTCTTTAATAAAAAAAATTCTCCAGTCATTCCTCATGGGAGAGATGATGTTGGTTCTTAGGTCTTTGATAATACTCAGAAATAAACCTCAAAAGATGGAGCCAAAGTGGGAAAGACATTATTCCATACACAATTTCTACTCTAATGGATCCTATTATTTAATCTCAATTGATGGTAAAATTATCATGTCCCCCACCAATGCATGGTATTTGAAGATGTATTTCTTATAAACATGAGACTTCGGCCTGATTGCATGATGCTAAATGTCCTGGTAAATTGTCCAAGCTATAGAATGCTAAACTGTATAATCAGTTATTTGTCACTAAAATAGTCTAATAGTCATTTTTTAATATATAATTTTCATGGGATTCATTATTCATAAATTCAATTTTTGTTGCATTTTAAAATTTAAACATTATTTCAAATTACGATTGTAAATCTTTCTTAAAGTTAATTATTACTTGGTACATATTTGACCCCTCCCAAAACCCCCTAATTTTCATTATTTTACATAAATATTTAATTTTCAGGTTTCTCATTCCATTGTAAAAAATTCATAATTTTGGAGCACTTTAAAATTCACATTGGAAGACCACCATTTTTCACATTAAACCTAAGAAAATATGGGCAAAGTGAACTCAACAGTAGCCCAATAATATAACTATAGAGGCTATGATCCAAGCCCAATGAAGCTAAATTTTGAAATTTAGATAGAGTACATGATGAGTAAAATTTAATACAACATTATATAGATCTAATTTGTATTTTTGAAGGGATTTCCTGGAGGCCCAAGTTGAAGATGAAATTATGGCCCAGATTCCACAGCCCAGAAAATAGCCCTTTATTTTAACAATATCTCAAAAAAATCAGTTTGGGTTGAAATTTTCCATCATGTTAGGGGACATCCAAATATTAATTTTCATATCCTATGTCCTACCCAAATTATTCCATATATAAGGTCATTTTGGATCCTCTTTTTTGTCGGTGAAAGCTAGATCATATTTTTATCAAGGGTGGAAAAGCCTCATCTCCATTAACATTACACCCACCTATGACTACCACTATTATTTAGGGTGGATTACACTATTGGGGAATCAACCCAAGGCTTCCAAAATTCATATTTAAGGTATTTTTGTTTTAATATTTTGTTATGTTTGGTGTTTTGTTTTACTGTAGTGTTATTCTATCTATTTATCATTGTAATGTTTTTCTTTCAATTTTAAGTTTATAAAATCACATTAACTTCTTAATAAAAATTATTATTATTAGCATTTTATGTTATTTTTAAAAAAACAATTAACACCATTTGATCTAGTAGTGAATTTATTCACATAGTGAAGAGATAAATCTTTCAAATAATGGTGGAGTGTTCATTATTTCATTATTTTTTCACTTCTAAATTCATCTTGCACGATTTTACTTCCCACTTCAATTGGGATCATAGCATCAATGAAAGGATAACCCACTTATGGTTTGATCCAATGGAGTATAAAGGGTATGTATTGGATTGTATTTATCACTCAATTAATTCTTAACCACTTATTTAATTGATATATTTTTTGATGATCTAAAAGCTTCTTCACCATTGTTGAATTTTAAGGCCATCCACTTCAAGTGCTAATATGAAACTGTAAATTGGAGATCCCATAAAAATGATAATCCCATTTTATAGAGGATTATTATTAGGGTTTTTCTATATTAAACCAATAAGTGATGATTTTAGTTTTACACTGATGAATGAACCCATCTCAAATTTAAGAAATTGAAATAGTCTAAAAGGGAATTCATCTAATCCACCCCAAGACATATCCTAAGATCAAATCATTATCTCAAATTAAATTAACTGAGGTCTATTAGTGTTAATATAAACCCATTTAAAATCAAAAAAATTTGTCCACTTCATATCCAAAGACAATCAATATAATTTACGTGTATGTAGGTTTCTTCTTAGGTATCTGAGGATTTGACAACGAAGCTAAACTACAAACGACCATATAACTATAAAAACTTGGGTAAATTTTAATGATGAAAATTGTTTGCTCAATTTTTGGATATCCAAGTAATTCATCTCAACAGTAGTTCTATTTTCCCCATTTTTTCACACATAAATTTTAATTATCTTTTCTCTTTTCTTTTTTTTTTACTTTTATTAGCACATGTCTACCTATACTCCTGACCAATCAAACCATCTAGTTTGGGTGGATAGTCTCGGGGTTGGTGAGTCAAGAACACCACGTGTTATCTTTCCATTATATCATAATTATACTAATACTCTAGATTAAAAAACTGATCTCATTTTAATGGAGGGTCTTCAATGAAACTAACTCATAACCCCGTGCGGGAACCAAAATTGAAATCCAAATGAGGCTGCCCAAAACATGGGGAACACATTCAATCAAACCATAAATAGCTACCTCACACCTACTTTGAAAAATACATAATATAACATTAGTAATTATTCCCTAGAATAATCCTACTATCTTCAAACCTCATGTCCTAAACCACCTTACAACCTTTCATGGGTTGGAGTCAAAAATTACATACCTTCATGTCATGGAGTTCAATGACACTATTGAAACCATGTTCCCCCCACATCAACTTTGAAAAGATAATCCACTCCTCATACCAATTAAAAGGATAATCTACAAAAAAAATACTTCACCCATCACCACACAATTGCACTAAAAAGAGAATACAAAAATATTTTGAAAAAGAAGGGGAGTCATTTTATGAAAAATGGGAAAGATTCAAAGACACACTAAACGTGGTTCCTCACCATGGATTTTAAATCATAGAATAATTTAAAAAGTTCTATGAAGGTTTTTTTCTTGGAAATAAACAATTCATTGACATGATGTGTAATGGATCATTCAAAAACAAATCCCCAAATGATGCTTATGATTATCTAGAAGGTATATCTGAACAAAACCAAACATGGGGAACATCACATTACTATGGGAAGACACAAAAATCTTGTGTAATTTATACCCTTATAGAAGAGTAAAACCTTAGGGAAAAATTTTCTCCGCTCACTAGAAAGGTATAGGAGATCAATCATAGGAAGTTTCAAGAAATCCAAATTTTGATCCCATTTTCAAAATTTGTGATAAAGATGACAAAAATAATGGAAACTACCCAACCATACCTTCCTTATATGATGTTTCTTTATGAGGACCATAAGTGGAAGTCAGTGCTCTGATCTTTTAGAAGACACACAACCAAAACACTGTCAACCCCAGGTGCAATGACCATCTAGGATTACATTTGACAGCTAACCAATAACCCATCCAACAACCTAGTCATCCATAAGGACCAAACCAATACACTCAACATATTTTTAATCCTGTATCCTATTCCAACCATAACTAGTCCAATACGAACATCCTCCTTTCCAATACCAACAACCCATCCAACAACCCATTCAAAAATCATTCCAAAAATCCAAGTATCGTCCTGGGATAAACCAACCAACACAAGCCCCATCCCAATTTGTCCCTCTCACAATCATTGAATAGTTGTATAAAAAATGTAGAAAATTAACTCATAAGTCTCATCACTTAAACATGAAACTCAAACCATTGAAACTGGAAAGAAACCCATACCTACTCAATTATTACCATCCTCAACCTTAAGGGGACAATCTAGTTTCACACAAACATCTCGTGAACAACTAAAAGAAGTGACTGTATTAAGAAAAGGAAAATACATTTAAAATATAAACAAACCATTCTAGAACCACTGAATGATTCAACCTCATGTGAAAATTATTAAGAACCACTATCATATTCTGGAAAACCCAATAAAAAGTTAATGAACAAAAACCTCACAAAACACTCAAACAAACATATCTCTTCACTCAATGCATGAGAGGAATTTCTAAACCTGGTCTAAATGAAAAATTGATTGAAATAACCTCTCATGATAATTTAAACATTACCCTTATTGATTAAATACAAACCATTCCTTCTTACTAAAAGTTCCTTAAAAACCTTTTCACTTTTAAATGGAAATTCCCACATAAAAACCATGTCATTTTTTTGATAATGTGATAAAACCATTCAAGAGAAAATTCCTACCAAGTTGAAAGACCCAGGATGACCTTACATCAATGATGAGTTAGGAGAGAATATTGTTTTTAAATCCCTTTTTGATCTAGGAGAAATTGTAAACCTTGTTCTATATGCCATGCATTATTAGTTAGGGCTCAAGGAACTCTAACCCACATCTATCACTCTTTAACTTGTTGGTCATAGTTTTTGAGTTCCTAAGGCGATATTAAATTAGGTTTTGGTGAATGATAAAAAATTTCATTTACCATTCTGACATAATTTTCTTTGAAAATAACCCAAGATTATGTCTAAGATAGAAAACCTCCATTACCCCTGGTCATCCACTTTTATAAATATTCAACAGAGTAATTTGAGTTAGGAATGGGAACGTGATAATAAACATTGGAAACATGACCCTCGATATGATCATCTACAATGAAAACTCTAAAATTTGGGATGATTAAGAGAACCATGAGGTCAATTGAATTAATAGTGTTGATATTGAACTCTAGGAACATCAAGTAATTATTGAAGGATGTTTAAGTCAAGAAGATATTTATTTCCTTTTTTAACATGAGTGAAATTTGTCTCCTTGGATTGAATCTCTTTTAGAAATCTCTTTTGTTGATTTTAGAGAATAAATAATCAATAAAACCATTAAAGAAATAAAAAACATTGAGTTCATACACATTGGAACTCATAGGATGGTTCTAGAATATGACTCCAAACCATGTTGTCAACATCAATGCAGACTCAATCCCAATCATATGGATGTTTCAAGGAATGTAAATCTTTAGTTGTTGAAAGCACGAATCATATACACCATTGTTGAGGGTGAGTGGGTAAGCCCAATTCAAGTTGTTCCAAAGAAGTCTAGAATCACTATGATCACCAATGAGGATAATGATCTTCTCCCTACAAGGGTCAGGAGTAGATGGAGAGTGTCCATTAACTATAGGAAGTTAAATTAATGCCATAATAAAGACAATTACCCATTACCCATTATTGATCAATTCCTCACGAGAGTGGTAGGTCTTTAGTTCTACCACTTTCTAGATAGATTCTCATGGTATCATCAAATCGAGATCTTCTTATAAGATCAAGGGAAAACAACCTTCACCTATCCATTTGACACATTTTCCTTCAAACGCAAGACCTTTGGGTTATGTAATTCCCTTGGTAACTTCCAGTGGTGCATGATGGGAATCTATTCTAACATGGTGGGGGTCTATTTAGAGGTATTTTTGAAAGAATTATCTATATTTTTGGATACATTTTAGGGATTACTTGTAAATTTTGAATTTTTTTTTCTAGATTTGAGGATAATAATATCATCCTAAACTGGGAAAATGAAATTTCATGGTAAAATAAGGACTTTTTCTAGGCAATCTATTCTCTGGCAGAGGAATTGAAGTTGAAAAATATAATTTTGATAACATTATTCACCTTACATATCCAAAAAATGTTAAGGAGGTGAGTTCCTTATTAGGACATGTTGGTCTCTATAGAATGTTAATTAGGAATTTTAACTCAATTTTTAGACCACTTTGTGATTTTTTGGTGAAATATGCTCCATTTATATGGATAGAAAGCTATGAGGATTCATTCTAAAAACTCAAGTTATTTATTATCTCTCCACCTATCATGAGAGATCCTAATTGGAATCTTTTATTCTAATTCTTGTGTGATGTGACTAACTTCTCAGTAGAATCTATCTTATGACAGTTTTGTGATAAAAATCTGTGTTTAATTTCATATGAATGTAAATCATTAATTATTTCACAAATAAACTAAAACACTATTTATATTGAGTTATTTGTTGTTTTCTTTGGCTTCTAAAAATTTATGTCATATCTCTTAGGATCCCCCATCATTGTCTAAAACAATAATTCAGCTCTAACAAAACTTTTCCAAAAACAATATTCCAAGGATAGATTTATTAGGTGGGTCCTTATTCTTCAAGTGTTTGATTTAACCATCAAAAATAAAAATTGTTTTAAAAATATTCAATTTTATTACCTCACTTGGATGTGATTCAATGAAAAATCATGTCACCTTTCTGTGTCTAGTTCATTTCCTGATGAGCACCTATATTTTGTGAGTGATTTCCCATAGTATGATGACATGGAAAACCATTTGGTTACTTATGACATTCTATAATTCCTCAGGACCCAAGATAAGAGGGAATTGCTTTTTTATATCAAAAACTGTGTATTTGACGATCCATACATCTTCATGTTTTGTCATGATCAAAATTGTTGGAGATGTGTTACCAAGTTTGAGAAACAAAAAATTCTAAAAAAATCATGAAGAGGCAAGTGGGGGACATGTTTCCACAAATAAAACCAATGAAAAGGTCCTCAAAAGTGTTTTCTAGTAGCCTAACCACACTAAGTATTCAAAAAATTCTACCAAATCTTTCTTCAATATCGTCAATTTGGATTCATAACCAAATGGAATAAAATTCCCCTTACTCCCATTATAGTCATCGAAATATTTGATTATTAAGGAATTGATTTCATGGGAATCTTCTGAAACTATAGGGGATATCTATACATAATCTATGTAGTTTATTATGTCTCAAAATGGGTAGAGGACATTCCCACAAAGTCCAATGACCATCATGTTGTCATTTGATTTCTTAAATACAACATTTTTTAGATTTGGAATTCATAGTGATATCATCAGTGGTCATAGAACCCATTTCTGCACTGTCCGTTCTCAGAACTCATGTCTAAGTATGAGATTTATCATTAATTTTTCACTGTCTACCTTCCTCAAACCAATTTTCAAGCTAAGTTGGAAAATAGGGAGATCACAAAATTTCTTGAAACAACTATCAAAACCACTAGGAAATATTGGTATGAGAATCTTTTAGATGCCCTTCGGTAATATCTCACTACTTTCTAAACAATCCTGGGAATTTCACCATGTATCTTGGTTTATGGAAAATAATTCTATTTACCTATTGAAATTGAATATAAGGCCTTTTCGTAAATAAAAAATAATAACTTTGACATTTCATTGGATGTAAAAAAGAGGAAATTAGATATTAATGAACTTGAAGAACTTGGTATGGACGCTTATGAAAATTCCATAGTCAATAAAGATAGAGTTCAAGCCTTAAAATCTAGGAATATAAAACCCAAACACTTTGATCTAGGAATATTCGTGATCTTGTGTAGTTACAGACTTTTTTTACACTCCAAAAAGTTAATTTTTTGATGGCCAGGTACATACAAAGTGCATCATCTGTACCTCTATAGGGCATTAGATATTTAGGGTCCCACCAGTGGTCATATCTTCAAATTAAATTATCATAGGTTACAACTATTTATTGAATCATTTGATAAACATGGAATTGAGGAGAAGCTAACTGGTCGAGCCTATGAAACAGAAAACAATTGATAGATTTATGGTCTAAGTTTAGCTAACAACATCAAACAAAGTGCTTTCTGGGAGGCAACCTGGCCTTTACCGGCATATTGACTCAAGGTTTTGAGTTTCAAAATAAACATGTACATATTTTTTCCTTTTTTAATTTTTTCTTTTTTTTAGTTAAGGGAACCTCTCAAGGTTTCCATGGTTTCAAATTTGGTTTGTGTTTGTCAATAAGGGGCTATTGGGTTCGAAGTTTTTTTCTGGGAAACCACATTCATCTACAAACTCCACAACATTTTACCATCCACTATGGGTATTCCATGTGTGACATGGGGATCAAATGATCAATTTGTTGTCAAATGACCTTCATGTGTATTCCACCGTGTGACACTGTTCCATAAATCATTTTTAAATTTTAATTTTGGAAATTCTATCATATACCTCTTCCCCATTCTAAGTTTTATTTTCATTAAACAGTGAAGAAAATGTTATTCTACATTGGGGGAGGATAAATTAAAAAAAATATTTGTGAAAAAAATATTTGAAATGAAAAATAATGTGTGCTAATGTAAGAAAAAATTTCTTTAACTTTGAACATGGTAATACACATTGTAAATTTTAAATTAAATATCAAATAATTTTTCAAGAATTTATTTTGATTTTAATACATGTTTAAGTTCACAAGAATAGATTTTGGAAGGTGAGGTTGTCTGATGTGATTTTTCACCATTTACATTTTCATTTAATTAATCAAAAACTCATAAGAAAATCATTTGGATTGTGGGTTATTTATTCGAGTTTTTGGGATCCCATGATAAATGGAATATGTTTGGTGATTGGTTTAATTCTATCATAAGTATTCAATATATGTATATATATATATAATTTTATGTAGAGAAATTTATTGACCTAATGTGCTTCTTTCAACACTTTAATTGAGTTAACTCAAGATTATGTCTGAGTATGTGAGCTTCACTTGGTTCCCTAAGTTCTCTAAGCATTGGAGTTATTGACAATGTCTTGCTACATGGGTTAAATTGATTGATTAAAATTTCAATTACCATGGAAAATTTGTAAAAAAACAAATATATATATATATATATAATAATACTCATATTAATATTAAAATTTGATTCCAAATAGTACTCCCAAATTTTTTCCTTTGAATAAAGATGAACCCCTATGTGTTTTGTGATGCACAACACATCATCATGATTAATTAAAATTGGGTAAAATTCTCTACTGAATTTGAAAAATGTAATGGGATTGATATTGATATATTATTATGAAAATATCTTATTTTAAATGATTTTTATGGGTTTAATAATTTTTTGGTATGAGTTCTTTTGGTGAGAATTATATATTAAAATGTTTTTGGAAAATAGAATTCAAATTTCATATTTTTTGGATAATTATTTCTCAAGAATACCAAAACTCAAGTTGGGGGTGTAATTATCCACATAAATAAGACAATAATCACTATTATAATATATAATTTCCATGTTCTTCATTATTTATAAACACCATTTTTATTTCATTTTACAATTTGAACATTATTTCACATTATGATTGTAATTCTTTCTTAAAGTGCACTATTACTTGGTATGTATTTAAACACCTAATAAAACACCAAGTTTTCATGATTTTAATATCCTATTAAATTTTCAGCATTATAATTATTTTGGGAACAATTCATACTTTTGTATCACTTGAAGATTCACATTGGAAGACCACCATTTTGGACATTCAACCCACGAAATTCTGTGAAAAGTAAACTTGAAAGAAGTTCAATAATATCATTGTAGAGGCCAAGATCCAAGCCCAATTAATAAAATTTTGAAATATAGATATTTTTAATGATTAGGAACATTTCATACAACATAGTGTAGAGAAAATTATAATGTTTAAAGCGAGTTCCAGGTGGCCCAAGTTGAAGATGAAATTCCAGTCCAGATTCCACGGCCCAGAAAAACATCCCTTAATTTGGACCATATCTCAAAAAAAACATGTGGGATGAAATTTTACCGGATTTTAGGGGATATCTGTAGATTTATTTTATTTTTCTTTATCTCATATAAATTTATCCATTTATAAAGTAATTTTTGTGCCTGTTTTTAGTGGATGCAAGATGGTTCATATTTTTTTCAAGTGTGGAAAAGTTTCATCTCCATTAACTTTCTATCCACATAAAACTACCACCATTAATTAGGGTGACTTATAATATTTGAGGCTCGACCCAGGGCTTCCAAAATTTATATTTTTGTTATTTTTGATATAGGAATTTGGGATTCTTGGTGTTTTGTGTCATTGTAATTTTTTTTTGTCGATTTGTCTTCGAAATGTTCTCCTTTAAATTGTAAGTTTCTCAAATCACATTAGAATCTTAATAAAAATTGTTATTATTCTGATTTTATATTTTTTTTATAACATTATGATATAGTTTGATCATGTGGTGAATTTATTGACACATTAAGAAGGGAAATACTTTAAATAATAGTGGTGTGTTCTTTATTTCATTGTTTTTCACTTCATCGTTTATTCCATCATGAGTGTACATCCCGCTTCCATTGAGATCATTGAATAAATGGAGGGATAAACCCTTATTCATTGATACAAGAGAGTAAAAAGGGCCCATATTTGATGTTATTTCTCACTTTATTAATTCCTAATCACTTCTTTATGTTGAGAATTTTGTTTTAAGATCTTAAAAATTATTTGTTCTTATTGAATTTTAAGGCCACACACTTCATGTTCTAATACAAACCTTTACCTTCGATGGCTCATAAAAAATTATCCTTAATGTGTATTATGGATTATTATTAGTGTTTTTAGGTATTAAACTAATAAGTGGTTATAGTATTTTTAATTTGATTAATGAAACCATCTCAAATATAATAAATTGAAATATTCTAAAATGGAATTCTTCCAATACAACCCAAGTGATGACCTAGGATCAACTCCTTCTATAAAATTGAATTAACATAGGTATATTAGTGTTAATTAAACCCATCAATATTAAACCCAACTTTGGCGACTTTATAGATAAAAATTACCCATATAATGTACATTTATTTAGGTTTATTCTTTGGTCTCTAATGATTTGATATCAAATCTACACTAAAAAAACTACATAACCCTAAAAACATGGGTAAATTTAGATGAAAACAATTGGTATTTTTCATATGAATTTTAAAAAATCATAATATGGTTGTCCATTTCACAATAAAATAAACTTAATGACATGAAACATAATCACTTCATGATGTTAAACTACACAAGAATCACTGTTTCAATCAACTATTTATCACACACAATCTATATTTATACAGAATAATTATAAAATGTTCTTATTACCATGTGAGAGTCAAATACATATAAGGAGTCTCTTTCTAAAGAACTATATGTGGCTTGATTCCTTCCCCAACAGGATATGTGGCGATGCCTAATCAACATTCATTAGGCCCAAATACAAAAATTATTCCCATTCATAAGATGATTTTTCTACCAGACATTGGCTTCAAATCCTCTTTTCATGTTGATATTATGTTTCTCACTAGTCTAAAAAACCATCATTCCCATAACGACAATATGCATCGTGTTGATCACATGACATTAAATATCAGGTTACTTCATCTTTGATATCAAACATTAAATTGTGTAGCATCCATGGTTATTTATTTATGACCTTAAAAGGAATGTACCATCATCCCCACCATAAAATGTTAAATTTCATGTCTACAACCTATGAAGATGATGTTAAATTGTGCACTTATTCCATGAAATATGACCTTAAATTTTTTGAAATTGTCCACACTCCATGAAATTAAACTAGGGACCATAATCCAAACATCATGAATTTAAATTGTGTGTGTGACTTCCTCGTAAAGTGTGGTGTATCACTAGTCCCTCTGGTCCCTCATCCACGTCGGGTTTGTTACTCCACCATTCCAAAAATTCCAATTTTAGTAAGCCTCATTTTCTTGATCCTAACTATAAAACTCTTAACTAGGAATAACCGTCCTCAATTAATGATTTTAAACTAGCATTCTACCCTGAAAAAGTTTAGGACATCTCTTAAACATGTAAGAGATGATTGTTACCACATGATTTGAATGTGGGATGTAGCACAATAATGTTTTCAACCGAGAGGTTGTTTTCCCCAACATTAGTCATCTACCATACCATATTCTAGAACTATGTATGAATTCATACCTATCCATATAGGATACATAGTGATTCCCATATTTTCATCCTGGTACAACCACCTAAATCAAAGAAAAAGGCCCCCTACTTGTGTATGAGTCAGATCTACATGGGGATGTTTCATCAAGAACAACATATGTCTTGATTATTGTATTTTTTGGACATGTATTGACACATATACCTCATGATATGAGCCCATCCATATGGAAATAAATCTCCTTCACCTGTACACAAACTCAATCAATGCAAGGGACTCTAATGTAAATTCTATTTATGGGACCATTTCATGTAAAATGCCCATTCTCTATGCATGAGTTCGATCTATGTAGCGAAGCACATAGAGAACTAAATGTGGCTCAATTCTCATTATATGGTATACACAGTGATGTCCCAGCCCTTTTTCATGTTCCTATCTTCAATAAACAAGATGATTTCCCCCTATGTATAGATCAGACATACACAAAGAGTTCCCATAAATAACTACTTGTGGCTTGATTCCTTTCCAGGAAGGATACATATTGACACACAGATTACAACTCCTAGGACTAGTTTCATTATGTCCCCTATTTCATAATGAGTCACCTCAATCCTTACCACTTGATGTTAAACCATACGAAGTGTTGGAGTTGGTGTCATAGAACCAACTTATATATACTTTTTGATAATTTTATTCATATTTTTGAATATTAATAAACTCTTTACCATGCCATGATTGTTATTCTGTGTATCATAGTATGTGATAATTTCCTAAGAGTTGTTGTCTCACTGGAAGGTCATAGTAGTTACCTACAATGATGAGAATGTGGAAGTGCTACAACACTATTCTTAAAATATACCTTCTATAGATAGATAATACAATTTGAGGGAGAAAAATGATACTGGCCATCAGGGATAGAGACTCATAAGTTTTTAAGGCACCTTCTCATGGTGAAAACCCATTTTAATATCACATTGAAACATATGTGGATCCCAACTAGAGGAAATCTACTTTGACTAAGAGAATTTAAAGATATTACCACGCTGATCAATTGTCAGATCCATCAATGAAGAAATTTTTCCAACAAGGTAATTCTTTAATTAATTAAAATTATTATAAATAATATGTGATAATCCGCTATTTGGTTCTGATGTTCTATACCATTTCTATTTTAGTCGATTCAATTCCATAGATCATGATGTTTCTTATTGTGTAAATTTGGTTTGATCATTGATCATGACAAAAAGAAAAGTTGAGCACAACCCATTATATTCTTTTGTTGTTCCTAAAACCTACAAGTGGTATCATAGAGGTCACATAATTATTTATAATTATTTAATGATCATTTATAGATTTACGATTTTTTTGTTTAGTTTTCAATTCAAGTTTAGTTGTTTCTTTACTTTGAATTGAGATATCTTCTTCTTACTCCTTTATTTCCCATAGATCTAATCAATATGATTAATTTTATGAATGAAATAAAATAAAAGATTTCATCCAGATAGACCAAGGATTCTGACAAGATAGCATAGTAGTACACATCATATAATCGGAGTTACACATCGTGTACTTGTGTTCGATGAATCAGTAATTAATTAGAAAATTAAATTAAACCATGTGTATGGATGACATGCGGTGCATTTATTATGTACACTGCATGTTGACTGGGCTAGGGTGGCACACAGTCAGCTGGAGTATATGATGTGTAGCTAATGTACATGGTGTGTAGTCCCTTTGAGTCATATATAGGACATGTATTACCATACATGGACTACGTGACTCTTGACTATGTAATTCTGAGAACAAACATTGTGTATCTCATTATACATGTAATGTACTCCATTTTTAGGAGGCACAATTTACATGATGAGCCCCTATGCGTGTGCCTCAGATAGATGGTGAGTGATGTACATACTGTTTATCTCACTTGTACACTTTGTGTACTTATACCAAATTATATAGATTTAAATTTATTTATTATATTATGTAAACCATATCGACGTGTGCTTGTGTGTGATCATTAAGATCATAGGATACACCATGTGATGAGTTTTAATATATATATATATAATTACCATATGTTTAATGTTTATATTTGTATATCATACATGAGTCATATTACAGTTGTTACTATACATGCATTAAAGCATGACACATTACAGAAATATCATGTAATTCATGTAATCATTAAGTTGATACTACATGTCATGAAAGTATGTGATAAGTCGTGTGTTCCATATGTCAGAAGAGTAAATAGTATATGAGTATAATACATGTTGGGTATATTTGGATGGGTATTAACCATGTTCCTTTAAGGTAAATTTATATTCACATTTAATTTTAAATAAATTTATTTTTTCAAAAATTATAGTGGAATATAATCTCTATGAAATTTAGATGAGAATTAAGATAAATGAATTTATTAATTAAAGATGATAATTTATTGATTCAATCGCGTTTTATCTTAATTAATAATGATTAAGAATTGAATTATAGTTTTATTAAATTAATAATTCATTATTTTCATGTGTATGATCATGGGAATAGAGAAGACCTTTTATGTGACTAGTTTAATTCAATTTATTATTAAATTATATTGTTGGACTATGTTCCTTCTCTCCTGTTATTATGTAAGGGATTTTGTGTCTGTGGTTTCTTTTATGTAAACCCATTTCCCCTCACCAGTATGTGAGTAAATAAATACGTAATGGATGAAGATCCCAATCTAGTGGGGGAAATTCAATTTTGGATCTGAGGTGAAACCAATCCAAGAGAGAAACATTGTTGGACAGATGGAAAACTATAACATGAACCTTAATTGGTTCAAGGTGTTTTTCCATTAAGTTAATAGTTAGTTTATCAACCTATAGATAGACTAACCATTAGTAAAATCCCATGATCATACCACTTTATTGTTTTATTTCTTTGATGTTTCATGGTTATTTCATTATGGATGTTTTTTCATGATCACGTGAATTAATGAAATTAACAAGCATGCAAGATAGATCTAAAATAAATTGAATTTTGTGTAAATATTACCTAATACATGGTTAATAACTTAATTAAATCCACTTAATATTAACAATAATGTGAAAAATATAATAATTTTAAATTATTAAATAAAAAAATTTATCAATTTTATATATTAAGTCAGTATAACATTCCATTACATTAGTTAAAATCAAACTAAGTTCAATGTTCTTGACTAGACAAAGCTGGGGTACTTTCAATTATCATGGAATTATAAATTTATTTCTTGGGTTGACTTAACATAGTTCACATCATAGGTTGACTAACAAATAAGGAATTGTGTAACTAAGAGGCAATGGTTTAGGAAATCCAATTTAAGGATTGGAGGATAGGGGAGCCTAATCAATATATCAAATAACTATGAGTTAATGTAGTTGGCATTTTGAATTCCTACCTAAAACCACTTGAGTTTCTTGACAAACCAAGGATGGGGTAAGGAGAAAGGGAATATGGATCATTTACACTAGAATATCCAACCAACAAGATATTCTAAGGCTAATGGTGAAGGATATTATGTTTCGATAAAATAGTGGGAGACTCATAAATTAAATATTTATTTATTTGTCTAAATTTCCTCAGATAATGTACTAAATTTCGCCTCATCTTATTTTGTTGAAAAGATTTTAAAATTACTGTATACATATCGTTGTGATCCATACTTTATTATGATAACCTTCTCACTTTCACAAATTTCTAATAGTGTAAAAAGTGGTTGCTGTTATCCCTCACCATGAAAGGAAATTATATTTTCTATAAAAACTTGTTCCTAAAGCGTCTGGTAATGAGGTAGGTGGTGAAGATATATCTCTCTTTTAGAAACATCTGAGTGATGATACAAATGTTAAGTGTTTCATGAAATCATCCTTTTCTAATAAGCCTTTGGCACAATACAAGGACATGGATGTATATAGCATGATGTATGACCTTCAGGATCTCTATCAATAAAAGGTGAGATAAGAGAGGTATGAGATCTCTAATTCATTTCTTAAAACTAATCTTGGAGAGTCTATGCTAGTTGGGAATCATGCAGTAAATATTATTGGCTACATTGAACAATAATGCATATTAGGTATTAAATTCCCAGATGAGTTGCGTACATATCTCACACTATCATAACTGACCAAGACCTTATCCAGTTTTATTAGAATTAAAATATGAGAAATAATGAGAAGAGAATTTTGGAACTACTTACTTTGATTATCCAAGTGGATAACGACACGAGGCGTGATAAACATATGGTCCTTATAGTGAAAAATAAAAGGAAGAAAAAGTTAAAGGGTAATAAAACACACAATAAGTCTAAATCTCCTAATCACCTTCCTTCAAAGAAGTGGAGATCCAGAGGCCGGATAAGGAAAAGGAGGCAGTATGTTTTTCATGTTTTAATTTAGGAGACTAGAAGAGGAACTGCACCCAGAAGTATTGAGAGGCTAAATCTGTGTTTGTTAAGTGTAATATTTCTATATTTATACCTTGGGTATTATATAAAGTTTTGGTCCATATATTTGTATAAAAATATCAAAACCATGTATATTTATAAAGAGTTCTATAGGAGAGGTGGATCTGAAATCTGTTTACTATGTAGGGATGGCTTCCTTGGCCATTAGTGACTACCATCCATAATTCCCAAAAAAATGATTTTAGTTTTAAAAGTTTTTTATTATGTACTGACGGTTACCAAGATCATATTTTTTTGTATAATTCATAGATTCAAATGGGTTCATTTTCAATGTTTTAAAGAATTTTTTTATTTTATAAAGAAAGAATATGTTTTGTTATGTCACATTTAAATAATGATCATTATGCATTAATTTATGAAAACCAAGTATTGGAAATTGATAATGAATAATGTTCACATAAATCATATAACTCCTAGTTCGGGAATCACTATCATGGTATTGTAAATGAAAAGAGTTTGAAAAACCTATGTCAAAATGGTTATTTAGATTTGTCTGAGCTAAAACCACTTAAAATATGTCATGCTAATTTAAGAGGAAAAATGATCAAACCACCATTTGGTGGACAGGTTGAAGGATCCATAGAGATTATAGGATTGGTACACATTGATGTGTGTAGATCATTTCTAGTAGAATCTAGAGATAGATATTCTTACTTCATAACATTTATTGGTGACTTGATTAGATAAGGCTATATCTACATGATGAGGTATACTTCCAAGTGCTTTGAGAAATTCAAATAATTCAAGAATGAAGTAGTGAATCAACTTGGAAAGAAGATAAAGAAGCATTTATTAGATCAAGGTGGTGAATATCCTAACTAAGAGTTCAGAAAAATTATATGGGAGTTTGAGATTCTATCTCAAATCACTCCAACATACACACCATAGTGGAATGGTTATAGTGAAAGGATGAACCATACATTTTTAGATATGGTAAGGTCAATGATGAGTCATGCAGATCTTCCATTATCCTTTTTTGGACATGCATTACAAACTACAATATACACATTAAACTAAGTACCAATTAAAGCATAAAATGGAATTCCCTTTGAGTTGTATAGAGGAAAGAAACTTGTTTTGTCTCGTACACATGTATGAGGTTACAAGGAAATTGTTATGGCCTTCTCAATAAACAAACTACCACCCCTAGGAACAATGTGTATTTTTTTAGGGTATTCTAAGGAAACAAAGGGATACTACCTATAGAACCTCTCACAACATAAAGTTATTATCGGTATACAATCCATATTTATTAATATGGAGAACATCATAAAAATGGATAGTGGGAGAAAGATTGACTTTGATGATGTTGATGCTCAAGATACACAAGAGTTGGTGAAGAAGCGGATTCCACATGCCCTCATGGATGAAGTAGTTTTTGAAGCACAAGTACTACGTTGGCGAAAAAGAGATGTAAGAGAACTAGAGAGATATGGATTTCTATTCATAGAATATTTTGACTCATTATTGGTTGACAATGATGAAACTATCTCCCACAAGGAGGTAGTAGAGAGCTAAAAAGTTGAAAGATGGAATGAAGCCATGAATTTTGAAATGGATTCCATGTATTATAACAATGTTTGGGTTCTAGTTTATGCACTATTTGATGTGAATATTATTGTATGAAAATGGTAATTAAAAAGGAAACTAGACATGGAAGGTAAAATAAATACCTATCAAGCAAGGATAGTGAGAAAAGGGTTTAAACAGTGTCAATTGATAGACTACAATGAATATTTTTTACATGTTACCGTGTTTATATCAATTGGAATTTTTTTGTTATAGAAACTTACCATCAGTATGAGATTTAGAAAATGGATGTCAAAAATGTATTTTTTTAATTCGAACCTTCTTGAAGATGTCTATATAACACATTCAGATGAATTTTTAGACTCCAAGTGATGCCAAAAGTATTTTAAAGTTATAGATATCCATTTATGGATTAAAAAACGAATCTATGTCATGAAACATTAGATTCGATGAATCCATAACAGAATTTTGTTTCATTAATAATTAATGTGATCTGTATGTTTATAAGAGGTTTATGGTAATGTAGTCATTATCCAAATAGTATATGTTGATGGAATATTACTTATTGGAAACGACATAACAGTCTTATAGTCTATTAAGGAATGGTTAAAAAATATTTCTCTCTAAAGGACTTAGGTAAAGTAGTATATATTATAGGGATGAAGATCATTCATGATTTATCCAAGAGTTTACTTAGACTAAGTCAAAGTACATATATTGACCATATAATAAAGATATTAGTATAGAATAATCCACGAGGGGATTGGTTCTAGTGTCACATGGTTTACATCTTTCTAATAAAATGTATCCTTAGAAATAATTTGAGAAAGAGATAATGTGCAATATCCCATATCCCATTATGATAGGATCAATCATGTATTTTGTGTTAGTACTAGACTTGATGTTGCTGATATACTGATCATGGTAGGAGGATATCAAGAAAATCCAGGAGAACAAAATTGGTATGTTGTTAAGGATATCCTTATATATATGATAAGAACTAAGGATATATTCCTGGTGTGTATAGGATACAAGGATCTTGTCATCAGGGGTTATATTGATTCTAGTCTTTAGATAGATCAGAATGACCTGATGTCACAATCAGGATATTCTTTCAATCTCAACAGGGGAGTTGTGAGCTAGAAGAGTTCATAGTATCCAGTTGTTGATGATTATACAGAAGAGTCTGAGTATATAGAGACTTATGATGTATAAAAACAATTTTTTTGGATTTAGATCCTTGTTCAGGAGAACGATGTGTCACCTAGAAGTAAATACCCTACCACATTTTGTTGTGATAATAATGTAGCAGTCGCTATTGAAAAAGAAACAAGGTCACACAAACAGACAAATAATATACTCTGGAATTATCACCACCGGAGGAATTTTTATCAAAGAGGTAAATTTTCAATAAGAAGAGTACCCAGGGAAGATAATGTGGGGGACCCCTTGAAAAAATTCTTATCTCAGAAGAAGCATGGGTATCAGGTGAGTGCTACAAGACTCAAGGTTGCTGGAAGTTGGCTTTAGTGCAAGTGAGAGTCTTTTTGAGTTGGTGCCCAAGAACCAACTTCTATGTACTTTATGATAACTTGTATTCATATTTTTGAATATTAATAAACTCTTTATCACATATGGATTGTTCTTCTACATAATATAGTATTTTATAATGTTCTAAAAGTAGTTGTTACACTGAAAGGTCATAGCAGTTCTCCTCAGTGATGAGAACCCGAAAGTTCTGTGACACTACTCTTAAAATATATGTTCTATAGTTGGATGATATCATTTGAGGGACACAATTGATACAGTCCATCATCAGTGGAGACTCATAGGATTTTGAGGCACCTTCTTAGGGTGTATGCCTTTGGTAATATCCAGCTTGATATTATGGGAACATGACTTGCTAGTAAGAAATCGACATTTATATATTTCATTGGATGTTCATATCTTTAGAAAAATGTATTGATACTTATACTTTAAAATTATTATTAATGAGTATTATGTGTCATGTATTTTTATGTATTGATGAAAACCAAGATGATAGATGTTCATGGTGAGGTAGGATACATTGGTACCTCACGAGTAATATTGGATTATTGAAAAATGTGAGAAAATATTTTCCCCTTATATTATTTAATGGAAGTTAATATCTCAAGATCTTTGATGGAAATGATATAGCCTAAATAAATCCATGTCCATGTTGTTCTATAGGCAAGCTCAATTTTTGGGAATTCAAAGAAATATATATCGATCATATAGGTTTATTTCACCAGCATTCAACCTATTTGATTAGAGATATGATGATAATGGGATTATATTACATAGTAATCATCTGTATGAGGTATTATGTCACTGTGGAATTAACTACATTCTATATGGTTGCCTCAGCATGTTTCTAGATGCTAACCATGGAATTTAGGCTGCTTTTCCAGATGCCGCTAAGAAAGATTCATAGAGGGTTACACACACTAAGTGTAATAAATATTATTCCCACATAGGTTTAAGAAATATTCATGTTTTCTTGATCACGTTTATTCTATCACAAGTTATTTGGGAGAATATAATGCGAGTAAAATATTTAGTAAATATTTGTTTTATATTCAGTTAATATAATATCAAATTATTTATTGGTGAATAATGTAGTGATATTTATCTAATAAATAAATAGTCATTATTCAAGGCTTGAAAAATATTGTGGAGGATTGGTGGACTATGTTTAATGGTAATATGAGAAGTAAAAAATATTGAATATTATATAATTAAATAATATTTAATTTAATTTTAAAGTTAAGAGCTTGTTAGGAAATAATAATAAAATTATTATTATTATTTGACATGGGGTTCTGCAGGGATTAAATAAATAATAAGGGGAACTTTTTAAATTATTTATTTCTAACGCTATCGATATATAAACTGGATTATATTTTTTTAGAGCCAATTATTTTTTTGGTTGTGCACAATGGATTTAGAGAATCTTATCAAGACCTAGATAGCTTCCTTATCCAAGAACCCTCCCAATAAACGAGATTAGTCTTCCTCCACCATTCCCTATTAACTTAAGAGAGATCTTGAAGAATTATTTGGAAGTGTTTCTCATGGTGATAAAAGGTGGATGAAGCAAGTAGTAGGATCTATTGTTCTAGAACCCTAACATTCCTACAACGATGTTTGATGATTTGTGGAACATGGGAAGATCACTTCTTGAGGTAGTCTACTTTGATTCCTACAAATAAATGATGTTACAAAATAGATCCGTTGTCAGATCCATCAATGAAGAAATAATTCCAAAATGTTAATAATTTAATTAATTAAATTTATTACAAATAATATGTGATGATCCCCTCTAGTTCCAGCATTATATCCCTTTTCTATATTATTTTATTTAATTTCATAGATTATGATGTTTATTGTTTTTTAATTCTTGGATTGGTCATCAATCATGAAAAAAAAAGAAAAGTTGGGCACAACCCATCACACATATTCGCTATGACTGTAACCTACACAGTGTTCTAAAACTATGCATGGATCGATTCTTTCCATTACATGATACACAATGATGAATAGAATTACAATCCTAAGACCATACATAAAAAAGTATAAAAATTCCCTCTTCCTGGTGTACAGTCAATATCTGCACAGTGAGCGCATTTTCAAGAACTATGTATGGATTACTTCTTATATACATAGGATACGTAGAAATGCCTACATTTCACATCCTGGTCTAGCTATACCAAAAAAATTCTCCTCTCCCTATGTATGGGAAATACCTATATAAGTACATGTCAATTAATAACTATGTATGGATAGATTATTATTTTTATAGGATACGTAGTGATGTTCAGATTTTACATCCCCATCCAGCCATCGTAAAGTCACTATTTACCATATCATTCATTGTATCACCTCTGTGTTAAAGAATAAACCCTTTCCTCCCCTTCTTATCACACTGATACTAGATCATGTGATCATAGGAATTTTGACAGGGGATCCCTCACATGATCAAGGAATATCACTCCGCATCAGGGTTTCCATGGTCCTTGTAGAGATTCCTTAAATGGTCCACCAAACTTCCCTACCACATGACATAAAACTGCATGGATACCCAATATAAATATTCAATCTTGTTGGTTGACCAACTTCCTTACCACATGGCATTAAAATACATGCAAAAAGTCCTTTCCATAGGATATTAAATTGCATGGTACCTCAAGAACTACATGTGGATTGATTCTCATCTCAGTGAGATACGTAGTTACATCAAGGACCTGTTCCCTAGTCCCAGCCATTTGGTTTAAAAAACAACAAATGTATCCAAATTCTATTTAAAAACAATGAGCTATAAAAGAGGTATCAAGTTTATGTTCCTCATTTAGGTATATATCAAGGAAATAGAAATCATACATTGTATATATGATTCAGATATATATAGGTAATTTTAATCTCAATAGTCAATCGTAGCCTAAATATTTATCACATACCAATACACATCCCTTACATTCATTATACTATGTGCCCCAGGAGATTTTGGATCATCAAAGTCTTCTTTCACCCATCAGAAATGGATTTTCATTGTCCTACAATCACCTTTGTTTTATTATGCATAATATGAATTAGTTTCCTCTGTATATGTTTCCCCAAAAAAGTGCCTGTCAACTAAAGGAAAATTCATCCCCATGAGAGGATTATCCTATCTATGTATTCCCTGATGGAATTTATGCCCCATGACCTTTATATTGATATAATAACCACTATAATCATGATTTACACATTCTTTTCCCTCTCATTTTTGAGGCACGTCAGAACATCCCAACCTAATGAGCCACCTATTACTCATTGTTTTCATGAATAATGGTCTTAACTTCATGATGTAAAACTGCATGGATGATATCCTGGTTACATGAAACTAAACTACATGATTCTGAAGAATTACATTTTTCTTGATTCATGTTATCATGGGATATGTAGTGATGCCCCGTAAATATATCTTAGTCCCATACAAAAGGTAAAAATGTATCCCCTTTTCTTATGTATGGTTTAGACTTGTGCAAGAATTTTCAAGACACAACAAAAAAACAATTCCCCCATGTTTCTATGCATGAGTAAGATCTTAATAGGAGGTTCTAATATGAGGATTTTCCATTTGTGAGCTTGTATTAAAAAATCAACCTTCTCTATGAATGGGTCAAAACTACATAAGAAATATACCGAAAACTATTAGTGGTTTTATTCTTGTTTCGATGTAATATGTAGTGATGACTGGACCTCATGACTCAGACCCATCCATATCCAAAAAAAAAATCTTTCCTATATTTGGGTTATACTAGTGTAAGGTAATCTTAACTACCTATTCCTGGGAAATTTTCACTTAGAACACCCCTTTCATGTTCACACACTCTCATTTCACAAGTTATACTCTATGTTTGGAATGTTACCAATCCCTATAACCCTCCTTGGCCATCAGAAGTAGAGGTCCAATGTCCTGAGGAAACCTTTCTTTAACTATGAAAAATTTTCCCCAATTGGAACAATATAATATTACAACAAAAAATTCTTATCAACCAAAGGAAAATTCATCCCTATGAGAGGCTTTCCATACCTCTGAACACCCTAATGATGTTCACTCCCTACATCACCCCTTTGTTTGGGAACCCCCAGATTATATATTACAACCTCCCCCCTTCATGATTGAAGATAATAGAAAATTCTTTGATAAATTACCATGAAAGGTGTAAACTGTCAATCCCTTGATCAATGCAGAGTGACCATAAATATTAAGGTTCTAACATCCTCAATTTAATTAATTAAAAGGCACAATCATTTTCGTAGTTTCACAACATTAAACGACATCGTGCTTCAACCCTCGTTTACACAATCCAAATTCATGTAGGAGTAGTTTCTCATTCATGGATAGTGTGAATATAGATTCCCTTTTCATTTTCATACATCATTCCCTCAACAAGCCTCCCTTCATGGACTTGATAAATCCATGTTCTCATAAACTTCCTATCCATCAAAAAAGGATTTTCATTGTCCTATGAACATTTTTTTATCTATTCACAATATTCCCTAGTTGGATCTACATAAGTTTCCTAGAAAAAATGTATATGTCAACCAAAGACAAATTCATCCCTCTGAGAGACATTTCCTACCTCCGTGTTTCTTAGAAACATTGTGTTAGAAACCATTCCTTAAGTTACTCCTCACATACTTTCTCTACCTCATGACTAGATTCCAAAAATCACAAAACCATGGTCATGAAGAATCCCACATTCATGTCTAAAAAATATTGGGAAATTCTCATCCAATAATCCCTATTAGGGCCCTCACCCTATAATATATAGTCAAATCTATTAGACCTAAAACATTAGTTGGATTAGTCATCTTTGAAAGACTCTAAACTACCCACAAAAAATGGTAAAAAAACTTCTTAAGTCGAAAACCCGTAAAGGGCGGCGGCATAAGAAAAAGTCAAGTTATGCTCGCTAAGCCCGTACCACAGTGGACTTGGGAAAATATTAAAGAAATAATAGAAAATACACAATTTTTGTAGGTTTTTCTATGTAACCCTAGAAACAGTAAAAAATATTCTCATTGGGTTCCTTGGTTAAAGTGAAAATTATAACATTACATGATCATGTAAACATGATTATCCCATATGATAATTGAAATTGATATCCAATGGTTAGACAATTAAATTTATATGATAAAATAACCATCCAAAACACATTTCAAATTTTCATCGATTCAAATTTTAAGATAAAATAAAAGATTTTATTTGAAGAAGGAATACCCGAATGGCCCAAAGGCCTTCATTTTTATTGATTTTTGATAACCCCCCTTTCATGGGATGAGTTGGAACCCTTACATGGCCCGTAGGCTCAGAGATTACATGGACGGTAGGCTTTAAGAGAATACATGACCCGAATGTCTTAGGGAATTCAACCATACTATGTACAAGGAACTTACCCTCCCTGGCATCTGCATTGTGATAGTAGCTATCAACCTTTGCATGGTCGTCTGGCTAGGCTTCCCATGCAAGCACAGGATGGTCCCTATGACATATCCATGACCTGTCATTCTAAAAAATCCATTTGGATTTACCCTGGTGAGTGCAATTTCTCTAAATCCTCTTCTGGGCCTACTTCTATTTTGTAGAGAATGTCTGAGGCAATTGCATGTGGCCTGAGGGCCTTGAGGTGGCTCGATGGCCTTAATGTCGATCTGAAAGCCTTACTATCTCGAAGGCCTGGGTGGTCCTAAAGCCTTAAAGACTCTAAGCCCAAACTGGTGGCCCAAGATGAATAGTTCTAGCTGCAATAGTACCGAACAATACCTGCTATAGTAACTACTACATTGCCTACTACAATACCCGCCCAGTGTACAATCTGTTACAGTACCTATACAGTGTACAGTTCCTGCTACAGTACCACATAGTGTACAATTCTGCTACATTTCTTACTATAGTGCCTGCTATAGTACCCCCAAAAAATATTCCTTTTCCTAGTTTTAAACCTGGGTCTCGTGGATGCACTTAAAAATACCTCACCAACTGGGCTGAGGCTCATGTGTGAAGATGGAATAATTGTTCATTTAAATAGAGACAAATCAGTAACATCTGCACCCTGGAGTATCTCCCTAACACTACTGCTAAAATAAGGATAATGGAATAACAAAAATGGTTACAATAAGGCTCAAGTCACAATATATAACAAGTTGACTATCTCCTGACACAAGACATCAAGGATCTTTTCCAATTTTTCCTTCTCCTGGCTTCATCTTCAGCTATTGGGCGCATTTTTATAACAATGACATGGATGTCTCGACCATTCTCCTTGATGGATTCAAAATTGGAACTCATTAATGTCAACTATGACTTTAACCATTCCACACAAGCCTCACATTCTCGTAGCTCCTCATTCTATGCAACCACTTGCTCATAAGATCGTCTTTGTTTTTAAATAAGTGGTGTATATCAATGTTAATATGCCATAAGTCTTTTTTTGATGATGGTAATCATTAAACTAGGTAAGGTCACTTCCAAAGTGACTAAGACTTCCCGATCTAGGAGGATCTGGTGGGAAAGAATATGAAGGTGTCGGTAATGAAATAATCCTAAGCCTATGTGGATAAAATGTTTATGGATGGTGTAAAAATTATCAACAATCTCTTCTAAGGGGTATTTGTGATGATGGTGCAGATTTGGTGCCAAGACTATTTCTGTATAGCCTGATGTTCATTGATGGCATCAAGACCCCGATCATGTTTCTACATTTCTACAGGTATATAATCTTAGAATATGGTTACAGAAAATAGGCACAACCTAAATTGAAACAACCAGGTGAAAAAATACCCTATCTCTGTTTCTGGTTCTATCTCAGAAGCTAAATGGATAGGGTTAGCCTCAATCTTGTGAATGTTCGAGGCTTCCCTACTCAGGCCATCCTAGTAGGAATTTTGAGAAAAATTATTAAAATTATGGGGGTCACATCACTCCCCATGGAAAGAGGACATTTGGATGAAGATATCTCAAAATTCCAATAATTTTGGGAAGAATATATTCCTCCTCTCGAAGGGGGTACATATAGAACAATAGGTGAAATGTCAGGAGTGACTGATGGTTTATGCATCACAATAGGCTGACCTCCCATGCACTACATCAGTGTCGTAAGCCACCCACATCTGAGCATACTCCCATAAAAATTTGTTTGAATCTACATTAGGATGGAAAATTATTCTCATTTGATAATCCTCATGAATCATCATCAACCAAAATTTATTAATAATGGCTGGGTGAGATTCCATATTAATCTAGGTAAGGGGTAAAAATACAACTTGTTGTAGGTACCCATGTTTCCTTAAGATCCTATAAGGAATGAAAGGTTCAAAAATGGTTACCCTATCTACCAATGCATTTAATATCCCTTCTCACAACACAATTATGTAGGAACATTCTTCTAAGGAACGACTTTCCTCATCCACCACAGCTCCATGGGTTGCAGTGTATGACACAAAAGTGAATTTATAAAAATCACTAACCAAATTGACCAGTCCACTGATACATAGTGATTTGAGGAGAAAGACACTAATTTTGAGAATAGAACGTTGTAAATTAAAGAAAGTGATTGTTTGTTTTATGCCAATACTCATAGCATCAATAGTGCTCCACTATCCAGCCATAAAAGAATTGAAATGGCCCACTGAGGCGATGTGAGGATATTCCTTCTTTATTTGACCCAAAAACTCATAAATACAAGTGAGGGATGTAAAGATCAAGTTGATATGATGTCCATACACCAATGTGACTATCATCATTAAAGTACAGATTCATACATAATTATAGGCATCATGGGATGGTAAGATCCATCTAGTCAGAAACATGTCAAAGAAACCTACCAGTCTGAATATAGGATATACATCTAGATAGATTCTATAACCCCATACAGTGTATTGACCCATATCAAGGGTATCCCAGTAACAACCCCTAAAGATTCTTGTATTCTAAGTTGAATGAGTCTCTCTATGATGAAATTTCATCTTTGGACCACTAACTTGGAAGAAACAAATTATCTAATCATCAAATTGAATGAATGAGAGAGTATGGAGGGGTTGACCAAGAAATATTTCTATTGGGATGAGCATGAATCTTTCCATTGGATAAAAATTCTCTATATTTTCCTCGGTATTGGATGTAAGTAGAAATTCATCATACATTTTACGACAAATGGGTACTCCCCCTATCTGATAGAAATCCTATAAGATGATCTCTACTTCACCATGCATTAAGTGGAAGGTATTCTTTCTTGAAGACTTCTGATTGATTAGTTCAAGAAATATATTATTCAGGGAATATATTGAAAATTTAGAGACCCAAAATAACAGTTATAAATTGACATCCTCTAACTATTCAAGGAATTCCATGTAGTTTTGGTGCACCCAGAACACCCAAACCCATTCATCTGAGAAGCTCCATCTAGACCGCAACTCCCACTTGGATCTCCACCCTCCATTCTGATTGCCTCATGAGAGGTTTAAAATGAATTTATAATCTTGAATAGATGATTGAAAAGATATGCCATAGACATTTCAATTTCTTTGTCTCCACATAGATCCATTCAGAATAAATACATCCTCTTAACATGAACCAAAAATGATTTTCCCTATAGCAAGAATGTTCACTTTGTAACACTCCCAAGACATCTTGGACAATGATGTGGGGAGATTATTTTCAATTGGTTGATGGGGATCACTATATTAGATTCTGACACTATAATTTGGTAATCAGTAAGACAATGGATGTGTTAAAAGTGTTGGTTAAAGTAATTTCTTCATAATACCCTCTTTAGGGGTGATTTAAGATCAAATATCATCTTCAATATTCCGTACCATGGTGGTTCTTCTCTCGGTCAAAATCATCGAGGTGGAATCCATAGCCATTTCTTCCTTCATTACATCATCAAATATATGTGAGATTTACTAAGGGATGAAAAATAAGGAATAGGAAAATAGGTAATGGTCAGTTCGTAAAGCCATTGTCCCACAAACCATCAGTTCACAATGACACTAGCCCAAAAAGCATTGGATAGTGAAGTAACGATCCATGGAATGATCAATTCACAAACTGTCTTGTAATAATGTAGAAGATAAAAATGTACCGTATGTGAATGAGACATTCATTTTATGGTCCTTGAACTCAGTTTTTGAAAAGTTCATTCGTAAAGGAAACATTTTGTAGAAGTAGTGGGTGATCCATAGTCTATGAAAGTAATGAGTTTTCCAAAAAATATAATTGAATCCAAATGAGTTGTTTTCCCTATTTATTGGCATGGCCCCCTCATATGGGTTCACATGTGTACTAAAAATTGGTTCAAAATAGGGCCGCTTAATACATTTTAATAGCCTCATCTTTGTCCTGATCAGAACCCATTCTAATGGGGGAAATTTTTTGGGTCTGAAAAATTCTTCACACAAGAAAAGATAATTCCATGAAATTTGAAAATAAGTAAAATTAATTTGAATAAGTGTTTGAGGAAAAATAATTTATAGGATACGGGCCATCATGGTAGGGTTAATTCAATGATGGTAATATTTCATCACAAAATGCCACTCCACATGGTGTTCTACTACTTCACAAATAAATAGAGAACAAAAATAGTTCATGGAATAGGATGGAACCACCAGTGCCCACAATTGAAACAATTTTATTTATGGTGATTGGTGGTAATTTATGCCCCAATTAATGACCATCCCTAAGAACTAAGTAATTTGTGGGACATAGTGGTACACTAGTTCAAGAAAATTAAAAGGAGTCATTTTTGAGGTTTTGTGGTGATTTATGCCCCTGTGAATGACTTCCTCCAACTGAATAAGTCATTCGTGGTTCGGGGTTTCCTCTTGGGATCCCGCAAAAGAAGGCCCATGGCCCATCCCAGAAGACCTACCATGCCTATATCTGGTCCCTCCACTCTTCTATAAAAATACCCTAAGGTTGACTAATATTAGGGAGGATAACCGAACTGAATCAAGATGAAGGAGATGAGCGATTAGGAAATGAAAAATCTGAAGCCTATATCAATTCCCAACATGTAAAAATCCATTAAATATGAGTAAGGAGTAAATAATAAATCATCTATTCATCTAAAATCCCAAAATACTTTTGTGAACACAATTCAGTGAGGGGAAAAACGGAGGGCCCCTTTTTGGAAAATCATCCTTCCTAAAAAAAATCTATTCTGGTGGAACCTTGCCCCATGTAGTGAAATACTGCATGGGACAAACTCTGCCTCACGCATAAACCTTCTATGAGGATGGAACCCAATCCCATGTATCAGCATGCCACATATAAATAACACATGTATGCATATCATAATGATACACGGATGGTACCCTCACCCATATAGAAACATGACATGTGGAGGGAACCCCGTCTTTTCTAACGACATGCTATACAGAATGGGGCATCCAATGGTGTTCTACTTTCTAGATCCCTTCACTATCTTCTATCATGTAATCAGTTCGCATGTTGGCCCCTTTGATAAATATTCCAACAGAATCAGACCAAAGCTTCTTATAATGCCACCCAATATATATAATCAGATCACTATGCACATCATCGTTTCCACTATTGTCGACATACCCATGGTAAGCAGAGGCATGTGTGTAGCCCCCACAATAAGGCAAAACCTAGGAATATATTCAAGTTTACATTACCATGGTAATGAGGGTTATCACCTTTCAGTGCTCATGTGATCCTCCATGTTCTGAGAGGTGAGGTAAATATCATGCTTGAATTTCCATTTGACAGGGAATGAGATCCTCCCTCATAACCAATTTTAGGGCATCCATCATGGAGTAAAGCTCCAGTTTCTTTTGATGGAGGTAGAAATTTTCCTCTCTTTACCTCTGGTTAGGACATAGCTGGATAGATCATTAAATGCAACTATCCTAGTTACCAAAATAAAAGAGGATGTAGGCACACTCAAATCCATCTCACTCTCTCTTTGGGATTCAACACCTCTTCCATCAGTGGACGAAATGGATTGTGTGATCTTTATATATATTGTTTCCTCTTATTTCTCACACTGTGAATGAATCATGTGGGATTAGAGGTTAGTGATGATCATGAAATACCCATGATCTCAAACCTCAAATGGGTCTTATGTATGGTTTAATCCCCAATCATATTCAAACCCAAATGGGTATTTCCCATCCTTAAGGCCCAACACAAATCAGACTATGTGGTATTTGATTCCCAACTAACAAGGATACATAGGAAGCCACTATGTGGTCCATACCAAGTACTCAAATTCAATTTAATGTTCTCCAGGACACATTCCTGATAGGTTCATATCCACGAAGGAGACCAAATCTCTTCCAGGTCCCTTGGGCCACCTCAGTATAAGTACCCAACCATCCTTAACTAGGCACCTTTCACCTGAGTGTCCTTATAACATGACATTAAATTGCATGGTTAGGTCATTGTCACATGACATTAAAAGGTGATGTGTCCTGTTAAGTGGCATTAAACTACGAAGGTTCTGATTTCTCTCACATTGTTATGTAAGAATCCCATATTATGGGTTTGATCCCGATATCAAAACAACTCATGTCCCCCTTGATGATGATAAACTTCATTACACCACACCGCATGGATTAAAACTAGTGTCATCTTAATAAATAGCCAAAGAATCTTAGATCCTTCTATAAGGGGGTACCATTGATGGAGAACCTTGAATACACACAGATACCTCCATTAATGGAGAACCTTGGATACATACATATGATTTTTAACCCATGTGTAGTCATAATTGATCCTTAGCTCAGGGTGATCCATGTATGAATACATGGGAATAAATAGAGGATTTGCAAACATATCTTACATATATAAGAGAGTCCTAAAACATGAAATAGTTCCCCCACCAAAGGTTTTGATGAATCTAACTTCCCATCCTCTAGGCCAATGTGAGTTCTCAAGTGTCGTTGACCATATTAACAAACAAATTCCCATCGTTGGAAAGTAGGCCCATGATTCATGGATATGCGAAGAATTGTATGTTTATAGATCCCTGAAGAAACCCCATTTGGGACCATTTAAATACATTGTACCAAACGTTAGTGATTTCACACCATTCAACCCATTATAATCAACCTTCTCGGGTGGGAACTGTTTTGATTGGAAACGAAATGGTAAACTTGATGTGAAATCACTTAACTACAACATTTTCTTAAAAAGAAAAAAAATAATATAGTAGAGAGTTATTTTCGAACATTTTCATTCTAGATACATTGATTATTTGAGGGAAATAAACCCCATAAAACCTTAAAAACCTTTAAAAAGTAAAAATACATAAAAATAGTAAATCTCCTAAAAACTCTAAAATTCTCTAAAAACTCTACAGACCTAAAAAACCGTAAAACACTGGAAAATCTAAAAACCACTAAAATCCTAAAATCCCCATAAAACCTAAAAACACTTAAAACCCCTAAAAACCATAACAAACTCTAAAAACCTAAAAACCCATAAAACCCCTAAAAATGCTAAAAATCTAAAACATAAAAAACAGTAAAACCCCTAAAAGGCCCTAAAGAACTTAAAACCCCTAAAAGAACCTAAAACCCTAAAATTCCCTAAATCCCCTAAAATACCCTCAAACAATAAAAAACGCTAAAAGATCCTAAAAACACTAAAATACCATAATGTACCCTAAAACCCTAAAAGACATTAAAAACCCCTAAAACACTAAAAAACAATAAAACCCCCTAAAACCCTATAAGTCCATAAAAACCCTAAAGAATATAATATGGCCCTAAACCCCCTAAGAAATCACTAAATGTCCCTAAAAACCCTAAACGACCCTAAACACCCCTAAAACCCTATTGAACTCAAAACCCCCATAAACCCCTAAAGGACCCTAAAACCCTAAAAACTAAAAAAGTGACCAAAACCCCTAAAGACCCTAAAATTCCTTAAAAACCATTATAATCCTAAAATCCATTAAAAATAGAAAACACTAGAAAAAACTAAAAAATAGAAATGACCATAAAAATCCAAAAAATCCTAAGGGACCCTAAAAACCATAAAAACACTAAAACACACTATAAAACATTAAAAGATCCCAAAAATTCTAAAATTCTAAAAAAAGATGAAAAACCTAAAACCTTAAAAACTAAAAAAACTAAATACCATAAAAACCATAAAACACCTAAAACCTAAAAAACTCTAAAAACTAAAAAACCCCAAAAAAACAAAAAAAATAAAAAGGACCCTAATAACAATAAAAACCCTAATGTATCCTAAAACCCCTAAACACCTAACCCCTAAAAATACCCCTAAAACCCCAAAATTCCATAAAACCAAAAAAAACACAGAAACCTCTAAAACCCCCTAAAAACCTTAAGAGATACTAAAATCCATAAAGCTCTAAAAACACTAAAATTACCTAAAAATAGATACAAAACCATAAAACCTGGAGAAAACCCAAATATCCTTTAAATATATGAAATACCCCAAAAAATTCCATAAAACCCCTAAAAATTATTAAAACAGAAAATAACCCCTAAAAAGAATCAAACCCCTAAAAACCCTTCAAACACTCTAGAAACCTCTAAAACCATAAAACTCTAGAAATCCTAAAAACCTAAAAAAATACTAAAACCCAAAAAAACCCTAAAACACTAAAACCCCCCAAAAACCCCTCAAAAACACTATAATCCCTAAAAACCCTAAAATCCTTAGAAATATCTAAAACCATTGAAAAACTCCCAAACCCCTAAAAACCTCTAAAAAACTGAAAAACCTAATAAAACCGAAGAAAACATTAAAAACCCAAATAAACACTATGAACCCCCTAAAACCTTAAAAACCCTTAAAATATCAAAAATCTTTTAAAACCCATAAATACCATTATAAAAACCTAAAACCCCTAAACCAAAAAACCGAAAAACTCAAAAACCCTTGAACCCCATAAAAGTCCTAATAAAACCACAAAACCCCCATAAAAAGAACTTTAACCCTTAAAAATAGATTAAGACCTTAAAACTCTAAAAACACCAAAAGACCCTAAAACCCCTATAGACCCCCTAAAATTCCCTAAAAACTCTTAAACACCGAAAAAACCATAAACCCCCTAAAAACCCTATAAATCCTAAATAAAATTAAAAACACTACAAACCCTAAAAACCTAAAAAACCCTAAAACCCCTAAAAGTCACTGAAAACTAAAAAAATACCTTTAAACCCCTAAAATTGTCCAAAAAACTATGAAGCCCCAAAATAACCCTATAAAACCTTAATAAAAATCTTTAAAATATGAAAAATGATAAACCCCCCTAAAATGCCATGGAAAGCCCTAAAAACCCCTAAAATCATGAAAACCCCAAGAAACTCCTAAATCTCTAAAAACACTAAAATAACCCATAAAAATCCCAAAGACACCTAAAAACCAAAAAAACAATAAAACCCCTTTAAAACCCTAATAACCCCTAAAAGTCCTAACAAACCCTAAAACCCCTAAAAACCTCAAAATCCCTTAAACCCCATAAAACTCTTAAAACCGTAAACACCAAAAAACACTAAAAGATCAATAAAACCCATAAAAACCTAAAAAATATAAAAATGTTTAAAACTAGAAATCCCCCCTAAAACCTATAAAAACACTAAAATCCTCAAAAACACTAAATTACAATGAAAACCCCTAAATACCTTGAAACCTGTAATAACCCGAAAAACCCAAAAATCCTTCAAATGAATAAAAATGCCCTAAAACCCCAAAAAATCCATAAAACCCATTAAAAACCCTAAATAGACTAAAAACCCTAAATGGCCATAAAACCTATAAATGGACCCAAAAACCCTGAAACCCTAATAAACTAAAACCCCAAAAAGCCCCTACAAATCCCAAAAAATACCCTAAATTACCCAAAAACTAAAAACCCCCTAAAAACCATTAAAACCCCCTAAAATACACTAAAACTCTAAAAAACATTAAATTACCATAAAATACCCTAAACCCTTAAAGGAATCTAAAACCCTAAAAAATATGTAAAGGTTAGAAAACCCTAAAAATACCTAAAAACCCAAAACCCCCCTAGAAAACCCAAAAAACCATAAAAAAACCTGTAAAACCCAAAAAAAACCCCGAAATTACCCTAAAACACCTTAAAAACAAAAATAACCCTAAAGACCCTAAGGGACCTAAAACCGAAAAAAAACTTATAGGACACCAAAAAACCAAAAAACCCTAAATGTTCGTAAAACCCTGAAGACCCTAAAACCCCCGAAAGAAACATTAAACACCTTAAAACCCCCTAAGACCCTAAAAGTCACTCAAAACCCCGAAACCCCATAGAAATCCCAAAAAACAATAAAAAACCCCAAAACCCCAAACCCCTTAAACCCCTAATACATCCCTAAAAGACCCATAAAACCCTACAACGCATTAAAAGACCATAAAATCATAAAAAATACTATAAAATCTAAAAGATCCTAAAACCCCAAAGAACCCTAAAAACACCTAAAATACCATATAACCCTAAAAACACTAAAAACCCTAAAAACATAAGAACCCTAGAAAAACCTAGAATCCTTTAAAACCCTAAAAACCCAAAAAAAATCCCCTAAAACCTCAAAGAACCTAAAAACCAATAAAAAACTAAAACCCCCAAAACCCATTAAAAACACCAAACCACTTAAATACCCTATTGGACCCTAACACCCTGTAAAAACTCTAAAGGACCCTAAAAACCCCAATAGGACCCTAAAAACCAATAAAGGACCCTAAAACCCCCAAACAAACCTAGAAAACCACTATAATTCTCTACACTCAAAAAAACCCCCAAAACAACCAAAAACCCCTAAAATATCCTAAAACCACAAAAAACTTAGGAGAAATTAAAAACCCATAAAAACCTAAACAAATTTAAAAAGTCCCTAAAAAACCTCAAAACCCCTAAAATCTCAAAAAAAAACCTTAGAAACCCAAAAAACCCTAAAACACTAGAACTGTAAAAGACCATAAAAACCATTAAAAACCCATGATAAACCCTAAAACACTAAAACCCATAAAAACCATGAAAACCCTTAAAAACCCTAAAAGACCTTTAATAACCCCCAAAAACCCAAAACCCCCCATAAAAACCAAAAAATTCTAAAACCCAAATAAAAATACTAAAACCTATAAAATACCTAAAACCACCGTAAAACCCCATAAAACAGCCAATATACCCTAAAACCACCAAAAAACAATAAAAATATCCAAAACTCATAAGACCTTAAGAATACTAAAACCCCTAAAAACCCTAAAAACCCAGAAAACCCAAAACCACTTAAAACAATATAAAACCCAAAAAACCATGAAAACCTAAAAAACCCTAAAAAATTCCTATAACCCCTAAAAACCTTAGAACCTCTATATACCCTAAAAACCTAAAAAATACTAAAACCCCAAAAAAACACTAAAACCCCATAAAATCCTAAAAACATTAACAAAAACTCAAAACCCCATAATAACATAAAAACCATGAACATATAAAATACACTAATTCCCTAAAAACCCTAATAATACCTAAAACCCCTAACATACACCAAAAAACCCTAAGCCACTAAATGACCCATAAATCCTTTAATTTCCCTAAAACCTTAAAATAGTAAAACACATTAAAACCCCCAAAACTGCTGAAAATATAAAAAACCACATAAAACCCCAAAAACTACTAACACCACTAAAAACCCTGAAAACATTAAAAAACTAATAACCCAAACCCACCAAAAACCCTAAAATTATGAAAAAACCCTTAAAAACCTGAAAAACCTAAAAGACACTAAAAATCATTGAAGACCTAAAAATCTATTAAATCCCCTAAAATACCGTACAATACTTAAAAATCTATAAATATCTAAATATCCTAAAACACAAAAATCTCTAAAAACCCATAAAACCCCTAAAAACTAAAAAACCCTTATACCCAAAAAAACCAAAAAATAACCTATGAACACTAACAACTCTAACAAACAATGAAATCTCTTAAAATCCCTGAAAACCTAAAATACCCATAAAACCCCAAAACCCCCAAAATTAATAAAAACCCCATGAATCCCAAAAAACTTTTAAAACACAAAAATACCCTAAATACAACCTAAATACACCTAAAAAAAATAAAAAAAAACAACCCTCAAAACATTAAAACCGTTAAAAGGCCGCAATAATCCTAAAAACGACTAAAAAACTAAAAAACCCCAAAAATAATAAATGTACCCTAAAAACCTCTAAAATGCCATAAACCCCTAGAAAACATAAAAAACATAAAACCACAAAACCCTTAAAAACACATAAACATTAAAACACTTAAAACTATAAAAACATTCAAAACCCCTAAAACCCTAATATGACCCCACACAAACCCTAAAAATCATCAAACCCATTAAAAAACAAAATAAAAAGGAATAATAACCCTAAAGAACATAAAAACCATGAAAACCCTAAATACCCTAAGAAAAATATAAAACTCTTAAAAACCCATAAAAACTCATAAGAATCCCTCAAACCACCGTGGGAGCCCTAAAAACCTAAAAACCATAAAAAACCCTAAAACCATAAAAATCCGTAAAAATCCATAAAAACATAAAAACCCCTTGAAAAACCTAAAAACCCTAAATGACCCTAAAACCCCTAAAAATGCTAAAACACCCCTAAAACACAAAAAAGAACCTTAAAACCATAAAACATTAAAATACCCTTAACACTATAAAACCCTATGAAATACTAAAAATCCTAAAGACCCTAAAACACCATAAAACACTAAAACCCATAAAAAGAAAAATAACCCCAAACCCCTTAAAACACAAAAACCCAAAAAAATATAACGAACCATAAAAAAAACATAAAAACTCTAAAATTATATAAAAATTTAAAGATACTAATTCCCAAAAAAACCAAAAAAACCTTAAAACCCATAAAAAACCCCAAAAAGCATGAAAAGTCCCTAAAACCACTAAAAACCTAAAACCCATAAAATTAATAAAAACAATTAAAACACCAAAAAACCCCTAAAGGAACCCAAAATACCTAAATATTCATAATGGAAACTAAAAATCCCTCAACCCCTAAAAGATCCTAAGAACCCCAAATCCCCTTAAAAATTCCAAAACACTCTAAAACATTAAATAATCCATAAATGACCATAAAAATCCTAATACCCTATCGAAGACCCAAAAAACACAAAAAACTCTTAAAACACTAAAAAACCTAAGGGACCACAAAAACCTTTAAAAAATTAAATGATCATTAATGCCATAAAAAACACTAAAAACTCTATAAATCCTAAAATACTTTAAAAAAATCTAAAACACTTAAAACCCCTAAAAACATTAAAAACCCTAAACACTATAAAAACCCTAAACCGCTAAAAATCCTAGAAATTATAAAAAACCGTAAAAAACTATAAAAACCATTCAAAACACTAAAAACCCTAAATACCTTCAATCCTTAAAATCTGTAAATGCCATCAATCACAAAAAACACTAAATAATCATAAAACCACATAAAAACAGTAAAATCCCCCCAAAACATAAAGACTCCCAAAAAATACAAAAAACCATTAAAACCCTAAAAACCCTACAACTGTTAAAACCCCTACACCCTTAGTTTTTTATGGATTTTTAAGGTTATTAATGTTTTAGTGGGTTTTTATGGGATTCATGGGGTTTTTGGGGTTTATGGTTTTTGGGGTTTTGAGTTGTTTTAATTATTTTAAGGGGGTTTTAGTGCTTTTATGGTTTTTGTGGTTTTTATGGTTTTTTAGTTTTTATGTTTTTTTAGGGTTTTTAAAAAGAATTAGTGGTTTTATGGGTTTTTAGAGTTTTAGTGGGTTTTTAGGGTTTTATTTTTTTATTGTTGTAACGTTTTTTATGGTTTTTAGGTGTTTTGTGGTTTTTATAGGGTTTTAGGGGTTTTAGGGTTTTAGGTTTATTTTTATGATTTTTGGGATTTCTTATGATTTTTATAGTTTTTTGGCTTATTATGATTTTTAGAAATTTTGGGGGTTTTGAGGATTTTCATGACTTTTTAAGGTTATATAGGTTTTATGGTGTTTTGGGGTATTTAGGGTTTTTTCAGATTTTAGTTTTTTAAATGGTTTATGGTGCTTTTAAGGTTTTTAGCAGTTTAGGGGTATTTTTAGTTTTTAGTGGTTTTTTCTGGTTATTTATGGGTTTTAGGATTTTTATGGTTTAGTGGTTTTTATGGTTTTTAGGTGTTTTATGGTTTTATGGATTTTTATGTGTTCAATTATTTTTTTTAGTTTTTAGTGTTTTTAGAGGTTTTAGATTCTTTTTATGTTTTTAGGAGTTTTAGATTTTTTAGTGGGGTTTTAGGGTTTTTAATTGTTTTATGGTTTTTAATGGTTTTAGGGGTTTTAATGGATTTCATAGTGTGTTAGGTGTTTTAGGTTTTTAGGTATTTTTAGTTATCTTTTGGTAGTTTTATGGGTTCTAGAGTTTTAGGGTTTTTAGGGAATTTTGGTGTTTTTAGGGATTTTCGGTTTTAGTTATTTTAATGGTTTTTATGATTTTTTTGGGGTTTTATGGTTTTTGTTTTTAGTTTTTTAGGATTCTTAAATATTTTTATTATTTTAACATTTTAGGGGTATTAATGATATTTATTGTTTTAGTGGGGTTTTAGGGTTTTTATGGGTTTTTAGAGTTTTTAATGTTTTCAGGGTATTTATGGCTTTTAGTGATTTTTCATTATTTTAGGGTCTTTTAGATTTTTTTTGGATTTTAATGAATTTTTTATTTTTTTTAAATGATTTGAGGTATTTTGAGGGTTTTAGTGGTTTTTTTGGTTTTTAGGGTATTTAGGGGTGTTCAAGGTTTTTTGGGTTGTAAGGTTTTTAGAGTTTTTTTTGGGGTTTTAAGGGTTTTTATGGTTTTATGGTTTTATGGTTTTATGGTTTTATGGTTTTATGGTTATTTTTGGGTTTTTAGGGTTTTTAGGGTCATTAAGATATTTATAGGTTTTATGGTTTTTAGGGTTTTTGAGTTTTTTTGTTTTCATTGAGGATATCCCTATCGGTTTAGCTTTTGATACAGACCCAGAAATTAAGATAGAGTATTTTTGCACTTGGGTGTTTCAATTTTGGGTGTACCTATTTTCCATAACCATAATCCCATATTATAAACCTATGTAAATGGAGAAACAAGATCGGGGTATTGATGACACCAATGAACATCAGGCTATACATAAATGGGCTTGGCAAAAAATCTACACCATCATCACAAATACCCCCTTAGAAGAGTTTGTTGATAATTTAGACACCCTCTATCAACTTTTTATCCACATGGGCTCAAAATTATTTCATTATGGACACCTTCATATTCTTTCCCACCAAATCATCCTCGCTCGAGAATTCTTAGTCGCTTTTGAACGTGACCTTACCAGCTTTAATGCTTCCCATCATCAAAAAAGACTTATGTGATATTACCATTGATCTACACCACTTAGTTTCCAAATTAGTATGATCTTATGATCAATTGGTTTCATATAATGAAGAGTTGCGAGAATGTGAGACTTGTGTAGAAAGGATAAAGTTTTAGTTGACATTAATGAGTTCCAATTTTAAATCCATCAAGAAGAAGGGTCGAGACATCTGTGTCATTGTTAGAAAAATTCGCCCAATCTCTAAAGATGAATCCAAGAAAAGGACACTTTGGAATAGACCCTTGATGGATTGTGTAAAGCGATAGTCAACTTGTTATATAATGTGACCTCAACCTCATCATATCCTTTTTGGTTATACCATTATCCTTCTTTTAGCAGTAGTGTCAGAGAGAGACTCCAGGGTGTGGATGCTCTTCCTTTGTCTCTATTTAAATGAAAACTTATTCCTTATTCAAATAAAATCATTTATTTTATCTTAAAATTTCCATCAATCACAATTTAAAATGCATTTTGGAAGATGATTTCCTCATATTACTTGAATTGTTTAACCATTGGATATCAATTTCAATTACCATATGTGATAATCAAGTTCACATGATCATGTAATGTTCTAATTTTCACCTAATCCTAGGAACTTATTGAGAATATTTTTGACTGTTTATAGGGTTTCATAGAACAACCTAAAAACATTGTGTATTTTCTATTATTTCCCTAATATGTTCCTATGTCCACTTTGGTAAGGTCTTATCGGGTACAACTTGACTTTTTCTTAGGCCTCCCTTTTCGGGTTTTCGACCTAACAAGTTTTTTTACCATTTTTTGTGGGTAGTTTGAAGTCTTTAAAAGAATACTAATGAAAATTATGTTTTAGGTCAAAAATATTTGACCATAAATTACAGGACGAGGGCCCCAATAGGTATTATTAGAGGAGAATGCCCCAATATTTGTCAGAAATGAATGTGGGATTCTTCATGACCATGGTTTTGTGATTTTTATATTCTATTCATGATTTGGAGAAAGTATGTGAGGATTAACTGTAGGAATGGTCTCTAACATAATGTTTCTACGGAATAGAGAGGTAGGAACTGTCTCTCACATGGATGAATTTGGATTTGGTTGACATGCCCATTTTTTGTCTAGGAAAATTATTTAGATCCAACTAGAGAATATTGTGAAAATTTAAACAAATATTTCCTTAGGTTAATACACCTCCTTTTTTGATGGATAGGTAGTTTATGAGAATTTGGATTTATCAATTCCATGAAGGGAGGCTTGTCGAGGGAATGATATATGAAAATGAAATGGGAATCTATATCAACACTATCCATGAATGAGAAACTACTCCTACTTGAATTTGGCTTGTGTAAAGGAGGGTTGAATCATGATGTCGTTTAATATTGTGAAACTAGGAAAATGATTATTCCATTTAATGACTTACATTGAGGATATTAGAACCTTAATATTTAAGGTCACATTACATTGACCAAGGGATCAATCATTTTCCCTTTTCATGGTAATTTTAGAAATAATTTTCTATAATCTTCAGGCGTGAAGGGGGAAGGTTGTTTGCAATAATCTAGGGGTTCTCAAATAGAGGATTGATGTGGGGAGTAAACATCATTGGGGTGTATGGAGGTAGGGGAAGCCTCTCTTAGGGATGAATTTTT
The DNA here is from genome assembly GCA_963277665.1 of Viscum album. Classification (NCBI taxonomy): domain Eukaryota; kingdom Viridiplantae; phylum Streptophyta; class Magnoliopsida; order Santalales; family Viscaceae; genus Viscum; species Viscum album. Next base: position 595,656,318 of record OY728147.1, on the reverse strand, counting down.
CTTTTGTTTGATAGGCATTTTTTGTGGGAGTCTTATGTTGTGCCAACTGGGGAAAATTGTGCATACTTAATGAAAGGTTTACTAAATACATTGGACCTCTACTTACGATGGAAAAGGAGGATTTTGGGGATTTGGAACATTCCAAAAATAGAGAATATCTTGTGAAACGAGAGAGTGTGAAGATGAAAGGGGCATTCCAAGTGTAAATTTCTTGCGAATAGGTTGAGAAGTTTACCTTACACTAGTCTAACCCAAACATAGGAAAGAATTTATTTTGATATGGCTGGGTCTGAGACATAAGGCCCAGACATCACTACATATCTAGTTGAAACTAGAATCAAGCCACACATAGTTTTTGGTAGATTTCCTATGTACGTTTGACCCGTTCACAGAGAAGGGTGCATTTTTTAATGCGATCTCACAAATGGGGAAAGCCTCATATTAGAACCTCTTATAAAGATCATCCTCATGCATAGAAACATTGGGGAATAATTTTTTTGTGTCAATAAAATTTCTGCACAAGTCTAAACCATACATAAAAAACAGGGAGACATCTTTACAACATGGATTTAATTAAGATATATGTACTAGGAATCACTACATATCCCATGATAATAGGAATCAAGACAAATATAATTATTCAGAATCATGTTGTTTAGTTTCATGTTACTAGGTTAGCATCCATGCAGTTTTACATCGAGAAGTTAAGACCATTTTTTATGAAAGTAATGAGTAAAAGGTAGCTCATCAGGTTGGGACATTCTGACACGCCTCAAACATGAGAGGGGAATGAATGTGTAAACCGTGATTATGGTGGTTATCAAACTAATATAAACGATATGGGTCACAAATTCCATTGGTGAATACATAGATAGGATAATCCTCTCCTGGGGATGAATTTTCCTTTAGTTTATAGGCCTTTTTTTGGGAAAACATATACAAAGGCAACTAAGGCATATTATGAAAAGTCAAACAGTGGTGTTCATGGGAAACATAACAGCCGTTTCTGATGGATGATGGAAGAATTTGATGATCCAAAATACCTTGGGGCACAAAGTATAATGAATGGAAGGGATGTGTCTAGGTATGTGAGAAATATTTAGGCTATGATTGACCATTGAGTTTAAAATTACTTATATAGATCTGAATCATATATACAGGGTATGATTTATATTTCCTTGATATATACCTAAATAAAAAACCTAAAAATGGTACCTCTTGCATAGATCGTTATTTTTTATATAGAATTTGAGGGCATTTTTTGTTTTTTTAAACATAATGGATGGGACTGGGGCCCAGGTCCTTGATGTAACTATGTATCTCACTAAGATGAGAATTAATCCACATGTAGTTCCTGAGGTACCATGCAGTTTAATGTCCTACATCAAGGACTATTTCTATGTATTTTAATGTCATGTGGTAAGGAAGTTGGTCAATTGACCTGAATGAATATTGCTATTGTGTATCCATGCAATTTTATGTCATGCGGTTTGGTAGTTTGGTGGACCATTTAAGGTATTTCTACAAGGACCATAGAAACCCTAATGTGGATTGATATTCCTTGATCATGTGAAGGATCCCCTATCAAAACTCCTAAGATAAAATGATCTATTATTGGTGTAATAAAAAAGGGGTGGAAAGGGTTTATTCTACCCCACAGAGGTGGTAAAATGAATGATATGGAAAATTGTGACAATGTGGGGCTAAATGGGGATGTAAAATTTGAATATCACTACGTATCCTATAAAAATAAGAATCAATACATACATATTTATTAATGGACATGTCCCTATATAGGTATTTCCCATACGTAGGGAGAGGATAATTCTTTTTGGGGTGGCTAGACCAGGATGTGAAATCCAGGAATCGCTACATATCCTGTGTGGATAGGAATCAATCCATACATAGTTCTTGAAAATGGGCTCACTGTGTAGATATGGATTGTACACCGGGAGGAGAGAATTTTTATATTTTTGTATGTCTTGACTCATGAATGTAATTATTTTCATCACTATGTATCTTGTAATGGAATGAATTAAGCCATGCATAGTTTTATAACTCCATGTAGGTTACGGTCATAGAGGATATGTGTGATGGTTTGTGCCCAACTTTGCTTTTTTTCATGATTGGTGATCAATCCAAGAATTAAAAAACAATAAACATCATGATATATGGAATAAAATAAAATAATATAGACTAGAGATATAATTATATAACTAGACAGGGGATCATCACATAATATTTATAATCAATTTAATAAATTAAATAATTGACTTTTTCAAATTATTTTTTCATTGATGGATCTGACAACATATCTATTTTGTACCATCATTTCTTTGTAGAAATCAAAATATATTCCCTATAAAAGTGATATACACATGTTCCAAAAATCATTGAACCTCGTTGTAAGAATGTTTGGGTTCTATAACGATAGATCCTACTTCTTGCATCATCCACCTTTGATCTCTTTTAGAACTACGTCCATTGCATTCTCCAAGATCACTCTTAAGTTAATAGGGAATGGTGGAGGAATATTACTCTCCTTTATTGGGAGCGTTCTTGGAGAAGGGAGTTATCTAGGTCTTGATAGGATTCTCTAAATCCATTGTGCACAACCAAAAATAATAATTATCTCTATAAAAAAATATAATTTGGTTTATATATCAATAGCGCGAGAAATAAATAATTTCACGCATTCTCCTTGTTATTTATTTTATCCCTACAGAACCCCATTTCAAATAAAAATATTAATATTATTATTATTTCTTGACAAGATCTTAACTTGCGAATTAAATAAAATATTATTTATTTATATAATATTCAATATTTTTTACTTCTCACTAGACCATTAAACATTTTCCACCATTCCCCCACAATAGTTTTCAAGCCGTGAATAATGAATATTTATTTATTAAATAAAAATCACTACATTATTCACCAATAAATAATTAAATATTATATTCCCTGATTATATAAAATAAATATTTATTAAATATTCCACTCACTTTATATTCTCCCAAATAACTGGTGATAAAATAAATGTGATCAAGAAAAAAATAATATTTATTAAACATGTGTGGAAATAATATTTATTAAACATGTTAAATAAATAATAATCTTATTATTATTTAACTGAGATTTTCGATACACTTAGTGTGTGGCCCTCTAGGACTCCTTCTCAATTGCATTAGGAAAAGCACCATAATTTCCATGGTTAGCATCTAGAAACATGACAAGGAACCCATATAGAATGAAGTTAATGCTTCATGCCATAAAACCTTATACATATTCTTACTATGTAATATAATATCTTTATCATGATATCTCTAATCAAGTAGGTTGATTAATGGTGAAATTAACCTATATGATCGATATATATTTCTTTGAATTCCCAAAAATTGAACTTGCCTATAGAACACCATGAACATGGATTTATTTAGGCTATATCATTTCCATCAAAGATACTGAGATATTAACTTCCTTTAAATAATATAAGGCGAAAATATTTTCTCACATTTTTCATTAATGCAATATTACTCATGAGGTACCCAACATATCCTACCTCCCCACGAACATATGTAATCATGGTTTTCATCAATAAATCAAAGTAAATGACACATAATACTCATTAATAATAATTTTAAAGTATAAGGATCAATTCACATATCTATAGATAGGAGCATCCAATGAAATATATAAATGTGGATTTCTTAGTAGCAGGTCCCGTTCACATAATATCAAACTGGATATTACCAAAGGCATAAATCATGAGAAGGTGCCTCAAAGCCCTATGAGTCTCCACTAATGATAGACTATATCAATTGTGTCCCTCAAATGATGTCATCCAACTATAGAACATATATTTTAAGAATAGTTTCACAGAACTTACAGGTTCTCATCACAGTGGGGAACTATTATGACCTTTCAGTGTAACAAATACTCTTAGAACATTATCAAATACTATATTATGAAGAAAAAAATACAGATGTTATAATGAGTTTATTAATATGCAAAACTATGAATACAGGTTTTCATAAAGTACACAGAAGTTGTCTCTAGGGCACCAACTCCAAAAGACTGCCACTTGCACTTGAGCCAACTACTAGAAACCTACATTATTGTAGCTCTCACCTGATACCCATGATTCTTATGAGATATGCCTTTAGTCAAGGGGTCCACCACATTATCTTCCATAGGTACTTAGCTTACTGCAAATTTACCCCTTCGATAAAAATACCTCAAGTGGTGATACTTACAGAGTATATTATTTGTCTATTGGTGTGACCTTGTCTCTTTTGAAATAGTCATCGCTACATTATTATCACAATAAAATGTGATAGGGTCTTTACTTATAGGTACTACGTCATTATCATGAACAAAGTTTTGAATCCAAAAAGCTTCCTTTTATACATAATAAGTCACTATATACTCGGACTCTTCTGTAGAATCAGCAACAACTGGATACTATGAATTCTTCCAGGTCACAACTCCTCTGTTGAGATAGAAATAATATCGTGATTGCGACTTTAGATCATTCTGATCTGTCTAAATACTAGCATTAGTATAACCCCTAATAACTAGATCCTTGTCTACTATACACACCAAGAATATATCCTTAATTCTTCTCATATATATAATTATATCCTTAACAACATAGCAATGATGTTCTCCTGGATTTTCTTGATATCTGCCTACCATGCTCAATGTATCAGCAACATCAAGTCTAGTACAAACACGAAATACATGATTGATCCTATCACAATAGCATATGGGATATTTCACATTCTCTCTTTCTCCTATTGTTTCGAAGGATACATTTTCTTAGAAATATGTAAACCATGTGACACTGGAACCAATTCCCTCTTGGATTATTCTATACTAAAAATCTTTATTATATGGTCAATATATGTACATTGACTTAGTCCAAGTAGTCTTTTGGATAAATCATGAATGATATTGATCCCTATAATATATGTTGTTTCACCTAAGCCCTTTACAGAGAAATACTTTTTTAACCAGTCCTTAATAGATAGTATGACTGGTATGTCATTTCCAATAAGTAATATTCCGTCAACATATACTACTTGGATAACGACTACATTCCCATAAACCTCTTGTAAATATATAGATCACATTCATTATTAATGAAACAAAATTATTTTATGGATTCATCGAATCGAATGTTCCATGACTTGGATTATTTCATCAATCCATAAATGGATCTCTATAACTTTCAAATACTTTTAGCATCACTTGGAGTCACAAACCTGTCTGGTTGTGTCATATAGACATCTTACTAAAGGATCACATTAAAAAATACAATTTTTACATCCATATTCCAAATCTCATAGTGATGGGGTGTTTCTATAAAAAAATAATTTTGATGGATTGAAACATGGTAAATAGTGAAAAATATTCATTGTAGTCAATTCATTGATGCTACTTAAAACAATTTCCCACTATCCTTGCTTTATAGGTATTTATTTTACCTTCTATGTCTGGTTTCCTTTTGAATAACCATTTGCATCCAACAAGATTTACATCAAATGGTGCATCAACTAGAACCCAAACATGGTTATGATACATGGAATGCATTTCAAAATTCATGGATTCTTTCCATCTTTTAGCTTTTTAGATCTCCACTACCTCCATGTGGGAGATAGGTTCATCATTGTCAACCAATAATGATTCAACATATTTGAGGAATAAAAAACCATATCTCTCTAGTTCTCTTACATCTCTTATTCGCAAATGTAGTACATGTGTTTCAAAAACTACTTCTTCCATGAGGGCATGTGGAATCTATTTATTTACCAACTATTGTGTATCTTGAGCATCAACTTTATCGAAGTCAATCTTGCTCCCACAATCCATTTTTTAGGATGTTCTCCCTATCAAGAAATACGACTTGTCTAGCGATAGTCACTTTATGTAATGAGAGTTTGTATAGGTAGTATCCCTTTATTTCCATAGAATACCCTAAAAAAATACACTTTGTTCCTTGAGGTGGTAGTTTGTTGCCTGAGAAGGCCATAACAAATGTCTCGCAACCCCATACATGTGTATGAGACAAGAAAAGTTTCTTTCCTCTCCATTACTCAAAGGGAATTCCATTTTATGCTTTAGTTGGTACATAGATTAATGTCTATGTCGTAGTTTCTAATACATGTCCCCAAAAGGATAATGAAAGATCTGTATGACTCATCATCGACCATACCATATCTAACAATGTATGATTCCTCCTTTCACTAACACAATTCCACTATGGTGTGTAAGTTGGAGTGATTTGAGATAGAATCTCAAACTCCCATATAATTTCGTTGAACTCTTGGTTAAGACATTCACCAACTCGATCTGATCAAAGTTTCTTTATCTTCTTTCCAAGTTGTTTCTCTACTTAATTCTTGAATTCTTTGAATTTATAAAAGCACTTGGAAGTATACCTCATCAAGTAGATATAGCCTTATCTAATCAAGTCATCAGTAAAAGTTATGTTGTAAGAATTTCCACCTCTAGCTTCTACAAGAAATGATCAACACACATCAATGTATACCAATCCTATAATCTCTATGGATATTTCTACATGTCCATCATAAGGTGGTTTGATCATTTTTCCTCTTAAAAGATCATGACATATTTCAAGTGGTTTTAGCTCAGACAATTCTAAATAACCATTTTGAGAGTGGTTTTTCAAACTCTTGTTATTACAAGACCATGATAGTGATTCCATAACTGGGAGTTATATGATTTGTGTGAGCATTATTCATTATCAATTGCCAATACTTGGTTTTCATAAATTAATACATAAAGATCGTTATTTAAATGTGACATAACAAAACATATGTTGTCATTATAAAATAGAAAATATATTTAAAATTTTTAAAACAAACCCATCTAAATCTAAGCATGATACAAAAAAATATGTTCTTGGTAACCTTCGGTACATAATAAAAAACTTTTAAACCCAAAATCATTTTTGTTGGAAATGAAGGGTGGTAGTCTCCAATGGCCAAGGCAGCCAACCTCGCACAGTTAACAGCTTTCAGATCCACCTCTCCTATAACACTCTTTAGAAATATACATGGTTCCTATATTTTTATACAAATCTATGGACCACAAGATTTATCTAATAACCAATATATAGATATTTGAAATATTACACTTGATAACAAACACACCTTTAGCCTCTCAGTACTTCTGGGTGTTGTTTCTCTTCTTGTGTCCTGAATTGCCGCATGCAAAACATAATGACTCAATTCTTAGTTCTCTCTCTCTGGACTCTAATTTAAGAGTGATTTTTTTGATTTAGTTTTTTTACGTAGTTGTGAAGCCGTCTACACCTACAAGAGATCAAGTTTAAAGGTATTTATGTTTTATTTAATTTAGTATTTATTTCATTTTTTATATTAATTTTAATTATTGTTGATTAGTTGTAATTTAATTAGATTTAAATTGTTTTGTCATTAGTAATTATTTGTAATAATAAATTGAAATTATTCGTATTAATTCTTTGTAATTAGTAGTAATTAATAATTATTAATGATAATTAGTAATGTATATAAATAATTGGTGGTAATTAGTAATTAGTAGCTGTAATTTGTAGTTTTTAATAGCAATTAATGCTAATTAGTAATAACTAAGGTTAATTATTAATAATTAGGCATAAATTGTAATAATAAGAGGTAAATATTATTAATTAGGGAAAAATAGAAATAATCAGGAAATAGTAGTAAAAATTAGGAAAAAATAATAATAAATATTTTCAATTAGTAATAAATAGTAATAATTATAAATAATTAGTAATAATTAGAAACAATTAGTAATTAATAGTAAAAATAGTTATAAATAGTAATAAATAGTAATAATTAACAATAATTAGTAATAAATAGTAATAAATAGTAACAATTAGTAATAATTAGTAATAATTATTAATAATTAGTAATAACTAGTAATAAATAGTAATAATTAGTAAGAAATAGTAATAAATACTAATAAATAGTAATAAATTGTAATAAATAGTAATAATTAATAACAATTAGAAATAATTAGTAATAATGAGTAATAATTATTAGTAAATAGTAATTAATAGTATTAAATAGTAATAAATAGTAATAAATAGTAATAATTAGTAATAATTAGTAATAAATAGTAATAAATAGCAATAATTAGTAATAAATAGTAATAATTAGTAATAAATAGTAATAAATAGTAATAACTAGAAATAAATAGTAATAAATAGTAATGAATAGTAATGAATAGTAATGAATAGTAATAACTAGCAACAAATAGTAATGAATAGTAATTAATAGTAATAAATAGTAATAAATAGTAAAAATTAGTAAAGAATAGTAATAATTAGTAATAATTAGTAATAATTAGCAATAATTAGTAATAAATAGTATTAATTAGTAATAATTAGTAATAATTGGAAATAATTGGTAATAATTAGTAATAATTAGTAATAATTGGTAATAATTAGTAATAAACAGTAGTAAATATTAATAAAAGTAATAAATAGTAATAAATAGTTATAAATACTAATTATTACTAATTAGTAATAATTAGTAATAATTAGTAATAATTATTACTAAATAGTAATAATTAGTAATAATTATTACTAAATAGTAATAATTAGTAACAATTATTAATAAATATTAATAATTAGTAATCACAAGTAATAATTAGAAATACTTAGTAATACTTAGTAATAATTAGTAATAATTAGTAATAAATAGTAATAATTAGTAAGAAATAGTAATAAATAGTAATTAATAGTAATTAATAATAATTAATAATAATTAGTAATAATTAGTAATAAAATTTAATAATTAGTAATAATTATAAATAATAACGTATAATTAGGAATAATTGGGAAGAATTAATAATAATTAGGAATAATTAGGAATAATTAAGAATAATTATAAATAATTAGGATAATTAGCCATAATTAGCAATAATTAGAAATAATTAGCAATAATTAGCAAAAATAGAAATAAATAGCAATTAGTAGCAATAAATAGCAATAAATAGTAATAAATAGCAATAAATAGGAATAATTAGTAATAATTTGGAATGATTATAAATAATTAGAAATAATTTGGAATAGTTAGAAATAATTTAGAATAATTAAAAATAATTAAGAATAATTAAGAATAATTATAAATAATTTGCAATAATTAGAAATAATTAACAATAATATGCAATAAATATCAATAAATAGCAATAAATAGTAATAAGTATGAATAAATAGGTATAAATTGGAATAATTTGAAATAATTAGGAATAATTAGGAATAATTAGGAATAATTGGGAATAATTAGGAATAATTGGGAATAATAAGAACAAAATCAATTGTAATAACTTGGCACAATTTCCAATAGATTGGAGACACTCCTTTTATTCGATGACTCTTATGTTTTCAACTCTCACAAACTCAAAACATTATTAAAAATACGATTCTACTTATGAATATCCAATCTCGTATGCACGAGTTTGGATATGCATTTGTAGGACCACATTTTTAATATTGTTTTCAGGTGGTGACAGTTTCAAGAAGATGATTCATCAACAAAAAAGGGGTTCTTTTGTCTGACGGCTCATTTAATTTCATCTTTCTCACACTAAAATCACAATGAAGAATCTATTCAGAGGTACGCTTATACATTCTCATATGCACGATAATGGATATGCGTACCTCCGAGAAGATTCTTTAATATGATTCCACTGTGAGAAAGTTTCAAGTAAATGAGCCATTAAAAAAAGAGTAGTCGTCAATCCACTGGAAATTGTGTCACCCTTAATTAATGGTAATTATTAAGAAGTAGTTGTAATTATTTATCTTCTTTTTTTGGATAATATTTTTCTAATTTCAAATTATTCAAAAATAGTAATGATTTTATATTTTGTAGAAAAATATGGAACAAGGAAGTTGACAATAGTCATTATTATATGATCGTGCTTGGATAAATCAGCGTAAAAATCCCAACGGTTCTGGTTTAAATCCTATATATATTGAGGGTGTTGAAGATTTCTTATCATTTGCATCATCAAAACTAGAATTTTTTTCAGAGGGCACAAATAAGTGTCCTTTTAAAAAATGTTCTCTATGAATGTTTGATACATGTGACAATGTTGGGGGACATCTCTTTTGTTTTGGTTTTCAACCAGATTATGTTTTTTGTATCAAAACGGTGAACACAGTTCCAAAAAAGATATAGATAATTTTATTCCAGATCCATCATGGTTTCAAAATTTAGTATATAATTTTGGAGGTCCATCTGTTCAATAAACTGAAAATCAGGATGATATTGATTTAACTCCTGAGTTGGAACCATCCTAATTTTATGATTTATTGAGGTCTGCTAAGGATGCATTATATCATAGTTTAAAGAAAAGTAAATTATAAGTGGTTGAAAAATTTATGGATATTAAATCATATAATTCAATGTCAATCAACTATTTTGATCAGATATTTTCTTTGGTTAAAACACTATAACCTGAAGAAAATGTGTTTCCAGAAAATTACTATAAGAGTAAGAGGCTGGTACGTAATCTGGGTCTTAGTTATTAGAAGATTCATGAATGTGAAAATGATTGCATCTTATATTATGGTGAAAATGAGTCATTGGATAGTTGTCCCACATGTGGACAATAGAGGTATAAAGAAACTCATATAGGGAAGTCTAGATCGATTCATGTAAAACAGTTGAGATATTTCCCCCTTACATTCAGGTTTCAACATTTATTTATGTTTTAGAAAAAAACATCAATGATTTCATGGCATAAAACCAAGATGTCAACTAGTGAAAGATTGAATCATCCATCAGATGGTGATTCATGGAAATAGTTTGACTGACTGCATCCGTTTTTCGCTTTAGAAGCTTAAAATGTGTGATTGGGTATTTCTACTGACAATTTATCTCCATTTGGTTCTTATGGTAGTCAGTATTCATGTTTTCTTATCTTTATAACTCCGTACAATTTTCCTTTATGGATTTTTATGAAGGAGAATTATATATTTTTGACCTTATTAATCCCTGGACATATGAAAAATATATTGATGTTTATTTGAAACCATTGATTGATCAGTTAAATTCATTGCATAGTAATGGTGTTAGTACATATGATGTTGTTATGAAACAAAATATCATATTAAAAATAGTATTGATGTGGACGATTAGTGACTTCTAAGCACATGGAATGTTATCTGGCTGGATTACACATGGTCCGAAATCATGTCCTTACTATATGAAAGACAACAAAACATTTATGCTCATCAATGAAAAAAAGCCTTGATTTTTTACTGTCATCGCAATTTTCTTCCAAACGATTATTCTTTTTGGAGGAAAAAATCTCATTTCAAAAAATGTACAATTGAAAGGGATGAATTTCCAAAAAATTATCTCAGGAAGGGAGTTAAAATCAGTTGTATTTTGATTACCTCCCATAACATTTATAAGAACAATAAACTAATAGAAAATTCATGGATTTGGGAAAGAACATGATTGGATAAAACGGAGCATTTTTTGGGATCTCCCTTATTGGTCGGATTTGTTGGTCCACCACATGTTGTATGTCATGCATATTGAGAAGAACTATTATGATAATTTATTTTATATAGTTTTGGATACACTAGGTAAGACCAAAGATAATGTAATGTCATGATTCGATCTTGCCCAAATTTACATGAGACCCAACTTGAACTATTTAAAAATGTTAGATCACATAGTTTAATGAAGCCTAAAGTAGCTTATACACTGTCCAAAGAGATTTTATTATTATTTTATTAGTGGATTGCAGATTTGAGAATTCCAAATGGTTATTCTTTCTATTTGGGAAGATGTGTTAAGAATGGTCATATTTCTAGAATAAAAAGTCATGATTGTTATTTTATAATGGAAAGACTTATGCCAATTGGATTCAGAGGTTTTTTGAATTATATGATTTGGGATTCAATAACTAACATATCATATTTTTTTGAGACAATTATACAGTGACTCAAACTATGATGCGCTAAGAAAACTGGAAGAAGATCTTGTTGTAATTATATGTAAACTGGAAAAATATTCCAACATAATTTATTTGACTCAATAGAACATCTAAAATTACATTTTTTACATAAAGATAAATGTGGAGGTCTATACAGTTTTTATGGATATACCCATTCGAGAGATGCATGCGAAAATTGAAGAAAAAAGTATATAACAAAGCATCAGTTGAAGGCTCAATTGATGAAGCTTGTTTTCAAGAAAAAATTGATTTTTTCTGCTATCATTACTTTGAATGTGAATATACCTAAAAACACAACCTCATGGGATGGAATGAGGGGAATATTGATGATGAAATGGAAAATCAACTATTAGTATTTAATAAGCCATAACTTGGCTTTGGTGGAGTTTATGATTAATGGATTTCATATGACGAACATCACATAGCTCATACATATGTTCTACTCAACTATGAAAAAATGACATCATTTATACTTTGAGTGATTCTATCACTTATTCTATAATTTATGTTACATTATGTAAACTTATTTTATTTTTAGTTTATATGATAATCATATAAAGAAACATCTTCCACAAATTACTGTAGCTGCTCTTGAAGAACGCCGACAAAAAAATCTCAATGGTTTCAAAAAATGTTAACATAAATTATTAATGGTTTAACATATCAATTCAGTTTATTATTTATTATATTGAAAATTTATTTACAAATTTTTATTTTCCTCAACATGATGATAAAATTGATAAGTGACTGTGTATATTAAGTAACCTACCATCCAAAATGGTTAAATATTATAAATCATATGTGGTGAATGGTTTTCGATTTCATACGCATGCATTTGGGGAATCAAAAAATAATGAACAGTAATGTTTTCTTGAGAGGATCAAATCATATAGAAACTGAATTTGACTTTTACAGCATGCTAGATGAAATTATTGAACTCTGTTATCTAGGAAAAAATTACATAATGATGTTTAAATATCGGTGTTTGGATACTAAGAGAGGATTGCATGTTCATATGACTCATGGAATTATCAATATTAAATATAAAAGTTTTCTTACAATAAATGAACCATATTTACTGGCTCAACATTCACATCAAATTTATTAAACACAGTACTGTGCTACATCACGAGAATTGAGTGATTGGTAGAGCATAATAAAAATGAAATCTCTAAAAAATCATTTTACTCAAACGGAATTTGGTTCTACTGAAGTGGAAGGAATTGAAATTTTTCAAAAGACTACTCAAAATCCATATTTTTTCACAAAGAGACATGAATATCGATGATGAAACCACACAATTAAGGATCGATGGTGATGATGATGTTAATGATGTTAAAAATGAAATTAAAATGGAAATAGATGATGAAACTGAAACTTATATGGATATTGATGATGTCGAGGAGGAATATGAAGACATTGACATCGTCAGAAATGAAGATTATGATGAAGGTGAACATTGACATAGTTAAATGATGGTTATAATCATAACAAATATATATCTATATATAATAGTTATTTTCAACTATCTACTACCAACAATATTTATCTGTTTCAGATGGACCCTGATCTATTTCATGAGTTGAAGGAGTCTGAGCTACTTTTAGATGAGGAGGATTTGGGATCATCTGACCCTCAGCCTACTGGCGGTTTAGGGGGTACATGGAGGGGGTGAAATCTTGCGTAACTGATGATTCCTGACCCTATCCCCGAGTGAAGTCCATGTCTTGGCTTCAATCCATGCACGAAGAGGTATAGTAACCAGTTTATTTTAGTTAGATTTAATTAATTTATTTATATACTAAATGATTGATTATTTATTCTTTTTTCACAGTTTTTCACATGTAGCAATTGGACAGGGGAGTGCTATCTTGCACAATTATTTTTCTCAACCATTGATCACATGGGAATAGATTCTTGTTGATGTGAAGCTCAACATTTTCAATCATTGGCTGGTACGTAAATAAATAATATTTATTTTGAAATTTATTTCATTAATAACTTGATATTATAAATTATTTGTAGGGTTTATGGTATCCCATCTATGATAGCATGTGTGACGCTATCCACGCAACCTAGGAGGTGTCTATGTGTAACCGTTTCCATCAGTGTTTGCATAATTTGAGAAGGACGACCATTAAGAAATCATGAGTGATAGTATTTAATGAGTTGTGTAGATCCCACCAACCAGATTACATTTCATCTCACATTTGGGATGGATTATGTTCACACTGGTTGGATAGTGGATTTCAGAGGAGATCTTCATTAGTTCAGCAGAACCGGGGGAGATAGGAGGTGACACATCGAGCTAGTAGTCGTACATTCAGTATGTATAGAGAGCATCTGGTGAGTATATTTTTCAAATATTTTATATAACATTAAATATATACAGTTTATTTTATATTCATATAGGCAGTCGAGCATCCCGATATTATGGAGTATGTCATTTATCGGAGGATGTACAGTGATCCAGCCACTAGAGAGATTATAGGCGATTGCCACTGTCAGATTATGGTCAGTGTTTTTTTTTAGTTTGGAAATTATCTACATATAAAATTTTCACTATTTTAATTTCAAATTGTAATTGAAGGAGTCATATGAGGTTTTGACCTCTCAGACACAGTCTGAGATTTAGGTCGAGATGGCTGATTAGTCTAGTGCCCCCCATTTCGATGAGGCGACATGGATGTAGGCGACAAAATATTCCTTTGAGAAGGGTCGAAGCAGCAGAAAGATATGCATCTGCAGTAGCAGTCGTACGTGGTGGATATGTTTCGATGGCACCAGCAACAACAGTATGAGGAGGACATGCATCTATGGAATCATAATCAACATGAGTTGACAGAGTACATGCGTCGTCTGACTTGTAGTTTATGGATGGAGTTTTCTCCACCATATTCTCCAGGTCCTCCACATCCTCTAGAAGACTATCCCCCCCAGTAATTTTTGTGTTATGTTAAAAACATTTGAATTCAATATTTCTTGTAATATGAATTATTTACAGTTTCTGTATTTTATATCGGTGTGAATATTGTATAATTTGTTTTTTTTATTTTTTATTTTTAATATTTTAATATTTAATTATTTATTATAATTATTAAAATTTTTACTGTTTTTTTATTTAGATAATAATAATAATGATTTTTTATGATTTCTTATATATTTTTTTGAATATTGAGAATTTTAATTTTTTTAATTTTTTTAATAATATTAATATTATTTTTACATTAATGATAATTTTATTAAATATTTTTTATTATTATTTTACTATTTGTGAAGGGACCTATTGCGACGGGACCCCATCACAAATAGTTTATATATATATATATATTAAAAAACTATTTCTGCAACATGTTTTTATATATATAATGTATATAATCATAGATTTATTTACGATGGTACAATTTCCCATCCCAAATAACCCATTGAAAATACTCTAAATTCTAGTAGTGTCAGTAGGATATTTGAAAAAATTAATTAAAATTATGGGGGTTACATCACTCCCCATCGAAAGAGGACTTTTGGATGAAGCTCCCTCCAAATTCCAATAATTATGGGAAGAATGTATTCTTCCTATAGAAGGGGGTACATATAGAACAATAGATGAAAGGCCAGGAGTGACTGATGGTTTATGAACCCACTAGACTAACCTCCCTAGTACTCCATTAGTGTAGTAAGCAACCCACATCTAAGAATACACCCATGAAAATTTGGTTGAATATCGATTTAGATGGAAAATTATTGTTATTTGGGAATCCTCTGGCATCATCGCTAAACAAAATTTATTAATAATGGTTGGGTGAGGTAACTTATTAATCTAGGTAAGGTGTAAAAATACAACTGGTTATAGGCACGAAAGTTGCCTTGCAATCCTATAAGGGTTGAAAGGTTCAAAAATGGTTACCGTATCTACTCAAGTAGTTAATATCCCTTCTCACAACACAATCATATAGGAATTTCTTCTAAGGAAACACTTCCATAATCCACCACTACTCTATAGGGTGTAGCGTAAGGCACAAAAGAAAATTTATAAAAAACACTAAACAAATTGACCATGCCATTGATACCTATGGATTTGGGGAGAAAGATATTAATTTCAAGAAGGGAAAGATGGAACTTGGAGCAAGGGATTGTTGTTGTATTCTAATACTCATAGAATCAATAGTGATCCACCATCTAGCTATATAAGAATTGAAATGGCCCACTGAGGCGATGTGAGGATCTTCCTTCCTTTATTTGACCTAATAACTCATAAGTACGAGTGAGGTATGGAAAGACCAAGTTGATATAATGTCGCTACACCAATGTGAATATCATCATTAAAGTATCGATTCAGACACCATTATAGGCATCATGGGATGGTAAGATCCAACCAATCTAAAACATTTTGAAGAAACCTACCATTCTAAAGTTAGGAGATACATCTAGATAGATTCTATAACCCCATCTGGTGTATTGGGCCACATCAAGGGTAGACCAATAAAAACCCCTAATTCTTATCATATTCTAGGTTGAGTGAGTCTTTCAATGATGAAATTTTATCCTTGGACTAATAACTTGGAAGAAATACTTTATCCAATCATCAAATTGAATGAGTGAGGGAGCATGGAGGGGTTGACCAAGAAATATTTCTACTGTGGAAAGCATAAATCTTTCCATTGGATAAAAATTCTCTATATTTTCCCAGGTATTGGATGTAGGAAGGAATTCATCATACATTTTATGAAGAATGGGTATTCCCCTAGTAGATATATATCCCAAAATTTGATCTCTACTTCACCATGCATTAAGTGGAAGGTATTGGTTCTTCAACACCATTGATTGATTATTTAACAAAATATCTTATTCAGGGAATAAATTGAAAATTTAGAGACCCACAATACTAGTTATAAATTGATAGCCTATAATTATTCAAGGAATTACATGTAGTTTTGGTTCACCCAGACCCCCCAAACTCATTCATCTGAGAAGCTCCCTCTGGACGGCAAATCCCACTTGGAGCTCCACCCTCCATTAGGATTGCCTCATTGGAGGTTTAAAATGGATGTATAATCCTGAATGGATGATTGAAAAGATATATCCAAGATGTTTCAATTTATTTGTCTCCACATAGGTCCATTCAAAATAAATACATCCTCTCAACCTGAACCAAAAATGGTTTTCCCTATAGCAAAAATGTTCACTTTGGCACACTCCCAAGACATCTTGGACCAAGAAGTGGGGAGATTATTTTCAATTGGTTGATGGGGAGCACTGTTGTAGACTCTAAAGCTATAAATTTGTAATCAGTTAGATAATGGATAAGCTAAAAGTGCTGGTGAAATTAATTTCTTCATAACACCCTCTTGAGGGGTGATGTAAGATCAATGATCATCTTTAATATTACCTACCATGGTGGTTCTTCTCCTAATAACAATCATTGAGGTAGAATCTAGATCCATTTTTTTTCTTTATTATGTCATCAAATATATGTGAGATTTACCAATTAATGAAAAATAAGGAATATAAAAATAGGGAATGTTCATTTCGTAATTCCACTGGCCCACAAACCATTAGTTCACAAAGTCACTGGCCCACAAAGCATTGGATAGTGAAGCAAAGATCCACAGATTGATCAATTCAAAAAGTGTCTTATAATTATGTAGAAGATAAAAATGTACCATTTGTGGATGAGACATTCATTTTATGGTCCTGAAACTCTATTCACGAAAATTTCATCTTTAAAATATACATTTCACAGAAGTAGTAAGAGATACATAGTATGTGAAAGTGTGGAGTTTTCCAAAAAATATAGTACAATCCAAATGATTTGGTTCCCATATTTATCGGTGTTGTCTCATCCTATGGGTCCACTTGTTTACTACAAATCAGTTCAAAATAGGATTGCTTTCTACATCGGAATAGCCTCCTCCTTGTCCTGATTAGAACCCATTATAATGGGGGCATTTGTTGGGTCCTAAAAATTCTACACACAAGAGAAAGATAATTACATAAATTTTGAAAAGAAGAAAAATGAATCTGAATAAGTGTTTGAGAAAAAAACCATTCGATGAGACGATCCATGAAGGGAGGGTTAATTCCATGAAGGTTATGTTTCTTTACAAATTTCTACTCCTCATGATGTTATACTACTTCAGAATGAAATTGAGAACAAAAATAGTTCATGGAATGGGACGGAACCACCAGTGCCTGCAAATGAAAAAAAGTTATTTATAGTGATAGGTGGAAATTACAACCCTCATGAATGAACATCCCTAAGAACTAAATCTTCTGTGGGACACAGTGGTACCACCAACTCTAGAAAATGAAAAGAAGTCATTTTCGAGGTTGGGTGGAGATTTATACACCCATGAATGACTGCCCCTTACTAAATAAGTCATTCATGGATCAAGGTGTCCTCTAGGGATCCCACAAAAGAAGGCCAATGTCCCATCCTGGAAGATGATCCATGAATATATCTGGTCCCTACACTTTTTTATAAAAAGACCCTAAGGTGGACTAACATAGAGAAGGATAACCGAACTAAAGTGAGCTGAAGGAGATGAGCAATGAAGAAATGAAAAATCTGAAGCCTATGTCAATTCCCAAAAGGTAAAAATCCACCGCATATGAGTAAGGACTAAATAATAAATCATCCAGACATCTAAAAACCCAATATCCCTTTGCGAACACAATTTAGTGAGGGAAATAATGGATGTCCCCTTTGTGGAAAATCTCCCTTCATAGAAAAATGATTTGCTGGTGGAACCTTGCCCCATGTTGGGAAGTACTACATGGGATGAACTCAGCCTCACACATAAATCTTCTATGAGGATGGATCCTAATCTCATGTAGAAACATGACACATGTAAAGAACCTTGGTATGTGTATCATAATTATAGATGGATATTACCCTCACCCGTGTTTCAACATTATATGTGGAGGGAATCCCATCCTGCCTAACAACATGCTATACAGAATAAGGAATCCTAGGGTGTTCTACTTTCTAGACCCCTTCACTATCTTCTATCATATAATTGATCCCCATGTTGGCCCATTTGAGAACTAGTGCAACGACATCAGACCAAGGCCTCTTATGAAGCCACCCAACATATATAATCAGATCACCTGGCACATCATCGTTTCCTCTCTAGTCTACATACCCCTGGTAAGTGGAGGCATCTATATATCCCCCACAATAAGGTGAACCCTAGGAATGTATTCATGTTTACATTCCCATGGTAATGAGGGTTCTCACCTTTCATTTCTCATGTGAACCTCCATGTTTCAAGAGGTGAGGGAAAGATCACGCTTGAATTTCCCTTTGACAAGGAATGAGATCCTCCCCTAGAACTGATTTTAGGGCATCCATCATGGAGTAAAGCTCGAGTTTCTCTTGATGGAGGTGGCACTTTTCCTCCTCTTCACCTCTAGTTTGGACATAGCTAGATAGATCATCAAATGAGACTATCCTATTTACCAAATTAAAAGAGGATGGCGGCACAATCAAATCCATCTCCCTCTCTCTTTGGGCTTCAACACCACTTCTATTACTGGTCCAAATGGATTGTTTTATCTTTATATCTATTGTTCCCTCTTATTTCTCACCATGTGAATAAATCATGTGGGATTATAGGTTAGTGTTGATCTTGAAATACCCATGATCTCAAACCTCAAATTGGTATCATATATGGCATAAGCCCCAATCATATTCAAACCCAAATGGGTATCTCCCGTGTGTAAGCCCCAACACAAATCATACTACACGGTCTTTGATTCCCAACTAACTAGGATACATAAGAAGCCTCTATGTGGTCTAAACCCATTACTCAAATTCAATTTAATGTTCTTCGGGTTACATTCATGATAGGTTCATATCCACCCAGGAGACCATATAACATTCTGGTCCCTTGGTCCACCTCTTCATAAGTCCCCAATCATCCTTTACTATGCACATTTCTCTTGAGTTTCCTTACAACATGACATTAAACTGCATGGTTAGGTCCTTTTCACACGAAATTTAAAGGTGATGTGTCCTGTTAAGTGGAATCAAACTATATAGGTTCTGATTTCTCACATGTGGTTATGTAAGAATCCCATTTAAGGGTTTGATCTCGATATCAAACCAACTCACATCCCCTAGATGAAGGTAAAATCCATAGAACCACACCACGTGGATTAAAACTAGTGTCATCTTAATAAATAACCAAAGAATCTCAGATCCTTCCACAAGAGGGTACCATTGATTGAGAACCTTCAATACACATAGATCCCTCCATTAGTGGAGATCCTTGGATACATACATATGATTCTGAACCCATGTGAAGTCATAATGGATCGTTACCTCGGGGTGATCCATGTTTGCATAATTGGGAATAAATAGAGGATTTGTGAACATATCTTACATCTATAAGAGAGTATCGTAACATGAAATAGTCCCCCCACCCAAAAAGGGTGTGACGAGTCTAACATTCCATCCTCTAGGACAATGTGAGTTCTCAAGTGTCGTTGACCAAATTAATAAACAAATTCCTACCTTGGGAAAGTAGGCTGATGAGTAATGGATATGAATACCATTGTATGTTTCTAGATCCATGAAGAAACCCCATTGGAAACCATTAAAATACATTGTAGCCAACGTTAGTGATTTTATACCATTCAACCCCTTACAATTAACCCACTCAGGTGCAAATGGTTTTTATCTTAAATGAAATGGAATACCTGATTTGAAATCATTTAAATACAATATCTACATAAAAGGACAAAAAGTATATACTATAGAGTTCTTGTCGAACCATTTTATTCTTGATATATCGATTATTTGAGGGAAATAAAACCCATAAAACCCTAAAACCCTTATAGAACCTGTAAAAATTAAATATCCATAAAATAGTAAATCCCCTTAAAAACCCTAAAATTCTCAAAAAACTCTTCAAACCTAGAAACCCTAAAACACTGGAAAAACTAAAAACCACTAAAAACATAAGATCCCCATAAAACCCTAAAAACAATAAAAATTCCTAAAACCCCTAAAAAACACTAAAAACCCTAAAACCCCACAAAAACCTAAGAATGCTAAAAATCTAAAAACATAAAAAACAATAAAACCCATAAAAGACCCTAAATAACTTAAAACCCCTAAAATAACCTGAAACCCTAAATGTCCTAAAAACCCTAAAAATACTAAAATACTATAAAGTACCCTAAAACCCGAAAAGACATTATAAAACCCTAAAACACTAAAGAAAACTAAAAACCCATAAAACCCTAAATGTCCATAAAAACCCTAAAGAATAGAATAGGACCCTAAAACCCCTAAGAAATCACTAAATGTCCCTAAAAACCCTAAACAACCCTGAAAATCCTTAAATCCCTAATTTACTAAAAAAACCCAAAAACCCTAAAGAACCCTAAAACACTAAAAACCCAAAAGTTCCCCAAACACCTAGAAGACCCTAAAACCCCTTAAAACCATTTATAACCCTAAAATACCTTAGAAACTAGAAAACACCAGAAAGCGCTAAAAACCTAAATGACAATAAAACCCACAAAAAAGATAAAGGAACCTAAAAACCGTAAAAGACATTATAAAAAACACTAAAATTCCATAAAGTACCCTAAAACCCTAAAAGACATTATAAAACCCTAAAACACTAAAGGAAACTAAAAACCCCTAAAACCCTACAAGTCCATAAAAATCCTAAAGAATATAATGGGACCCTGAAACCCTAAGAAATCACTAAATGTCCCTAAAAACCCTAAACAACCCTAAAAATCCCTTAAACCCTAATATACTAAAAAACCCTCAAAACCCCTAAAAAACCCTAAAACACTGAAAACCCAAAAAGTTCCCCAAACCCCTAAAAGACCCTAAAACCCCTCAAAACCCATTATAGCCCTAAAATCAATTAAAAACTAGAAAACACCAAAAAACCCTAAAAAACCTAAATGACCATAAAAACCCTAAAAAAGCTAAAGGATCCTAAACAACCACAAAAACCCTAAAATACACTATAAAACATTAATGATCATAAAATTCCTAAAATGCTAAAAAATGATGAAAAACCTAAAACAATAAAAACAAAAAAAACTAAATACCATAAAAAACTCTAAAACCCCTAAAAACTAAAAAACTCTAATACTTAAAAAACCCCATAAAACAAAAAACATATAAGGACCCTAATAGAACTAACAACCCTAAAGTACCCTAAAACCCTAAAAACCGTAAACATACCCCAAAACCCTTAAATACCATAAAACCCTAAAAAACACAAAAATCGATAAAATCCCTTAAAACCCTAAGAGATCCTAAAATCCATAAAGCTCTAAAAACACTAAAAATACTGAAAATATATACAAACCATAAAACCTTGATAAAAACCCTAAAATCTCCAAAATTTACGAAGTACCCAAAAAAACCCATTCAGCCCCTAAGAATCTTTAAAAACAATAAATAACCCTAAAAAGAATCAAACCCCTAAAACCCTTCAAACACTCTTGAAACCTCTAAAACCACAAAGCTCTAAAAATCCTAAAACCGCAAAAAAATCCTAAAACCCCCTAAAACCATAAAATCCTAAAACACCAAAGAAACCCTAAAAACACTAGAATCCCTAAAAACCCTAAAACCCTAAAATACCTAAAAATATCTAAAACCATTGAAAATTCTCCAAACCCCTAATAACTTCTAAAAAACTGAAAACCCTAATAAAACGGAAGAAAATATTAAGAACCCAAAAAACACTCAGAACCCCCAAAACCCTAAAAACCCTAAAAACTATTAAAATATAAAAAATCTTTGAGAACCCATAAAAACCATAAATACCCTTATAAAAACCTAAAACCCCTAAAACCATAAAAAACCTAAAAACCCAAAAACCATTGAACCCCATAAAAATCCTAATAATACCATGAAACCCCCATAAAAAGACCTTAAACCCCTAAAAACATATTAATACCTTATAAACTCTTAAAACATAAAAGACCCTAAAAACCCTATAGACCCACTAAAAGTCCCTAAAAACCCTTAAACACCCAAAAACCCCTAACCCCCAAAAAACCCTAGAAATCCAAAATAAACATAAAAACAATAAAAACCCTAAAAACAAAAAAAATCTAAAAACAGTAAAAATACATAAAAACCAAAAACAGATACCCTTAAAACACTAAAATTGTCCAATAAAACCTAAAACCCCAAAATAACCCAAAAAACCCAAAATAAAAATCCCAAAAATCCCAAATACTCCAAACCCCGCAAAACCCCCAATAAAATGACGTGAAAAACCCTAAAACCCCTTAAAATCAAGAAAACCCTAAGGAACCCCTAAAACCCCTAAAAAAACAAAATAACCCATAAAAATTCCTAAAACACCTAAAAAGCTTAAAAACTATAAATCCCTAAAAACCCTATTAAACCCTAAAAACCTTAAGAAACCTTAAAAACCCCAAAATCCATTAAACTCCATAAAACCCATAAAACCCTAAACACCAAAAAATCCTAAAACAACACTAAAACCCATAAAAACCCTAAAAACACTAAAAACATTTAAAAAACCAAATCCCCCTAATACCCATAAAAACACTAAAACATTAAAACACTAAAAAACACTGAAAACCCCAAAATACTCTGAAACCTGTAATAACCCTAAAAACCCAAAAATCATTCAAACCCCTAAAAAACCCTAAAATCCACAAAAATCCATAAAACACATTAAAACCCCTAAATACCCTAAAACCCTAAATGACCATAAAACCCATAAATGGACACAAAAACCTCGAAACCCCTATAACACCCTAAAAATATATGCCCCTCCCCCCAAAATAAAAGCCCCTAAATATCCCAAAAAATACCCTAAAATAGCCAAAAACCCAAAAAACCAAAAAGACTATTAATCCTCCCCTAAAATACACTAAAAACAATAAAAAAATATTAAATGCCCATAAAATACCCAAAACCTCTAAAGGACTCTAAAACCCTAAAAACTCCATAAAGGTTACAAAATCCCTAAAAATACGTAAAAACCAAAAACACCGCCATGAAAACCCAAAAAAAACCATAAAAAACCTATAAAACCCAAAAAACCTAAAAGAAACCAAACACCTTAAAAACCATCAACAACCCTAAAGCCCTTAAAGGACCTAAAACCCATAAAAAACCTTATAGGACAACAAAAAAGCTAAATAACCTAAATGTTTCTAAAACCCTAAAGACCATAAAAAACCAATAAAAAAATAAATCACCTTAAAACCCTGTAAGACCTTAAAAGACACTCAAAACCACGAAAACCCCCTAGAAATACCAAAAAACCCATAAAAATACCCTAAAATCCCAAACCCCTTAAACCCCTAAAACATCCCTAAAATACCCATAATACCCTAAAACACATTAAAAGACCAAAAAAATCATAAAAAATACTATAAACCCTAAAAGATCCTAAAACCCCAAAGAACCCGAAAAACACCTAAAATACCATAAAACCCTAAAAACCAAAAAAAAACATTAGAACCCAAGAAAACCCTAAAATCCTTTAAAACCCTCAAACCCCAAAAAAATCTTTAAAACCCCAAAGAACATAAAACCCAATAAAAAAATAAAAACCCTAAAACCCCATTAAAAACCCAAAACCTCTTAAAAACCCTAATGGACCCTAAAAAACCCCGTAAAAACTCAAAAGGACCCTAAAAACCCCAAACGACCCTAGAAAACCCCTGAAATACCCTACACTCTGAAAACCCCC
This sequence comes from Viscum album, assembly GCA_963277665.1. NCBI lineage: Eukaryota > Viridiplantae > Streptophyta > Magnoliopsida > Santalales > Viscaceae > Viscum > Viscum album. Next base: position 595,631,593 of record OY728147.1, on the reverse strand, counting down.
CAAAACAACCAGAAAACCCAAAAAGAACCTAAAACCACTAAAACTTTAAGAGAAACTAAAAACCCATAAAAACCTAAAAAACATTAAAGTCCCTAAAAATCATAAAAACCAACTAAAATCTCAATAAAACCTTAGATTCACTAAAAACACTAGAACCCTAAAAGACAATAAAAACCATTAAAAACCCATGATAAACCATAAATCACTAAAACCCATAAAAACCATGAAACCCCCTAAAAACCTATAAAAGCCTAAAAACCCTAAAAGACTAAAAAAACCTAAAAACATAAAAACCTAAAAACCTAGAAAACCTAAAAGACCATCAATAACCCCCCCCCCCAAAAAAAACCCAAAACACCCAATAAAAACAAAAAAAACTCTAAAAACCAAATAAATAACACTAAAACACATAAAATCCCTAAACTTCCCCTATAAAACCCCCAAAACACCCAAGATACCCAAAAACCCCAAAATAAACTATAAAAACATCCAAAACCCATATGACATTAAGAATACTAAAACCCCTAAAAACCCTAAAAACCAAAAAAACCAAAAACCCCTAAAAACCATAAAAAAACCCAAAAAACCTTTAAAACCTCAAAACCAATAAAAATACTATAACCCCTAAAAACATTAAACTTATAAAAACCCTAAAAATACTAAAATATCATAAAACCCCATAAAAACACTAAAAACCCATAAAATCTTAAAAACACTAACAAAAGCTCAAAACCCAATAAAAACCTAAAAAATCATGATCCACTAAAATAACATAAAAACCCTAAAACCCTAAAAATACCTAAAACCCCTAACATACCCAGAAATATCCTAAGACACTAAATGAACCATAAATCCCTTAAATGCCCTAAAAACCCTAAAATAGTAAAAGACATTAAAAACCCCAAAACCAGGGAAAATATAAAAAACCACTTAAAACCCCTAAGACCCTAACACCATTAAAAACCATGAAACCATTAAAACACTAAAAAACCAAAACCCACCTAAAAATCTAAAATTCTGAAAAAACCCTTAAAACCCTGAAAAACCTTAAAGACACTAAAAATCTTAGAAGATCTAAAACCCATTAAATCCCCTTAAAATACTTAAAAATCTATAAATCCCTAATATCTTAAAACCCTAAAATATATAAAAACCCATAAAACCCCAAAAAACTAAAAAAACCCACAAACCCCAAAAAAACAAAAAATAACAAAAAAAAACCTAACAACTCTACAAACACAAAAATCTCTTAAAATTCTTTAACCCTATAATACCCATAAAACCCTAAACCCCAAAAATTAATAAAAATCTCAAGAAACCCAAAAAACCCTTAAAACAAATAACCTAAAAATACCCGAAAGACACCTAAAAACAAAAAAAAAATCCAACCCCCAAACCTTGAAACCCTTTAAATGGCCACAATAATCATAAAATGGCCTAAATAACTAAAAACCCTAAAAATCATTAAAAAAACCCTAAAACCCTCTAAAAACCCTTATACCACTAGAAAACATAAAAAATACATAAAACCATAAAACCCTTAAAAACACTAAAACCCAAAAAAACCTTAAAACTATAAAAACATTCAAAAACCATAAAAACCCTAAATTAATCCCAGAAATACCCTAAAAATCCTAAAATCCTTTAAAAATACTTAAAAAGGAATAACAAGCCCGAAGAACCAAAAAAACATGAAAACCCTGAATACCCTAGGAAAACTATAAAAAATCCCAAAAACCCCCAAAAAACTCATAAGAGGCCCTCAAACCGCCAAAGGTGACCTAAAACCCTAAAACCCATAAAACACCATAAAACCGTAAAAACCCATAAAATACAAAAAACCATAAAATCCCCTTGAAAAACCTCAAAAACCGACATGAACCTAAAACCCCTTAAAACCATAAAACCATTAAAAATGCTAAAAACCCCCTAAAAACCAAAAAGAAACTTAAAATTATAAAGCATTAAAATACCCTTAACACTATAAAACCCAAAGAAATCCTAAAAATAATAAAGGACCCTAAACACCATAAAACACCCTAAAACACTAAAAATACCTAAAAAGAAAAATAAACCAGAACCCCTAAAAACACCAAAAACCTTAAAAATATTAAGAACCATAAAAAACTAAAAAACCCTAAAAATCTATAAAATTAAAAATACTATAATTCCCTAAAAAAAACATAAAAACTATAAAAAATAAAACAAAATGAAAATTACCTAAATACAATAAAAACCCTAAAACCCCTAAAATTTATAAGAACCATTAAAACACCAAAAAATAATAAAAACCCCTAAAGGAACCAAAAAACCCTAAATATTCATAATGGAAACTAAAAATCCACCAAACCCTAAAAAAAGAAAAGAACCCCAAACCCCCTTAAAAGTCCCAAAACACCCTAACACATTAAATAATCCCTAAATGACTATAAAAACCCAAAATCTCTTTTGAAAATCCAAAAAACCCAAAAAAAACTCTTAAAACGCTAAAAAACATAAGGGACCACAAAAACCTTAAAAACCTTAAATGATCATAAATGACATAAATCCCTAAAAACATTTTAAACCCTAAAATAACTTCAAAACATTAAAAACACTTAAAACCCATAAAAACATTAATAACCCTAAATTACATAAAAACCAAAAACCCCAAAACCCCTAAAAACTATAAATAACCATAAAAATCCATTCAAAAAACTGAAAACCCTTAATAACTTGAATCCATAAAATCCATAAACCCCATTAATCTATAAAAACATTAAGAAAATTATAAACACATAAAAACACTAACCCCCCAAAACATAAATACTCCCAAGAAACACAAAAACCAACTAAAAACCTAAAAACCCTACGACCGTTAAAACCCCTACACCCCTTAGTTTATTTATGGGGTTAAAAGGCTATTAATATTTTTTGGAGTTTTATTGTATTCATGGGGTTTTAGGTTTTATGTTTTTTTTTGGTTTTGAGGGGTTTTAGTGATTTTCATGTGTTTTTAGTGTTTTTATGGTTTTGTGGTTTTAGGGGTTTTCTAGTTTTTATTTTTTTTAAGTGTTTTTAGATTATTTAAAAAAAAATAGTGGTTTTATGGTTTTTTAGACATTTAGTGGGTTTTTTGGGATTTATTTTTTTATTGTTGTAAACGTTTTTAGGGTTTTTAGGGGGTTTATGGTTTTCAGGGGTTTTACCGTTTTTATAGTTTTTTTTATTTTAGGGATTTCTAATGATTTTATAGTTTTTTTGGTTTTTATGATTTTTCAAGATTTTGGGGGTTTTCTGGATTTTCATGGGTTTTAAAGGTTATATAGGTTTTGTGGTGTTTTGGGTATTTAGTGTTTTTTTATCTTTTTGGTTTTTAAATGGTTTATGGAGTTTTTTTATGTTTTAGGGGTATTTTTAGTTTTTAGTGGTTTTTTCTAGTTATTTTTGGGTTTTATAATTTTTACGATTTAGTGGTTTTTATGGTTTGAGGGGTTTGGGGTTTTATGGATTTTTATGTTTTCAATGTTTTTTTAGTTTTTTGTGTTTTTAGTGGTTTTAGATTCTTTTAACTATTTAGTGGTTTTAGGGTTTTTAGTGGGGTTTTATTTTTTATGGGTTTTAGGGGTTTCAATGGGGATTATGAGTTTTAATGGATTTAATAGTTATTTAGGTGTTTTATGTTTTTTGGGATTTTTTGGGATCTTTTCGGAATTTTATTGGTTTTAGTGTATTAGGATTTTTAATAAATTTTGGTGTTTTTTGGGATTTTAGTGATTTATTTATTTTTATGGTTTTTATGGTTTTTGGGGGTTTTATGTTTTTTTCTTTGAGTTTTGTATGATTTTTAAGTATTTTTATTGTTTAAATATTTATAGGGATATTAATGATATTTTGATTTTTTTTCGTTGGTTTTTAGGGGTTTTATGGGCTTTTAGATTATTTAATGTTTTGAGGGTATATCTGGTTTTTAATAATTTTTCATTATTTTAGGGTCTCTTAGGTTTTTTGTATTTAAATCTATTTTTTATTTATTTTTTCATTTTAGGTATTTTGAGGGTTTTTAGTGGGTTTTAGGGTTTTATGGTATTTATAAGATTTCAAAGTTTTTTGGGTTTGAAGGTTTGTTTTTGAGTTTTTTTTGGTTTTAGATTTTTTTCCATTATTAGGGATTTTAAGGGGTTTTAGAGATTTTAGTGATTCTTAGGGTTTTTATGTACTTATAGTGTTTTTTGATGTTTTAGGGGTTTTATAGTTTTTAGGGGTTGTTTTGGGGTTTTACTGTTTTGAGGGATTTTGTGGCTTTAAGGTTTTTTGTTGTTTTTTGAGTTTATAGAGATTTTAATGGGTTTTAGAGTTTTTAGGGGTTTTTTGGGTTTTAAGGGTTATTATGGTTTTTAGGGTTATTTTGGGTTTTATGATTGTTTTAGTGTTTTATTGTTTTTGTATTTTTTTAATGTTTTAGGAGTTTCAAGATTTTTTTACTATTTTAGTGGTTTTTTTGGGTTTTTAGGGTTATTAAGGTTTTTACAAGTTTTATGGTTTTCAGGGTTTTTGGGTTTTTTATGTTTTCATTTATTTTAGGGATTTTTGAATATATATATTTTACAGTGTTTTAGTAATTTTACAGATTTTGAGTGTTTTTAACGTTTTTAGGGTTTTTGGGTGTTTTCAATGGTTTTTGGGTTTTTGTGTATTTTTGGTTTTTGAGGGATTTTTTAGTTTTTTAGGGTTTAAATGATGTTTTAAGGGGTTTTTAGGGATTTAGGGGGTTTTAGGGGTTTTATGGATTTTTAAGGTTTTTAGGGGATTTTATAGTGTTCATGCATTTTTAGGGTTTTTATGTTTTCCTAGATTTCTAGTGCCTTTTTAGGTTTTTTATTTTTTTAAGGGTTTTAGATATTTTGGGGGGTATTCCCTTTTTCAAGGTTTTTAGGATTTTTTTGGATTTTTAGGGTTTTAGGGTCCTTTGGGTTTTAGGTTTTTTATGGGGTTTTATAGTTTTTCAACGTTTTAGGTGTTTTAAGGGTTATAGTGTTTTTAGTGCTTTTAGGGTATTTATGGGTTTTTAATGGTTTTTAATTTTTTATTGGTTATTAAGTTTTTAGGGGTTTTCAGGGTTTTTAGTGTATTATGTTTTAATGGATTTTTAGGGATTTATTAGTTTTTTTAGGTTTTAAGGTTTTTAGGGTTTTATGGATTTTGAGGGATTTTATGGGTTGTCATGGTTTTTATGGTTTTTAGGAGTTTTCAAGGTTTTTATGGTTTTTTTGGGGGGTTTAGAGTTTCTTTTGGAATTTTTAGGGATTTAAGTATTATTATTATTTTTTAACTATTTTATGGGTTTGAAGGGTTTTTTGAGTTTTTAGTCTTTTTTTTGGTTTTTATGGGTTTTAGGGTTTTTAAGGATTTTGTGATTTTTATGGGGGGTTTATGATTTGTAGGATTTTTTACATTTTTAATGATTTTTTTTGGATTTTATAGGATTTTTATGTTATTGTTATTTTTTAGGTTTTATAGATATTTTAAGGGATTTTCTTTGAGATTTTAAGGTCTTTCAGGTTTTCAGGGTTTTATGGTCTTTTTCATTTTTGGGATTTTTTGAGTTTTTAGGGGTTTAAAATTTTTTAGATCATTTTTACAATTTTAGGGGTTTTAGGGTTTTGAGAGATTTTGGTGGGTTTTTATGGGTTTTTAGGGTTTTAAAGGTTTTAGGGATTTTATGGTTTTCATGGGTTTTTTATGTTTTTTTAGGGTTTTTTTATTCGGTTTTTAGGATTAATAAGGTATTTAATAATTTTAAGTATTTTTAAGATTATGAGAGTTTATTTGGATTTTTGGGGGTTTTGGGGTTTTTAGCGTTTTATGGTCCTTTTGGGTTTTTAGTGTTTTTTGAGTTTTTAGGGTTTTTAATTTTTTTACAATTATTATAAATTTTTTAGGGGTTTTAAGGGTTTGTTGTGTTTTTAGTGAGGTCTTAGGTTTTTATGGATTTTTAGTGTTTTCAGGGTTTTAGGGGGTTTTATGGTTTTCAAGGGGTTTTGGGGGTTTTAAGGGTTTTTACATTTGCATGGATTTTTGGGTATTTTTGGGTATTTTTATTATTTTAGGTTTGTTAGTGATTTTATTCATTTTTTATTATCATAAGGGATTTGAGTGTGTTTTTAGGGTATTTGGAATTTTTTCATTGTTATTAGGGGTTTCTTAGTTTTTTTTTTGTTTTTTGAGTTTTTAGGGTCTTGTGGTTTTTTAGAGTTCTTTACATTTTATAGGGGTTAAAATATTTTTTATATTTTTTAGTTTTTTTTCGGTTTTGATGGGTTTTAAGGGTTTTTATTTTTTAATGGTTTTATGGTTTTCATGGGGTTTTCAAGGTTTTTAGAGTTTTTTAAGTATTAATGTATTTTTAGGGATTTTTTATGATTTATATGATTTTTTTTGGTTTTTTAGAGTTTTTAGGGATTTGAGGGTTTTGTTTGGTTTTCAAGGGTTTAGGGGTTTTCATTGGTTTTAGGGTTTTTTGGGTTTTGGATGTTTTATTTTTCTAGTTTTTTAAGGTTTTTAAGGGGTTTTTTGAGTGTTTAATGTTTTTAGGGGTTTTATGGGTTTTACGAGTTTCTATTGGGTTTTTAGGGGTTTCATGGTTTTTTAATATTTTATTGGTTCTTAGAGTTCTTAGGGTTTTTAGGATTTTTAGGGGGTTTTATGTTTTTAGGGATTTTTTTTTCAGGATTTTTGTGGGTTTTAGGTGTTTTTCAGGATTTTAGGGTTTTTTTTTGGGTTTTAGCAGGTATTTTAGGTTGTATGTTTTTTTGTTTTTATAGGTTTTAAGCTGTTTTAGAGTTTTGTAAAAACATTAGGGGGTTTAATTAATTTTAGTGTTTTTAGTGTGTTTTTAGTGATTTATGGGATTTAAGTGTTTCTTATGGGTTTTAAGAGTATTTACAATTTTCATGGGTTTTTGGGTTTTTAAGGGATTTTTTTCATTTTTATGGACTTTGATGAGTTTTAGGATTTTTCATGGCGTTTTTGGGTTTTAGGTATTTTCTTGGTTTTTAGGGTCTTTGGGTTTTCAAGTTTTGTTTTTTTGTTTTTAGGGGTTTTAAGGTTATTTAGTGTTTTTTAACATTTTAAGGGGCTTTAAGTTCTCCGAGAGTCTTCAGTGGGTTTTAGGGTTTTAATGGGTTTTAGGTTTTTTTACAGTTTTTATGGGTTTTATGTTGTTCAAGGGGTTTCATGGTTATTAGGGTTTTTATGTTTTTAGGGTTTTTAGGGATTTCAAGATTTTCAGGGGTTTCAGGTTTTTCAAGGTTTTGGGTTTTTTAGGGTTTTTGGGGCCTTTTGGGGTTTTAGGGTTTGCTTGAATTTTTTGTAGGTTTTAAGGGGTTGGAGAGTTCTTAACATTTTTAGGGTTTTTAGTATTTTTACAGTTTTGAAGGGTTTTTTTTGTTTTTTATGGGGTTTTAGGGTTTTTTTAATGTTGGAGGGGTTTTATGGTTTTCATGGTTCTTTAGAATTTTAAGGTTATTTTCTATTTTCTGGTATTTTTATGGGTTTTGAAAAATTTTTATGGATTTTAGGGGTTTTAGGGTTTTTTTAGATTTTAATATTTTTAGGGTATTTATGTGTTTTGTAGAGTTTTTAGGGTTTTGCAGGGTTTTGGAAAGTTTTTGTGGTGCTTTCGGGATTTCTTGGAATTTTTAGGTTTTTTTATAGTTTTTGTAGTTTTTATGGTTTTTAAGGGTATATGGGTTTTTAGTGTTTTAGTAGTTTTTTGGGGGGTTTATGGGGTTTTATGAATTTTAGGGGTTTTGAGGAATTTAGGGTTTTCATCGTTTTTAGGTTTTTTTATGTTTTCAATTTTTTTAGTGATTTATTTGAATTTTTATGGTTTTTTGGGTTTTTTTGGGCTTTTGCGTTTTTAAGGATTTTGATGGGCTTTGGATTTTTAAAGTATTTTAGAGATTTTAGGGTTTTTGAGGGTTTTATAGTCTCTTGGGTTTTTAGGGTTTTAATTTTTTTAGGGTTTTAAGGGTTTTAGGGGTTTTATGGTTTTTATTGGTTTTTATATTTTTCTAGGGTTTTATGTTTTTTATTTTTTCAGTGATTTTTTGGTATTTTTATTTATTTTTATGGATTTTTTGGTATTTTAGGGTTTTCAAGGATTTGTAGGGCTTTTAGGGTTCTTAGTGTTTTTATAATTTTTAGGGTTTTAGGGCCTTATGAGTTTTTATGGGTTTGTATGGTTTTTAAGTTTATTATGGTCTTTTGTAATTTTTCGATATTTTAAGGGATTTTATATTTTTTATTGGTATTTAGGTTTTTAATGTTTTTACGGGATTTTATGGTTTTTAGTTATTTTTAGGGTATTTTGGGGTTTTTTATGTTTTCATGGATTTTTAGGGGTTTTTTTACTATTTTTATAGTTTTTATAGGTTTTAGGGTTTTAGGGATTTTTAGGGTTTTTAGGTTTTTTCAGGGTTTATAGTTATTTTAGGGATTTTTGGTTTTAGAATTATTTGAAGTTTTACCATTTTTAAGGGTTTTTGAGTTTTTTATTGTTTCTAGGGTTTTAGAGTTTTTAGTATGTTTTTAGATTTTTTATGGGTATTCAAGGTTTTTAGGGTTTTAGGGTTTTCCATAAATTTTCATGGTTTTCAGTTCTTTTAATTTTTTAGGGATTTTTTGTTATTTTTTAGGATTTTTATGGTTTGGGGGGGGGTTGGGGTTTTTTGTATTTTTAGGTATTTTGAATGTTTTAGGGGTTTCTCTAGGGTTTTATGGGTATTATGGTTTTCGATTTTTAAGGTTTATAGGGATTTATGGAATTCTTTTTGAGTTTGTTTTTCAGTTTTTATGGTTCTTTAGAGTTTTTAACATTTTTAGGGGTTTTAATGTTTTTTAGAGTTCTTAGTGTATTTAGGTTTTTTGGGTTATTAGAGGTGTTAGAGGTTTTTTATGATTTTCAAGGGATTTTCATGTTTTTCATGGTTTTCTACATTTCTATGTATTTTTAGGGATTTTCAAGTTTTATGAATTTTGAGGGTTTTTTAGGAGTTTTTATGGTTTTTAGGAATTTATGGTTTTTCTGGAAATTTAGGGTCTTTTTTAGTTTTAGATATTTTTATTTTTGTATTTATGGATTTTAAGGTTTTTAGAGTTTTTATTGTTTTTATATGTTTTAAGGGTTTTATAGTTTTTAGTGGGGTTTGAATGTTTTTTAGGATTTTATAAATTCTAATGGTTTATAGTGGTTTTATGGTTTTTAGGGTGATTTCAAGATTTTTAGGGTATTTGATGTTTTCAAGGATTTTTAGGGATTTGTTCGGATTTTTTTTTGGTTTTAGGGTTTGTAGGGTTTTTAGGGATTTATTGGGGGGGGGTTATGGGTTTTTAGGGTTTTAGGGGGTTTGGGGGGTTTCTTGGTTTTTAGGGTCTTTTAGGGCAAGGATGGTGCAAATACAGGCTATTCCTGACCCCCCCCCCCAAAAAAAATTAATAAAAAGAGACACAGCAGGAATGGGAGGGGAGGATTAAAATGAACCACACCCAAAAACCAAAAAAGAAAACCCCAAAAGAAAAAAAATCCAGTCAACATTACCACAAAAAATAGAAACTAAAGCTGCACCATAAGGGTCACCCTCCCCAACATATCCAGTAGTTGCATCATCAGAATCTGCACCCATGTCCATAGATTTCCATCCTGACTCAAAGTCATCATGAAGGTTGAGGAGCGTCAGGTGCTTCTCCCTGTGTCTTTATTGCTCTGGGGTGCGATGTTGCTCTTGTTTGTTAACATTGACATTCTGTTTGGCTGCCTATGATGACGCCTGGGTAGCCACGGGTCTGGGAAGAGTGAAGTAATCCCGCTTCATCCTCCTTTTCGAGGGGGCATAGCTGGAACCATCATCCATATTTTTAACCCTATCCTTAATGATCATAGCCATATTTTGATTCACCCTTCTACCATCCTCATAGAAAAGGTCTTGATCGAGGATGAAGAGGGATTCTTGGTTTAGGGAACAATCATCAAGGACCCCACACTACGACACGCAATGAACTACAAGGGTAGGTTCCTCAAGCACTAGACGGAGAGAGGGCATCACATCAGCCAACACCAGCAGCATGCCCTTATCTTTCTTCAATGCAGGAAAAACCACATCACCAACTGTATTGACCACCTCAACTTTAGGTAGAGTAAGAGTCAATTTCCCCTCCTCCCCAGGAAGTTTGTTCCCCTGGAAAGAAGGCTCATTCTTAGAAAACCCATCACTGTTGTGCACAAGCACCTGCAACGCCCATTGCTCCTGCTCACCATCACCATCTGAGTGCCCAATGGTGTCCAACATAAGCTCAACTTCACTCGAAATTTGGGCCACACTCCCTCCACCATGCATAGCTCATGCCCTATCCTACATATCACATCCATAGACTAGTGAAGCCTCAATGTTCATCTATCCTTCCTCAGCCCCTGCAATATCACTATGGGCCTTAATCAAGAGCAGCACCAACACATCACACCCATGGCTATAATCACTAAACATAGGTTCCATTTGCACCGAGGGACCCTTTTCATCAATGATGGCACCGGGACTAGAAGAAAAATCCATCGCAGCCCTGATATCAGCTACTTCCCCCTGTTCCTCCACCGCCCCGAGCTTCTCCACACACCCTTTTGTATTATCCTCACCCTCCACCTCCACAGAACCAAGACAATCAAACATGTTACACAAGGGGCACCACCCAAGTCCACCGCATCCCTACTTCCAACGTGACCACTATTAAAGTTCACAGCCTCTTGGCCCTCAAGAACCCCTCCCAATCAAAGAACATCCACCAATTTCTCAAAAAACTGCACCACCCTCTCACCGGCCTCTTCTTGCCTGCTACCATTCTGAGGAGCCTCCAGGTCTAGACCACCGAAGGGTGACACTGTCACTAGCCCCTCTGCAACTACCTCCCCCTCCAAATCTAGAGAACCAGACCTGTTGCACAATGAAACAACACCTAAATCTTATACCTTCATTCCTTTCCCACCCGAAGCATGTTCCTCCAACCGTCCAGCCATCCCCTACTCCCATAATTCTTCACTGCTCAACCTAATTGATGTAAGTACATCCTCCTTCTGTGCTGCTCCCTCTTGATATTGCACACCCAAACCCACAGAAAAGTCATTGAAACTTAAGTCTGACCTTAGGATCCTCACACCTTCCTCTGTCTCCATTACTCTCTTCTCATTCACACTCACCAAATCCCGGATCAATCTCTCATACACCGAAGAGACCATCATCCCAGTGGAATGTCATGGAACTACCTTCAGCACAAGATTCCCTATCACAACATTACCTTGTTCATACACCATCACGAGACGATCAAATGACTGAACCACACCATGATCCTCCTCCATAGCTCCTGCGCTGCTACCCCCTCATCTGCAAACAGTGCTAGAATGTCCCAATCGCTTATATAAAGAATAGAATACAAAAAATGACTCAACAACCACCCGTTTTTTGTAACATAACTCCTTTCTAATAGTAATCCACACAAATTCAATCAAAGGCTTTGAGACATCCAGTTTAACATAGATTCTTGGTGCAACTCGGTGGAAAATTTCTTGAGACTATCTGTCCGAAAACAAATACCGACCCACGAGATTCCCAAGCATATAGATAATGGATAGATTTTGAAATGGAAGAGGGAGTTCCGGGAACCTAAAACATGAAGCAATCAGCGACGAGTCCCATTTCATGTTCAAGTCAAAGTACCACATGAAGAGAAATAATCTGATGCCATTGATGCTTCAAGGGGTTGTGGACCAAGCATAGATCAAATCTTCTTCCATTGAAAATTGAATCATAATGTGGCAGACATCCAGTAACCCTATTGTTTTCCGATCTTAAAGATTACAATATCCAAAAACAAATCTATCAAAATACTCCACCGAGGGTCAGTGCTTCACGAACCAGGCAACCAAGGCTAAGCCATGAAGCGCAGAGGCCACATGAAACTCCGAGTTTGAAAAAGTTAAATGGGGGTAGCCTTCATATCAATCAGGAACCTTCATGAAAAGATCAATTCGAGGTAAACGGTTTAGAAGGTCGGCACAAAAGGAGAGATGAAGGCCAAGTTCGGATCACCATCAAGAACCCCCCCCCCCTTCAGGAGGTGGAAGGATTATTGTCGGCACCATCAAGGAGTCATCAAGAGAGAATAATAGATAATCTCCTCTTCATGGGTTTATTTAGGATCTTTTAGGGGTTTTCATGGGTTTAAGGGTCTTTTAGTGGTTTTAGGGTTATTTAGTTTTTAAAGGGATTAATATTATTTATTGTTTTTAATGTTATAGGGTTTTAATGGTTTATAGATATTTTAGTTGACTTTTAATGATTTTAAGGTTTCTATGGTTTTAGTAAATTTTCAGTGTTTTTAGGGTTTTTTATGTCTTTAAGGTTTTTTATGGTTTTTTGGTATTTTTAGTTTTTGTAGGTTTATTATGGTTTTATGGGTTTTTATGTATTTTAGTTATTTTGATGGATTTAAGGTTTTTTCTAGATTTTTAGGGGTTTTATGATTTTTCATTTTTTTTCAATTTTTTTAGTTTTATATATTTTATTGAGTTTTTCATGGTTATTATTGATTTTTAGAGTTTTTTTTATTTTTTATGTGTTTTACGGGGTTTTAGATTTTTTAGTGTTTAAGGGGTTTTATGCATTTTATATGGGTTTTATGGGGTTCTATGTTTTTAGGGGTTTCTGAAGGACTTAAAAGTTTTTATGTTTTCTAAAATTTTAAAGGTTTTTTTTATTTTTATGGTTTTTAGGGTTTTACTATTTTTGTTATTTTGACAGATTTTATAGGTTTTCAGGGCTTCTAAGAGTTTTTAAATGTTCTCAGGGTTTTTAGGCTCTTTTTTGTTTTTAGGTTTTTTTAGTTTTTAGGAGTTTTAAGGGTTTTAGATTTTCTTACCCATTTTTGGGGTTTTTAGGGGTAAATATTTTTATAGTTTTTAGTGATTTTTTTAGGTTTTTATGAGTTTTAAAGGTTTTAAGGTTTTTAGTGGTTTTTACGGGTTTCAGAAGGGTTAATAGGTTTTTTAGGTTTTTTCGGGTTTTGATGTTTTCATGGATTTTAGGGTTTATTTGTTTTTTATTGTTTTTATGAGTTTTTAGTATTTTTATGGATTTTGAGTTTTTTTTGTATTTTTTGTGTTTTTTAGGGATTCTAAAGTTTTTTGAAGGGTTTACAATCTTTTGGGTTTTTATAGTATTTTTAGTTTTTTATGTTTATTACAATTTTTAGAGTTTTTAAACCCTTTTAAGGGTTTTATAGTTTATAGTTATGTTTAGGGTTTTGAGGGTTTTATTGGTTTTAATGGTTTCTAGGGGTGTTTCTGGTTTTTAGGGGGTTTTCATCATTTTTTTTAGTTTTTTTTCTATTTTCTGAGATTTTAGAGATTTTTTTTTATTTTTATGGTTTTTAGGGATTTTGAGGTGTTTAAAGGTTTTTAGGGGGTTTCGGAGTTTTAGGGGTTTTCTGGGTTTTTTGGGCTTTTAAGGTTTCTTTGAGTTTTTTTTGGTTTATGGTATCTAGTGTTTTTTTAAAATTTTTAGTTGTTTTAATGGTATTAAAAGTTTTTAGTGGTTTTGAGGGGTTTTAAGGGTTTTACGATTTTTTATGTTTTTTTGTGATTTCATGGATTTAAATGGTATTTAGGGGTTTTAAAATTTTTTACTTTTTGAATTATTTTTAGGGATTTTTTAGTATTTTTAAGGTTTTAGAGTTTCTTTTCATTTCAGCGATTTTGTGGGTTTTTCTATGTTTTTATGGTCTTTTGGGGTTTTTAGTGTTTTTTTAGTTTTAAGGGGTTTACGGTTTTTTAGTGATTTTAACATTTTTATGGGGTTTAAGGGTATTTTTAGCTATTAGGGGTTTTAGGGTTTTTATAGGTGTTGGGGTTTTATATGGTTTTCGTGGGTATTTAGTGTTTTTTTGTTTTCATAGATTTTAGGGATTATTAAAAAATATAATGGTCTTTAGGGATTTTAGGTATTTTAAGGGATTTAAGATTTTTCATTGTTTTACCATTTTAAATATTTTCAGTGACGATTTAGGTTTCTAGGGTTTTTTACACTTTTAGGGTTTTAAGGTTTTTAGAGATTTTAATGTATTCGGGGTTTATTGAATTTTTTTGGTATTTATGGGGTTTTATAGATTTTTTTATGGTTTTTAGGGGTTTTTTAATTTTTTCAGGTTTTCTTTTGGGTTTTAAGGTTTTTCTAAATTTTCATATATTTTTATCAATTTTTTAGGATTTTAATGGTTTTTTGGGGTTTTGGGGATTCTAAAGAGTTGTAGGGTTTTTAGGGATTTATGGTTTTATTGTTTTTAGGGGTTTTTTGAGTTTTTACTGTTTTTAGGGATTTTTAGTGTTTTTATAGTTTTTATGGGTCCTAAAGTTTTTGTATATTTTAGTGGGTTTTTTGGGTGTTTATAGTTTTTAAATATTTTTAGTGGTTTTCATCGTTTTCAGTATTTTTTCCAAGTGTTTAGGGATTTATATGTTTTCAATGATTTTTAGGGATTTTTTTCATTTTTTTTGATTTTTTTGGGGATTTTAGGAATTATGAGGGGTTTTATAAGTTTTATGTTATTTTAATATTTTTGGGGTCTTACAGATCTTTTATGATTTTTTTGGTTTTTAGGGTTTCCATGGGTTTTTTAAGAATTTCAAGTTTTTTAGAGGTTTTAATGTATTAGGGTTTTAAAGGGGTTTTAATGTTTTTAGAGGGTTATTAGATTTTTTATGGTATTTTAGTATTAATAATATTTTTTATCTATTTTTATTGTTTTCATGGGTTTTAATGTTTTGAGGGTTTTTACATTTTCAATTTTTTTTAAAGAATTGTAAGTATTTTTTTTATTTTTAGGGTTTTTATAGGGTTTTTGTGGTTTTTTTGGGTTTCTTGAGTTTTTTCATGAGTTTTTAGGGCTTTCAGTGTCATTTAAAGTTTTAAATGTTTTTAAGTATTTTACGGTTCCTAGAGTTTTAGTGGGGGTTTTAGGGTTGTTATGGGGTTTTAGGGGTTTTAGTTTTTTTGGGGGTTTTAGGGGTTTTTATGGTTTTTCAGGTTTTTCTGTGTTTTGGGGATTTTTTACATTTTCAGGTATTTTTAAAGATTATTTGGTTTTTCAAGTTCTTAAGTGGGTTTCTAGGTTTTTATTGTTTTAAATGGTTTTAATGGTTTTGTGGTATTTGGGGGTTTTATTGGGTTTTTAATGTTTTTAGGGTTTTCAAGTGTTTTAGTGTTTTTAATGTTTTGAGCGGTTTAGATGGTTTAATATTTTTAGTGGGGTTTTATTTTTTTATGGGTTCTAAGGGTTTTTTGGTTTTTATAGTTTTTAGGGTTTTTATCATTTTAGTGTGGTTTCTGGATTTTTAAGGATTTTAGGGGTATTTTAAGTTTTTAGGGGTTTTAGGGGTTTTAGGGATTTTAGGGTTTTTAGGGGTTTTTCAAGGTTTTTTATGTATTTTGGGTTTTATGGGTTTTATTTGGTTTTATAGGTTTTATGGATTTTAATGTTTTTAGTGGTATTAGGGTTTTAAGGTTTTTAGGGGATTTCATGGTTTTCATGGATTTTTAGGGGTTATTTACATTTTACTAATTTTTATAGATTTTTCAAAATTATAAATTATTATGTATTTTTTTTATTTTTTAGTGATTTTGAGTGTTTTTAGGGTTTACATGGGTTTTTAGGGTTTCTAGGGGTTTTAGGGTCCTTTTGGGTTTCTTTTTTATGCTTTTAGGGTTTAAAATATTTTTAGAGTTTTTATTGTTTTAGAGGTTTTAAGGGTTTTTAATGTTTTGGTGGTTTTTTGGGGTTTTATAGTTTTTATGTTTTTAGGGTTTTATGGTTTTTAGGGGTTTTACGATTTTTTATGTTTTTGGGAATTTTTAGTAATTTTCTAAGATTTTTATGGTTTTTAATGGTTTTAGGATTTTTGGGGTTTTCTGGGTTTTTATGGGGGGTTTTGGGTTTTTTATGTCTGTTTTTTTATTTTCCGGGGTTTCCAATATTTTAGGGTTTTCAAA
Organism: Viscum album; assembly: GCA_963277665.1. Taxonomy (NCBI): domain Eukaryota; kingdom Viridiplantae; phylum Streptophyta; class Magnoliopsida; order Santalales; family Viscaceae; genus Viscum; species Viscum album. The sequence continues at coordinate 595,615,523 of OY728147.1, read as the reverse complement.
TTTGTTTATGGGTTTTAAGGGGTTTTATAGATTTTTATGAGTTTTAGGGTTTTAGGGGTTTTTTTAACATTTTGAGGGGTTTTTCATGGTTTAAAGGATTTTTTATATTTTTGGGATTTTTTCGGATTGTTATGGTTTTTAGGGTTTTTAGATATTATGATGGAATCTAGGTTTTTAAAACATATAGTGGTTTTCAGTGTTTTGGTATTTTTTGGAGTTTATAGTGATTTTCTAGCAGTTTTATAGGGATTTATTGTTATTTAAGGTTTTATGGTGTCTTATACTTTTCTTGGTTTTCTTGGGATTTCATGGTTTTAATGGTAATTTACGTTTTATAGGTTTTTTAGATATTTTTTAGAATTTTTACGGTTCATAGTATTTTTACTGATTTCTGGGATTTTGATTGATTTCAGGGTTCTTCAGGGTTTTCAAAGTTTTTTAGGTTTTTATATGTTTTTTTTGAGTTTAGGGAATTTTTGAGTTTTTAAGTGTTTTTAGCGTTTTTTAATGTGTTAAGGTCTTTAAGGGTTTTTCGATTTTTTTTATTTTTATTTATAGTTTTTAGTGGGTTTTATGGGTTTTTATGGATTTCATGAGTTTTTTAATGGTTTTTTTGGGTTTTTTAGGTTTTAAAGGATTTCTATGGTGTTTTTAGGATTTTAATTTTTTGGGGGGTTTTAGGGTTACATGGATTTTGAGGGTTTGAGGAATTTTCTAGAGTTTTTAGGGTTTTATGGTTTTTTTGAGTTTTTTAGTGTTTTATGTTTTTTTAGAGTTTTTTTAACTTCTTAGAGTTATTATTGTTTTTAGGGTTTTTATAGGTATTTATAATCTTTTATGTTTTTTAGTGGTTTTATGGTTTTAGGGGGATTTCATGGTTTTTAGGGTTTTTTATATTTTTAATGATTTTTAGGGACTTTTTAGGTATTTATTGTTATAGGGGTTTCCAGGGTTTTAGAGATTTTAAATGTTTTTAGGGGTTTAGTGTTTTTAGGTTTTTTTATGATTTTTTGGGATTTTAGAGGGTTTTTATGTTTTTTTGAATTTTTTACATTATTAGGTGTATTAAGGGTTTTGAGAGTTTTCCATGGTTTTTAGGGTTTTATTGGTTTATAGGGTTTTTATTGTTTTATGGGTTTTTACGGTTTTCAATGGGTTTTGATGGTTCTTTACATTTTTTGTAATTTTTATGGATTCTTTAGGATTTTTATGGTTTTTATGGTTTTTAGGGGGTTTTAGGGGTTTTAGTGATTTTTAGGGGTTCTAGAGGTTTTTAGGGGTTTAGGGTTTTTTTTTGGGTTTGTAGGGTTTTTTTGAGTTTTTTGGGGATTTTTAGATTTTTTGAGTTCTTTAATGTTTTTAGGGGTGTTAAGGGTTTTAGAGTTTTCAGTTGATTTTAGGATTTTTTTTGGGTTTTTATAGTTTTTATAGTTTTTAGGGGTTTTACGGTTTTTATGGATTATTCAAGGTTTTTGGTTTTTTTCTACGTTTTTATAAATTTTTAGTGAATTTTTACGTTTTTTATCGTCTTTAGGGTTTTAGGTGTTTTAGGGATTTTAAGGGGTTTTAGGGGTTTTGAGGGTTTTTTATGTTTTTAGGGTTCTTTGGGGTCTTTATGTTTTTTGGAGATTTAATGTATTTTTTTAGTTTATTAGGGTTTTTAATACTTTTTGAGTTCATTAATGTTTTTAGGGGTTTTAAGGGTTTTTAGAGGTTTAAGAGGTTTATAGAGCTTTTATGGATTTTTGGTAAATTTTAATGAATTTTTGGGGGTTTTATGGTGTTCATGGGGTTTTCAAGGTTTTAGAGATTTTATGTTTTTATGAATTTTATGAAATTTTATGTTTTTAGGTTTCTCAGGGATTTTTAGGGTTTCTGGGTATTCAAGGTTTTTCGGGTTTTTTGGGCTTTTAAGGGTTTTAGGGGTCATTTTATATTTTTAGGGGTTTTAAGGTTTTTGTGGTTTTAAAAATTTATAGCGCTTTTAAGGGTTTTTATAGTATTTAGTGGGTTTAATGGTTTTTCTGGTGATTTAGGTGTTTTTAATATTTTTCGTATTTTTATGTCTTTTAGGTGGTCTTCACAATTTTTACAGTTTTTATGTTTTCTTGGATTTTTATGGTTTTATAGTATTTTTCTGTTTTTAGGGTTTTGGGGATTTATGGATTTTAGTGTTTTTAAGTGTTTTGAGGGTTTTAAAGAAATTTCCTGGGTTTTAGGGTCATTTTGTGGGTTTATGGTTTTCTTGGAGTTTTTATGGTTTTCAAGGTCTTTTAGAGTTTTTTAATTTTTATAGGGGTTTTAAGGATTTTTACTATTTTTAGTTGGTTTTAGGGGTTCTATGGGGTTTTAGATATTTTTTGGTTTTGAGGGGTTTTTTAGGGTATTTTACGTTTTTAGGGATTTTTTTGGATTATTTTATATTTTTATGGTTTTTAGGACTTCTTAGTGTTTTTAGGGATTTTGGGGATTTTATGTTTTTTTAAGGATTTCAGGTTTTCTATGTTTTTAGGGGGTTTTAGGGGTTTTAGATATTTTTTTTGGGTTTTTTAGGTGTTTTTGGTTTTCAAGTTTATTTAAAGTTTTTTTAATATTTTTATTGGTTTAAAGGGTTTTTTGTGCTTTCATTGCATTTTTAGTGTTTTTTTGTTTTTTAGGGGGTTTTTGGTTTTTAGGTTTTTTTATATTTTTTGGGGCATTTTCAACATTTTTAGGGTTTTTTATGTTTTCATGGATTTTGGGGATTTTTTACTATATGTATGGTTTTAGGGTTTTTTTGGGTTTTTATTGATTAATTAGGTTTTTAGGGGTTTTCGGGATTTTAGAGGTTTTAGGTTTTTTTAGTGTTGTTTGGGTTTGTGTTTTGTTTTTAGGGTTTTTAATGTTCTTATTATTTGTTTAAACATTTTTAGGCGTTTTAAGGGGTTTTGTGGGTTTAAGTGGTTCTTAGGGATTTTAGTGTTTTTCTGGTTTTTATGAGTTTTTATAGTTTTCAGGGAGTTTTTGGGGGTTTAGTGTTTTTTTGTTTTGAGGTACTTCTAGGGAATTTAATTGTTTTTAGGTGTTTAGGGATTTTGATGGGATTTTAGGGGATTTTGGGTGTTTAGGAGTTTTTATAGTTTTTGGGTATTTTACGGTTTTAGGGTTTTTATGATTTTTTAATCTTTTTTAGAGTTTTTCACATTTTAGGTGTTTTAATGTTTTCTAGGGGTTTTAGTGGGTTTTTGGGATTTAATGGGGTTTTAGTGATTTTTATGTTTTTTGTAGTTTTTATGGTTTTTATGAGTATTAGGGTTTTTTATGTTTTTGAGTTTTTTTAGGGAATTTTAAGGATTTTTATGGTTGTTAGGGGTTTGAGGGTTTTCAGAGATATTAGGGATTTTTTGGGATTTTCTAGGTTTTTAGGGTTTTAGGGGTTTTAGGCTCTATCTAGTTTTAGGGTTTTTGTTTGTGTTTTTAGTATTTTTATGTTTTTTAAGAGTTTTTATCCTTTTAATGGGGTTTTAAATATTTTTTGATTTTTTAGTGTTTTTTGCGGTTTTATGGGTTTTTAGGGATTTTACTTTTTAGGGGTTTTATTGTTTTTAGGTTTTTTAGGTTTTTTTAGGTTTTCAGGGATTTTTATACATTTTGATGATTTTAAGGGTTTTTAGGTTTTTAAGGGTGTTCATGTTTTTCAACATTTTTCAGGCCTTTTTGAGATTTTTTGTTTCTCTACATTTTTTAGGAATTTTGGGTTTTATTATCGTTTTTAACATCTTTTGAGGTTTTAAGGGTTTTTTTAGTTTTTAGTGGATTTTATAGTTTTTTGGATATTTTAACATTTTTAGGGTTTTATGTTTTACAAGGGCTTTTTTCAAGATTTTTTGGTTCTTTTATGTTTTTATGGATTTTTTAATATTTTTCAATTTTTTGGGTTTTTAATGGTTTTTAGGGTTTTCTAGTGGTTTTTTGGATTTTTAAGGTTTTAAGGGTCTTTTTTTGTTTTTGGTTTTTTTTCTGTTTTTAGGGTTTTTAGGTTTTTAGTGTTTTAATCTTATTTATGGGTATAAAGGGGTTTTAGAGTTTTTAGTGGTTTAGGGGTTTTATAGGGTTCTTGGTTTTAATGATTTATAAGGATTTTTATTTTTTTCAAGTAGTTTTAGGGGGGTTAGTTTTGTTTACATTTTAAAATATTTCTAGGGAATTTTTAGGATTTTTAGGATTTTGGGGGTTTTTGTGGTTTTAGGTATTTTGAGGGGTTTTATGGGTTTTTAAGGATATTTGGGTTTTTGGGTATTTTCAGGATTTTAGGGTCTTTGGGGTTTAAAGGTTTTTTTGAGTTTTTTTGGGTTTTTATATAGTTTTAGAGTTTTTTAACTTTTTAGGAGGTTTAAGGGTTATTAGAGTTTTTATTTTTTAGGGGGTGGGGGTTTGGGTGTTTTGGGTTTTTTATGGGTTTTAGATGTTTTTAGGCTTTTCTAGAGGTTTCAGGGTTTCTATGATTTTTTATGTTTTCATGGTTTTAGGGTTTTAGGGTTTTCATGGTTTTTAGGGGTGTTCAGGTGTTTTGGGATCTTTATGGGGTTCTAAAGGGGGGGTTTTTTAGTTTATTGGGGTTTTATGGTTTTTAGATTTATTTAATATACTTATGGATTCTAAGAGTTTTTAGTGGTATTATGGGTTTTATGGGTTTTAGGGGTTTTATGGTTTTTAGGGGATTTTATAATTTTCAAAAGTTTTAGGGTTTTTTATATTATTAGGGATTTCTATGGATTTTTTAGGATTTTTATGGTTTTTAGGGTTTTTTATAATTCTGACGGTTTTTATAGATTTTACATTTTAAGGGTTTTTACGGTTTCAGAGTTTTTGAGTCTTTTTGGGCTCTTACTGGGTTTTTGAGTTTTCTAATAGTTTAATGTTTTAACAAGTTTTTTTAACATATCAATGGTTTTAAGGGGGCTTATAGTTTTAATGGCTTTTTGATTCTTTATTTATTTTTAGGGTATTTTATGTTTTTAGGTATTTTTAGGGTTTTCAAGTGGTTTTCAATGTTTTTAGGGTTTTTTGTTTTCTAGGATTTTTTGGGTTTTCTTGTGATTTTTATTGTTTTAGGGGTTTTTATCTTTTTTGGTATTTGGAGGGGTTTCAAGGTTTTTCAAGGTTTTTATGTTTTTTATGGGTTATATTGGTTTCTTTGGAATTTAGGTTTTATATTATTTTTTTTGGTTTTTTAGGATTTTTAGAGTGTTAAACGTTTTAAGGGGTTTTATGGGGTTTTATTGTTTTTAGTGGATTTACGTTTTTATGGGTTTAGGGGTTTTAATGATTTCATTGTTTTAATGTTTTTTTAGGGTTTTAACAGTGTTACATTTTCATTGATTTTTTGGATTTTTTTGTATTTTAAATGGTTTTAGTGTTTGTTGGGATTTCTATGGTTTTTAGTGTTTTTTGGGTTTTTAGTTGTTTTAGGGTCTTAGGGTCATTTTCTGGGGTTTTATGTATTTTTTTAGTTGTTTATGAGTTTTAAGGTTTTTTATAGTTTTCAACTTTGGGGGGTTTTAACAGGGTTTAGAGGGTTTAGGGGTTGTAGGGTTTTTTTATGATTTTAGTGGTTTTTATGTTTTTCATGGAAGTTTTAGATTTTAATGGGTTTTTTATATTATCCGGGATTTATTTTAAGATTTTTATGGGTTTTAGGGATTTTAGGGATTTTAGGGATTTTGAGGGTTCTTAAATGATTTTTAGGGTTTTTAGTGGGTTTCTGGGTTTCCGGTTCTTTTTGGGTTTTAGAGGTTTTTTTTAATTTTTTAGGGGTTATAAGGTTTTTTGCAGTTGTAATGTTTCCATTAATTTTAGGGGTTTTATGGTTTTCTTGGTCTTTATGGTTCTTATGGATTTTTAGTGTTATTATGGTTTTTATGAGTTTTTATTCTTTTCAGGGTTTTAAGGTTTTTTTTCAGGGAATTTTAGAGTTTTTTTATGTTTTTATGGTTTTTAGGGTTTTAAACATTATTGGGGGTTTTAGGGGTTTTGAGGGTTTTTTAGGGTTTCTGGGGTTTTTTAGAATTTTAGGGTCTTTTGGGTTTTAGTGTTTTTTGAGTTTTTAGGGGTTTGGAGTTTTTTTAAAGTTTTTTTAAATACTTTTTAGGGATTTTAACTTTTTGTGGAGTTTTAAGTAGTTTTATAGTTTTTTTTTTGATTTTATGGGTTTTAGAGTTTTTGGGGTGGTTTTATGGGTTTTTCATGTTTTTCAGGTTTTTTTACATTTTCATCGATTTCAATAGATATTTGGGTTTTTTTGGGTTTTAGACTTTTTATAATTTTTAGGGATTTGAGGGTTTTTAGGGTTTTAATGATTTTAGGAGTTTTTTGGTTTTTTGGGGTTTTTGGTGGTTTTTAGATTGTTATGTTTTTTTAGACTTTTTATCATTTTTATGGGGATTAATGGGTTTTAGATTTTTTAGTGGTTTTTTTGTTTTTATACATTTTTAGGGTTTTGATGGTTTTATAGTTTTAGGGGATTTAGTGAGTTTTTAGGGTCTTTTATGATTTCAAGGATTTTTAGTTATTTTCTTAATGTTTTTAGTTTTTTTAGAGTTTCATGGATTTTGAGTGTTTTATGGGTTTCCAGGGTTTTTTTATGGATTTTAAGGGTTTTTTGAGTTTTTTTCACATTTTAATGTGTTTTCTGTGTAATTATTATTTTTAGTGGTTTTTATGTTATTTGGGGGGGGGATTGAGGTTTTTTATAGTTTTAGGGATTTTTTTTGGTTTTCAAGGGATTTTCAGGGATTAAATGGGTTTTTACATTTTATTGGATTTTAGGGATTTTTCGAATTTTTATTGTTTTTAGGGTTTTTAGGGTTTCTATGGATTTTTGATGGTTTTAGGGGTTTTTATTATTTAAAGGTTTTCAGTGTGTGTTTTTGATGTTTTTAGTGTTTTTTCATGTTTTTAGTGGTTCAAGGTTTTTTAGAGTTTTTAGTGGTTTTGTGGTTTATATGGGGTGTAGGGGTTTTAAGGTCTTTTAGGATTTTTATATTTTTTAATGGTATTCAACATATTTAGGGTTTTTTATGTTTTTAGGGATTTTTTGGGTTTTTTATGAATTGTAGGGGTTTTAGGGTTTTTAGGGATTTTTTTGGTTTTCAAGGGTTTTAGAGTTTTAAATGCTTTAGGGGTTTTCTCGTTTTATGGATTTTTATTGTTTTTTTGTTTTTAGGTTTTTTAGGTTTATTTATATTTTTAACATCTTCAGGGGTTTAAATAGTTTTACAATTTTTAATGATTTTTACGGTTTTTTTGGGGTTATATGGTTTTTATGGTTTTAAGGGATTTTTCAAGGTTTTAGGATTTTTTATGTTTTTAAATATTTTTAAGTATTTTTATGAATTTTATGATTTATTTGGGTTTTTTGGATATTGAGGTTTTTAAGGGTTTTAGAGTATTTTAGAGTTTTTAGGGTCTTTTGGGTTTTAGGGTTTCTCTGAGTTTTTCCTCTTTTAATGGTTTTTTAGAGATTTTCACATTTTAGGGGTTTAATGGTTTTTAGAGATTTTCGTAGATTTTAGGGGATTATGGATTTTTAGGGGTTTTACGGTTTTATGGTTTTCAAGGTGGTTTTAGGATTTTTAGAGGGTTTTACATTTTCAAGGGTTCTTAATAATTTTTGAGGATTTTTATGGTTTTAATGGTTATTTATGTTTTTTAGGTATTTTGATGGTTTTTATTAGTTTTTAGGGTTGTTTAGGGTTTTATCGGTTACCAGGGTTTTAGGGTATTTGGGGGTTTTAGGGTGGGTTTTAGAGTTTTTTAGGGTTTTAAGGTTTTTTTCTATTTGCTAATGTATTAAAACGGGTTTTAAGGGTTTTTAGTGTTGTAGTGGGTATCTAGGGGGTTTATGGGTTTTTTCTGGGGTATTGGGGTGTTCTACATTTTGAGGGTTTTTTAGGTTTTTATTTTATTTTTATGATTTTTAGGGGTTTTAGGAATTTGGGGAATTTTCAGTGTTATTGGGGGCTTTAGGGTTTTTTTTGGATTTCAAGGTCTTTTAGGTTTTATGGAAATTTTTTTGTTTTAGGGTTTTAAAGGATTTTATAGATTTTAATGTTTTTAGTGGTTTTAATGGTTTTTAGAGTTTTTAGTGGGATCTTATGGTTTTTATGAGTTTTGGTGTTTTTAATGATTTTGAGGGTTTTATGGATTTCATTGGGTTTTTATTATTTTTAGGGATTTTGAGGGGATTTAGTATTTTTTAGAGTTTTTCGGTTTTTTGGGTTTTCAGGTTTTTAGGGTATTTTTGAGTTCTTATGGGGGATTGAGTTTTTAGGTTTTTTATGGTTTTTAATATTTGTATATCATTTTTTGGGGTTTTAATGATTTTTATTGTTTTAGTGGGAATATAGGGGTTTTTAATTTTTTCAGGGCAAAGATGGCTTGAGACCAGGTGGACCTGGTCCCCCAAGAATTTATAAAAATTAAGAGAAATCAACAAGACGTTACAAGGAGGGATTACAAACTTGGGTGTAAAAATCACCGTTAAGAACTGACTCCATGAACCGTAGACAGCAAGATGGGACAAAAAACCGCATTGAGTCCCTCTTCACAATTGCATGCTTGGAAAGGCCATCCACTACAAAATTCACCTCTCGATAAGCATGTGTGATGTGGAGGTTTATCCTTGGACAAAGGGAGGGTCATTCCATCTATTGGGGAAGAATCATCCAAAGTACTCTCCTGTACTTGTTCTTGAGGGACTCCACCACAAGCATAGAGTCTGATTCAAGCCAAAGAGGTCTCCATCAAAATTGACTAACAAATTTAATCTCCTTTATCAGGGCACAAAATTCAGCTTCAAGGGCACACCCATTACCAATAAAGTGATGAAAACATCCTTTAACGAAACCTCGGTGGGTGTGGAAGACCCCGACACACCCTGAGGGGCCTTGTGCTGCCAACACACACAAAAATCCGCATTAACCTTGATCCATGAATAGATTGGGGGGATCCAATAGATGAAATTGATAACCTGTGGGTTTTTTGTCCTACCAGAAACTCCAACAATCCTTAAGAGAATAAGATCATTATCATCATTTAACATTGAACCATTATGAATGTGAGTCATCACATGATTTTTCCTATGAATTTTCATGACACCATCATGGAAGGAGAGTTTCTTCTTATTGAATGAAACCACATTCTGGGCAGCCCTGATATAAGAAGTGATGGTAGTAACATCAATGAGAAAAAAGTGAGACACCTGCTTGCTGCAAGGCAATTAACCAGGCTGCCTAGCATCTCAAAAAACGGAATGTTCAAGAAGAAAGGGAATTTCAATAGCTCATGTATGTAGTCCCAAAGCACAGTAGTAAACCTGTATTAAAGAATGGAATGCTGGATGGAATCCTCGGCACAAAGACAAAGAAAACAGACAGAAGCCATACTGTGTCTGGCCCTTTATAGTTGACCGTGAAGAGGCAGTTGATTCTGCCAGAGTTTCCAGAGCATCAAGTGGATAGCCGGGGGAATAAAGGGTCTCTTAAAGCATGAGATATAGGCTGGAGGAACTGTGCACCATGCACATTTAAACTGATAGAAGTCCTTCACATTCAGTTTCCCAACAAGGTTGGGTTTTCAGACTAGGGAATCCTTATCAACAAAGGTGTATCATTGAATCTGCAAGAATATTTCATATTGAAGGAGAACATCAAACTGTCTTAGTTGATAAATGAAGCTAGCAATCAGCATGTTTCTGGAATCAACGGGAGGCTCCACACAATCAATCGGAGGCCTATCAAGCCAAGTGGTGGACGAAACATTCAGATCTGAATGCTTTGAAACGATCCATTTCGAGTGATCCATAATTCCCTTATAAGAACCTTGTATTTCTGGCCAAACTGAGGATGAAAAGTATCCAATAAACCCATCACAAAGCTTCATCATAAACCTCTCCTAGAAAAATCCCAGGCCATCAACATTAGAGTTGAGCAAGACTCAGGTAAACTTGGCAAGGAGTGTATCATTAAATATCTTGAGGTCTTTAATTCCAAGCCCTCTCAACTCAATTGGATTTTTCCAATCCTTCCAAGCCACATAAACTAGTTTTATTTCACTGATGCATCCCATCCATGAAAATTTTCTAATCTTTTCATGTAGGTATTTAATGAGGATAATCAGACATCTATAAATGGAAAAATCATAGGTAAACATAGAGGTAATAACTGAGTTGGTAAGACAAACTCTTATATCCTGCGATAAGAACTTACCCTTCCATTTAGTGTGTTTTTGGATTATTTTTCTCACCATTCTCTCAATATAACATCTATTGACCCTCCCATAGAGGATAGGGACACCGAGATAGAAAATGGGATGTGATCCCCTCTTAACCCCAAGAGATTGAGCAATGTGAAACTGTCGAGAGGGGGAACATGCTCTCAAAATATGATAGAGGATTTAGTCCACATAATGGATTGTCTCACCACACATTCATACTGACGAAAGATCATCCGAATTGAGGACATGGTTTGATTGTCAACCTGTCCAAAGAGAAGGATGTCATCTGCATAGAAAAAGATGGGATGGCACCTGAAGGTCTCTCCCTACCTTAATAGGGTTAAAAGACCAGCCTACGTTAGATCAATGAGTCATCTTCTCAATTATTCATTAGAAATATCAAATAGAATACCAAATATAAAGTGTCCCAGCCTGACTCCATGGGAGCATAGGAATAACCCCTTAGGGGAGCCGTTAATAAGCACCAAAACTCTAACACTATTCAAGATGGATGCCACCATCTTGATGAATATGTTCAAGAATCCATATTTGGAAATTACTTGGAAGATGTATCTATACTTAATGGTGTCAAAATCCTTAGAGATATCTAGATTTAAAGAAAAATTACCGTTCTTTGAGCATTTCCTCGTGATATTGATACCCTACGAGGTAGTAAATAAACAGTTATGTATGTTCCTCCCTAGAACAAAACCAAATTGATTTGGGGTAATAAGCTACCCCACAAAGCTCCCCATCCTCTTAACCATAATTTTATTGATAATTTTAGGGATGGTATTATCAATAGCAACTTGCCAAAAGTCTCCAATGTCAAGAGCATTTTATTTCATTGGAATTTTGTCAATGAAGTTAGAATCGGTGCCATGTGGGAAAGATCTGGAGAAAAAACCTTCTCTAAAAACCTTAGTAATTTAAACAAGCATTATGTCCTAGTATAACATGGAAAAATATTGCTAAAACCATCCGGTCCCACTGGACTTTCCATATTAAGAGAATACAATGTTAATCTTACTTCCTCCTACAAGGGAACATTCATTAAGTCTCTATTCTGCTGGTCATCAACACAAGGAAAAATGGAATCCATATAAGAGAGGGAATACCCCCACAATTATCAGTGTACAACCCCTAAAAATAGTCCACTATAGTAGTGGAGATATTAGCCTCAGAGGTGAGGGTAGACTCATGGATGCGGCAACATTCAAGAATTTATTAACCAACTTTTCCCTATGTAGATGGTGGAAGAACATGGAGTTCCGATCCCCATCCTTGAGCCACATGATGTTGAACTACTTCTTGGCCAGCTTCCCCTTTTTATCCATATGATCATCAAATTTTCATGAGCATGCAACTCTCCCAATAGGGGGTGGAAAGATATTGATTTTAGGGGGTTTTAAGATTTTTTGGGGTTTTCATGGGTTTCATGGGTTTTTAGGGTAATAAATATATAGATGTTCATATATTATTATGTATTTCTAAATATTTTACTATTTTATATGATTTTTGAGATTATTTTGGATTTTGAGGGTTTTAAAGTTTTCTTAGGGTGTTTTAGGGGTTTTTGGGTTTTATGGTGTTTTTGAGTATTTTTTATTTAAGGTTTTATAGTCTTTTTAATGTTTTTAGGGGTTTAAGGGTTTTTAGAGTTTTTAGTGGTTTTTTATTATGTTTACCAATTTTTAGGATTTTTTAAGGTTTTAGGGGTTTTATGGTATTCTTGAGTTTTTAGGGTTTCTAGGAATTTTAAATTTTATAAAATTTTTAGAAATTAATGGTTCTTAGGGTTTTATGGGTTTTATAGATTTTGAGGGGTTTAGTTATTTTCATAGTTTTTTTGTTTTTACGGATTTTTAGGGTTTTAGGTTCTTTTGGGCATTTTGGGGTCTTTTGAGTTTTTTAGGAGTTGTATGGTTTTTACTTTTTTTTAGTGTTTTTATGTGATTTATGTATTTTTATACATTTTAATGGTTTTAGTATTTTTATAGGTTTTGTGGTTTTTATTATATTTTATGGTTTTCAGTAGTTTTCAACTTATTAATGGGTTTTTATGTTTTAATGATTTTTATGGTTTTTTAGGTTTTTTATGGGTTTTATGATTTTTAGGGTTCATAGGTTTTTTGAAGGATTTTATGGGGGTTGAGTTTTTAGGGTTTTTAGTGGTTTTCATGGGTTTCAGGGACTTTTTTCATATTTAGGGTTTTTTTAGTTTTTAGTGGTTTTGATGGTTTTATGTGTTTTTACGGGTATTATAATTTTTAGGGAGTTTTTTATTTTTTTTAAGGGTTTTAGGGTTTTTAGGTTTTTTTACATTTTCAGAGATATTTATAGATTTTTCAAACTTTAATTATTTTTTAGGTGTATTTTTTATTTTATCTATTTTTAGTGGTTTTATATTTTTCAAGGGTTTTAGTGTTTTTTTTGGGTTTATAGGGTCTTTTGGTTTTTTAGGGTTTTAAGGTTTTTAGAGTTTTTTAGCATTTTTTTTGGAATTTTAAGGGTTTTTAATGTTTTTAGTGGGTATATATGTGTGTATATTTTTATGGTTTTTTTAATTTTTTAGTGATTTTAAAGTATTTTTTAGGATAATAATAGTTTTTTTGGGTTTTTAGGGTGTTTAATGATTTTGAGAGTTTTGGGGGATTTTATATTTTTTAGGGATTTTAGTGGTTTTATTGTTTTTTTTGGGTTTTATGGGTTTTTTTAGTTCTTTAGCGTTTTAAGGCTTTAATAGTTTTATAACGTATTTAGGGATTTAATGGGTTTTAGATTTTTTTAGTAGTTTTTCGGGTTTTTATGGGTTTTTTGGTTTTTGAGGCTTTTAGGGGTTTTATGGTTTTTGGGGGATTTTTAATGCTCTTAAAGGGATTTAGGGTGTTTTTGTATTTCTAGGGTTTCTAAAGGTTTTTAGGGGTTTCAAGGGATTTTCAATGTATTAGGGTCTTTCATGGTCTTTTGGGTTTTTAGGGGTTTTTATGAAGCGGAGACATGAATTGGCTACCCAATTCATTCCCTAATGAAATTTATGAAAAAACACAAGTATCATGTAGTAAAAACAATGGTTGTAAATATCTTACTCCATTAGGGAATATTGAAGGGTTTTAGGGTATTTTTATGATATTTGGATTTTTAATGGTTTTTATATTTTTTAACATTTTATGGGTTTTAAGAATTTAATAGTTATTTTAAGGTTTTTCATGTGGTTTTACTATTTCTATGGTTTTTATGTGTTTTTATTGATTTTAGGGACATTTCAAGGTTTTTGGGTTTTTACTTTTTTAGGAATTTTTAGGAATTTTTATGATTTTTATAGTTTTTAGTGATTTGGGGATTTTAGGATTTGTTGGGGTTTTCAGAGTTTTTCATGGTTTTTAAGGACTTTTGGGGTTTTGGTATTTTTTTATTTTTTTGGGTTTTATGGTTTTTATAGTTTCTAAAATTTTTTAGGGGTTTTATGGATTTTTAGAGTTTTTAATGGTATTTAGGATTTTATGTGTTTTACGGGTTTTTATTAAGTTTTTAAGAGGTTATTTTGGATTTCAGAGGTTTTTCTGGGATTTTCTGGTTTATCACATCTTTTGGGATATTTATGGTTTTTAATATTTTTGGGTTTTGGTGGATTTTTAGGGGTTTAGTGGTTTTCATGGTTATTTAGTTGTTTAAAGGGTTTTCAGTGTTTTTAGGGGTTTTGGTCCTTTAGTGGTTTTTAGAGTTTTTGGTATTTTAAGGGTTTTGAGATGTTTTTTAACCATTTTAGGGGTTTTAAGGGGTTTTTGAGTTTTTAGTGGGGGTTTTAGTGTTTTATGGATTTTTAAACATTTTAGGGGCTTTAGGGTTTTAAAAGGTTTTTTTTCGGTTTTCACATTTTAAAGCATTTTTATTTTGTTTTTTAGTATTTTTATGGTTTTAGGGTATTAGTGATTTTTAGGGTTTTAGGATTATAAACTTTTTTGTGGTTTTAGGTTTTTTAAAATTTTTTAGGGGTTTTTTGTTTTTAATATCTTTTTGGTTTTTATGGTTTTTAATCATTTTTATATTTTTTGGGTTGTAAGGGGATTTATTTTTTTTTAGTTTTTTTTTGTTTTTATGGGGTTTAAGAGGATTTTATTTGTTATAAGGGTGTTTATGAGTTTCAAGGAATTTTCTAAGATTTTTTGTTATTTTTTAATATGTTTATGATTTTTTGGTTGTTTTAGGGTTTTTAGAGATTTTGAGGGGTTTTAGGGATTTTTGTGGTTTTTAGGGTTTTTATGGGTTTAGAAGTTTTAGGGGTTTTTTATTTTTCTTAAAAAAATAATGATTTTAGAGTTTTTCAAAATTTATATAGTTTTAAATGTTTTTAGATATTTTAGAGGGTTTTTAAGGTTTTTAGGGGTTTTTAAGGATCTAGGGGGTTTTATGATTTTTAGGGAGTTTTCATTGTTTTTAGGTTTTTTTGACAATTTCAGGGATTTTAATGGATTTCTTAGGATTTTATGGTTTTGTGGATTTTTACGGAATTTGAGGGATTTTAAGTGTTTTCATGGTTTTTTAGGGTTTTATAGTTTTTTCGGGTATTCATGTTATTTTTGGTTTTTTGGATTTTAAGGGGTTTAGTGTTTTAGAGTATTTTAGCGTTTTTAGTGTTTTAAGGGGGTTTAGAGTTTTTTTAGTTTTTTGGGGTTTTATGTTATTTTTGGGTTTTAATGGGTTTTAGGGGTTTTAATGGTTCTCATGGTTTTTTTTATATCCTTTTGTGTTTTTAGGGTTTTTAGGGGTTTAGGGACTTTTAGGTTCTTTTGGGTTTTTAGAGTCTTTTGGGTTTTTTGAGTTTTTAGTGTTTTTATGTTATTTGGAGTTTTTTTAACATTTTTAGGGGGTTTCAATTTTTTATTGTTTTTTATTTTTTTAATGGGTTTTTGGGTTTTTTGAGGTATTTAGGGGTTTTTCTAGTGCTATGGGTTGTTTAGGGGTTTGAGGGTTTTAGCGGTTTTTTTTGGATTTTAGGGTTTTTCATGATTTTTAAGGGTTTGATTGATTTAAAGGGGTTTTTTTTGTTTTTTTTGTTTTTAGTGTTTTCTTAGATTTTTTGGTTTTTAAGATTTTTTAGTTTTTAATTTTTTGGGGTTTTATGGATTTTTAGATTTTTTAGTGGTTTAAGGGTTTCTATGGGTTTTTCGGTTTTTTAATCGTTTTAAGGTTTTTTTGTTTGTGTTTTAGGGGTTTTCCACATTTTTTGGGTTTATTATGATTTGATTTATTTTTATCTCTTTTTAATGAATTTTATGGTTTTAGGGATTTTAGGGAATTTGTGGGCTTTTAGGGGTTTGGGATTTTTTAGGGTTTTTCAGTGTTTTCATGATTTTTATTGTCCTTTATGGTTTTAGTTTTTTTATGTTGTTTAGGGTATTTATGTTTTAAAAAAAATTATCATTTTTAGGGTTTAAATGGTTTTTCGAGTTATTGGTTGGTTTTTAGGGGTTTGAAGATTTTTAAGGGTTTTTATGGTTTTCATGGGTTTTCTGGTTTTTTCTTGGTTTTTTATTTTTTCATGGATTTTAGTTATTTTTTATATTTTTTAGGTTTTATAGGGATTTTAGGGATTTTAAGTATTTATAGAGTTTTTAGGGTTTTTCATTATTATTTTGGGTTTTTTGAGTTTTTTAGGGTCTTAATTTTTTTTTAGTTTTTAACATTTTTTGGGGTTTTAAGGGTTTTTATACTTTTTTGTGATTTTTAGGGTTTTAGGGATTTTTATTGTTTTTATGGGGTTTTTTCTTTTTCAGGGGTTTTTTTCTTTTTTAGGGGTTTTCAAAAGTTTTTACCATCTCATGGATTTTTATGGTATTTTTAGGATATTTTTGGTTTTTATGGTTTTAAGGGACATTAATGGTTTTTAGGGGATTTCTGGGTTTTTATGTATTTTTAAGGTTTTTAGGGTAATATTTGTTTTTTTTGGGTTTTTTTAAATTTTTTTGGGTTTTATGGCTTTAAGAGTTTTTCAATGTTATTATGGGTTTTAAGGGTTTTTAGAAATTTTTTTGGGTTTTATGGTTTTTATTGGCATTTAGGTTTTTTAATGTTTTAGGGGATTTTATGGTTTTCCTCGGTTTTTCATGGTTTTATGGTATTTTTATGTTTTTAGGTAATTTTAGGGATTTTTATTATTTTTATGGTTTTTAGTGTTTAAAGGGTTTTTAGGAATTTGGAGGATTTTTTGGTTTTTTTCGTGTTTTTTGGGTTTTTGGGGTTTTATAAGATTTTTAAGGAATATTTGGGATTTAGTTTTTTTAGTTTTAGGGGGTTAAAGGGTTTTTAGATTTTTTTAATGTTTTTAGTGTTTTTATGGTTTTTAGATTTTTATTGGGTCTTTAGGGATTTTATGGGATTTTAGTTTTTTTTATTTTTTTATGGGTTTATATGGTTTTTAGGGTTTCTATGGTATTTTACATTTTTATGGGATTTTTAGGATTTTTATAGTTTTTAGTGTTTTTTGTGATTTCGGGTTTTCCAATTATTTGAAGGGTTTTATGATTTTTCTAGGTTTTTAGGGTTTTGGGTCTTTAGGGTATTTTTTTATTTTTTAGGGATTTAATGATTTTTAGAGTTTTCAGGACTTTAGGGGTTTTATGTGTTTTTAGAGTATCGAGTGGCTTTTTTGGGTTTTTATGGTGTCTTTTCTGTTTTTTGAGGGTTTTAGGGGTTTTATGGTTGAGGGGGTTTTAGGGTTTTTAGGGTTTTTATGTTCTAAATTATTATTAGGATTTTTTTGGATTTTTTTTATTTTTAGGGGTTTTGGGATTTTTAGGATTTTTATGGGATTTCGATGCCTTTTAGGGTTCATAAAAATTTCCTTGGTTTTTAGGGTCTTTTGGGTTTTAGGGTTGTCTTTTGATTTTTTAGGGAATTTAATGATTTTTAGAGTTTTTAACGATTTAGGGGGTTTAATGGTTCTTCGAGTTATTAGTGGGTGTTGGGGGTTTTAGGGGATTTTTTTGTTTTTTACGGTTTTTGGGGTTTTTATGCTTTCTAGGGTTTTAGGGGTTTTATTATTTTTTACATTTTTAGTAATATTAGGTGATGTTTTTGGATTTTTATGGTATTTAATATTTTTTAGTGTTTTTAGTGATTTTGAGGGATTTATAGTTTTTCAGAGATCTTTGGAGTTTATGTGTTTTCAAGGTTTTTAGGGTCTTTTTCTATTTTGGGGTTATTTTAGATATTCCTAGTGTTTAAGATTTTCTACAGTTTTAAAAAAAATTGGTTTTAAGGGTTTTCAGTGTTTTTAGTGGTTTTGGGGGATGGTATGTTTTTAGGGGTTTTTTATGGTTTGAAGGGGTTTTTATGGTTTATTGGGGTCTTTATGCGTTTATGGATTTTTAATTGTTTTTATAATTTTTATGGGTTTTAGTTTTATAGGTTTTTTGAGGGATTTGAGGGTTTTCATGGTTTTTTGGGTTTTTTGGTTTTTATGATTTTTTGGGTTTTCAGAGTTTTTTTTCATTTTTTTTGGTTTTTAGGGGTTCTTATAGTATTTAAATTTGGGGGGGGGGGGGGGGGTTCAGAGTTTTTAGAGTTTTTTGATTCATTTTTAGGGTTGTAAGGATTCTAGTTATTTTAAGTGGTTTCAGGTTTTTTCTGGGTTGTTATGGTTTTTTACGTTTTGAGGTATTTTTAAGGATTTTTTACTATTTCTGTGGTTCTTAGAGTTTTTTGTGATTTTAGGGGGTTTTAGGGTTTTTACAGGTTTTGAGAGATTTTCCTGGGTTTTAGGGGTTTTAAGGTATGTTTGGATTTTTAGGGATTTTTTTGACTATTTGGGATTTTTGTGGTTTTTAATAGCTTTGAACTATTTAAGGGTTTATTATTTTTTATAGTTTTAATGGTTTTTTGGGTTTTTAGGGTTCTTATCTCTCATTATGTTTTAGGTATTTTTAGGTCATTTTTTATATTTTTATGGTTTTAGGGAGTTTTGGGGGTTATAGGGATTTTGATTGGATTTAGAGGTTTTATGGATTTTATGACTTTTAAGGATTTTAGAGAATTAGGGTTATTTTTGGTTTTTCGGTGTTTTTTTAGTTTTTAGGGTTTTAATATTTTTTTTATGTTTTAGGGGATTACAGGGTTTTTAGATTTTTTTTAGTGTTTTCTTGGCGGTTTTATGTTTTCTGGCCTTTTAAGGTTTTAAGGTGGTTTTCATATTTTTTGTGATTTTTTTATTTTCAGGTTTTTAGGGACTGTTTTTAGGATTTTAGGTGTTTTCCTTATTTTTATGGTTTTTATGGGTTTTTTGGGTTTTTATTGATATATTGTTGTTTGGGGGTTTTAGGGTTTTTTTAGTTTTTATAGGGTTTTAAGTGTTTTTATATTTTTATAATGTTTTTATGGTTTAATGGTTTTTTCCAAATTTTAATGTGGTTTTATGGTTTTTATGGGTATTAAGGTTTTTTAATCTTTTTAGAGGATTTTATGCTTTTTGGGGTTTTAGTGTCTTTTATGTTTTCAAGGATTTTAGCACTTTTTTAGGATTTTTATGGTTTTAGGGTTTTTAGGTATTTTGACTGTATTTAGGGATTTTCATGGGGTTTTAGGGGTTTACAAGGATTTTAATGTCTTCTGGGTTTTTAGAGGTTTTTTTGAGTTTTTAGGGGTTTAAAAGAGGTTTTGAGTTTTAGGTAGTTTTAGGGTATTTATGGGTTTTAAGGGCATCTATGATTTTTAGTAGATTTTATGGTTTCCAAGGGTTTTTCAGGGATTTTAGAATTTTTTACATTTTCAAGGGGTTTTTGTGCCTTTTTATTTTATTTTTTATTTATTTAAGGATTTTGATTGTTTATAGAGTTTTTCATGATTTTTTCGGGGTATTAGGTTTTTAGGTTTTTTAGGGTTTTGCGGTCTTTTGGATTTTTTTGGTTTTTTCTATGTTGTAGGGGTTTAAAGTGTTTTTAGAGTTTTTTAATGTTTTTATGGGTTTTAGGGTGTTTAGATATTTTAGTGAGTTTTAGGGATTTTATGGTTTTTTTGAGGTTTTTATGGATTTTAGGGATTTTTTGTTTTCAAGGGTTTTTAGATTTTTTAGTCTTCACATATTCAATAATTTTTAGGGATTTTATAGGAATTATATGGTTTTTAGGGGATTTAGGGTTTTTATAGATTTGCTGGGTTTTTGTGTTTTTCGGGGGGTTTTACGGGCTTTAGGGGTTTTCTGTGTTTTTAAATTATTTTTGGGGTTTTAGGGGGTATTTTGATTTTTTTATGGGTTTTAAGGTTTTTCATAGTTTTTAGGGGTTTTAAAGATTTTCATAGTCTTTAACGTTTTAAGGGGTTTTAAGGGGTTTTAGAGTTGTTAAAGGGTTTTAGGGTTTTATGGGTTTTAGTGTTTTTAATGATTTTAGGGTTTTTATGATTTTCAAGGGGTTTTAAGGGTTTTTTATGTTTTTAGAGAATTTTTGTGATATTTTTGGAATTTTAGGGATTTCTGATTTTAAGGTTTTAAGGGATTTTTGAGGGGTGCCAGTGTTTTTTCAATTTTTTTAGGGTTTTAATGGGTATTCATGGTTTTTAGGTATTTTGGGTTTTTTATTGTTTCTAGTGGGTTTTAGTGTTTTTATAGGTTTTAGGTATTCATGGGGTTTAAGGGGTATTAGTGTTTATTTATGATTTGAGGGACTTCTAGAGACTTTTTAAATTTTTATAGATTTTAGGGTTTTGGGGGTTTTATTGATTTTCAATGATTCTTAGGTTTTTAGGGTTTTTTTGTTTCTAGGTTTTTTCATTATTTTAGAACCCTTTTTGTTTTTGTTTTTTTTAGTATTTGAGTTTTTTAAGGTTTTTAGTGTTTTTATCATTTTGGGGTTTTTTTGGTTTTTATAGTTTTTTCTGGTTTCTTTGGTTTTTATGGGATTTTAGGGTTTTTACGGTTTTCATGGGTTTTAAGGTTTTCAAGGGGGTTTCATGGCTTTTAGGGTTTCTTATGATTTCATAGATTTTTACAGATTTTTTTAATTTTATGTTTTTTTATTTTTATGGTTTTTGGGGTTTTAGGGAATTTTTAGGGGATTAGGGTCTATAGGGTTTTTATTATTTTTGTAGCTTTTAATTATTTGGGGGGTTATAATTTCTTTTGAGTTTATTGTGGTTTAAAGAGTTTTTATTGGTTTTTAGGGATTTTTAAATTTTAGGGGTTTTAGGTTTTTTATGGTTTTTAGTGTTTTTAGGGTGTTATACATTTTCATGGATTCTTAGGTAATTTTTTATGATTTTATGGGTTTTAGGTATTTTTTTGGTATTATGTATTCTGAGGGGTTTTGTGGTTTTTAGCATTTTTATGGTATTTATGGTTTCTCATATTTTTTTGAATCTTTTGGGTTTTTAGGGTTTTTTTAAATCTTTTGGGGTTTTTTTTGGTTTTTTGGGGTTTTATGGGTTGTAGTTGTTTTCAAGGATTTTATGGTTTTTACATTTTCAGTGGTTTTTAGGGATTTTCTAGGATTTTTTTATTTTTTAGGGTTTTTAACAGTTTCTAATTATTTTGATGGTCTTTAGGGTTTCTCTGGTTTTTTATGGTTTTTAGGGGTTTTTAGGTTTCTTAGGGTATTTTTTGGGTTTTAATGTTTATTTTGTTTTTAGGGGTTTTAATTTTTTTTAGTTTTTAACATTTTAGGGGTTCTAAGTATTTTTAGAGTTTTCTATAGTTGTTTAAGGTTTTTATGGGTTTTATGGTTTTTTATTTTTCATAGGGTTTTCAGGGTTTTTAGGGGTCTTTTAGAGTTTTAAAGGTTTTTACATTTGTAGTTGTTTTTTGGGATTTTTAAGGATTTTATTGTTTATAGAGTTTTTTAGGGTTTTTATGAATTTTGAGTGTTTTAGAGTTTTTAGTGGGTTTTTTATGGTTTTTTAGGATTTTTATGATTTTTAGGGATTTCTCTGTATTTTTATGGGTTTTTTATGGTTTTTAGTGTTTTATATGTTTTTAGGGATTTTCAGTACTTTGTTAGGATATTTATGGTTTTCTGGGTTTTTAGGGATTTTGATGGTTTTTAGGGATTTTCATGGGTTTAAAGGGTTTTTCAAGGATTTTGGTGTCTTTTGGGTTTGGGGGGGGGGTTGAGTTTTTTAGGTTTTTAAGCGTTTTTAGAATTTTTAGTAGTTTTAGGGTATTTTGGGTTTTAAGGGATTTTATGGTATTTAGTGTATTATATGGTTTTCAAGAGTTTTTTAAAGTTTTTTATGTTTTTTATGTTTTTTATGTTTTCATGGGGTTTATAGATTTTTTATTTATTTATGGTTTTTATGGATTTTAAGGGATTCTAGAGTTTTTTAGGGTTTTGTGTTTTTAGGGTTTTAAGATGTTTCATCATTTTGGGGTCTTTTGGGGCATTTGGGTTCTTTTTAGTTTTTAGGGTTTTAATGGGTTTTTATAAAATTTTAATGTTCAAATGGGTTTTGTGGTTTATAGGGTTTTTAGAGTTTTTAGTGGGTTTAGGGGTTTTTGGGTTTTAGGGTTTTTAGGATTTTAGGGGTTTTATGGTTTTCAATGGGGTTTCAAGTTTTTTTGGGATTTTTTTGTTTTCAGGGAATTTTGGGATTTTATAGGAATTTTTTGATTTTTGGGGGTTATGAGAGTATTTATGGAATTTCCGGGATTTTAAGGGGTTTTAAGGGGTTTTTACGGGTTTTAGGGTTTTTATGGTTTTTAGGGTATTTTTGGGGTTTTAGGTATTTTTTTGAGTAATTTATGGTTTTTATGGGTTTTCGTAGTTTTTTAATGTTTTAAGGGGTTTTAAGGGTTTTAAGGGTTTCAAGAGTTTTATGGGGTCTTAGGGTTTTATGGGTGTTAGGGTTTTTAATATTTTTTCATTTTAATATGATCTTCAGGGGTTATCAAGGTTTTTAGGTTTTTTTATGTTT
This sequence comes from Viscum album, assembly GCA_963277665.1. Taxonomy (NCBI): domain Eukaryota; kingdom Viridiplantae; phylum Streptophyta; class Magnoliopsida; order Santalales; family Viscaceae; genus Viscum; species Viscum album. Next base: position 595,593,368 of record OY728147.1, on the reverse strand, counting down.
TCAGAGATTATTTGTAATTTTGTTTTAAAATTTAGGGTATTATGGTTTTTAATTTATTTGGTATTTTTATTATTTTTAGTGGGTTTTCGATGTTTTTTGGGTTTTTAGAGGTTTTTTAGCATTTTTTGGGTCTTTTGTGTTTTTAGAGTTTCGAGGGGGTTTTATGGTTTTTATGGGTAATTATTCTATTCATAGATTTTTAAGGGGTTTAGGGTTTTTTATGTTTTCATGGAGTTTTAGGCATTTTCAGGTTAATTTTTGTATTTAGTGTTTTTTTGATATTTTATGGATTTTTAGAGTTTTTAGGGATTTTCATTGTTTTGTTGGGTTTCAAGAGATTTTCAAGGGTTTTAGATTCTTTTTTATTTTTAGTGTTTTTTTGAGTTTTTTAGGTTTTGTATGTTTTTAATTATTTTTAACATTTTTAGGGATTTTAACTGATTTTAGAGCTTTTAGTGGTTTCTAAGGGTTTTAGGAATTTTAGGTTTTTACAGTTTTTAGGGGTGTTATGGTTTTCATGGGATTTTAGGGTTTCTTAGATTTTTCAAAAGTTTTTGGGATTTTAATAATTTTTATGTTTTTTTTGGGTTTTTAGGTATTTTTTGGGGGTTTTAGGGTCTTTTGGGTTTTTTGGGTTTTTATGTATTTTCATATTTTTAGGGCCTTTTTGGTTTTGGGGGGTTTTTTGAGTGATTTAGTGTTATTATTTTTTATAATTTTTATTGATTTCTGGTGTTTTTAGGGTTTTCACATTTATAGTGGTGTTTATGGGTTTTATGGGTTTTTAAGGTTTTTTAAGGTTGTAGGGGTTTTATGGTTTTTATGGTTTTTTACGGATTTTAGGGTGTTTTACATTTTTGGGGAATCTTTGGAAATTTTTAATATTTTTATGTGTTTTTGGGGATTGGGGTATTTAGGTATTCTGAGGGGTTTTAAGGTTCTTTAGTTTTTTAGGGTATTTAGGTATTCTAATGGTTTTTTAATCTTTTGTGTTTTAGGGTTTTTTGAGTTTTTATCGACATTAAGGGCTTTTAGAGTTTTTTTTATATTTTTAGGAGTTCTAAGGTTTTTTAGAGTTTTTAGTGGGTTTTTAGTGTTAATTATTTATAGAGTTTTCAATTATTTTAAGGGTATTTATGGGTTGTAGGGAGTTTTCATTGTTTTATGTTTTTTACATTTTCTTGTGTTTTAAGGATTTTTTAGGATTTTTTGGTTTTCAGTGTTTTAAAGGTTTATAATTATTTTGATGGTTTTTAGGGGGTTTTGTGTTTTTTTACTATTCTCAGGTGTTTTTAGGATGTTTTAGTTTTTATGGTTTGTTTGTGTTTTTAGGGTTTTAAAGGTTTTTAGAGTTATTAACATTTTTAGGGGTTATAATGATTTTTAGATTTTTCCATAGTTTTTATGGTTTTTATGGGTTTTTATGTTTTTTTATTATTCATAGTTTTTTAGGCATATTTAGGGGTTTTAGGGGTTTTTACATTTTTACAAATTATTTGGGATTTTAAAGGATTTTTATGGTTTATATAGTTTCTAGGGTTTTTAGAAATTTTTATCGTTTTAGAGGTTTATAGAGTTTTTTAGGGTTTTTTGGGGTTCTATGGCTTTTAGGGTCTTTTATATTTTTAGAGTTTTTTATTATTTTTGGATTTTTAATTATTTTTTGAAATTTTTAGAGGTTTTTAGGGGTTTAAATGTTTTTTAGCTATTTTATTGGTTTATAGGGTATTTATGGATTTTTATGGTTTTTAATGTTTTTTGGGTTTTTAATTTTTTAGGGTTTTTAGGGTTTTAGGGGTTTTTAGGTTTTCATGGGTTTTTTGGTTTTTGGGGGTTTTATGGTTTTTATGATATTTAATGATTTTGAGGGGTTTTCAGGTTTTTTTTGTTTTTTAGGGTTTTTGAATGTTTTAGGGGTTTTATGGTTTTTAGAGTTTTTTAATATTTTTTTGGGTTTTGGTGTTTTTTAGAACTGTTAATAGGTTTTTGTGTATTTGGGGTTTTTTGGTAATTTATTATCTTTATGGATTTTTATGGGTTTTAGGGGTTTTTAGGGGTTTTAGGGTTTCTTACATTATTAGGGATGTTTTGGAATTTTTAAGGATTTTTGTGGTTATTAGAGTTTTTATGGTTTCTAGGGATTTAAAGGGGTTTTAGGGATTTTCTGTTTTTTGGGTTTTAGGGGGTTCCATGGGTTTTAGGGTTGTTTGGGTTTTTATATTTTTTTGAGTTTTCTAGTATTTTTATGGGTTTTTATAGGATTCTAATGATAGGGTTTTAAGGGATTTTAGAGATTTAAGTGATTTTTTTGTTTTTTAGTTTTTTTATGGATTTTATGGGTTTTATGGTTTCTAGGGTTTTTCGGGTTTTTTGGTTTTTTATGTTTTCAAGGATATTTAGTTTTTATAAGATATTTATGTATTTTAAGGTTATTTAGGATTTTAAATATTTTTAGGGTTTTAGGATTTTCAGGGTTTCCTATGGTTTTTTAGGGTTTTCAAGGTTTTTTTGGGTCTTTTGTGTTTTAAGGGCATTTTTATCTTTTTAGGGGTTTCTGTAATTTTTAGATTTTTTAAATATATTAGGTGTTTTAATGGTTTATATGGTCTGTAGTGGGTTTTAGTTTTTTATGGTGTTTTAGTGGTTTTAAGGTTTTTATGGTGTTTTATGGATTTTTAGGGTTTTCAAGGTTTTTTATGTTTTGGGGTTTTTTATGGATTTTTAATTATTTTTATTATTTTGAGGTGTTTTAGTGTTTTTATGGATTTTAATGGTTTTATTTTTTTCTAGGGGTTTTTCTAGTTTCCAAGATTTTCGGGTTGTTTTTGTTTTCCGGGGAAGGGTTTTTTAGTTTATTATGGTTTATGGTTTTTTACATGTTTTAATGTTTTTAGGGTTTTAAGGGTTTTTGAGTTCTTATTCCTTTTTAGGTTTTTTTGGGTTTTTATGGATTTTAATGTTTCTAGGTTTTTTTGTTTTCATGGGTTCTTCTGGGTTTTATTGGTTTTTTAATTTTCAAGGATTTATGTGTTTTTTAATAGTTTAGCGATTTGTTGAATTTTTAATCTTTTAATGATAATTAGAGTTCTAAAAGTTTTTAGGGGTTTTATTGGGTTTTTTATTTTTAGTGGTTTAAGGGTTTTTTATGGGGTTTTAGGGGTTTTATGGTTTTTAGGGGGTTTTATGAATTTTAAGGTTTTTCGCGGTTTTATTTTTTTTACATTTTCATGGATTTTTAGGGATTTTATGATTTTTAAAGTTTTTAGGATTTTTAGGAATTTTTACTGTCTTTAGTGTTTTACAGTGTTTTTTTATTTTTGTGAATTTTCATGGTTTTTATGTACCTTTTCATTTTTAGTATTTTTGTGTGTTTTTTTGGTTTTAATTTATTATATATGTTTTAACGATTTTAGTGAATTTAAGGGTTTTTAGTGTTTTTACTGGGTTTTAAAGAAATTTAAGGTTTTTATAGTTTCTAAAGTTTTCTAGGGTTTATGGATTTCATGGGTTTTTCAGAGTTTTTAGCGGTTTGTATATTTTTTTGGGATTTTTTGGGATTTTTATTTTTATTTTTATGGAAGTAATGGTTTTTAGTGTTTTTGTGGGTGTTTTCGGTATTTTGGGGGTTTAAGGTGTTTTTTAGTCTTTAGGGTTCTTATGGATTTTATAGTTTTTTAATGTTTTAGGGGTTTAAATTATTTTTTGATATATTTAGTGGTTGTTAGTCGTTTTATAGGGTTTTAGGGGTTTAACGTTTTTTATGGGTTTTAGGGGTTTTTCATCGGTTTTAGGGTTTTTTAGGTTTCAGTGATTTTTTTTGGATTTTTAAGGATTTTATGGGTATTGGGTTTTTTTTAATAATTTCGAGGGGTTCTAGGGGTTTTCAGCATTTTTATGGTTTTAAGTAATTTTTAGGGGTTTAAGGGTATTTTGGGATTTTAGGGATTTATTGAGTTTTTTGTTTGGTATGTTTTTAGAGTATTTTAACATCTTAATGAGTTTTAAGGGTGGTCAGTGTTTTTAGATCTATTTTAGAGTTTTTATTTTTTTAATGGTTTTAAATATTTTTGGATAGTTTTTATGGTTTTGAGGGGTTTTCCAGTGTTTTTAGGGGTTTTTATGTTTTCAGGGATTTTTAGGGATTATTTACGTTTTTATGGTTTTTATAGTTTTTAGGGTTTTTATAGATTTTGAGTGTTTTAGGGGTTTAAAGGGTTCTCTTAAGTTTTTTGGATTTTTATGGTTTTTATTATTTTTGAGATTTTATGGGATTTTTGAGATTTTTTGGGGGTTTAAAGGGTTCTAATGTTTTTAATGTTTCTAGGGGTTTAAAGGTGTTTTTTAGTTTTAAGTTTCTTCTTAGATTTTTAGGGGTTTTAGGGGTTTTGGGGGTTTTGGGGGTTTTCTCTGGTTCTTAATTGTTTTACAATTTTTACATTTTTAGAGATATTTAGGGATTTTAAAGGGGGTTAGTGATTTTGATTTTTATGGGTTTTCAGGGTTTTTAGGGTCTTTTGGGAGTTTAGGTGTTTCTGAGATTTTTAGGGTTTTAATGGGGTTTTAGAGTTTTTTAAAATTCTTTGGGGATTGAATAGTTTTTAGAGTTTTGTGGTTTTTATGGGTTTTATTGGTTTTTAGGGTTTTATGGTTTTTATGGTTTTAGGGGTTTTTTAGGTTTTTAGGGGTTTTCAGATCTTCTTTTTTCCGATTTTTATGGTTTTTACGATCTTCATGGGATTACAAGATTTTTTTTTTGAGTTTATAAGTTATCTTATTATTTTTATGGTTTTTAGGTATTTATTGGTATTTAGGTATTCTGATGGGTTTTAGTGGTTTTTAGTGTTTTTAGGGTATTTAGGGATTCTCATAATTTTTTGAATCTTTTGGGGTGTTAGGGTTTTTTTAATTTTTTGGGACATTAAGGGGTTTTGGAGTTTATATGATTTTTATGAGTTCTAGAGATTTTTATATTATTTAGTGGGTTTTTTGTTTTTTTGGTGTTTTGGGTTTTTTTATGGTTTTTTGGGGTTTTATGGGTTTTATATATTTTCAAGGTTTTTATTGTTTTTACATTTTCTGTGGTTTTTATGGAATTTATAGGGTTTTTTTGTTTTTAGGGGTTTTAAAGGTTTTTAATTATTTTGATGTTCTTTAGGGTTTCTCATGTTTTAATGGGTTTTTAGAGTTTTTAGCTTTCTTAGGGGTTTGAATTATTTTTAGAGTTTCAGTGGTTTTTATGGGTTTTATTGGTTTTTAATGTTTTATGGTTTTTATGGTTTTAGGGGTTTTTTGTATTTTTTAGGGTTTTTCAGGGTTTTAGGGGTTTTCAAAGTTTTTTTTTCAGATTTTTAGGGTTTTCACAATCTTTTTAGGTTTACAAATTTTTTTTGAGTTTATAACTGCGTTTAAGAGTTTTCTTTACATTTTTAGAGGTTTTAAGTGTTTTTAGATGTTTTTTGTGTTTTAGGGTTTCTATGGGTTTCTAGGGATTTTTAAGGTTTATAGCGGTTTTATGGGTTTTCAGGGTTTTCAATGTTTTTATGTTTTTTATGTTTTCAAGTAATTTTAAGGGTTTTATGATTTTATGATTTTTATGGTTTTTAGGGTTTTTATGGATTTGGAGGGGTTTTGTTGTTTTTTGGTTTTATGGTATTTTTTTGTACTTTTTGGGGTTTATGGTTTTTTATAATTTTTTTAACATATTTAGAGTTTTAGTGATTTTTTAGTTTTTAGTGGTTTTGGTGTTTTTTATGGTTTTTAAGAGTTTTTATGCTCTTCAAGGGTTTTTCATGTTTTTCAATAATTTATAATTTTTTAGGGATATTTACATATTTTTTAAGACTTTTAGGGTTTTTAGTGGTTTCTAATGTTTTTTGGGTTTTTAGGTTTTTTAGGGTTTTTAGTGTCTTCTTCAGGTTTTAGGGGTTTCATTGACTTATTAGTGGTTTTATGGTTTTTTTATAGTTTTGAATGTTTTAGGGGTTTTATGTTCCTTTATAGTAATTATTGGTTTTTTAGGGTTTTTATGGGTTTTACAGTTTCTTATTATTTTTAGGGATTTTATGGTTTTCGGTGGATTTTTTGAGTTTTTTATGTTTTCAAGGATTTTTAGGGATTTTTGGGATTTTATTTTTTGGGGGGTGTTTTCTAGTTTTTAATTATTTTGAGGGTTTTATAGGTTTTCAGGGGTTTTTAAGGGTTTTCATGATTTTTAGGGTGTTTGGGAGTTTTTGGGTTTTTTTATTTTTTTATTGTTTTGAAGGGTCTTAAAGTTTTTTAATATTTTAGGGGTTTAAAGTGTTTTTAGAGGTTTAGATATTTTTTGGGTTATTATGGTTTTTTAGTGTTTTTATGATTTTTTGGGGGGTTTATGGGCTTTAGAGGTATTTCAGGGTTCTTAGGATTTTTTTAATGTTTTCATGTAAATTTATGGTTTTTTGGATTTTATGGGTTTTATTTTTTTTATAGTTTTAATGATATTTATGGGTTTTAGGTTTTTAATTTTGTTAGGGTCTTTTGGGTTTTTATTTTTTTCTTCAGTTTTGTAGGGTTTTAATGTTTTTTAATTTTTTTAATGTTTTAGGGGTTTAAAGGATTTTTAGAGTTTACGGTCATTAGTGGTTTTTAGTGTTTTGTTGTGATTTTTATGGATTTTATGGATTTCATTAATTTTTCTTGGTTTATAAACTTTTTTTTTCATTTTCAGATATTTTTTTGAGATTTTTTGGGATTTTTATGGTTTTTCTGACTTTGGGGGATTTTGAGGGTTTTAACGGTTTTTCGGAATTTTCGAGTCTTTTGGGGTTCTAGTGTGTTTTTGAGTATTTTTTTGGTTTAAATGTTTTTTAGAGTTTATTAATGCTTTTATGGGAGTTAAGGGGTTTCTAGAGTTTTAGTGGGATGTTATAGTTTTTATGGGTTTTTATAGTTTCCATGGGCTTTTTATGTATTTTGTTATTTTTATGAATTTTATATGATTCTTTTAGGTTTTTTGGTTTCTAGTTTTAAGGTATTTTGAGTTTTTTACGGGGTTTAACAGATTTTACAGTTTTTAGTGGGTTTTAGGGTCTTTATGGGTTTTTAATGCTTTTTAGGGTTTTTATGTTTTTTGGGGTTTAAGGGTTTTTAGTGTTTTTATGTTTTTCCGGTTTTTTGTGATTTTTTTAAGATTTATATGGTTTTAGGGGTTTTTATAATATTTAATTTTTTATTGTTTTACTATATTTCATGGGTTTTTTCGGGATTTTAATGTTTTTTAAGGTTCTTAGGAACTTTTTCAGTTTTTTACAGCTTTTTAACATTTTTAAGTGTTTTAATGGTTTTTAATGTTTTAGTGGGTTTTTAGAGTTCTTATTGGGGTTTCAAGGTTTGTAGGGGTGTTTATGATTTTAGGGGATTTTTTTTGGGTTTTCAATTTTTTATGTTTTCAAGGATTTTGGGGGGTTTTAGGATTTTCATGATTTTAGGGGTTATTATTGTTTTTATGGATGCTGGGGGAGGGCTTTACAGGTTTCCAGGGTTTTTTTGGGTTTTTAGGGGATTTCAGGTTTTTTTAGAGTCTCTTTGGGTTTTTAGGTTTCTTAGGGTTTTAATGGTTCTTAGAGTTTTATAACATTCTTAAGGGGTTAGGAATTTTTTAAATTTTAGTGGTTTTTTGTTATTTATGGTGTCTAGGAGTTTTTTATGGTTTCTAGGGGTTTTTCTGGGGTTTTTTACATTTTCATTGATTTTTATACATTTATTAGGATTTTATGGTTTATTGGGTATTTCATGTTTTTTAAGATTTTGATTGTTTTTAATATTTTTCAGGGTCTATATGGTTTTAGGGGTTTTCAGGGTATTTAGGGTCTTATTGGATTTTTGTGAGTTTTTTTGGATTTTTTAGTGGTTTTGAGATTTTAAGAGTTTTTTAATGTTTTAGGGTTTTTTAGAGTTTTTTGTTTTTAGGGTTTTTATGGGGTTTTAAAGATTTTAGGGTTTTATGGTTTTCATGGGGTTTTCATGGATTTTATGGTTTTTACATTTTCAGAATTTTTTAGGGATTTTTTATGACTTTTATGTTTTTTGGGGGGTTTTGGAGTTTTTAAGGATTTAGAGGGGTTTTATGTTTTTAAGTGGGTTTTAGGGTTTTTATGGTCTTTTTGGTTTTAGGGTTTTTTTAAGTTGTTTAGGGTTTTTAATGTTTTTTTATTTTTAACATTTTTAGGGGTTCAAATGGTTTTTATAGTTTTTAGTGGTCTTTTGGGTTTTTATGGGGTTTTAAGGTTATTTGTGGTTATGGTTTTTAGGGGTTTTCATGGTTTTTATCATTTTTATAGATTTTGAGATAGTTTTTTATGATTTTTTGGTATTTATTGTTTTTAATGGTTTTAGAGATTTTGAGGATTTTGGGGAATTCAATGGTTTTTATGGTCTTGAAGGGGATTGTACATCTTTTAGATTTTAGGATTTTTATTTATTTTTTAGGATTTGGATTTTTTTTAACATTTTTAGGGGTTTTAAGGGTTTTTAGAGTTTTTTGTGAGGTTTTAGGGATTTTATGGGTATTTAAGGGTTTTAAGGTTTTTAAGCGTTTTTATAGCTTTTAGGTGTTTTCAAGGTTTATATATATTTTTTAAGTTTTTTTTTATTTTTAGGGATTCTTAGGTATTTTGAGTTTTTATGGTTTTAAGGTTTTAAGGGGTTTAGGGAGTTTATGTGTTTTCATGGGTTTTAGGGTCTTTTGGAGGTTTTAGTGTTTTTTTAGTTTTTTTTATGGTTTTTAAGGATTTTTAGAGTTTTTAAGGTTATTAGTGTTTTTTAGGGTTTGTAATGGGTTTAGTGGGTTTTGATAATTTTAATGGGTTTTATTTTTGTAATATTTTATGGGGTTTATGGTCTTCAGCATTTTTTCAGGGTTTCTAGGATTTTTTTCAGGTGTTTTTAGGATTGTTTAGTATTTTTAGAGATTTTTTACCATTTTTGGGGTGTTTTATAGTTTTTAGTGATTTTGTGTGTTTTAACTATCTTCATGGGTTTTTATAGATTTTAAAAATTTTCATGGTTTTAGGGTCTTTTGGGGTTTGGGGGATATTCTTGAGTTTTTAGCCTTTTAATGGGTTTTTAGTTTTTTTAATGTTTTTAGGGGTTTAAAGGGTTTAAATATTTTTAGTGTATTTTTAGTGTTTTTATGGTTTTTTATGGTTTTTAAATTTTTGTAAGGGTTTTTATGATTTTGAAAGGGTTTTAATGTTTTTTATGGTTTTTTCTGTTTTCAATGATTTTTAGTGATTTTTTAAGATGTATGTGGTTTTTATAGTTTTAGGGATTTGGTAGGGTTTAAACGGTTTTCATGTTTTTTAATGTTTTTTTATGTTTTAGTGGTTTTTTGGGGTTTAGGGTATTTTGGGGTTTTAGTTTTTTTATATTTTTAGGGGGTTTTGGGTTTTTAGGGTTTTTTATTTTTTTTAGGTTTTTAAATTGTATTTAGAGCTTTTAGTGGGTTTTTAGGGTTTAGGGTTTTTAGTTTTTTTTATCCTTTTTTGGGGTGTATATGGATTTTAGGTGGTTTTGAGTTGATTTTAGGGGTTTTTATGTTTTAGGGATTTTAAGGATTTTTATAATTTTTTTAGTTTTTAGTGGTTTTAGAGATTTTTGTGGGTTTTTAGGTTTCTCAAGATTTTTTAGTGTTTAAGGTTCTTTCAGTTTTTTAGGGTCTTTTGAGGTTTTAGGTTTTTTATGATTTTTTTAGGTTTTTAAGGTTTTATAGTGATTTTTAACATTTTTACGGGGCTTTGGAGTTTTTAGATGTTTTAGTGGATTTTAGGGTTTTTATAATGTTTTAGATTTTTTGTGGTTTTTAGGGTTTATGTTTTTCAAGGGTTTTTGGGTGTTTAGGGTTTTTATATTTTTATATTTTTTTTGGAATTCTTTCAGATTTTTATGCTTTTAAATGTTTTTAGGGTTTTTATAGATTTTGTAGTTTTAATTTTATTTTAGGGTTTTTTGGGGTTTTTACAATTTTTTAGATTTTTAGGTTCTCTTATGGATTTTAGTGTTTTTTCAGTTTTTATAAATTTTAAGGTTTTTTAGAGTTTTTAACATTTTTAAGGTTTTAATGGTTTCTAGAGTTTTTAGATGTTTATGTTTTTATGGATTTTTAGATTTTTTTAAGGTTTTATGGGTTTTTATGATTTTTTTGGGGGGTTTCAAGGTTTTTAGATTTGATTTATTTTTCAATGATTTTTAAGGATTTTTTAGATGTTTTGGGGCTTTTAGGGGGTTTTTATCATTTTTAGTGATTTTGAGGTGTTTGGGGTTTTTTTGGGATTTTAGTTGTTTTCAAGGTTTTAGGATATTTTAGGGTTGTTAGGGGTTTGTTTTTTTTAGTATTTTTAGATTTTAAGGGTTTTCAGTTTTTTAAAGTTTTTAGGTTTTTTAAGGTGTTTTTTATTTTTTAGTGTTTTAGGGTTTTTATGGGTTTTAGAGTTTTTAAGGATTTAAGGAATTTATGGTTTTATGTGCTTTTCAAGTATTTTTAGGGTTTTTTTATGTTTTAATGTATTTTTATCGTGATTTAGGATATTAATGGTGTGATGTTTTTTAATGTTTTTAGGGATTTTTTGGATTTTTGTGTTTCTAAAGAGTTTTATGGGTTTTTTGGATTTATTGGGGTTTTAGCATTTATTGGGGTTTTAAGTTATTTTTAGGTTTTTATGGCTTTTTTAGTTTTCTTTTGGTTTTAAGGTTTTTTAGAGTTCTTTAACATTTTAGGTGTTTTAAGGGTTTTTCAAATTTTTAGTGGTTTTTAGGTTTTTTATGGATTTTTTATTTTTTATTGTTGTTTTTATGAGTTTTTCTTATTTTTAGGGGGTTTTCAAGGTTTTTAGGATTTTTTACGCTTTCAATGATTTTTAATGATTATTTATAGTTTTTATGGTTTTTAGGGATTTTGAGTGTTTTCATGGGTTTTTAGGGATTTTTAGGGTTTTTAGGGGTTTTCATGGGTTTTACTATCATTTGGGTGTTTATGTTTTTTTAGGTTCTTATGGGTTTTAAGGTTATTTTTTGTTTTATACGTTTTTAGGGGTTTTAATGGTTTATAGAGTTTTTAGTGGTTTTAGGGTTCTTAGGGTGTTTTAGGGTTTTATGGTTTTCATGGTGTTTTTAGGGTTTTTAGGGGGTTTTATGTTTTCATGTATTTTGTAGGATTTGTATTGTTTTTAGGGTTTTTATGTTTTTTAGGGATTTTGAGTGTTTTTAGGGGGTTTCAGGGTCTTTAGGGGTTTTTGGGGATTTCAGGATTTTTATGATCTTTTTGGGCATTTAGGTGTTTTTTTATTTTTTTGGTGTTTCGAGGTTTTTTAGTTTTTTTAACGTTTTTGGGGGTTTTAAGATTTTTTATTATTTTTAGTGGTTTTTATGGTTTTTATTGGTATTAATAATATTTTATGATTTTAAGTTGTTTTAGGTTTTTTAGTTTTTTTACGTTTTTAAGGATTTTTATGGATTTTTTAGGATTTTTATCGGTTTATATGTGTTTTTAGGGAAATTATTGATTTTGACGGGTTTTCAGGTTTTTCTAGTTTTTTGAATTTTAGGCTTTCTCATGGATTTTAGGGAATTTTTGGGGTTTCAGGGTTTTTTTGAGTTTCAGGGTATTTATGTTTTTTTAGAAATTTTTAATTTTTAGCGGTTTTTAATGTTATAGGGGTGCAATAGTTTTTATGTGTTTTTAAGTTTTTAGGGGTTTTATAGATTTCAGGGGGGGTTTTCTGTTTTTTAGGGTTTTGATATTTTTTTGGATTTGTAGTTCTTTTTAGTATTTTTATGGTTTTTAGGATTTTTTCAGGTTTTTTATGGATTTTGAGGGTTTTTTGGGTTTTTAGTGTTTTTTTAGGGTTTTTAGGGGTTTCAAGTATTTTACTTTTTTATTAGGATTTAGATGTTTCTATTGTGTTTTTAGGGGTTTTTTCGGTTTTTTATAGTTTTTTAATGTTTTTAGGGCCTTAAAGGGTTTTTATAGTTTATAATGGGTTTTAGTGATTTTTTTTAGTTTTTGTAGAATTTATTGGTTTTTTGGTTTTTTATGGTTTTTAGGGGTTTTTTCAAGTTATTTGGGTATTTTGTTTTTTTAATGATTTTTAATGTTTTTTAGGATATTTATGTTTTTAAGGTTTTTAGGGTCGTTAGGGGTTTAGGTATTTGAATGTTTTTTAGGATTTTGTGGGTTTTTATGTTTTTTTGAGGGTTTTATGGTTTTTAGGACCTTTTTGGGTTTTTATTATATTTGGGAATTTATTGGTTTTTAGGGTTTTTATGGTTTTAGGAGTTTTTAGGTTATTGGGGTATTTTTTGGTAATTTAATGTTTTTTAGGATATTTATTTTTTTAGAGTTTTTATGGTTTTAAGGGTTTTTTGGGTTTTCATGGTTTCTAGTTTTTATGGTTTTTAAGGGTTTTATGGTTTTTAGGATTTGAGTGTTTTTTTACATTTTCTTCGGATTTTGAAAGTTGCAAGGGTTTTTATAGTTTTTTGGGTTTTTATGGTTTTGAGAGTTTTTTTAATTTTGTAATAATTTTGAGTGTTTTTTATTTCTTAACATTTTTAGTTGTTTAAATGGTTTATATATTTTTTAGCGGGTTAAGGTTTCTATGGATATTTTTTGTTTTTAAGGGTTTTATGGGGTTTTTTACTTTTCAGATGTTTCTTAGGGTTTATAGGGTTTTTTATGTTTTCCTGGATTTTTAGTGCTTTTAGAAATTTTAGGCTTTTAGGGTTTTTAGCATTTCTAGGGTTTTAGGGTTTTTAGGGTTCTCGAGATTTTATAAGGGTTTAGGGTTTTCATGGGGTATTCATTGATTTTTTTTAATTTTTTTAGGTTTTTAAGGTTTTATAGTGTTTTTTAATGTTTTAGGGGTTTTATGTATTTTTAGAGTATTTTTGGTTTGAGTAATTTTAGGGGTTTTAGGGTTTTCAAGGTGTTAGGGTATTTAATAATTTTCATGGGTTTTCTTGTAACACCCAAAGCTTCCACAGTACGCTTCTCTTTGAATAATACAGTAATGTGTGTTGTACCCAACTTCGAGTTCTAACACACACCACAACCAATAAACTAGCCGTTATGAATAGTAATAACTACTTTATGAAATTTTATAAATTTTATATTTCAAAATGGAGTTCATTTTTGGATTTGGAATATCGAAATTATCTTAGGGTGAAATTTTGGTACTTTTCGGATAACTTTCATATTTTGATGAATAGTGAAAATTACTAAATTTTAATTAAAAACAAATTTTTAATCAAAATAATAAATAGTGATAAATTATGAATTTGAATGGTTTTAAATTATATTTAGAATATATTTTTACCATTTAATACAATGTTAGTCATTGGACATAATTTCACATTTAAACCGGACATAAACAAGTGTCAATCTTTTGATAGTTATTATCTCTATAAAACACCCTTTTTGTTTTAACAATGGGAATTAATATTAAATTAATATCTTCCACTTCTGTGTTTTGAATTTAGAAAAATGGATTCCATATTTATAATCAGGGAGTCTAAATTGTGTAAATAGGTAACTTTTATTTTTAGACATTTTGAATAATTACTTTGGTAAATATTTTATTTACCGTGGTTAATGGGTAAATCCTCTAAATAAGGGTAAAACAATAATATTATAATAATAATAAATTACTCTAAAACGTGTCCTAACACTATTGGTTGATACATGTCCGACCATGGCCATATTTGGGTTGATTTTGGGACCCCATGGATCCACTTGTATGTGATAATGACACTTTATATTAATTAAGTTAAAGTAAATACAAAAATCACATAAGCATATATCTTTTAGAAAAAAAATATTTACATAGGGTTATATATATTATATTTTCAACTATAAATATTCATTAGAAATATAAAAATATTTCCTACATAATGGTATTTTATTTATAATTTTTAGACATTTAAAAATTTAAAATATATATGACAAAATAATGATGTAGTATTTTCCTTATTAATGAATGAATCAAATAATTGGTATTATAAATGTTAATATAAATATAATTTGAAAGTTTTGATGACATCCACGAATTTTATTGGTTAATATGACACTTTAGTATTGCTTAAATGAATTTTTTTCGAATTAATAATCTTTTTATGACTTTAACAAAAATCAATTATTGAATAGGGTCAAAATTAACATAAATGAGTTTTTAAAACAAATATTATATTATTAATTGATATTCTATTCTTAAAAATATAATGTTCTTCCAAAGGACTTATATAATGATAGGTGTATTATTAATGGATCACTTGGGGGTTTCTTGGATTTATATAGTAAGTTTATTATCTATATAATATAAAAATACAAAGTGACATGGTAAATGTCAAACTAATTAACTAAGAGTTAAAACTAAAAGATAAGGTTAATATAATGACCGAAACCTGTCTAAAATATATTGGTTGAAATTATTTCGACCCATCCCCACCATATAACTTGAATAATACAATTTTGATCCATTTGAAACCGAATATGAATTTATTATAAATTAATACTTTAACTTTTTTCTAAAGAGCCCCTCCTCCCCTTTATAAAAGGACACCACTTATAACCAATTATTCATACATTTAACGCCTTTTGGTTCAGAAAAAATCTTCTCAAATACCATATAAAATATCCTCTCTTAATCATATAGGCCTTCCATTAGTCATAAATCCAACCTAAGGATCCCTTTTGATCAAATCAAAAGGAAGAACCCGAAGAAGAGGTAATGTTCTCACCGCAATTTTTCAAGTTCTTTTCTTCTTCAACTTCTTCCTTAATTGTTATTTACATTATAAAATAATAACTCCAGTATATTCTATATACTGTTATTTTATTATAAATATGTTACAACCATATTCATTATTCTATCCATCCTTTGAATGACATGTCACAATACGTGCGTACGTACGGCTTACCGTCTCCACATCGTGGTGTAATTGTTATTCAAAACATTATTATTTATATGGGTATAATAATGTTGTGTAATTGATGTAAATAATAAATATAACATGATAATTATTCTGTATATATGATATACCATCCAATTATATATATTTTTAATATCAAAGGAATGATATTTTTGCTCGTGCGTACGTACGGACTACCGTCTCCACGAACGCGATGAGATTCATTCCCCATGGTATCCATTCAAGTATAATTCTCATTTTAAGATTAAAAAATAATATTTAAGTAATTGATATCATTATGGATATGAATAAGATACAAACTATCTATAACAAACATGGCTTATGTAATGAAACATATAAAAGAAAATGAGTAAGTTAACACCCGAAACAACGATAATACTAAGATATTATTAACAAAGCAATGTTAAAATATCATATATGATATCATATTAATATATATGATTCATGTATAATTTAATAACAACTATTTCACCATTATACAAGATGTTAAACTACACACAACCAAGTAAAAGTACAAGATAAGGTTTTATTTCACAATCTCTTCAATATCCAAGGTTGTTTATACATAATTATCTACTGAGACCTCTTTATCATCCACATCCATGTTTCCTAAAAATGTATTTCAAAAAATTCTTACTATTTTACAGAATATGGGTTAAAGTTATTTATACCCTTGTTTGACTATTTATAAGAAGTTTATAAAGGAATCTTTCTGTCGTTTTCCAAACAAGGTCCTTTTTATCCTTTTCGACAGAATTAATGTAAGAATATCTTTTTTTAACTTATACGGCGGATGCAGCTATTTTATGCCATTATAAAATCGTCAAAACTTCCCTTACAAGATTATATGAGTATTTTTAAAGTAAATGTTTTATTTTATAGTTATGTGACTTTTAAATTATTTAAAAAAAGAGATATTTCTCTCAACTAGTTTTGATTTCATCTATGTCAACATCCTTGGATGGATTTTAAGCTTATTTGAAGTTGATTTATTATGATACAAAACTTCAATATTGTATTGAAGTTTTTGTTATATGTTTGATTGTGGATGTTTTATTTTTATACCATTCATGGTTTATGGAGAATGTATTGACATTTCGTATGCTAGTTTTAATACGAATGTTTATGTTATGTTTAAACCTGTTCATATGAGGAATGCACTGGACTTAATAAGTGACGGGTGGAGCCCGCTATAGCTCCTCGATGCATCGGTAGGTCTAATGATACACACTAGTGTCTTGGAACAATGCCTTGAGAAAATATTATTTCTAGTCTTGGCACAAGGCCTTGACTATGTGGTTATGATAGTCTGGAATTATGCATTCCTTCATTATGAAAGTGGTTATTGATTATTGTATGTGATTATTTGACTAGTAGAATATCCATGTGAATAATTAAATAGCATTATTTCATTCTATTTCTATCATATTATGATGAAGTTCATGTTGATAAGGCTTTTTTAGTTATAAATTTCCTTAAATGTTTATGCTTATTTATGAAAGTTTCTGCTATATTTTTATCCTTACTGAGAATCTAATCTCACCCCTGTCAATGTTTTATTTTCCCCGGATGTGAAGTAGTATTTTATGAATGTCTTGTAGGGATATTATGAGGGTATATGAAGACAAGATGTTGTTGTAGTTTTCATTTTATTATTTAATTGTAAGACTTAGGAATCTATCTAGTGTTTCCAAGAATACTAAACTAATCGGTCCTTTGGGACATGATTCCTGGTGATCATGCCGATGTTATGTAATAATGCACTGACTTTGGGTAACTATGGTCTGGGTGTTACAGTTGGTATTAGAGGAAGTTTAGTAGAAACCTTGGAAGCTATATTTATATAAACTCTGATTAGAGAACATAACCCTACGATAGACTTTTAGGATTAGTATATAATAACTTCCTAGAATTTTAGTATTGTAGAGATTGTGTGAGTTTTCTGAGCAATACATCCCAGCCTGGATATGAGCAGGTAGAGGCAGATCTGGCACAGATGTAACTAGGGGTAAAACGTGAAAACACCGCTTTGAGCTAGATTCGAAGGGGAACTGGTGCACGAAAACGGGCCTTGCTTCACTCTTGGTTACGACACTCCTGGGGGATATGCTTAGGATAATTCTCATTTTCTTTAAAACCCATTATGAAGGGTTTATGAGTATATACTTCCTCAAAGAAAACATTTTTATGATTATGGATTATATCCATAAAATGTTCAATTTAAGTTAAGTGTTTTACAAGCATGGAATTATGTATTTTGATTCATAAACTGATCTAGTTTATACCAATATTTAGAAATGGCGCCTAGTGGAAGGAATAGAAACTGTATCAATGCACACACTCCATGTAGGGATTTTCCTCCAGCTCAAGATAATTATAATGGAGCTAGTGATGCAACTGGTGTTGATCATCTAATCACCATACTGGAAAAACTCACTCATGTTATGAATAATAACCTTACCCATATGGAGCACCCTGATCCGCAACCTGGAGGATCAATGTTAGATTACTTCATTATGCAACAACCACCAACATTTAATGGGAGAAAAAAAATCCCTTTTTAGATGAGCAATGGATAAATTCCTTAGAGAAAATATTCCATGCCTTGGGGAGTAGCGAAATAGAAAAAGTTGTCACGGAAGTTTACCACCTCACTGGAGATGCTGATCAATGGTGGTCATTGATTCAAAACAAAAAGGAAGATGATGAAGTATAAAATATGGAATGGAGGGAGTTCAAAGAGATTTACTTATAAAAATACTTTCCTTGTGACCATCGAGTAGATATGGAAAGGAAATTTTCGAGTCTGAGGCCAAAGGAGGATGAGAATGTCGTAAAGTATGAGGCTAACATTAAAAGGTTAGCAAGGTATGCTACAGATTAAATACGTAACCCAAGAAGTAATATTTATCATTTCTTTGATGGGTTAAAACCATTTCTCCGTCGAGCATTATTCTCACAAACATTCTTGTTGTATGAAGATATTGTCTCATGTGCTATCAAGACGGAAAAGGAATTCTCTAAGTCTTACGACTTTAAAGAAAAGCAAGAGAAGAAGAGATCTGCTGATCACTCTGGAAATAGAAATAAGGGGAAGATGAGAAAAGTTGAATATCCATCCTGCATTAAATGTGGGAATAAACACCCCGGTACTTGCTTTAAAGGAATGGGAGTCTATTACAAGTGTGGTGAAAAAGGCCACCAAGCTCGTGATGGCAAGGGGAAAAAGGAAGCTACCGATGTTCAATGATACAACTGTAGGGAAATGGGGAATTATGAAAATGAATGTCCTAAGCGTCGGGGTAACTTACCTTAGAAAATTCCAAGGGATCAAGGACAAGCTTATTCTATCACTACTACTGACGTAGAAGCTCTGAAAGATGTGGTGGCAGGTAATTTAATGGTTTCCTCAAGTTTAGAAAATGCATTATTTGATTCTGGATCATCTCATTGTTTCATATCTTCCCAATTTTCTAAGAAAATTAGATATTTCCAATTTGATTTAATAAGGAAGTTTTCAGTAAAAAACCCTAAGGGAAGTATCATTTATACAAAGTTTTGTCAATCAGTCCACATTAAGGCATATAAATGTTCTTTATCTACTGATCTCATCATCATACCCATGAGTGAATTTGATATAATCCTCGTTATGGATAGGATTTCAGACCTCGATGTGAATATTTATTGTAAGAATTAGGAGGTTATGATTTTTGATGATGATGATAAGGAACACCTTATCTTTAGAGAAGAATTGTCACCACCTCATTCTTATCTAGATCTACCCCCAGTAGCTCAACTAAATTCAATTATTGGGGAGGAAGAGAATGAAATAAATTTGGGTGAGGAAAGGAATTTTCAAATAGAGGGTGTACATATTGTGAGAGAATATGTTGTTGTGTTTCCATGAAAATTTACCTGGACATCCTCCAGAATGAGAAATTGATTTTTCCATTGATTTAATTCCTGGTTCAAGGCCTATATCAAAGACACCTTATAGAATGGCCACTGTGGAATTAGTTGAACTAAATAAACAACTAGAGGAATAGAGTAAAAAGAGATTTATTCTCCCTAGTGTTTCTCTATGGGTAGCACCTGTCCTTTTTGTTAAGAAGAAAGATGGATCTATGAGGTTGTCTATTGACTACAGGGAGATCAATGCTATAACAATAAAGAACAAGTATCCCCTACCTCGCATTGATGATTTATTCGACCCACTTCATGGAGCTCAATACTTTTCAAAGATTGACCTTCGATCTGGATACCATCAGTTGTGTGTGAAGAAGGAAGACATTCTGAATACATCATTTCAAACCAGGTACGGGCATTACGAGTTTACAGTAATGCCTTTTGGATTGACTAATGCACCATATGTATTCATGGATATAATGAATCGAGTTTTCAAGGAATATATCAATTATTTTGTGGTGGTATTTATTGATGATATCTTAGTATACTCTAAAAGCTACATAGATTATGAAAATCACTTGAGAATTATTCTAAAGACTCTTAGAAGACATAAATTATATGGGAAGTTTAGCAACTGTGAATTCTAGCATCAAGAGATTTCTTTTCTTGGCCATATTTTCTCTAAGGATGGAATCTCTATTGATCATTCTAAGACCAATGCAATCCAAGAATGGCCAGCACCGATGAGTATAACTGAGGTACGCAGTTTTATTGGTTTAGCAGGTTATTATCAATTTTTCGTCCATAATTTTTCTCGGTTGGATAACCCATTAATAAAGATCACACGTAAAGGGGTTAAATTTATTTGGACAAAAGAGTGTGAAGAATGTTTTGAAGAACTGAAGAGAATATTAGTCAATGCTCCTATATTGACTCTACCATCAGGGAATGATGGGTTCATTATTTATAGTGATGCATCGAAGAAAGGACTTGGTTGTGTCCTTATGCAGAATGATAGAGTTATTGTCTATGCATCACGACAGCTGAAACTTCATGAGAAAAACTATCCTACTCATGATCTTGAGTTAGCTGTTGTGATCATTTCTTTGAATATATGGAGACATTATCTAAATGGTAAAAAATGTGAGATTTATACTGATCACAATAGTTTGAAGTATATTTTATCACAGAAAGAACTCAACATGAGGCAAATGAGATGGCTCGAACTACTCAAGGATTATGATTGCATGATACAGTACCACCCGGGGAAGGAAAATAAGGTGGTAGATGCTTTGTGCAGAAAGGATAATGGAGTTTTGAAGAAAATGAGAGTTAAAAGGGATCCAATTTTCATGGATCTAGTAATGTTGGATACAGGAATAACCATGGAAGGTGATTATCGATACTTTTTCAAATTTTTTCCAAACCATCTTTACTATAAAAGATAATGAATTATCAAGCCGATGATGAAGAGTTTATAAAGAAGATCAAAGCTGTGAATGATGGGAGATTGAGTGACTTTGTGTATGAAGATGGAATTTTGAAATTTGGGAGGAGACTTTGTGTTCCCGATATACCTGATCTAAAAAGGGAATCGTTAGACGATGCTCATATTTCCAATTTCTCTATAAACCATGGGAGCACCAAAATGTATAGAGATTTGAAGGAACATTTTTGGTGGGACAACATGAAGAGGGAGATTGTTGATTTTGTGTCAATATGTATGGTTTGTCAACAAGTGAAAGCTGAAAGGCAATAGCCTGGAGGAGTCATGCAACCTCTTCCCATACCAGAGTGGAAATTGGATAATATCACGATGGACTTTGTTATGGGACAAGCAAAGACTCCTAGAAAGAACGATGGAATATGGGTCATTATTGATCATCTTACCAAGTCAGCACATTTTCTTACTATAAGATAAGATCTACCACTTGAATGTCTATCAAGACTATATATTAAGGAATCTGTTAGACTTCATGGAGTACCCCTATCGATTGTTTCGGATCGTGATCCCCATTTTACTTCAAGATTCTGGAAGAGTCTTCAGAATGCCTTGGATAATGAACTTCGTTTGAGCACTTCTTACCACACTCAAACAGATGGATAATCTGAATGGACTATTAAAACCTTAGAATACATGTTAAGATCTTTCTCACTTGACTTTCAGGGTATATGGGATCAATATCTACCTTTGGTAGAATTTTCCTATAACAATAGATTCCATTCAAGTATTCAGATGGCACCATATGAAATGTTATACAGAAAGAGATGTTGCACACCAACCTGTTGGGATGATGTTGGGGAAAGAAAACTTGTAGGCCCATAACTGGTAGAGGAAATGATGGAAATGGTGAAGGTAATCCAAACCCACATCAAAGCAACTCAAAGTAGGCAAAAGAGCTATGACGATAACCAAAGGAAGGATTTAGAATTTCAGGTGGGAGATCATGTTTTCTTGAAGGTATCTCCATGGAAGGGAGTTATGCGTTTTGGTAAGAAGAGTAAATTGAGTCCCAGGTTACATCGGACCTATTGGAATTCTAGAATGAATTGGGGCTATAGCTTACTGTTTGGTGATTCCGCCAAGTCTCTCCAAAGTTCACGATGTGCTCCACGTATCACTATTGAGAAAATACATGCCTGACCCAACGCATGTACTCACCTATTAGGAATTAGAACTGGAAACAGATCTGTCTTATTTTGAAGATCCCATCAGTATTTTTGATACAAGAGAACAAGTGTTGTGAAACTGGACGACTCATCCGGTAAAAGTTCTATGGAGAAACCATAAGATGGAAGAGACAACGTGGGAACCTGAGGAACTTATGATAAAGAATCACCCAAGTCTTTTCATGTGGTAGTATTCTAGAAATTTCAAGGACGAAATTATTTTAAGTATGGGATAATATAACACCCCAAGATTCCATGGTACGCTTCTCTTTGAATAATACAGTAATGTGTGTTGTTCGCAACTTCGAGTTCTAACACACGCCACAACCAATCAAACTAGCTATTATGAAAAGTAATACCTACTTTTTGAACTTTTATAAATTTTATCTTTCATAATGGTCTTCATTTTTGGATTCAGAATATCAAAATTATCTTAAGGTGAAATTTTGGAAATTTTCAGATAACTTTCATATTTTGATGAATAGTGAAAATTACTAAATTTTAATTAAAAAGAAATTTTTTAATCGAAATAATTAATATTGATAAATTATGAATTTGAGTGGTTTTAAAATATATTTAGAATATAGTTTTACCATTTTATACAATTTTGGTCATTGGACATAATTTCACATTTAAACCGGACATAAAAAAGTGTCAATCTTTTTATAGTTATTATCTCTTAAAAACATGATTTTTGTTTTAACAACGGGAATTAATTTAAAATTAATTTCTGCCACTTCTGTATTTTGAATTTAGAAAAATGGATTCCATATTTAGAATCATGAGGTCCAAATTTTTTAAATAGATAACTTTTATTTTTAGTCATTTTGAATAATTACTTCGATAAATATTTTATTTACCATGGTTAAAGGGTAAATCCGGTAAATAAGGGTAAAAAATATTATTATAATAACAATAAATTACCTTAAAACGTTTCCTAACCATATTGGTTGATACATGTCGAACCATGGGCATATTTAGGTCGATTTGTTGACCCCATGGATCCACTTGTATGTGATAATGACACTTTATATTAATTAACTTAAAGTAAATACAAAAATGACATAAGTATATATCTTTTAGAAAAACAATTTTTACATAGGGATATATATATTATATTTTCAACTATAAATATTAATTAGAAATATAAAAATATTTACTATATAATAGTATTTTATTTATAATTTTTAGACATTTAAAAATTAATAATATATATGACACAATAATGATGCAGTATTTTCTTTATTAATGAAAGAATCAAATAATTTGTATTATAAATGTTAAAATAAATATAATTTGAAATTTTTGATGACATCAAATAATTTTATTGGTTAATATGACGTGTTAGGATTTCTAAATATAATTTTTTTTAATTAATAAAGTTTTTATGACTTTAACAAAAATCAATTATTGAATTGTGTCAAAATTGACATAAATGTGTTTTAAAAAAAAAATATTATATTATTAATTTATATTCATTCCTAAAAATCTAAGGATCGGACAAAGGACTTATATATGATATTTTTATTTTTAATGGACCACTTGGGGGTCTCTTGGATATATATAGTATGTTTATTAACTATATATTATAAAAATACAATGTGACATGGTAAATGTCAAACTAATTAAATAAGAGTTAAAACTAAAAGATAAGGTTAATATAATGACCAAAACCTCTCTAAAATTTATTTGTTGAAAGTATTTCGACTCATCCCTACCTTAGACCTTGAATAATACACTTTGGAGCCTTTATAAACCGAATATGAATATATTATGAATTAATACATTAATTTTTTTTCTAAAGAGCCCCTATTCACCCTTTTAAAAGGACCCAAATTCTAACCAATTATTCATACCTTTAAAGCCTTTTGGTTCGGCCAAAATCTACCCAAATACTATCTCAACTATCCTCCCTTAATTATAGAGTCCTTCCTTTACTTATAAATCCAACCTAAGGATCTCTTTTGATCAAATCAAAAGCAAGAACCCGAAGAAGGGGTAATGTTTTCACAACCCTTTTTCAAGTTCCTTTCTTCTTCAACTTATTATTTCATAGTTATTTACATTATAAAATAATAAATACACTATATTATATATAATATGATTTTATTATAAATATGGTACAACCATATTCAGTATTCTATCCATCTTTTGAATGGCATGTCACCATAGGTTCGTACGTACGACTTACCGTCTCCACGTCGTGGTGTAATTGTTATTCAAAACACTATTATTTAGATGAGTATAATAATGATGTGTAATTGATGTAAATAGTAAATATCACATAATAATTATTCTGTATATATGATATACCATCCAATTATATGTTATTTTAATATCAAAAGAATGGTATTGTCCCGCGTGCGTACGTACGGACTACTGTCTCCACAAACACGATCAGATTAATTCCCCATAGTATCCATTCAAGTCTAATTATCATTTTAAGATTATAAAATAATTTTTTAGGACATTATATCATTCTGGATATGAATAAGATACATCCTATTCATAACAAACATGGCTTATGTAATGAAACATATAAAAGAAAATGAGTAAGATAACACCTAAAACAACGGTAATACTAAGATATTATTAACAAAGCAATGTTAAAATATCATATATGATATCATATTAATATATATTATTCTTGTATAAATTTATAACAACTATTTTACCATTATTCATGTGTTTAAACTACCCACAACCAAGGAAAAGTACTAGGTAAGGGTTTATTTTACAATCTCTTCATTGTCCGAGATTGTTTATAAGTAATTATCTACTGGGACCTCTTTATCATCCACATCCATATTTCTTAAAAATTTATTTCAAAACATTCTTACTATTTTATAGAATATGGGTTAAATTCATTTATACCCTTGTTTGACTTTTTATAATAAGTTTATAAAGTAATCTTTCCATTGTTTTCCAAATAAGGTCCTTTTAACCTTTTCAATAGAATTAAGGTAGGAATGTCTTTTTTTAACTTATACGGCGGATGTGGCTATTTTATGCTGTTATAAAATCGTCGAAGCTTCCCTTACAAGCATATAAGAATATTTTCAAAGTAAATGTTTTCTTTTATAATTTTGTGACTTTTAAATGATTTAAAAAAAAGAGATATTTCTCTCAAATAGATTTTATTTCATCTATGTCAACATCCTTTGATGAATTTTAAGCTTATTTGAAGTTGATTTATGCTGATAAAAAACTTCCATATTGTTTTAATGTTTTTGTGATATTTTTTACTGTAGATGTGTTATTTTTATACCATTCCTGGTTTATGGGGAAAGTATTGAGATTTCGTATGCTAATTTTAATACGAATGTTTATGTTATGTTTAAAACATTTCATATGAGTAATGCATTGGACTTAATAAGTAACGGGTGGAGCCCTCTATAGATTATTGATGCATCGGTAGGACTCATGAGACAAACTAGTGTCTTGGCACAAGGCCTTGAAAAAATCTTATTTGTAGTCTTGGCACAAGGCCTTGACTATGTGCTTATGATAGTCTGGCATTATGAATTACTTCATTATGAAAGTGGTTATTGATTATTGCATGTGATTATTTGACTAGTAGAATATCCATGTTAATAAGTAAATGGAATTATTTCATTCTATTTCTTCCATATTATGTTAAAGTTCATGTTGATAAGGCTTTTGATTTAGTTATACATTGCCTTAAATGTTTATGCTTATTTATGAAATTTCTTTCTATATTGTTATCCATACTGAGCATCTGAGCTCACCCCTTTCAATGTTTTATTTTCCCAGGATGTGAAGAAGTATTTTATGAAAGACCTGCAGGGATAATATGAGGTGATATGAAGACAGGATGTTGTTTTTGTTTTCATTTTATGATGTAATTGTAATACTTATTAATATATCTAGTGTTTCCAAGAATACTAAACTAATCGGTCCATCGGGACATGATTTCTAGTGATCATGCCAATGTTATGTAATAATGCACCGACTCTGGGTAACTGGGGTCAGGGCGTTACATTTCCTTATTAGGTATTTTTATGGATTTTTTGGTTTTTTATGGAATTTATTTTTTTTTCTAGTATTTTTATAGATATTAAGGGATTTAGGATTTTTAGGGTTTTTATGGGTTTTCAAGGTTTTTAGGATCTTTTGGGTTTTAGGGGTTTTTTGAGTTATTTTGCATTTTTAAGGTTATTTAATATTTTAGGGGATTTAAGTGTTTTGGAATTCTATGTGGTTTTTAGGTTTTTTATGAGAGTTTCTGGGTTTTTAAAGGTTTTTAATGTTTTCAGTGGGTTTTAGGGTTTTTTTCAAGGTTTTTAGAATCTTGGATCATCGACCTTCTAATATGATAGGGAAGTCTCTACCAATCTTGTTGTTATTATAAGTCCATAGGGAATCATCTACATTGGTTGAACTAGGTCAAGAAGCCTCTAAAAAAAGATTAAGAAGACATGTTGAACATGAAAAGATAGTTCACAGAATATGACATACAAGTCATGTTCTGGAGCTTAGCCACTCCTCAATACAAAATTCCATAGGTGTTTTTAAAAGATTGTGTGCATGACAGCCTCCTGAATATATGGAAATTTCTTTCTCACATGAATATAATGGTATTACATTATGATTAATATTAAATTCATTTAAAGGTAATATAAGGGAAACACCACCAAATTGACTTGGAGATCTCCTATCTGCACGACATCAAAAAATGGGGAAATAGTAAGGAGTCCTTTAGCACACATGTCTCAACATTTTAAAAGAATCATGTTATATGATCAAAGATTCCCCATCTAGTGTTCATATAGAAGGATGGGGTGAACATGGAGTGTTTCATTTCACCACACTCCCCAGTTATCAAAGTCCACCAAAGATGACATCGTGCAATGTCATAGATTTAGGAAAGCATCAATCAATAGACTTTGTTCACAATAGATGATGCACTCAAAAAAAAGCCCCAACTGACTCTCACTGATGTCAGGATATAAGAGATAAATCTATTGAATGACTTATACTGGACATATGAAAATATCGAGAAATCCCCGCACTTAAGTGAAGATAATCATCATATTGTGAAAATGTTTCAGATAACATAACTATATTTGGAGTCATGTGGTTTAGGTGAAAATAAAATAATGCCCCTAGTGTATGTTCAAACATGGATTTGTAAAATCAAAAATGCATCCCTGATAGTAGCAGCAACGAAAATCTATGAATATTCGTAGCCTATAGGGCTTGGTTTTTTTAATTAAACCTTAGATGTTAGTAAACCAAGTTTGAATAGTTGTGGATATGGAACAAGAACAAACTCATAGCCCAGGTCTAGTGGATTTTTTACCTCAAAAACCTCCTCATAAGTGGGAGTCAGTCTTCTAACAATAAAGCGGAACACCGTAAACTAAATCCTCACTGTTTTTCTTATCCCTTGATTTGGTATCATCATTGGGTACATGCATGACCAAATGGTATGGATATACCCTTTGGATTAGCATCTTTCAAATTACTACAAGATATCCAACAATGTAGATGACTAGGCCTCATGGGGGAAGAAAATAGAGGCAATATTTCAATGATACTGATGAATTTTTTGGAATTCATTATGCATTAGTGAATTCCATTAACACCACCTATGAAGATCCAATAGAACATGAACCCAATACGGGGGAGTTGGAGGACAAATTTTTGTTCATAATGTGATACACAACAAATGATTGAAGGAGGTTTGTGTACCTGAAGCCATAGTATTTCCCTAGATTTAGAAATTTCCTCAACCACTTCATTATTACCTCCTCAAAGATCATCCAATAAAGAGAAGGGTAAAGTCAAGGTCATTCCTCACACACCTCCTAAATAGGTTGAACCACTTTCACTCCAAGAAATATTTTTTTTAAGAAAGAGGAACAGTTGAATGAATTGAGAAGACTCAATAAATAAATACTCGGGGGAAACAACCCTACTGAATATGATCTACAAAAAGAGCCTCAAATTTAACTCCCAATGAGAGTACTTCAACAAAGAAGGTTCTCTATGATGATCAAAAGGGATTCATAACATCTACTGAATGGGGGTACCGACAACCAATATATTTGGATCCCACTAAATTATATTAGGATTTTCCTCTATTTAGTACACAACCAGAATAGGGATAGGCACATCCATATAGACATACCCCTATAGGTTACCTGTGGTAGATACCAGCACACCTTCTATAATTAGCTCTACCTATTTCTACCATCCATTAATATCCTGCCTAGGAAAAAATTACTCAAGGGATCATCAATTCTATTGATTTTCTAATAGCTTGGTTGGAGGTTATAGAGGAGCAGTGTGGATTGGTACAGCCAAAAAATAAGCCTTACCCCAAATTTTTTGATATGACTCTTCCCCTACCAAACATTGGAAACCCTAAATTTCCAATATTCAATGGATTAGGGTAATCAAAGCATTACTTCACAAATTTAATATCCCATTGTGATCCCATTATGGGGACAATTGCATAACAGGTGGAAGTGAAACTTAGGTTCTTCGTGCAATCACTATAGGTACCAACCTTTGTATTTTAGACCAGTTTTTGGGCTCCATCAATTATTGGATGGGAATATATCTGTTAAAAATTTATCTTATAATCTAGCTCAATGATGTAGAAGATGATAATAATAAACCTCTCAAACTATGAAACAAGAGGATAATGAGAGGGTTATATATGTCATTTCTCAGTGAAAAAGTTTTACATATTACATAAGTATAAAACTTCCTATGATTATATATTTTTTGTCTGTATTGAGAATATTCATGATGAATTATATGTTCCACTCATCCTTATGAAAAAATATGATGGTTTTGGTACCATGATACAATTTCTAAAATATTTTTATAATCTATCATAAAAACCAAGGCTAAGTCCTAAGAAATTTCATTAACTCAAGGGAAGAGAACGGGAAAAGTACAGGCTTCCGCTGTTACGCTTAATTTTTCCCCTACACTTGCTCCAACTCCAAAACTGACACAGTATCCTACATTCCCCAATTCATAGCATCAATAACAATTCTCTCATCATTATGGTGAAAAAAGGGATAATAGGGGAAAATAGTTTGAGGATGTGAGAAACAAGGTTTATTCTTTCTGAAATGACTGTGTCCCTAACTACTTCATCTCGGTATTGGAAAACAACTTGATCATGTTTCAAAATCCTAAGAATCCCAACATGGATGGGGATAAAGATCATATAAACTATTTCCATTTCCATATAGCATTGGGGCACAACATCTTGGAATGTTTTCTTTTAAAATATGGTGGACTCCAGGAAGGTGAATTTGGGAAATCCACCAGCACAAGTATCATGTGTTTCTACCACAGAACTAAAAGAAGATTATGAATGAAATAAAGCTAACATAAAGGGTTCACATAAGTTCAATGATCGGATGGTAAGGAAGATGATCAACCAGACTCATGTTTTTCTCTGAGTATAGTTGAAATATCCAACTATGCCCCCACTTCCGCTATAGCACAACCGAATCTCTTGGTGTCACAATCTTCCAAAATCCAGTCTTCCAAAAAATAAAATTCTCATAAGAGAAAGAATAAAATAATGTAAGATAATCCTATACCATGTCTGAAGGTGTATTTTACTCTATCATACTTCATGCCTTCAATCCCAAAATCATGAGTGTCGTCCCTTCAAATAGTACGACAAGAGTCAACCTTCCAAATAGAATCATCCTCACAAGAGGAGTTGATCTTTTATTCTATTAATGTGATTCACATAATGGATCCCTTTTATGATGATTATTGTGACTATGAACATGAATACCCTATATTTGATTGGGTAATTAGGGTAAGAGACTACTAGAGTTGAGGATGTAGGGGAAGACACTGTCATGATAGAAGTTAATAATCCAACCAAATCCCTGCTCAGATTGTCTATGTGGTCAAAACTCATGGGATATCCATTCAGTAAGATCATAATGATAAATAATGATCCCCCACATAATTCCAAGTTTTCCTTGGCTTGATCGTTCTAGAATATGGACTAGAGGAGACACCATTTCCTAATCAAAATCGGTATGTAAAAAGACCAAGCTGGCCTAATCCACCAAAAAAAGAAATGCCTTCAACTTCTATTCTAAGGGATGATCCACCTACATAAATTAACTTAGTTCCTAAAGTGCCTAAAAAAGATCATCCTCATGTTGGAAAGAATAAACCCTTTGACCATAAATGTGAAAATGTAAAGTAGTTATTCATGGTTCTAACCAAGTTTTCAATATTGTATTTGTTGAGTCTATCAAAATACTTTCAGAAAGCACTCAAATTGGATTTTATAATCCCACAAGAATTTCAGGTTGAATTTTTTTTCTGATGAAGTACATTGTGTAGAGAAATATCCTCTAGAATTCCACACAATAATTTTTTATAGATTAAGACAAAATTTCATTATACAAGGACACTTTATAACTTTTATGGATCTAGAAATATAAATAGCATTGATATCTAAATATACTTCATTGAAAACATCTTAATATTTATCCTCTTTCTGGTTCAAACACTTCATCAACTTGGTTATAATGAGTCCCACTTTTCCTCCTCTACTCTAACGCTACAGGATTATGAAAAAAGTGAGTGGAATCCTCTCATGGAAATCAAACTCAGAGCTCAGTTCATGGATCTCATATCTAACTTAGAATTATTATTTTTTTGTTCAGAAAGATAAAAAATTCAATGTTCTATTGGTATATCCTGGGTTAAATCACCATGCCATTATTCCTTCATCATACCACCAATGTCTCAAATATTTAATTTATGATCAAATTGGGACATTTCATGGTGATAAATCCCAATTTAAATGAAAATAATCTGAATATATTAATGTGGGGTTATATCAAATAGGAAGGAAGAAAACTGTGATTGATGATGTTGATTGAATCAATGAACCAAAAAATTTGGAGATAATCCATTTAAGAAGCCCGGTGTAGAGTATGTGTTTCCATCAATTAGATTGAAGATGTTGGACTCAATTAACACACAAATTCAGAGACATCCATAACATCAGTCCTGAAAACTAAACCAAGACTTTCTAGACATGTCATTGACTCTGCTGATAGCAACATAAGTCCATGTGAAAACACCATCATTCCATTATCAGAGCTTCAAAGAGACCCCACATCATCATTTGGGTTGAAAGTAACTACTTCGTCTTATAAATTCTATCAAAATATTGACTCATCTATAGACTCATATAAATTTTATTCATGACCTACTTCCCCTAAGAGTGAGGAAAGTATAGAAGAGGAACAATAAGAGGAAGAGGAGGAGAATGAAGAA
Organism: Viscum album; assembly: GCA_963277665.1. Classification (NCBI taxonomy): domain Eukaryota; kingdom Viridiplantae; phylum Streptophyta; class Magnoliopsida; order Santalales; family Viscaceae; genus Viscum; species Viscum album. The sequence goes on along the minus strand of OY728147.1, from coordinate 595,562,525 downwards.
CTCATGGATTCCCCTCCATCATTGGAGGAAGGTGTCTATACCTCTTTTTAAAAACACAGAATGCAAATGTTAGTGAAAAACAAGATCCATGACCCACTTTGATTAGCGTGACCATGTATTCCAAAGAACAGGAGGTGTAGGCCACCTTATTTTAGAAGCATCATGAGTTGTTCACCAAAAAATACATAGAACTTCTAGGCCTTGATCCTGAGGTGGCCACTCACCATTTGGGATTTCCTAAAAACAACTGGGGATACAAGCAGGTAGATAGAAAGACACACCTAAATCATGCTTCTAAAACTAAGGCTGAAGTGGATAATATTTTCATTTTTGAATTCATATGAGAAGTTCAGTATCTCAAATGGTTGTCTAAAATCATCTCAATAAATAAAAATAATTAGAAAATCATGGTCTGTATCGACTTCAGAGATCTCAACTAGCACTATACAAAATATGATTTCTTAGTACCAACCACAGAGCTACTGATTGATTCAACAACTGGTTATCAATCCATCCCTTTCATGGATTTTTATTTAGGGAACAACCAAATTTGGATGACCCCAAAATATGAATAATCCTTCACCTTTAAGTCCCCAAGGTGTATTTTTCTATAGGATAATGATATTTGTATTGAAAAATGTCGGCATTACACAGTAACGTTCTATTAAATGCATCTTCAAACCCTTCATAGGAATGTTTGTTTAATTATAATTTGATGGTATGGTATTTAAATCCAAATAAGGTTATAAATACCTTTCTAATTTTGAGACAATATTTAAAAAACTATTGTATCATACCCTTTAGATGAACCCCTTGAAAAATGCTTTTGGGGTAGCCTCAGGAAAGTTCCTTATCTTTTTCATACATCATCATTGGATTAAAGTTGAACCTGAGAAGAAAAAGGATATCCTCAATATGTCACCACCTAAAAAAATAAAATAATTGAAGGGATTACAAGGAAACATTGCCTACATATGATGATTTATAGACAACCTTGAAAGCCATTGTTTTCCATCACTAGTTTGATGAAGAAGGGGGTCATATGTCAAGAAACCATCGACTATCAAGAAGCATTTGAAAAACATAAGAAGCACATCTTGAGTCCACCAATGATAATTAAAAAAAATACATTATTTTCAAAGGTTCATTTGCGTTGGGATACTGTAAAAAATAACCCATTACTGAATGTGGTGTCGTAGAATTTTTTTTCACGATCGGTCATCATAAAAAATATTTATTTCCGATGGATAAGAATCCGGTCTCAAATAACCTTTCCTGGTATTTAAAAAAATATATTGCGATGTGTAGGTATCCTATTGAAAATAACCTTTCTTTGTTAAAAAATTTCTTACAATGTGAAGAATATTATATTGCAAATAATTATTTGTAACAGGAGAGTCTTCCTATCACAAAATAATAATAATAAATAAATACAATAATAAATAAATAAATAATATCTACAACAATATAAAAAACACTATGTAAAAATTTAAATATATGAATTAATAAAAATATCACAATAATAAGTACATTAAAATTATTATCAAGATAAATGTGACAAAAAATACATAAATCACAGAGGTGGAGGGTCATCTAGAGGAGGTGGTGGAGGATACTCTATCTCTAAACCCCGAGTCAGCCATCACATATACTCTATCATATTTTCTTGCTGTTGATCCTATCATAAACGCATCTCCTACTACTATTATCAATATTATTGATGGATATCTTCTTGATCCATATAAATACTCTAAGTAACCTCACCCTAAGCTCATAGATTCTCCTCATACTATGAAGTAGATGATGGTGAATCTCCATGAGCTCCCCTCGAGCTAGAAGATGACATCACAACTATACCATAATAGCTCCCAAGCATCAATAGAGAGTGGATACCAACAAATCTGCCTTTATTTAAGGTATAATGAGTCACCTACATCCATTTTGTGTCATCAAATCTGGCTAAATTGGTTCTCTGATCCATAGTCTCAACCTTAATCTCATTCTTTTTTATAGAAGTTGCAACCTCATATGACTCCTTCAATTGAAATTTTAAATTAAAATAGTTAAAATATTATTTTTTAGTTAAGTTTAAAACCCAGAAAAATTATAATAACCACAATTTGATGTTGAAGAGAAGCTATAATCTCTCCAGTGATAAGAACACAATACATCCTCTTATAAACATCAAACTCTATAATATGTGGATTTTTGACTGCCAATATGAAAATCAAATAAAAATTTCACATTTAAAGTTATAAAAATTATTCAAAAAGTACTTACTGTATGTCATTATTGCATACTGAATGCACGACTACCAGCTTGATGCTTCACCTCTTTCCTCCCCCAGTTTTTCCGACCTAATGATGCTCTCCTCTAAAAACTATCTCCCATCAAGTATGAAAATAATATATCCCAAAACTGATATGTGATGTAATATATTTAGTGGGTATAGCAAGAATCATAATAAATCATTTACTCTCTATTTCCTCATGGTTTTCCACATTAGATTGTGAAAAATTAGACAGCAATTCTCATGCATAAAGACCTCTCAAGCCACCTAGATAGGGGTAATCATGCTATCATCGATGGGATACCATAAACCCTATAAATAATTAATAATATAACGTTAATAATTAAAAAAAATATCTAAATATCTATTATTTACTTATGTATCATCCAATGATCATGCTTGTGGTGTCGAATATCAATGGGAATCTATTCCCAGGTTACCCACGCTCAATAAAAATAATTATGCAATATAGAACTTCCATATCCAATAACTATATGTTAAAATCTATGAAAAAGGAGAAATAATAATCAAATAATTAGTATATAAATAAATTAATTAAAACTAATGAAAACTAACTAAAATACATAGCTGAACATACCTACCCATGGGTGGTTAGAACTCAAGACATGGGAATCTTTTGTCGATAAGGTCAGGAATCATCAATCTTGCAAGACCACAACCCCTTTGAGTCATCGCAGAACTGAAAGAAACTTAAGGGTCAGATGATGAAGCATCAGTCTCATCACCAGGTAGTTAAACCTCCTACAACTCATGAAATAGATAAGATAAACAGTCTTCATCCTTCTGAAACATGAAATGACTATTTTCATCAAATAATTAAAAAAAGGTATTAGATATTGATATATATCATATATTATTATAACTATCATTTTATTATGTCATTATTCATCTTCATCATGATCTTAATATATGACAGTGTCAATATATTCATATTACTCCTTAGTATCATCAATTTTCATAATATTTTTAGCTTTATCATCACTTTTTATTTCAAATTAATTTGTTACATAAACAACATCATCTTCACCACTGACCCATAATTGTGGCGTTTCATCATCGATATTCATGTATCATTATGGGAAAGATGGATTTGGAGCTTTCCCTTGAAAATTTTGAATTCCTTTCACTTCAGTGGAGCCACATTTACTTTGGATAAACAAATTTTCATGAGATTTAATTTTTATTATGCTCCACTGATCACTAAACTCTCTTGAAGAAACATAATAATTTTCATAAGAAATTTGATGTGCCTGATGATCTAATAAAAGAGGTTAATTTAATACAATAAGGATTGTGTATTATATATCAATGATTTTTTGGTGAAGATGAATACAAAAGCCTTTATCATTATCCAATCAATGACATTTAAACATGGTTATGAAATTCTATCCTAGATAACATAGTTTAATTATTTCTTTCTATGTGCCATAAAATTCATCATCACTTTCTCTATGATGATACCCTCTCAATAAAACAAAACTATTTATTATTTTTTTGATTCCACATATACATGTGTATGAAATCGAAGACCATTAATGACATATGAATTATATGATTTAACCATTTGGATGGTGGGTTACTCAATACACATAATTTAATATTAATTATATCAGCATGTTGAGATACCTAAAAACCTGAAAATAAAATTATCAATATAAAAATTAATAAATTTTTTAGATGCTAAGCCATAAATAATTTACTTTGATAGTCATTGAAAGAAGTCAGAAAAAATATTTTGTAGACATTCTCAAGAGTAGTTGTTTTAATTTGTGAAAAATATTTCTTCATATGATTATAATATATTTTAAAAATAAAATAAAATTAATTTACATTTAAAAAAATTATATAATAGGTGATAGCAGTGCTTACTATACAAATAGACTCATTTCTACACAATTGAGACAAATATATGTATGTGACCTATGATGTTCATCATCTAAAATCCATCATTCATGAACTCTGCTAAATTCAATTTTGGGATAATTAAAAAATGAAAACTGATTATTCATTTCATAATCTACATTCCTCTTGTTATGGCCCATTCAGTTATGTTTTGAGGGATATTCACATTGAAAATAATGAGAGAATAAAAAATAAATTTCCTCATACAAATAAGATTCTACAATTGATCCTTAAAATGATGCTTTGTTATATACCTTTTTTCATTAAATTCTACATGCATCTCTTGTATGGGTACATCCAATGAAACTGTATTGGACCTCTGCATTTTTATTCATGCAGAAAATGTAATATAAAATGTTCTATTTAATCAAATAAATACAGAATATTGTTTTCTCCAATTTACATAAAACTAAAATAGCATCTTCTTGGAGTCTACTTAGTGCATTTTAGTCTATTGACTTTACACAAATGTCTCAAAGAAATATATGATAATTATTTTAGTGCATCCAAAATAAATGAATTCAAAAAAACTCTAAATATGATTGGTATAAGTCTTTCCATTATGACATGATAGTCATGAAATTTTAATCCAGTAATATGCATATTTCTGACACATCTATCCAAATTTGAAACATAACCATCTAGAAGTATCAAATTAGTAATCCATTGAAAAAATAATGAATTATTTTCTTTGTAAACTATATAAGCAGATTTTTGCTTTATTAACATATTTGATATGTCATTTTCAAAAAATTAATATTATGGTCACCTAAAAATTTTGGAAAGTTCTAATCGTTCCTTTACATTATCTTTGTTCTTACATGGTGTTAAAAAAATGTATAAAATATATTATTAAAACAGTTCATCTCAATATTCATGAAATTAAATATATAACGGACCCAAAAATCAGACCAATATGGAAGATCCCAAAAATTATATGTTTTATCGAATTATGTTCCTTCCCAAAGCCATATATTTTATATTGGTTTATAGTCGGTCGTAAGGTAATTGGAGGTAATGAAGTGAAAATATATTTCAACTCAATACCTAGGATGGTTTTTGGAGGACCATCTCTTTCAATTTTAACTTTTTTGAAATGATAATTGTTCCTACGAAAAGGATGATTGGTAGGAATAAATATTCCATAACGTTTAAAAACAAGTTTTTCTTCCATTGATGAGAATAAATGCTTTACAATCTATCATACATTACAAAAATGATTTTGGACTATGTGTACTCAAGCCATATAACATTCCATATGTTGGGAAGTCACTAATTGTCCACATTAACACATATTTCATTAGGAGATTTTTTTTTCAACAACATCATATATACTGGCTCCATTACACCACAATAAATTTACCATATCAATAAATGGATTCAAATAAACCTTGATATTATTTTTTGGATGTCTTGGAACTAATAGGAAAAAAGATATATTGATCATTCATCAACACTAAGGTGGTGAATTGTATAGAGTTATAAATATGGGCCAATAAGAATATTGATTACTGTAAGAACTAAATGGATAAAACCCATTAGAAGAAAGACCCAATCACATGTTTCAGGATTTTAAAGAACAATATGGATGTACTAGGTCAAAAAAATTTCATGAATCACCATTATAATGAAGATTTAAGGTTTTTCCAATTGAAATAATTTTTTTGTTCCATGAAATCAATGACACTATGTTCTGAGACATAAATTAATGTTTTAAAATTTGTGTACATGGGAAATACTTTAACTATTTTACAGAATCAATCTGAACTTCCCTTTCTGTGCCACTTTGTACCTTGAATTTCCACATGCAGGACAACTAACTAATGTCTCTTGTTCACCATAATATAATATGCAATATTTTGAATATAAATGAATATTCTAATAACAAATACCCCAATTATGAACCAGCCTCTTTCTATTATCAAAATTTTTAGGTAACACATTTGCTTTAGACAATAGTGCTTTAAGAAATGAGAATATATGATCATAATAGATATTTAAATTTTTATTATCTGATTTAATAGCCATAAATTTTGCAACCGCTTCAAATTTTCATATCTTATAATGATGATTTAAGGGATCAATTGTAGACTACAACAACTCATAAAATTTTTATGTATCCAAATAATGAGTTAAATTAATATTACCCTGAGTTTTGGTTTTTTGAAAAAATCAAACAATTATATCATGTAATAATTTTTGAAACTATGGTGGGTCTGGAACTAAATTATTAGTATATTCTTTGGAACTGCATTGACTATGTTGATACTATAAAACATAATCATTTCAAAAACAAACACGTAATATATGACCCCAACATTTTCAAATGTTTCAAACCTCTAAAGATAAATTTTTTTACAAGGAATTTTAATTACACCTTCAAAAATAAATTCTAGTTTTGATTTTGAAAATAATAAAAAAGCTTCAACACCCTCAATATATACAAGAGTAATTCCAGAACCATTTGAATTCCTGTGACGATTTATCTAATCTTGATCATGTGGTAATGATTATTTTTTACTTCCTTATTCTATATATCTCTAAAGTATATAAAATAAATAATTTTTTATGATTAATTTTAAAATTGAAAAACATGATCAAAAAAAGAGTATAAAATTAAAAAATTATAATTTACATGTAAATATTGTCAATTTTATCTGTTTACCGATGTTTTTTTCAAATAAGTTCTTATTTTTAAAAATAATTATTAATTACCACTAATTAAAATGATATAAATGATTTGACTCTCTCAATCTAGACATGAGTTATACTAAAATAATTTGGATTCTTCTTATAATTTATCGAATCATGATCTAATTATAGAAAATGTTACTTATTTCAAGGTAATTTTTACTAATTATCACTAATTACCACTAATTATTACCAGTTACCTCTAATTTCTAATAATTAAAGTGATTTTCCATTATTTTTTTCTAATTACTATATATTGTTTATTTACTATGTGAGTTATGACTAATTTTTAATAATTTCAAATAATTGATAGAAATATTTATTAATCATAGTGATTTTTCACTAATTTTTAATAATTATAGATAATTCTAACAATTTCGAATTTATTTGTACTTATTATATTAATTTAATATATTTTTTACTAATTTTTACTAATTTCCACAAATTATACTAATTTTTTCTACATAGGACAAATTTTTAATAATTACAGTGATATAACATCAATTTTTCCTATTTACTGCTAATTGTCACTAATTACCACTAATTTTAACTAATTACCATTATATTTTTACTTATTATCATAATTTAATATTCATTTTTATTGATACTTACTAATTACCTCTAATTTTTACTAATTACCACTAGTCTTTAATAATTATAGTGATTTACCATTAATTTTTCCAAATTATCGATAAATTTCACTAATTATTGTGATTTAACCTTCATTTTTACTAATTTATCAATAATATTTAATAATTTTTACAAATTACTGCTAATTATTATTCATTACGACTACTTTTTACTAATTATTGTTAATTTTTACTAATTATAGGGATTTAATGTTCATTTTTACTAATCTCTACTAATTTCTATTAATTTTTAATAATCATTTCTAATTACCCCTAATTTTTATTAATTATAGTGATTTATAGTAAACCTTTACTAATTAATGCCACTTTATTGGTAATTTTTACTAATTAATGGCACTTTCCCAATAATTTTTAATAATTATAGTCATTTATCACTAATTTTTACTAATTACCACAACTTTTATCTATAACTATTAATTATTTTTACTTATTATAGTAATTTATTGTTCATTTTTACTAATCTTTACTAATTACCACTAATTATTACTAATTACCACGAATTTTTAATAATTATAGTGATTTATGATTTATGTTTTCTTATTAGATCTAATTTTCACTAATTATACTAAATTAAAATTAATATTTTCCAATTTACCTATATATTTTACTAATTTTTACTAATTACAGTTAAATTTTATTAGTTATAGTGCTTTTCTGTTAATTTTTACTAATTTTTAATAATTATTGCTAATTTATAGTAATTATAGCGATTTATTGCTATGTTTTACTAATTACCTCTAATTTTTACTAATTACCTCTAATTTTTACTAAATAACACTAATTTTTATTAATTACCAGTAATTTTAATAATTATTGTGATTTAATGTTCTTTTTTACTAAAATTTATTAATTGCTGCTAATGTTTACTAATTTTTTCTAATAACTGATAATTTTAAAAAAATTGTAGTGATTTATTGTTAAAATCTACAAATTAATTCTACTTTACAATATTTTTTACTAATTAAGTAATTTACCATGAATTTTTACTAATTATTATTAATTTTTACTAATTATACTAGTTTACCAAAAATTGTTATAAATTTTTTCTAATTAGTGATAATTTTTTCTAATTCATAGTTAATTTTTTCCCAATTTTTAATAATTTTTAGTCATTTCCTCTAATTTTTACTAGATTTTACTAATCACCACTAATTTCTACTAATAACGCTACTTTTAAAAAATTATTGTGATTTATGCTAATTTTTACTAATTACTGCTAATTGGTACTATTTATAGTGGTATAACATTCATTTTTAATAATTATTGTTGTTTACTAAAAATACTAAAAATTATTTTTAATTATTAATAAGATCTATACATTATTACAAAATTCTATTAATTAGTACTATTTATTTATCAATTATAAGTAATTACTATTACTAACACCCACTTACTAATAATTAAATCAAATTACATCAAATTAAAACTATTTACTTTTCATTAAAGACATTACTCCAAATTAAAAGTAAATATTTCTCATTTACAATTACTATCGCATGTAATCCATCGTCTACTCATGCCATCGACGCTTCTCCTCCTATTGTTGTTGCTGCCATCGATACATCACATTCGGCATGCCCCGGTTATGCTGACATAATGACAAATCTGGACATGGTTGGCACAAATTGGTCATTTCTCATCACCTAAAGATTATAAATTCAATGATTTATACCTTTTTAGTAATTTATAAAATATTTTATTATTTATATTAAAATATACTAAAAAATAGCGGTGATTTAATATAATGTAATATAATATATTATAAATTACTAAAAAGTTGTAAATCATAGATTTTACAATATTCAGATGTTGAAACCAATTTATGCCAACCATGCCCAAATTTTTCATTGCTCATCACTAGAAAATTGATTAACTATTTCATTTCAACATTCTAGTAATTTATACTAAAAAATAAAAAGTACTACTTTGTACCACTAATTGTCACCAATTATTACTAAGTACGACTAATTACCACTATTTTTTACTAATTATTATAAATAACCACTAATTATTATTAATTATCGCACATTATTAATAATTATCACTAATTTTTACTAATTACCACTAATAACAAAAATTACCATAAATTATTACTAATTACTGCTAATTTTTACTTAATTATATAGATTCGCCACTAGTTTTTACTAATTTTTACTAATGGCTGCTAGTTTTTATTAGTTATTGGGATTTATTGCTATTTTTTTAAAAAAAATACCATTAATTTTTACAAATTACCATTAATTATTACTAATTATAGGGATTTAATGTTAATTTTTACTAATATTTACTAATTACTATTAATTTTTACTAATTTTGACTACTTGCAACTAATTTTAAATAATAAAAGTGATTTAACATTAAATTTTAATAATAACAACTAATTTTTAATAATTATAGTGAATAACCATTTGTTTTTAATAATTACTATTAATTATTACTAATTATATTAGTTTACCACTAATTTTTACTAATTTATACAAATAACCTCTATGTTTTTCAAATTTTTCGTCATTATTAATATTTTTTACAATTTTTTTCTAATTATCACTTTTTTACTAATTTTTAGTCATTCCCACTAATTTTTTTTAATTATAGTTCATTACTGATAATTTTTACTAATTACCACTTATTTTTACTTATTTTTTTGTCATTACCACCAATTTAAAATTATTATAGTTATTTATCACTACTTTTTACTCATTGCCATTAATTTTTACTAATTATAATTATATAACATTTATTTTTACTAATGTTTTCTAATTACTCCTAATTTTTACTAATTTTTACTAATAATGCTAATTTTTAAAAATTATAGTGATTTACCATTAATTTTTACTCATCACTACTATTTTTACTAATTATAGTTTTTTAACATTCATTTTTAGTAAATACAGTTTTTTATTGAAAATGACTCTAAATTATTAATACTTATTACTAAAATTTATAAATTATTACTAAGTTATTTTAATTAATACTATTTATTTATCAAATATAATTAATTAATATCATTAACAACCACTTATTGATAATTAAAACAAATTATTACATATTAAAACTATTTACTTTTAATTAAAAATATTATTCCTAATTATAACTAAATATTTATATTTTAAAATTACTACAACTAATTATAAATAATTGATTATAATTATAAATATTTTCTTCTATGTAAATCTAATTACTACTAATTAATAACATTAAAATCTAAAATAAAATAAAATTAATAAAATTAAAATTAAAAGCATTACATAAATATCTCAAAAATGATGATTTTGTTCGATGAAAACCCTGAAACTTCCTTACATATGAAAATTTAAACATTTAATTGAACAATTGAAGAGGAAAAGAGAAATTTTGAGTAGAGGAGATCCCAAATGGAGAAAAAAGTGGGAAAATTCGTGGGTATATATATGTGAGATTAGAAGCGACGAGACTATTTGTGGCGGAATACTCATTGCAAAAAATACTATTTTTTCCAGTACCTATCACAAATAGTTTCCACAATAGTTGTCATGGTGGTGTTTAAAAATTTATTTTTGATGGGTATAATTGCAAATACTCACCTGATGATAGTATGTTTGTGATGGGTATTAATGACCTATCACGAATAATTATAATTAATAATGGTTATTTGTGGAGGGACATCTCCCATTGCAAAAACCATTACATGACCACGGGTATGTGTGATGAAAACCTAGTCCTGTCGCAGATACCCTTTCCTGCATTGTGGCAGGAAGGCATGTCAAAATTATTTGTGATGAGTACCTTCTCCCATTGCAGATAATTGATTATTTAATAGTACTAGTGGCAGGATTTGAATCTCATCACAAATAGTCTTCCAGCATGGAGTAGTTTTTACGGGTGATATCCCATCACAAATAGCTTGTCACAACAAGTGATATTTTCCTATATTGTGGCACCAGTTAAAGGGAATCCACTCATTTTATATTTGATTTCCCTGGAGTGATCACTAGGTGCTTTCCATGCACAAATGAATGTCGTTGGGAATGAAAACAGCCTTTGTTATCTTATTCGGACAATGCTCGACACTAAGACTCATTATTCAGATATCAAGAAGAGCTTCCGGGTGTTAATCTTTGCAGTTTAGAAACTGAGGCTCTACCTATATCATCATGAAGTCCATTTGGTCTTTCAAAATAACCAACTCAAATATATCCTAATTTGTCCAATATTGACAGTACATTTTCCCTGGTGGGTGGTTATCCTTCAAAAGTTTGACATACAGTTTCTTCCTTCGAATACAGTAAAAGGATAGGCTCTAGAAGATTTTCTTACAGAATACCCATCTGTAGAAACAACATTGTTAAATACATAATTATAGATAAAGAGATCTTTTCTATCCAAGACAGCCACTAAGAGTGTAAAATGTATTTCAACTGTGCATCTAGAAGTCCAATGGGGAAGATAACTGAAGACCCCAACGTCAGCAAAGTCATGTTAGGATTCATGCTCATCTCCCTATCGAAGGTAGTCTTCCCTTACTCCTTATTGTCAGAAGGCTACATAAACAATGAGGCAGAATATCAGGATGACATAGCAGGGATAAAACTGGAATTCATAATAATATTGGGCCACCTAGAGGTGAAAGTAAATTTAGAGTTGGTAATCAAACAGATCAATAGGTATTATGCCATGAGAAAAGAAGAGATCACTCTCCTTCTTGACTATGTTTGAGGGTTAATGGCAGAGTTCCCCATTGAGATAACACTAATTCAAGTTCCATGATCAAATTATGCTCATCTAGATGCACTAGAAAATATACCTATGGAATTTTTAGATCCAAATCAGGATGAAATGGTCATCAACATCATACATCGTCAAATAGTTTCTCCTTTTTCTCTTGTTGATGCATAATAGATTGATGAAATCATTCTTATACCCGAACCATATTGTATTATTAATGGGTGGATGATCCCATCTCGGACAACCTTCAAAATGGATAAGTCCCATAAAAAATATCTAGAAAATAGAAAATCTGATGACGACCTACCAACTTCACTCTTTATAATGGACCAAATCGCCATAAAGTCAATTATAAATGAGGCATTGATGGTGTCCTTCTTAGATGTATCAGTAAAGAAGAGACTACTACTATCATGAAATAAGTAAATGAATGAGATTATGGGGCCCTCCAGTCAGGGTTCAAGCACTCTCATCAAATCCAGAGGCTTGGGTACTACTAGCCCACTTTGACATAGGATTGCCCAAAGTTTATCAAAAAGTGTCATTCATTCCAGGTCATTCCAACTTTATTCATCAACACCCAAAGTTTGAACATACATCCAAATACTCGAGTCCATTTTCCATATGGTGTATGGATGTTGTAGGGTCATAACCTCCAGTTACGAACAAGAAATTCAATTACATCCTTACAGCTACTGAAGTCTTCTCCAAATGAGATTAGGTAATACCCCTCAAGGAAGTCAGGTCCAAAAGCATCACCAGCTTTTTGAAATCCAACATCATTACTAGATTTTATTTCCCTCATACAATATTTATGGACAACGATACCAATTTCTATTCTACAGAGTTAGATAAGGTGTATCAGGAGTATGATATCAAACCCAACCATTCACCTTTCTATCATTTAGTGCCCAAAAAAAAGATAGAGTCCCTCAACAAGACCCTATGGAACATACTTTAGAAGATGTAGGATAAAGATAAAAACTTTTTCCCAGAAAATCTCTTACATTCCTTATAGGCTTACCAAACTACAACTCATACTACCACATGGGTGACCCCATATTCACTTGTATATGGAAATGACGCAGTCCAACCCATTGATGTCTAATTTTCATCACTCCTCATTACTATATGTGATATGATATCTGTAACACCCCAATATATCATAGTGTGTTATTTCTTCAAAATAATTCAATAACTTGCACTACACGCAACACTGAGTTAAAGCGCACCATGACTTACCAAACAAGCCGTTCAAAAGAGGTTATGAATAGTATTAACTAAATTTTAAACTTTATATAATCCTTATAATTTTAGAATCCATATTATGATTTTCTTAGTCATAATTTAAGAACAAATTCTTTTTTTTCAGATAAAAGAAGTATTTTTCGAAAATGCACTTTTACCAACTTTAATAATGATTCCTTTTTAAATCCAATATTTTAAACTTTTATATATTCAATTTGAATAAATAAATTTATTCTTTAGAATGGGGACATAAATAAATTTTACAATGTAACACCCCAGTCTTCTACTGTACGCTTCTCTTTGAATAATGCGATAGCGTCTGTTGTACGCAACATCGAGTTCTAACACACCACAACCAATCAAACTAGCCGTTATGAATAGTAATACCTACTTTTTGAAATTTTATAAATTCTATATCTCAAAATGGACTTCATTTTTTGATTTGGAATATCGAAATTATTCTAGGGTGAAATTTTTGTACTTTTCGGATAACTTTCATATTTTGATGAATAGTGAAAATTACTAAATTTTAATTAAAAACTACTTTTTAATCAAAATAATTAATATTGATAAATTATGAATTTGAGTGTTTTTAAAGTATATTTATAATTTATTTTTACCATTTAATTCAATGTTTGTCATTGGACATAATTTCACAATTAAACCAGACATAAACAAGTGTCAATCTTTTGATAGTTATTATCTCTTAAAAACACGCTTTTTATTTTAACAACAGGAATTAATTTTAAATTAATTTCTGCCACTTCTATGTTTTGAATTTGGAAAAATGGATTCCATATTTGGAATCAGTATGTTAAAATTTTGTAAATAGGTAACTTTTATTTTTAGACATTTTGAATAATTACTTCGGTAAATATTTTATTTACCATGGTTAAAGGGTAAATCCGGTAAATAAGGGTTAAAAAATAATATTATAATAAAACAAATTACCCTAAAACGTGTCCTAACCTTATTTGTTGATACATTTCTGACCATAGGAATCTTTGGATCGATTTTTGGACCCCATGGAGCCACTTGTAAGTGATAATGACACTTTATATTAATTAAGTTAAAATGAATACAAAAATGAAAAAAGCATATATCTTTTGGAAAAACAATTTTTACATAGGGTTATATATGTTGTATTTTTTACTATAAATATTCATTATAAATCTCAAAAGATTTAATAAATAATGATATTTTAATTATAATTTTTAGGCATTAAATAATTTAATTTATTTATAACACAATAATGATACAGTAATTACCATAATAGTGAAAAATTAAAATAATTGATATTATAAATACCCAAATAAATATAATTGGAGACTTTTATTGAATTACACTAATTTTATATGTTAATATGACATATTAGGATTGATTTAATTGGATTTTTTCAAAGTAATAATTATGTTATGAGTTTCAAAAAAATAAATTATTTAATAGTTTCAAAATTGACATAAGAGAGTTTTTAAAACAAATATTATATTATTAATTGATATTAAATTTATAAAAATCTCAGTTTCAGTAAAGAGACTTATATCATGCTATTTGTATCATTAATGGACCACTTTTGTGTCTCATGGATGTATATAGTATGTTTATTAACCATATAATATAAAAATACAAAGGGACATTGTAAAAGTGAAACTAATTAACTAAGAGTTAATACTTAACGATAAGGTTAATATAGTAACCCAAACCTATCTAAATTCTATTGGTTGAGTTGTTTTCGACACATACCCACCTTAAGCTTTAAATAATCTACTTTGGAGCCATTAGAAACCGAATATGAATTTATTATAAAATAATATTTCTAGCTTTTCCAAAGGTGCCCCTCACCCCTCTTATAAAAGGGAACTCCTCCTTCTCATTAATTCACACCTTCAAAGCCTTTTTGTTCGGAAAAAATATGCCCAAATACTCTCTCAACTTCCCTCACTACATACTAGAGTCTTTAAATTAGTCATAAATCCAACTTAAGGAGCCCTTTTGATCAAATCAAAAGGAAGAACCCAAAGAAGAGGTAATGATTTCACCACCGTTTTTCAAGTTCCTTTCTTCTTCCACTTCTTATTTCTTTGTTATTAACATTATAAAATAATAACTCCAGTGTATTATATATACTTTGATGTTATTATAAACATTTTACAACCGTATTTCAGTATTATATCCATCCTTTGAATAACATGTCACCATACGTGCGTACGTACGACTTACCGTCTCCACGTCGTGGTGTAATTGTTATTCAATAAATTATTATTTGGATGGGTATAATAATGATGTGTAATTCATGTAAATAATAAATATAACATGGTAATGTTCTGTATATATGATATACCACCCAATTATATATTATTTTAATATCAAAAGAATGATATTGTCGCTCGTACGTACGGACGGACTACCGTCTCCACGAACGCAATGAGATTCATTCTCTATCGTATCCATTCAAGTATAATTAACATTTGAAGATTTAAAAATATTGTTTAAGGAATTGATATCATTCTGGATATGAATAATATACAACCTATTCATGACAATTACAGCTTACGTAACAAAACATATAAAATAAAACGAGTAAGTTAACACCCGAAACAACAATAATTCTAAGATATTATTAACAAAGCAATGTTAAAAGATCATATATGATATCATATGAATGTATATGATTCTTTTATAGTTTAATAACAATTATTTCACCATTATAAAGGAATTTAACCTACCCCCAACCAAGGAAAAGTACAAGGTAATGGTTTATTTTGCCATCTCTTCATTATCTGAGGTTGTTTATATGTAATAATCTACTGGGATTTCTTTATCTTACACATCCATGTTTCTTCGAAATGTATTTCAAAACATTTTTACTATTTACAATGAATATGGGTTAAATTCATTTATACCCCTGTTTGAAATTTTATAATAGGGTTATAAAGGAATCTTTCTGTCGTTTTCCAAATAAGGTGCTTTTAACCTTTTCGACAAAATTAGGGTAAGAATGTTTTTTTAACTTATATGGCGGGTGCGGAAATTCTCTACCGTTATAAAATCGTTGAAGCTTTCCTTATAAGATTATAAGAATATTTTCAAATAAAATGTTTTATTTTATAATTATGTGACTTTTAAATGATTTCAAAATGAATATTTTAAGAATTTATGAAAGGTACTCTTTATCAAAAAAAAATAATTTTAAATGTTTTAATGATTTATCTTTCTAAATATTTTTAATTAATGTACATGTTTTCAAAATGATTTTATGGATTTATTTATATGGAAATTAATGTTTTGAAATGATATTTCTTTTCAAAAGTTTCGAAGTGGTATGGGACACTTTGATTCCAAAAATCTCTTTTAAATTACTTCCTTAATAAATGTGTGACTTTTAAATGATTTCAAAAAAATAGATATTTCTCTCAAATAGTTTTGATTTCATCTATGTCAACATCCTTTGATGGATTTTAAGTTTATTTGAAGTTGATTTATTATGATACAAAACTTTTGTATTGTATTGAAGGTTTTGTGATATTTTTATTGTGGATGTGTTATTTTTTTATACCATTCATGGTTTATGGAGAAAGTATTGACATTTCATATGCTAGTTTTAATACAAATGTTTATGTTATGTTTAAACCTTTTCATATGGGAACGCATTGTACTTAGTAAGTGATGGGTGGAGCCCGCTATAGCTCCTCGATGCATCGGTAGGTCTCATGAGGCAAACTAGTGTCTTGGCACAAGGCCTTGACAAAATCTTATTTGTAGTCTTGGCATGAGGCCTTGGCTATGTGGTTATGATAGTCTGGCATTATGCATTCCATCATTATAAAAGTGGTTATTGATATTGCATGTGATTATTTGATTAGTATAATATCCATGTGAATAAGTAAATGGATTTATTTCATTTTATTTTTCCCATACTATGTTGAAGTTTAAGTTTAAAAGGCTTTTGTTTTAGTTATACATTGCCTTAAATGTTTATGCTTATTTATGAAAGTTTCTGCTGTATTTCCTACCCTTACGGAGCATTTGAGCTCACCCATTTTTATGTTATATTTTTTCCCAGGATTCCAAGAAGTATATTGTGATTGATAAGAAGGGTTAAGACAAGGGAATAATGGCATTCATAAAGGATTATTTATGTTGATTTGTATGTTATGAAGTGTAATGTAACATTCATGTATGTAATCTATTTTCCAAGACTGCTAAACTAATCATTCCTTTGGGACATGATTCCTTGTAGTCATGTCAATGTATTAAAATAATGCACTAACTCTGGGTAACTAGGGTTGGGGCGTTACAGTTGGTATCAGAGGAAGTTTAGCAATAACCTTGGAAACTAGATTTAGATAAACTCTGATTAGAGCACATAGCCCTAAAACAGACTTTGAGGATTAGTATAGAAGAACATCCTATAATTTTGTTATTGTAGAGATTTTGTGAGTTTTCTGAGAAATAAATCCCTATCTGGATACGAGTAGGTAGAGGCGGCTCTGGCATAGATGTACCTAGGGGTAAAACCTGAAAACACCACATTGAGCTAGACTCGAATGGGAACTGTGCACGACAACAGGCCTTGCTGCAGTCTTGGTTACGACACTCCCGGGGGATATTCTTAGGATAATTCTAATTTTATTTACAAACCATTATAAAGGGCTCATGAATATGTACTTACTCAAAGAATACATTTTTTATGATTATGGATTATATCCATAAACTGTTCAATTTTCATTAGGAATTATTTATTTCAATTCATAAACTGACCTAGTTTAAGCTATTGTATAGAAATGGCACCTAGTAGAAAGAATGTGAACTCCAGTAATACGTATGATCCAAAAAGTAAGAAGGATCGTACCTTTCATAGTACTAAGACATCATTTAGAAGGGAAATAATCTCCCATATATTATCATCATATGATGAAATAGTATCATGTGTGGATAATATAACTAAAGAGTTTACTGAGTCCTATGGATTTGAAGGGAAGAAAGAGTAGAAAAGGATGGAAGAGAGAAAGATGGATAAAGGGAAGAGGGAAACGAAGAATTTCCCCATATGTGATAACTATGGGAAGAAACACCCTAGAACTTGCCTGAAAGGAATGGGAGTTTGTTATAAGTGTCGAGAAAAAGGGCACAAAGTACGTGACTGCAAGGGTAAGAAAATGGTTTCAAATGTACAATGCTTCATTTGTAAGGAGTTTGGACACTACGTGAACCTATGTCCCAGTCATCAGACTATGCCGCAAATGATGCTATTGGATAATAATCAAGTTATGAAACTACCACAGATGAAGAGGAATGATTAGAGTTCATATGTTGATTATGTCATTTGAGTTTTGTATCAACAATGTACTTGTTATAATAATTATGGAGTATATAAGGATTTTACTGCAGTACTATTTCATTAAGGACTTGAGATTGTGTGGAACAAAGAAAAGTGACTCAATAGTAGGATAAATTTTTGGAAAATAAATGGTTGAGAGAATGATGAACCATAATATAGTTCTGATACCGAGGTAGTGATTTTGAAATAATACATGATTGATTCGGATAAATTATATTGGATATTCTTTACTACCTTGAAACTGATTAATGATTTGTATATTCCATCATTGTTGGGTATTACAACATTTTTGGATTGAAGGAGTATATCCATTATTATTTAAGTAATAAGGGATCATGAATGTAATCAGTAAGGTTTTATGGTAATTCGGGATGTTGCAGTGTTATAAAAAATACATGATGAAGGTGTTCACATGTTATTACACAGAAAAAAAGATCTTAATTTTTGGACTAAAGCATTTTGGATAGTTCTAGTTTGGATTATTTTTGGATTTCCATAAAAGGACAACCCAGAGGTTGGGCGGCAACCCGTCGCGTCCGGCAAGGCCGCGAGACTTGAACCCACAACCGAAGGGCGATAAGGGTGTATCACCTACCACTGGCCCACATAATGTCTGGGATTAAATAATGTATTTTTTTTAAAAGATCTGGTAGATGAATTATAAATTCATTTGGAACCCAATACGAATAGGATAAATAGAATATTTTTTTTACGTTCTATTATCTTTTAAAGTGAAAGATGATTTTGTGGTAGAAATTAGTTAAAGGATGGAACTCTACTTGTCAAGAATATATTTTTCTTCTTCTCTTATTCTATGAAGAAATTAATTCTTATACTTTATTTAAGTAATCCTAAAACCAAAAATGTGTTATCCTAATACCCTATGTTTTGTTGAACCGATGGTATCTCAAATCATCATAGATTGATGAATTTAAGGACCTCAAGTTTACACTTGTTTGTGATTGATGAAATCAATCACTAACTATAAATATTTACATTTTTCCTCCAATTATATGTCTCTAATTTCCAACAATGTTCTCCTAATCGAGATCATAATTTGGTGGTGACCCTTTCATTTCTCTTTTCTACATATTAAGACTAAATTTTAGTAACCCAATTTTCGATGTGGGTTTTCCCACAAAGATATTTTATATTTTCAACCTTTTATTTTCAAAGAACAATTTCAAATTGCGAGGACGCAATTTATTGAAGGAGGGGAGAATGTAACACCCCAAGATTTCATAGTGTGTTATGTCTTCAAAATAATTCAATAACTTGCACTACATGCAACACTGAGTTAAAGCGAACCATGACTTACCAAACAAACCGTTCAAAAGAAGTTATGAATAGTATTAACTAAATTTTAAACTTTATATATTCCTTATAATTTTAGAATCCATATTATGAGTTTCTTAGACATAATGTAAGAACAAATTCCTTTTTTCAGATAAAAGAAGTATTTTTCAAAAATGCACTTTTACCGACTTTAATCGTGATTCCTTTTTAAATCCAATATTATAATCTTTTATATATTCAATTTGACTAAATAAATTTATTCTTTAGAATGGGGACATAAAAGTTTTTTACAATGTAACACCCCAAGATTCTACGGTATGCTTCTCTTTGAATAATGTGATAGCGTGTGTTGTACGCAACATCGAGTTCTAACACACCACAACCAATCAAACTAGCTGTTATGAATAGTAATATCTACTTTTTGAAATTTTATAAATTCTATATCTCAAAATGGACTTAATTTTTGGATTCGGAATATCGAAATTATTCCAGGGTGAACTGTTGGTACTTTTCGGATAACTTTCAAATTTTGATGAATAGTGAAAATTATTAAATTTTAATTAAAAAATACTTTTTAATCGAAATAATTAAGATTGATAAATTATGAATTTGAGTGTTTTTAAAGTATATTTATCATATATTTTTACCATTTAATTCAATTTTTGTCATTTGACATAATTTTACAATTAAACCAAACATAAACAAGTGCCAATCTTTTGATAGTTTTTTTCTCTTAAAAACACGTTTTTTGGTTTAAAAACAGGAATTAATTTTAAATTAATTTCTTCCACTTCTCTGTTTTGAATTTGGAAAAATGGATTCCATATTTTTAATCAGGTTCTTCAAATTGTGTGAATAGGTAACTTTTATTTTTAGACATTTGGAATAATTACTTCGGTAAATATTTTATTTACCATGGTTAAAGGGTAAATCCTGTAAAGAAGGGTTAAAAAATAATATTATAATAATACAAAATTACCCTAAAACGTGTCCTAAACTTATTGGTTGACACATTTCCCACCATGGTCATTTTTGGGTCCATTTTTGGACCCCATCGAGCCACTTTTAAGTGATAATGACACTTTATATTAATTAAGTTAAAATGAATGCAAAAATGACACAAGTATATATCTTTTAGAAAAACAATTTTTACATAGGGTTATATATGTTGGATTTTAGACTATAAATATTAATTAGAAAGATAAAAATATTTCCTACATAATTATATTTTATTTATAATTTTTATACATTATATAATTTAATTTATTTATAACACAATGATGATGCAGTAATTACCATAATAGTGACAAATTAAAATAATTGATATTATAAATACCCAAATAAATATAATTGGAGACTTTAATTGAATTAAACAAATTTTATATGTTAATATGACATATTAGGATTTATTTAATTGGATTTTTTCTAAGTAATCATTCATTTATGAGTTTCACCAAAATCAATTATTGAATACTGTCAAAATTGACATAAAAGAGTTTTTAAAAAAAATATTATTAATTGATATTAAATTCATAAAAATATAAAGTTCGGCCAAGAGACTTATATCATGATAGGTGTATCATTAATGGACCACTTGGTGGTCGCATGGATGTATATAGTAAGTTTATTGACCATATAATATAAAAATACAAAGAGACATTGTAAAAGTGAAACAAATTAACTAAGAGTTAATACTTAAAGATAAGGTTAATATAGTAACACAAACCTGTCTAAATTCTATTGGTTGAGTGGTTTTCGACCCATACCTAACTTAAACTTTACATAATCCACTTTGGATCCATTATAAACCGAATATGAATTTATTGTAAAATAATATTTCTATCTTTTCCAAAGGTGCCCCTCACCCCTCTTATAAAAGGGAACTCCTCCTTCTCATTAATTCACACCTTCAAAGCCTTTTGGTTCGTCCAAACTATGCCCAAATACTCTATAAACTTACCTCACTACATCCTAGAGTCCTTCCTTTAGTCATTAAGAAAACCTAATGGTCCCTTTTGATCAAATCAAAAGGAAGAACCCGAAGAAGAGGTAATGATTTCACCACCCTTTTTCAAGTTCCTTTCTTCTTCCACTTCTTCTTTGTTTGTTATTACCATTATAAAATAATAACTCCAGAATATTATATATACTTTGATGTTATTATAAACATTTTACAACCATATTTAAGTATTCTATCCACACATTGAATAACATGTCATCATACGTGCGTACGTACGGCTTACCGTCTCCACGCCGTGGTGTAATTGTTATTCAATAAATTATTATTTGGATGGGTATAATAATGATTTTTAATTCATTTAAATAATAAATATAACATTATAATTATTCTTTATATATGATATACCATCCAATTATATTTTATTTTAATATCAAAAGAATGATATTGTCGCTCGTGCGTACGTACGGACTACCGTCTCCACGAACATGATGAGATTCATTCTCTATCGCATCCATTCAAGTATAATTATCATTTGATGATTTAAAAATAATGTTTAAGGACTTGATATAATTCTGGATATGAATAAGATACAACCTATCCATGACAACCACGGCTTACGTAACAAAACATATAAAATAAAACGAGTAAGTTAATACCCGAAACAACGATAATTCTAAGATATTATTAACAAATCAAAGTTAAAAGATCATATATGATATCATATGAATGTATATGATTCTTGTATAGTTTAATAAAAATTATTTAACCATTATATATGATGTTAACCTACCCCCAACCAAGTAAAAGTACAAGTTAATGGTTTATTTCACAATCTCTTCATTATCTGAGGTTGTTTATACGAAATAATCTACTGGGATTTCTTTATCTTCCACATCCATGTTTCTTTGAAATTTATTTCAAAACATTTTTAATATTTACAAAGAATATGGGTTAAAGTCATTTATACCCTTTTTTGACTTTTTATAAGAGGTTTATAAAGGAATCTTTCCATTGTTTTCCAAACAAGGTGCTTTTAACCTTTTCAACAAAATTAATGTAAGAATGTTTTTTTAACTTATATGGCGGGTGCGGCTATTCTCTGCCGTTATAAAATCTTTGAAGCTTCCATTACAATATTATAAGAATATTTTCAATGTAAATGTTTTATTTTATAATTATGTGACTTTTAAATGATTTCAAAATGAATATTTTAAGAATTTTTGAAAGGTACTCTTTATCAAAAAAAATAATTTGAAATGTTTTAAATATTTATCTTTATAAATATTTTTAATTAATGTCCATGTTTTCAAAATGATTTTAGGTATTTATTTACATGGACATGAATTTTTTGAAATTATATTTCTCTTCAAAAGTTTTGAAGTGGTATGGGACACTTTTGATTTCAAAAATCTCTTTCAAATTACTTCCTTAATAAAGGTGTGACTTTTAAATGATTTCAAAAAAGAGATATTTCTCTCAAATAGTTTTTATTTCATATATGTCAACATCCTTTGATGGATTTTAAGTTTATCTAAAGTTGATTTATTATGATACAAAACTTTTGTATTGTATTGAAGGTTTTGTGATATGTTTTACTGTGGACTTGTTATTTTTTTATACCATTCATGGTTTATGGAGAAAGTATTGACATTTCATATTCTAGTTTTAATATTAATGTTTATGTTATGTTTAAACCTTTTCATATGGGAATGCATTGGACTTAGTAAGTGACGGGTGGAGCTCGCTATTTCTCCTCAATACATCGGTAGGTCTCATGAGACAAACTAGTGTCTTGGCACAAGGCCTTGACAAAATCTTATTTGTAGTCTTGGCATGAGGCCTTGGATATGTGGTTATGAAAGTCTAGCATTATGAATTCCATGATTATGAAAGTGGTTATTGATATTGCATGTGATTATTCTATTAGTAGAATATCCATGTGAATAAGTAAATGGAATTATTTCATTTTATTTTTGTCGTACTATGTTGATGTTTGTGTTTAAAAGGCTTTTGGTTTAGTTATACATTGCCTTAAATGTTTATACTTATTTATGATAGTTTCCGTTGTATTGCTTACCCTTATGGAGCATTTGAGCTCACCCCTTTCTATGTTTTATTTTTTCCCAGGACTCCAAGAAGTATATTGTGATTGATAAGAAGGGTTAAGACAAGGGAATAAAGGCATTCATAAAGGATTATTTATGATGTTTTGTATGTTATGAAGTGTAATGTAACATCCATGTATGTAATGTATTTTCCATGATTGCTAAACTAATCGTTCCTTTGGGACTTGATTCCTTGTAATCATGCCAATGTATTAAAATAATTCACCGACTCTGGGTAACTGGGGTCGGGGCGTTACAATATCCATGGATGAGCAGTCCCAGAAATGATTGGAAAAATTGAAGGGACTCAATGATAAATGATTTCATACATTGCATTACTTAGAGGTCTATCAAAATCAGATAGTATGATATTTTAACAAAATGTTTTGCCTATTTTCATTCCTCTAAGAAGAACTTGTATAGTCATTAGTGCTCAAATGATACCAGAGAATAATCCTACAAATGTTAATCCAATGTGGCTGGGACCTTATTCCATACATAAGGTCCACTCTAAAAAATCTTATTCATTGATATTAATGGTTTGAGAGCTGATTATGGCCCCAACCGTTGTAAGGTTTCTCACAAATTACTTCATGTGACAAAAGACTGATACATCTCAGCTACATGGCATTAAACTATGTAGTCAGTCTTTTTCAAATGACCATAAAATGGAGGGACATATCATATGTGTTGAAAGATGGTAAATTTCATGACACTAGTGTTCCAGCCACAATATGTTAAACTATATGAAAATTTAATTTCTGTATGATATAAAACTGCTTCGTTCACATCCTTTTTTCATGGCGTAAAACTACATAACATTTCAATATTTGTTTGAGAGGATCACGATCTTCAGAATGGTTCCCCACCACACCTTTATTCAAGAACTATCTGTGAATTGATTCTCATTCCAATGGTATATGTAGTGACACACAGATCATATGTCTTAAGGCCAACCATAATTTTAGAAAATAACAATGTCTCTTATTCCTTTTATAAAAACTTGATCGATGTAGGGAACAGTATTCCAGAACTACATGTGTCTTGATTCTTGTCATTATAGGATAAATAGTGATG
This sequence comes from Viscum album, assembly GCA_963277665.1. Lineage (NCBI taxonomy): Eukaryota > Viridiplantae > Streptophyta > Magnoliopsida > Santalales > Viscaceae > Viscum > Viscum album. The sequence goes on along the minus strand of OY728147.1, from coordinate 595,537,240 downwards.
CCTAGATATCCATTTGTAGGTCCATATGCAACATTATCTTTTCACACTAAGTCACCTATGTCCTTACTTCATGACATAAAACTACAAGGATAGATTCCCCTTGTTCAATGTTAAGGTATCTTAGAACTATGCATGGATTGATTCTCAATTCAATGAGATACGTAGAAATTCCCAGATACTACATCCTAGTACAACCACCACATGATCTAAATGCACTTGTCCTTTCCTCTAATCTCTTAAGTGTGTTAATGAGACCCTTTCCACTCCTTGTTTCTCATATTGAGTGTTTCTCATGCAGGCTTAGGAATTTTGGTGAAGGATTCACCTCATGATCAACGAATGTTTGTTTATGACATGGTTAACAAGGTATATGGTGATGATCCTAAAAGGAAGGTCAAAAATTCCTTGTCATATGATGTAAAACTATATAGTTTACATCCTTTCCACACAATATAAAACTTCATAACATTTCAATCAATGTTTGAGCAGATCACTTTTCTTGGTGTTGGTATCCTATCACACCTCTGTTAAATAACTATGTGGGGCTTGATTCTAATTTTAGTGAGATACATAGTGACACCTATAATTTGTGTCTTTGGCCAAGCCATGGGGTAAAGAAAAATTTCTCATATTCTATTCCCCTATTTTGGGATCCTTTACTGAGGAATCCATCAAGGAAACAAAAATTTCATCTCCTGTATATGGGCCAAATCCATGCAGGGAACTCCAAACATCATAGGAAATTTTGGTCTATGTGGATCCTTTCAACTCGAAAATATTCCTTCCCCACATCGTACTCATAATACTAGGGAATTCTGGATCTCCACAAGATTTCTCCAGCCATCAAAAATATAATGTCTAATACTCGAGGACACCTCTATCTTGACTATGTTGTATCATATCCCAATTGGATTTTCATAAAGTCTCATACTAAATAGGCCCGTCTACTTGAGGATGTCATTATTTGATTATGTTGTAATATACCCTAGTATAATTTTCATAATGTCTCCCCCAAAAATGGTTTCTCAAACACTAGCACATTATTCTTTAGATGAATCCATTTTTATCTCTATAATACCTAATGATGTTTCCAGCCCATGTGACCTCTCCTAACCCGAGGATCCTCATGATATTGTATTACCTTTTCCCTCCCCCCACATCTAAATTATTACATAATATCTTTGGTTGTCTAGGACTTATAGTACTCATCATTTACATAATACTATGGTCCTAGTTGTATGAACCAAAACTATAAGAACTCATATAATCCTTATCACAAGACATTAAACTACATGATTCATCTTTATTACATGACATTAAACAATATAGTTAATTTCTTCCTTATTCGATGTTAAAAGAACCCTCATCCTTGTATCATGGTGTTAAGTTGCATGATCTCGGTAGAACAACACACAGTTTGATTCTCATTCCAATGAGATACGTAGTGATGAATAAATCCTACACATGGAGCCCAATTATAAGAAAAAAACCCTTCCATGCTTATGGGTTATATTTGTGTAAGGAATAATTTCCCTCAATTAATAGGTGATTTCTCTATGGAGTTATCTTTTTGTACTCATGCACTTTCATTAAACAAACCAAATTCTGTATCTAGGAAGAACTGAATCTCCATAATCATTCACTGTTCACCATCAATAGAATGTATAATACTCTAAGACACCTCTTTCTTGACTATGAAATAAGATGAACCAATTTTATTTTCATAAATTCACCCACCAAATGGGAATTTCAACCAAAATATTTCATTCTTTTACTATGTTAAAACATGTCCCAGTTGGATTTGGATAAAGTCGCCCATAAAAGGGGTTTTTAACTAGTGGCACATTCATCTTTAGAAAAAACCTCTTCTATCTCCATAACCCCCGAAGAAATTTTCATCTATTACATACTTGTTCTATCTCACTTCTTAGATATATAATCCCCTAGATTATAGATTACAAAATTCAACCCTTCATACTTGAAGATGGTGTAACATTATCAGTCTGATCACCATGCAATGGAAAAATACTAATCTTTCAATCAAAGCTAAAAAGGATATAAATTAAATCCCCCAATGTCATAGTTGTATGAAATTAAATAATATGGCATAATTTCCTAGTTACAAGAAATTAAACTGTACGATCAATGTCCTAGTCACACGACATTAAAACAAAACAATGCTTCAACCCTTGTTAGAGGGGAATCCCCCCAAACATTAGTCATTTAACTGAATGTACCCTCCTTTAAAAACCCAAAATTTTGTGGAAGAAGTTCTTCAATCATGTTCAATTCTAGTGAAAATGATCTCTTTATTCTTATACACCTCCCCTTCAAAATCCACCCTCCACGGTCTTGATAAATACATATCTTCAAAAACTTCCCAACCATTGGTAATTGAATTTCAAAATTCTTGAGGATATCTTTGTACAGTTATGAATAAATAAACCCTAGTTGGTTTTGTATGAATCCACCCACCAAACATGCCTGTCAAATAGAGGATGTAATTGCTTGAATATTCTATAATATACCCTAGTTGTATTTTCATAAATTCATCCACAAAAAGGGTTTCTTAGTCGATGAAATATTCATCCTCATGAGATACCTCCTCTATTTCATACTCTCAGAAACTATCATTAGGAAAAATATTTTTTGAAAAAGGTCTACTGGTATTCCTATTGTAATTTTCTCATACCATGTTTTAAACATGAAAATAAAAAAAACATGACTCAAAATACCCATTTGTGTATCTGAATAATGTTAGGAAATTCATGGATATAACAAGCCTTTCCTAGGTCATTATTACAAAACTCATGGTCAAATTTGATCATCCAAAAATTCCATTTTCATTATTCCAGCTTTCTTGACATTAAAATTATTATAGAATGAGACACAGTACTCACCAGGTTGAAAAACGAAAAAGTGAAAAATGAGTACAAGATGAGTCTCAATTTTCATGACATATTCTCTGCATGGTTTAGATAATAAATGAGCAGTAAAAAATGCCCAAAACATGTTAGTATGAAAACCCGCAAAGGGAATCCTATGAAAAATCAAACAATCTAACAATAAGTATTATTCATTGGACTTATGAAAAAAATTAGGTTTATGATACAAAAGATGCAATATTTTTAGCATTATCTATATTACCCTAGAAAAATTCAAACTATTCTCACTAGACCCCACGACTTAAGAAAAAAATAGAGTGCTCCTTCAACCATATTATTGTAATTATAACATGATGAAATTCAATAAAACAATTCATTTTCAATGTTATATTAAGATTATAATGAGGAAATAAATAAAAAAAATAGGTTATCAGAAACAAAAATCATTTCCATTTATGTTTTAAAACATAAAGGAACTTCCACATGTTGGAGCCTCTCTACCAAATTTTTAGTTGTTCCTTGACATAGGTTTTGATAAGTTGAACTGTGAATTAATAATTTTCCATATCTTTCTAGAACCCAGTCATTTTTATGGTGATGGAATCTTCAGTATGATGAATCTTCTCTTTCTATGCAGCCATAAAATATTCACCTTATATTGAGTTCCTCTTTAAGGGATGGTGGAGTTGAAAAATCTCATCCCATTTGGCATTTATTTCTTCTTTAAGGAATACCATTTGGATAGATTTATCATATATATGTTGCTAATTCTCCTCCATATCCCTAGATTGATTCTACTCCACCTGGGAAAAAGCATCCATGAGATCTTAAAAATGTATTTTTAGTTGTGCCTCAGACCATTGTGACCTTCTCTCCTCTTCCCTTTGCTAGATTATTGACTTTACATTAGGGTGGATCATGCGATAACCAAACCCTCCATACCCTAGAAAATAAAACCTAGTCATAAGTTGGTGAAATCATAATGGTAGGTCATGAAGAGGTGTCTCTGCAACTATATTCTAGATGTATCACCAAATAATATGGTGTGTGGTATCAAGAGAATCATGTGTCTCCTTGTCCAACTATGAGACGCTCTCAGAGGTATAGATGTATTTTGGTATTAGTGCACTCAATGAGTTTCTTTGTTCTACTCCATCCAAGACTTCCTTATTTTCTCCAACTAGCATTGACCAAAATGAAACAGATTCCTTGACTTCATTCCCATCCTATGAGATCGATAATACTAAATAATAGGTGATGCCCTTCATCAATATTAGAAGGTCAATAGATAAGAAAGGTGGTGAAGAAACGAAACTGGTTAATAACAATCACCCATTATTGGATCAACTATTGGGATTGATGCTTCCTCAGTACTCCCAACCTCATCATTCCGGGTGAGAACCTCCTAAGAAAGAACATACCCTTGAATATGTTCCAAATATGAGATCATGGGATCTTGGGAATCTCCAGTTTAAGTTTTTTCAGTTGTCACTTCCTCGTTAATGGGAGAAGGATGTACTTGGATGCCTTATTCATGAAGTTACTTGGCAATTTTCTCTATAGAAAATGTTGTACAGGTCAAGATATGATGTAAGAAATCAAATGAATAGAGGCTAACTATATTTGAAAAAAATTAAAGAAGGAGAGAATTCATGTCTATATAATAACCAATTAAACATCCCAAGATCCTCTATATAGGTGGGAATATTAATGATTTTTAATCTTTACTCATGGTCCATTAGTTCTTATGTTATTTTATTATATAATCCTTCACATATCATAGTATCCTTACAAAAACACATTTCTGAGATGTATTACTCAGGACCCAAGTTGGCTCCACCGAAGATTCTCTCCTATGACTCTTCGGTAGGAACAACAGCATCAAGACCTATGGTGTTATGGTCAACACTGACACCTTCATCAGATTGTATGAGGTTCTTATCATCTCCTTCCATAGTATTAATGCGACTGACATTTACTGTATCAATGTCCTCCAGTATAGAATATGAATATGAAATATAATGAAGAGAGGAAAGTTTGAAACCACACATGAAACCTAAGTTTGTTCATCTAACATTACCATGTACCACTACCACCTCTACAGAAATAGGAGTTGATGCAGATGTAACTATTGTCACTTTCTCTGCCATGGTGAATGATTCATTATCATGCGTATGTGCCTCCTATGAGTTCCCCTCCTTGATCCTTGAAGGAACAGTGACAAACCCTTAATGGAGGAACGTGAGGTAGATTTTCCAAAAGGAAATCATGATAAAAAAAGTATGTTGAGCTAGTCATTATATCAAATAATATAGAGAAGTATTTTTGTGGTGCATATGTCTTTCCAACTTCTCTAGACTCTTCATTTCCACTCTTGAGATGGAAAGAGGACAATATAATTCCTCTCGGTAGAAGGAACTTATGGTGGAAGTCAAGGAGTCCCCCCACCATTTTTTCTACAACTATCTTCTGACCCCTGGATAGTTCTGAGGATTGGGGAGACTCAACCACTACTCTGATGGGGGTGCCTATGGGCCCATATTCTAAAGACTCAACCACCTTCTCTGATTTTTTTCTTCTTATTCTCAAACTACAAGATAGATCCCTCAAAAATTGATCATGGATGATGGAAGGGAAAAAAATTGGTATAATAGAGAGATACATCATCAGGGTTGATGAAGTCATCACATTCCTCTTCGATGTGGCTAGAAACCCCATCACATTTTAACCATCCAACATGTAAAACACTCTCTTTGTGGATGATATCTGATCATATGTTTGTTATATCTACATCTTCCGATCCTAAATATATTTATACCCCTCATTAAATTTACTATTAATATAGAGAACAATGGTTTCTCTGATATCTCCTAGCTATGGGATGTGTATTCTAGCTTGGATAAATACCCACATGTCTCAAATATCATGAGATATTTCATGACAAGTGTGGATTACCAGGGATCAAAAATACTCTAGTGTTGATGCAACTAGTTGTGAGGAAGAACCTACATACTTTGACTTGAAATACATTTTAGGCCTCTCTTCACTCAAAGAAGACTAGGTGACTGAAACCTAAGTCTCCTACTTGTGATAACGACCAAACTACATTAGCTTACAAGATGTAGTTTCCTAAACCTAGGCTGTCTCTATGGAGCATTCCCAAGATTTCTTTGAAGCCTTTGGAGATTCAACATCATCACCATTAGTTTGGACCTTTCTATCATGCATTCCATGACCATCAGTTGTCCTGGTCTCAAATCGATGAATTCCTTTCATTAATACCCCTTTAGGGTATGGAGAAATCCATGAACTTGCATACCCAACCTCTAGCTCGTTTAATGTACTCGATGGAAGAAAATTGACTGACATGTTGGAAACATCCATGACCATAAAAATCTCTAATATTTTGGCCACCATTAAATATTTCACAATATGAACATGTGGGGGGGGGACACTCGACTATTGTAGACACATGAATTGAAAGGTAAATCGATTTGGATAATAGGCCTCACAGATGATCTCACTATCAATGTGGGTAGCTAGTATATAAAACCTCGAATCATCATTGGCTTTTCTATTATTGGTGAATGTCGTGGTAAGGGGATCACCACACTGAAATAAGTTGAACTCTCTCAACATGTTCAACATCTTCAAGACATCATCATACTTTGGGGTTGGAGGATGGATTCCAGAAATAGAAAAAACAAATGGGTGAAACTAACCATCAGGGACATTAACTCTTCTTAGCATAGTCTAATTACTAAATTTTTCATTGAAACACCCCCAAAACACTTTAAATTGCCCTGTAATTCTAAATAGGGCATTCCTAGTGTATGAATGTAGAAAACAAAAATAGATCCTCACCAGAATAGGGGAACCCAACCCTATACAGATCCATTATTCTAGTTTGGGTTCTATAAAAAAATTCATAATCTCACAATGCCACTTGATTCATGGACCAATAGTATTTTTATACTCAACAACATTGAGATTAAGACGGATAGATGGTTCTTTTCAAAAAAATAAGGATTTACCTTGTAACCCCATTATTATATTGTATCTTCTCCAATATAGGCCAAAAAGCACTCTGATTCTCTAATGTGGGGCATCTTGTAGGTCCCTGAAAAGTAAGACCATATTTTTATAGCATAAGTAAATCCACATTCCATGTTCCAAGATGTATTTGACCCCTTTGGAGGGGGGATATCATCTACACATCTCGATCCACCTTAAATAATGGTGGGCCAAAACTGGTGTCCTTTAAACATCATCCCAAGTTGTCTTTAGTGGGATAAACTCATCATACATATCCCCAAGGGTAGGATCTCCAGAAACATATTAGCCGTCCCACAAGCTAATTTAAACATCACAATGTGTTATATGGAAATAATTGTTTTATAGACTCCATCAACTAATATACTTAGAGATAATATATGGTTTCTTGTTAACATAAGTCTTCCCCAACCAAATATCTTCGTAAATGTTGATGTATTTCCACTCTGTAATATATTCACAAGTCTAGCACACCCAGTACACCCACATAAACTCTGGCCTAAAACAGCCTCTATATCGGAAGTCCCAGTCTTCCTTTAAACCTTGAGACTAGTCTTTATATGAAGCATAGAATGTTGAATCATGGCAGTCCAACTTTTACTTGAGTGGTATGAGACTTTAGGTCCAGGGTACAATGGGTATGGCACATGAAATAAGTAGTGTGGACCTTTCCATCTTCTATGTAGACACCTTTAAGGGATACATTAGTGGCAGGACAATTAATATGTTCCTCAAACCAAGAAATCCGGAAATAACTTTGACCCTTCAAGAGGAGAGAATCCCTAAGAAGTCGGTGATCATACAAGGATAGGTAGACTATTCACGGATACTCATACTAATAATTCTTTATGTACTTTTCCAAATCTAGGAGTGTGGATTCACACATCTTGTAGTAATCTGTCCAAATAAAGATGATAATATCTGAGGCACATGAAATAGATTGTTCATAAAAATCCATTAGGGAAGCCATTTAAAACCTGTAACAAAGCATCGATATTTTTCACTAATTCCAAATTTTGATTTAGAACAGTTCAAAATCTTGGAAAAGCAAGGTCCTTCACATAGGCCACTCAATTCGGGCCTTTGAATATCCCCCTCAACCAGGTACATGACACAATCCCCTCGACCATGTGGTCCCACACATGCTCCTCAACAAGATAGTTCCATGTAGAATGGTCACTCAACTGGCTATACCATGTTGAAGTCCTTCAGAATACATGCACAAAAAAACAAGGATGACATGGCTAAATGGATGATCTGTGCGATGAGAGATAAAGGAAAAATGTGGATGGTCAAATTTAGATAAGGTTTAGTAGTATTTATAGACAATTTTTTCCTGCAAATCAAACCTATATAACTAGATCTATGCCACGAACTTATTCACTAGACCTGTTATTCAAGAGTATGCCTCTAAGCTATGTGGAAAACCTGGACCACATTCAGAATATACTCCTCATTCTACCTCAGGACAAGACCCTCCTCTTTCGATCAGATCCAATATTAGGGGGTCATTTTTTGACACTCTGTTTTGACAAATAGGTTGAATACATTATGAAGATAACCTCAAGTATTCTAGAAATATGATTACCCCTAAGAAGAATCAAAGGGATTTTCCTAAGACGGCTTGAATGCAACCATGTGCACCAGAAGGCCTGTGTAGCCCCCCTTGCACGACATATAAAGACCATAAACCTATGCATGGGGCACCTACACCACATACCTACGCCATGTACCAACATGGGGTAACTCCATCGACTACGGTCCCATGTTTTCCTATAAATAGGACCATGGGGTTCTAATTTTCACAACTAGATAATATGAAGAAGCCTCCAGGCTATGCTCATGCATCCCCTTCACCCAAGTCCTTTAAAACCCATCAGTCAGTTCTATAAAACCCAAGATAAGAGGGAATTTCGGGTTATGGTGATATCAAATTCCCTCCACAGTCTGAAATGGAAGACACCTAAATGATGGACCATTTTACCTTAGTTGATGACTACTAGAATTGAGGTTTTTTCTGCAACATGGGACCTATGATAGACCCTTTCAGGGACACCTAAAGAGACCCTTGGTGCCTAGAGGAAGGCCTTACCCAAGTTTTCTCACCTAGGTGATCCATCACCAAAGGAACCTATAGCTAGTGCATCCCCCCTCATGAATCACTTACAACTCCTCATAGGTTTACATAAAGCACCCTCACCTAAAAAAGTCGGTACCTACATGATAATATTCTAATCTATCTTCTAAGACATCCATGGAAGGGTCTCTATTACTTTAGATCTCCATTTTAGAGGGACTAAATTGAAGCCTCCCCCAATGCCATCGGACATAGAAAACCATGGAATGTGACACATGAACATGTATCCAATTAAAATATTCTTTCCTTTGGTTAGAGGTGTCCCGCACATGTCCTGCCTAATGGTTAGGGTCCTCAAGTTTCAAACAGATATACATGCCTTCAATCACGAGGAACCTAAACCTAGGTGTAGTTTATGGGATCTCCCGATCTCGAATACTAGGGATAGAACCATGTCCTTACCTTGTCATCTCTATGACCAGGGACCTAAAATTTCAAGTTGTAAGGGAGAGGATCACACTTTTCTTTGGCTTTTAGGTAAAGTGGCTTATGATCTTCTCTTTCCTATGCACAATGACTATGGAATACCTCCTGGAGTAATCCACTAATCCCTCTGGTAATACTTATCTAGATTTATTACCTCCTCCATGCCTCAGGGGTGTATCTAGATGGGTAGTCATACATTATTATCTAGGATACAATGATGGGAGGGAATAGGAACAAAAAATCCATTTCTTCTTCTCCCGTATCACTAGGCTCTTCCAAAAGTGGAAGAAGAATTGTGTTGTTTTAAAGATCCTCTGCTTCCTCTTGTTTCCCATATTCAATCATGACTCACATGGGTTTAGAGGTTATCTATAATTATGACATCCACAAAATCTAATTCATGTATCTATAGAGAATCTTTTTTTGGATCTACCTATTACCTTCCTTAAGAGGGCCCCTGTAGGTTTGGGTCCTCAAGGACATATATCTTACCACATAGGGAACCCTCCAATACTATTTATGTCCCAAAACCACTCATTGTTCTTCAAAGGTTCCATATTCCCAATGAAGCAACCCAAAGGCAAACCTCCTTGGGTGTAAGCCCCAATGCAGCCATATTATGTGGGGTTTTATTCTTGTACAAATGGGATACATAGGAATCCTCCACGAAGTCCAAACCCAACAACCCAACATGAACCATATTCCCTATAGGTTGTATTCCTAGTAGATCCTTATCTGACCTGAGTGCCTATATCCTTTCCAGCTTCCATGGGCTACCTTGGTATAAGTCTTGTACCAGACTCTGAGTAGGCACCTTTTATTGAGATGTCCTTTATGCATGACATTAAATTTCACAGTTTTGTCTTTATAACATGAACTAAAATTGTATGATGTATCCTGTTAAGTGGAACCGAGCTACACAAGTTCTATTTCATTTCACAATGATACATAGAAATCTCATATTATGGTTCGGATCCCGACATCCAAACAACTCCCATTTGACTAGAAGATTATACACTCTAGAGTACCCCAATGTGTGGCTAAAATCTAGTATCGTAATAATGAAAAACAAAATGATCTATAATACATTCATAAAAAGGTCCCATTGATGGAGAAACTCATGAAATAAATATATCTCCATTAATGAAGAACCTCAGATACATGCATATGATTGTAAATTCCATGCATGACAATAATGTTTTTTCAATTCAATGGCCATGTCATACTTGGGAATTAATAAAGGATTCAAGAACATGTCACAAATCTTTTATAGATACCAGAAGTAGGAAATAATTCCCACCAAAAATGGGTGCGATGAGCCCGACCTCCCATACTACGGACCAATGTGAGTTCATAAGTATCATTGGCCAAGTAATCCAATGGGTGCCTACCTTTGGAAATCAGGTCCATGAGTCATCAAGGGAATGATAACCATTGAATGTTTCTGGTTCCATGAAAAAAACCTAATTGGAAACTGCCTAAAAGGGATGTGGTTATAGGCGTCTGATGTGAAGTTTATTCCACCAACACCATAATCCAATGGGTGCCTACCTTTGGAAATCAGGTCCATGGGACATCAAGGGAATGATAACCATTGAATGTTTCTGGTTCCATGAAAAAAACCTAATTGGAAACTGCCTAAAAGGGATGTGGTTATAGGCGTCTGATGTGATGTTTCTTCCACCAACACCATAAAATTCTAATACAGCCTGGCATGGCATTTAGGGATGAAAAAACACTAAAATGCAATAAAAAAATAAAATCCCTAAAACCCCAAAAAACCCACAAAAACACTAAAAAACCATGAACTCTAAAATACTATAAAACACCTAAACCCTTAAAATTTCTAGAAACCCTAAAAACCCTAAATGACTCTAAAACCCCCCAAAAATCCTAAATGACTCTAAAAACCCTAAAACCCCTAAAAATCATAAAAATACTAAACCCCCTAAAGAAACCTAAAAACCAAAAAAATACTAAAGGATCTAAAATACCCCCTAAAAACCCAAAACGACCACAAAACCCCTAAAAGACACTAATAAACCCTTAAAAACCCAAAAAGATGCTAAAACCTATAGAAACTCTAAAGGACCAAAAAATCCCTTGAAATCCCTAAAAGCCCCCAAGAAGCCGAAAAATCATAAACAACCCTAAAAACCCCTAAAATACCTTAAAACCTAAAATACCATAAAATCCTAAAATAACCAAAAAACCCCTAAACAACCAAAAATTCTTAAAATACCCAAAATACCCCAAATCCTCTAAACCCCTAAAACACCTAAAAGACCTAAAAAACCATAAAAACATTAAAAGGAAACAGAAAAACCTAAAAAGTCTAAAAGATCGTAAAAACCTCAAAATCCTAGAAAACCCAAATCCCCAAAAAACACAAAAACACAAAAACCCTAAAATCGATAAGAACTAATAAAAACATTAAACCCTATAAAACCCCTAAAAAACCTAAAACCCTAAATACCCTAAAAACCCATAAAACCCTAAAAATCCTAAAATCCTTAAAAACCACTAAAACAAATAAAAATCTATAAGACCCTTAAAAACACTAAAGGATCATAAAGCCCTAAAAACCCTCAAATAGACCAAAAACCAAAAATCCCTAAAATAACATAAAGGCCCTAAAACACTTTAAACCCCTAAAAACCTATAAAAACATTAAAATTCCTAAACCCCTGAAACCCCTAAAAACTAAAAACAATTAAACTCCAAATAAGTCCCTAAAACACCCCAAAAACCTAAATACCCTAAAAATGAAAACAAACCTTGAAAACCTATGAAATACCTAATAAAACCCAAATATCAAAAAAAATACTAAAAAACTAAAAATACTAAAAAATAATAAAACCCTCCAAAACCCCTAAGAATCCTAAAAACCGTATTAACCAAAAATCCCAAAAATCCATAAAACCCCTAAATTTCCCAAAAGACCTTAAAAACCCTAAAAAACCTATAAAACAAAAAGACACTAAATGACCATGTGAAACCCCTAAAATACCCCAAAACCCCAAAAACACCATAAAAACCATGAAACCCCTAAAAACAATTAAACAACTAAAAACAATAAAAATCCCCAAAATCCCTAAAACACCTTAAAAGTCCCTAAAACCCTTTAAACCCCTAAAACAATCCAAAGACCCCCACAATATCCAAAACTCAACCTAAAAATCCTAAAACACCAAAAACCCAAAAACCCCTAAAATTCAATGAAAACCCAAAAAAAAATGAAAACCTTGAAATATACCTTAAAACCCCATAAAACCACTAAACCACAAAAAGTCACTAAAAACCCAGAAAAAAACCATAAAATCCCCTAAAAACCTGAATGCCCCTAAAATATATAAAAAACCTAAAATCACATGATGTCCTTGAAAACCCTAAAACCCTAAAAAAATTGTAAAAAAAACTAAATACCATTAAACCCCTAAAAACATTAAAACCCATAAAAACACATTTAAAACCCAAAAAAAACATTAAAAAATAACTAAAAAACATAAAAAAACATCAAAAACCATTTAAAATCCTATAAACCCTAAACCCTCACCCCCCCACCCTCCAAATCACAAAACCCCTAAACCCCCTAAAAATCCATAAAACCCAAAAAATGTGAAAACCCCTAAAACCCCCAAAAATTCTAAAAAACCAAAAAACCCTAAAAACACCAAACCCCCTAAAAACACTAAAACTCAAAAAATGATAATAACCCTAAAAACCTTACGAACCCGTAAAAACCATTAAACCACTAAACCCCCTAAAAACATAAAACCCACAAAAACCCAATAAAACATTCAAACCCTAAAAATACATAAAAACCCTAAAACCCCTAAAGGACCCTAAAAACCCTAAAAACCTTAAAAAACCTAAAACCCCTAAAACCTAAAAACACTTAAACCCTAAAAACACTAAATTCCTAAAAATGATAAAAATCTTAATACCACTAAAAACCCTAATGCAACCTTAAAAATCATAAAAACCCTAAAAATCCATAAAAACCCAAAAATACCCAAAAATCCCAAAAATCCCTAATATCCCTAAAAGAACCTAAAAACCATAAAACCCATAAAGTATTGTAAAACCCCTATAAAACATTAAAAGCCCCTAAAATACCCTAAAAAGCATGTAATACTCTAAAAATCAATAAAACCCCAAAGAACACTAAAAACCCTAAAACCCATAAAGGACCCTAAACAAACCCCAAAATACCATAAAACCACTAAAGGAACCTAAAAACCATAAAAACATTAAATGACCATAAAACCCTAAATTACCATAACAAACCATAAAACTCCTAAATGTCCAAAAATATCAAAAAAATCTCAAAACCCTAACCCCCCCCCCACAAAAAATCATAAAATACCCTAGAAAACTCTTAAATCCCCTAAAAGATACTAAAATACCTAAAAACACAAAAACCCTAAACCCCTAAAAGACACTAAAAACCCTAAATAACCCAAAAAACCATATAAAACCCAAAACCCCCTAAAAGACTCAAAAAACCATAAAAACACTAGAAGAACCTAAAAACCATAAAGTACCCTAAATACCCTAAATCCATAAAAGACCCTAAAAACTCTAAAAACCCTAAAATCCCTAAAACACCCTAAAATCCATAAATCACAAAAAAACCATAAACAACAGTAAAAATATATAAAAACACTAAACCCCTAGAAACCTTATAAATCCTAAAAAATATATAAAATCCGTACAACCCATAAAAACAATAAAACCACTAAAATCCTTTAAAACCCCCAAAAAACCCCCAAACCCCCAAAATCAACCTAAAAAAATTAAACCCTAGAAGGACCCTAAATAACCATAAATCCCTAATAGACCCTAAAAACTAAAAAAACCCCAAAATGTCCTTTACTCCCCTGAATATTACTAAAAACCTAAAAACAGTAAAATACCCTAAAGCACTAAAAACCCAAACCCTAAAAGATCCTAAAAACATTAAAATCCACTAACAACCATACAAACTAAAAAACCCAAAAATCCCTAAAAGACCCTAGAGACCCTAAAAACCTTAAAAACCCAAAGAACCATAAACTCCTAAAAATAGAAAAAAATACTAAAACCCCTAAAAACCATATAAAAACATTTAAAACCCCTAAATTCCCCCAGAACCTTAAAAACACTAACCCCCACCCAAAATCCCACACAACCCCTAAAAAACCTAAAAACTCTAAAACCACCCAAAACCCTAAAAACTCTTAAAACCCATAAAATACCTTAATCACAAAATAACATTAAAAATCATAAAAAACCCTAAAATCCCAAAAAACCCATAAAAATCCAAAACCCCCTTAAACCCCAAAAATTTGAAAAATACCCTAAAACAACAAAAAAACCATAAAACTCCTTAAAACACTAAAACCCTAAAAATAATAAAAAACCAAAAACCAAAAACCCCTAAAAACATGAAAAAAATAATAAAAACACTAAAAAACACTTAAAACCCTAAATCCCATTAGGACCCATAAAAATAAAAAAACCAAAAAATCGTAAAAACTCTAAAAGCTCTTAAAACCCCCCAAAACCCCTAAAAATATGAAAAAAATAAAATACACTAAAATACCTATAAAAAAACATAAACATCCTAAAACCCATATAAAAAAACAAAAACATAAGAAACCCTAAAAACCCCAAAAAACACCTAAAAACCCTAAAACCCATAAAACCCCAAAAAAAATAAAAATCAAACAACCCCAAAAACATGAATAAAAACCTAACAATCATAAAAAACCCCTAAACATAAAAAATCATAAAAACCCTAACACCCCCCCACAAAGCCCCTAAAAATAGTTAATACACTAAAACCCCTAAAAAATTCTACTAAAATAAAAACCCCTTAAACCCTAGAAAACCAAAAAAACCCTTAAAAACCATAAAGCATAAAAAAACATAAAAACCATTAAGATGACTGAAAACCCAAAAAAACACAAAAACCATAAAAACCCTAAAAACCAAAATAAAAGTAAAACCCTTGAAAAGCCCACAAAACCCAAAAACCATAGAAAGCATAAAAACAACTAAAACCCCTAAAAACTAAAATCCCTAGAAACCTAAATGACCATAAAACAATTAAAACCCTAAGAATTCATAAAAATCCATAAAATATTTGAAAACCCCTAACCATATAATAATCCTAAAAACCCAAAAGACCCAAAAAACCCAAAAAAATATTAAAAGAACTCAAAACCCAATAAAAACTATAAAAAAACATCAAAAATCCTTAAACACCCATAAAACACCAAAACCCCTCTAAAACTAAAAACCCTAAAAAACCCAAAACCCCCTAAAAACCTAAAAACCCTTAAACCCCTTAATAACATAAAAAACTCTAAAAACATAAAAACCCTAAAACATCCAAAAAAACCCTAAAACACCTAAAAACAATCAAAATAATAAACACACTAAAATAGCTATAAAACCCTACAAAAATAAAAAAATAGGAAAAAAACTTTAAAACCTAAAAAAACTTAAAAATCTTTAAAAACCCTGAAACCCTAAAAAGCATAAAACCCCTCAAATCCATTTAAAAACCTAAAACCCAATAAATCGTTAATATCCATAAAACCCGTAAGTCCCATAAAAATCCTAAAAATCTTAAAAACACTAATAAAATCCCAAGAAACCCTAGAAACCCTTAAAACCCCTAATACCATAAAAATCCAAAAAACTAAAAAACACTAAAAACCCAAAAGCCCCAAAAAATATCTAAAAAACCAAAAAACCCTAAATTCCAGAAAACCCATACGAAATCCCAAAAAATCCAAAAAAACATAAAAAACACTAAAACCCAAAAAAACCTAAAGTAACCCTAAAAACCCGAAAAACAACTAAAAACACCTAAAATCATTAAAAATCCTAAAAAATTAACAAAAACCCAAAAAACCTGAAAACCTGAAAAACCCTAAAAGACCATAAAAATACACAAAAAACCCTAAAAAATTCCCCTAAAATCATACAACCCTAAAAATCATTAAAACCCTTATATAACTATAAAACCATAAAAATCATGAAAAACCAAAAAACCAAAAAACCTTTAAAAACTATATAACCCCTAAAAAATCCCCTAAATCCCTAAAACCCCTAAAAAACTCTGAAACCCTAAAAACCTGAAAAACCTAAACACCCCCTAAAAACCCAAAAACCCGATAAAAATATCTAAAAAAACTAAAATTCTAAAAAACCCTAAAAACCATGGAAGACCCTAAAATCCCAAAGAAACCCCAAAAAACCATAAAAATCTTTAAAACACTTAAAAACCCTAAAACCTTTTAATAACCCTAGTAACCCTAAAACCCCCTAAAAACCATAAACCTCTAAAAACCCCTAAAACCTGACAAACCCTAAACCCCCCAAAAACCCATAAAAATATAAAAACCCATAAAACCATAAAACCCATACAACCCTTGAAATCATTAAATGTCATAAAAACCGCTAAAAGATCCTAGAAACCGTAAAACCCCTAAAAGACACATAAAATCTTAAAACTCTAAAAATACCCTTAATACCCTAATAAAAACCTCAAAGTACCCTAAAAACAATAAACTCCCAAAAAACACTAAACCCCCAAAATATCCTTAAATCCCCTAAACACCCTTAAAAATGAAAAACCCTACAAAACCCTAAAACCCACTAAAATCTAAAACAACCTTAAAAATAATCCAAAAAACATAAAGGCCTAAAAATCCAACTAAAGCCCCAAAACCCCAAAAAATCCAAATCAAAGCCTTATAATCCAAAAATCACTTAAAAACAAAAAAAATCCTAAAAACGCTAAAAATTACATTAAGACCCCAAAACCCCCTAAAATCACTAAAACCCCAAAAAATCCCTAAATAATTTCTAAAGCCCCCTAAAAATACTAAAAAATCTCTAAAACCCATAAATAAACATTAAACCCCCTAAATTTCCCTAAAGTCACAAAAAACTCTAAAAACCCATAAAAACACCAAAAAACACTGAAAACCCATAAAACCCAAAAAAGCCTAATGCTCTAAAAACACAAAAACCATGATAAACCTTACAACATCAAAAGAACCATTAAACCTCTAAAACCCCCTAAAACCCTAAAAACCCAAAAATACACTAAAACCTAAAAAATTCCTAAATACCCTAAAATACCCAAAAAACATTAAAAAATAATAAAAACACTAAAACCCATTAAAACCCCTAAAAACTCTAAAAAACCTAATAACTCAGAAAACCCAAAAAACTCTTAAAATGCAAAAAAACCCAAAAGAACCTGAAAACAATTAAAAAACAAAAAAAAAGTCAAAAAGCCCTTTAAAACCCTAAAACCACAAAAAAATCCAATACAACCATAAAAACACTTAAAACCCAAGACCCTGAAAAATGTTAAAAATAATAAAAAGACTAAATTGACCTAAAAACCATAAAAATTGATAAAACCCTGAAAAAACCTAAACACCTAAAAAGTTCCGAAACGACCCCCAAAAATCCTAAAAACCCCTAAAATAAACTAATAGAATCTTAAATTTCTAAGAGACCCTAAAACCCCCAAAAGATAGTAAAAACCCTAAAACCCTAGAAGACCATAAAATACCGCCCCCTAAAACCCCTTACACCCTTAATCCTATAACCTACACCTTAAACCCTAAACCCTATACCCTATACCCTACAACCAAAGCCCTATACCCAAAAACATAAACCCTATACGCTAACACTAATCCCTTTACACTACCCTAAACCCTAAACCATTCACCCTACAGCCAAAACCCTAAACAGTACACCCTAAACCATGTTCCATTCACCCTAACCCACACCCTAAATCCTATATACTACACACTAAACCCTAAATCCTAGACCTCAAACCAAATTCCCTTTATCTTGAACCCTATACCATAAACCCTAAACCCTAATCCCAACACCCCAAACCCTATACCCTACACCGTAAATCCTAAACCCGATAACCTAAGCCTCATACCCTAGACACTATAATATAAACCCTATACCCAGCACCCAAAACCCAAAACCCTACACCCTAAACTCTATATTCTACACCCTGCTTCCTAAAACCTACACCCTATACCCTAGAGCCAATAGCCTAAACCCTAAACCCTAAACCCTGCACCTTAAACCCTATATGATGCACCCTAAACCCCAAGAACCCTATACCCTGAACACCTATGGAAAGAAACCTATACCCAAAACCCTACACCCAAAACCCTATACCCACCACCCACCAACCTAAACCCTAAACCCTAAACCCTAAACATTATACACTATACCATAAAATAGGAAACCTACTCCCTAAACCCTATACCTTACACCCTATACTCTAAATACAAATCCTTACTACCTAAACCATATTCCCTACACCGTATACCATAAACCATACACCCTAAACCATATACCCAACTACATAAACCCCAAAACCTACACCCTGAACCCCACACCCTAAACCCTACACCCTACACCCTAAACCCTAAAACCCTAAAAAACCCTAATAAACCAGAAAAAATAACCAAAGACACTAAAAAACCCTAAACAAATTTAAAACACCTAAAACACTACAAAATAATTAAAACCCATCAAAACATAAAAAACACTATAGGATCCCTAAAAACCCCTAAATTTATAAAATTAATAAAATCCCTAAAATCTCTAAAACACATAAAAACACTAAAACAATAAAAAACTATAAAAATCGTTAAAACACTAAAATCCATAAAAAACCTAAAAAACCTATAATATCCTAAAAAACTAAAAATCCATGAAATCCCTAAAAACCCTAAAAAATCATGAAACCCTAAAAAACACTAGAATCCAATAAAATTAAAAAAATACAACAAAAATATAATAAACCATACAAAACCCTAAAAACCCTAATAACCCAACAAAACACTAAAAACACTAAGAATCCAAAGAAACCTAAAACCCCCAAAAGAACCCCAGAACAATAAAATAACCTCAAAGAACCCAAGAACCCCTGAAAACCCTAAAAAGAACCCTAAAACCCTAAAAACCAAAAATACACAACAACAAAATACTAAAACCTGTAAAAAATTGATCACTTTAAAATATCCAAAAACAAAAAAGACACTATAAAGGCACTAAAAACCTAAAAACCTAAAAACCCAAAAAATCCTAAAAAAACTAACAAACCCTAAAAAATCTAAAAACCCATAAAAATCCTAAAAAGATCCTAAAATACCTAAGAACCCTGAAACCCCTAAACACCAATAAAGGACACTAAAACCATACAACCCATAAAACCCTAAAATCCTAAAACATCCGAAAATCATAATACCCCAAAAGACCTTAAAACCCCGAAAACACCATAAGAACATGTAAACTCTCTATAACCCTAAAAACAAATAAAACTATAGAACCCCTGAACCAACAAATAGACTCTAAAAACCCCTAAAACCATAAAAAAATTCCTAAAATCCCCAACACCCCCCAACACCCCTAAAATCCTTAAAAGCCCATTGAAACCCATAAAACTCTAAAAATAATAAAAGAATATAAAAGAATACAAAAAACCCCAAAAAACCCAAAAAACCCATAAAAACACCTAAAATCCATAAATACCATAAAAGCCTAAAAACACTAAATTTCCTAAAATCCATGAAAACATTAAAAACCACTACACCATATTAACCTTAAGAACATTAAAAATAAAAAAACCCAAAAACCAATAAAAACACTAAAAACCACTAAACAAACCATTAAAACCATAAAATCCATTAAAACTTCTAAAAAAACTAAATAAACTAAAAAAATATAAAAAATAAAAACCATAAAAACCCTTGAAAACCATTAAAACTATTAAACCCAATAAAACTCCTAAAAACCATAAATACAAAAAAAAAACCTCAACTAATAAGGAATCCTAAAAACCCCTAGAGGACCCTAAAAACCCTAAAAACCCTAAAAACCCCTAAACCCCCAAAAACCTAAAAACCAATTAAAAACATGAAAAAAATAAAACCCCCTAAAAACAAAAAACCCTTAAAAACACCCCAAAACACCTAAAACACTAAAAACCCTAAAACCACAAAAACCCAAAACCCCTAAAAACCCTAAAATCCATTAAAAACTCTAATATACCTCAAAACCCTAACAACCCTAAAAGACCCTTGAAATATTAAAATACATTGAAGACACTAAAAAACTCCCAAAACACTAAAAGACTATAAAAAAATTAAGAACAATAAAGGACCCAAAAAACCGAAAAAAAACCTAAAAGTCCCTAAAACACATAAAAATCCTTAAGGACCCTAAAAATCATAAAATACCTCAAAAACCAAAAAGACCCTAAAACCCATAAAAGACCATAAACTCATAAAAAATCTAAAAAAAACTAAAAGAAATGAAAACACCTTAAACCACTTAAAATCATAAACCATAAAAATCTTGAAAAACCTAAAAACCTAAAAGGAATAGAAACCCCTAAAATGCTAAAAACCCATAAAAACCCTAAACGCACTAAAAACATTAAATCTCCTAAAAACACCGAAAAAAATGTAACCCCTAATAACCCTAAAAACTCTAAAAACCTTGATATACCTTAAAAGAATGTAAAATTACCTAAAACATCATAAAACCAAATAAAACCATAAAAACCCTAAAACACGAAAAACCAGAAAACACTAGAAACCCCAAAAACCCTAATAACCATAAAAACACTAAAAAACTTAGTAACACTAAAAACTAGAAAAGAATTTGTAACCTTCAAAATCCCAAAAAAAAAACAAAAAACCCCTAATAAGGCATAAGAACTCCTAAAAACACCAAAAACCCTAATACCCCAAAAAACCCCAAAACCCAAAAAAAAACTCTAAACCCCCTAAAACCCCCCTAAACCCCTAAAAAACCCCAAAACCATAAAACCAACAAAAAACCTAAATAAACCATAAATACACTAAAACTCCCAAAAAAAATAACCCCCCCAGTCTAAAAACACAAAAACCCCCAAAACCCCAGAAAACAATAAAAACCCTAAAACCCTAAAAAACCCTAAAAACAATAAAATCCATAAAGACACTTAAAAACCCAAAAACCCAATACCCTACACCCAAAACCCTACAGCCTAAACTCTATACCCTACACCCTAAATGCTACAAACTAAACCCTATTCCATATACCCTAAAACTAAAAACCTATATGGAAAATTTTATACACTACACCGAAAACCCCAAAAAATACAACATAAAACCTATACCCTATACCCTATACCCTGAAACCCAGACCCTAGAACCTATATCTCATACCATAAACCATAAAACCTACACCTTAATCCTTAAAACAAAACCATTATATTCTAAACCTTATACCCAAAACCCTAAAAAAACTAAAAATCCCAAAAAAACTAAAAGAAACTAAAATCCCATAAAAGAGCCTAAAACCCCTTAAAATCCTAAAATAACCTAAAACCCAAAAATTCCCTAAAAACACTTCAAACCCAAAGGATCATAAATCCCAAAATAAACATTAAATACACTCCAACCCCGTAAAACCATAAAACCCCCTAAAACCCCAAAAAACACAAAAAACAAACCACAAACCCACTAAAACCCCTAAAACCCTTAAAAACCTAAAAATCCCAAAAACACTAAAAAAATAAAAAACAAAAAAACCCTTAAAATCCTAGTAATTCTTAAATCTCCTAAAAACCATTATAAACTCCCAAAACCCCCCAAAAATACCTAGAAAACTCTAAATATACCCTAAAACCCCTAAAACCCCTAAAACCTTGTAAAAGACCCAAAACCCCAAAATAAAACTCTATAATACCCCTAAAAACACTCAGCAAACCCAAAGAATACTAATAAAACCATAAAAACCCTACAACCCAGTAAAACCCTAAAACAACCTAAACCCCTAAAAATAAAAAACAAAAACAAAAAACTCAAGATACCCAACAAACAATTAAAACCCCAAAAACCTAAAAACCCATAAGATACATAAAAACCACAAACCCGCCAAAAGACCCTAAAACCATAAAAAATCCAAAAATATCTAAACCCTAAAACATTTAAAAATCCTTAAACCCCCAATACCCCCCAAAACCATAAAATACCCTAAAAATAAATAACCATAAAACTATAGAAATCCCTAAAATCTCAAAAATCCTTAAAAACCAAAAAAATGTAAAAACCCCTAAAAACCCTAAAACCCCTAAAACCCCAAAAAACTAAATAAATCCTAAAGGACCCTAAACAACCCTAAAAGACCCAAAAAAACCCTAAAGACTCTAGAAGACCCTTAAATCCCAAAACATCCCCAAACCCTAAAAACTCTAAAAAAACTCTAAACAAACCTAAAAACCCCAGACCCCAAAAAACGTAAATACCATAAAACCCCTAAATACCCTAAAACCCCTAATGAGACAAAAAACCCAAAAATATCCCCAGAAAACTTATAAATACTAAAAACCCTTAAAACCCATAAAAATACCTAAAACCCCTAAAAATATCTAAATTCCATTCAAACCATAAAACCAATAAAACCCTTAAACCCATAAAAGAACCTAAAAACCTAAAAAACCTGTAAAACAACCTAAATTCCATAAAACCCTAAAACTAACCTAAAATTTATAAAACACCATAAAACATCTAAGAACATGAATGAACCTAAAACCCTTGAAACCCTAAAACCCATTATAATACTAAACACCCTAAAAAACCCAAAATCCCTTTAAAAACACAAAATGACCTTTAAACCCCTAAAAACCATAAAACACAATAGAGACACAAAAAACACAAAAAGTCTCTAAAAACCCTTAAAATGACCATAATTACACAAAATACCCTAAAACCCTTAAAGTATCTAACAACCCATAAAGGAACATAAACCCCAAAAAATATCCATGTCCTTGAAAACCCCATAAAAACCTAAAGGATCCCAAAAAACCCTGAATAACTCAACAAAACAATAATAATAGTAAATTATAGTAAAAACCCTATAACCTTTAAGAGACCTTCAAAACCATAAAAACAAAAAAAACCAAAAAAAATCCCTAAAACAACCTAAATAACCCTAAAACCCTAGTAACCTAAAAAACCATAAATAATATAAAGCACCTAAAAACCTATATAACCATAAAATCCCTAAAAAAAATAAAATAAAAAACCCAAAAAACTAAAAAAAATCTAAAAACCACTAATGATACTTAAAAACTCAAAGGAACTATAAAAACCATAAAACACCGTAAAACCTTAGAAACAAAAAAACATATAAAACACCATAAAAAATCTAAAACCCCTAAACCACCAAAAACAATAAAACTCTTAAAACACTAAAAACTCTCAAAAAACCCTAAACCCCCTAAAACCCTAAAAATATAAAAAACCATAAAAACCTATAAAAACCTATAAAAATTCAAAAACCATATAAGATGCTTAAAACACAAGAAATGATAAAACAACCCAATACCTTTCACCATAAATGAAAAACACCACAACTTAAACTCCATACCCTAAAGACTAAACCCAAAAACCTACAAATAAAACCCTATACCCTGCAACTTAAACCGAAAACCCTATACCCTAGACCATATATCAGACACCAAAAACCCAAAACCCTACACCATAAACACTATACCCTACAACCAACACCCTAAACCCCAAACCCTATACAATACACCCAAACCCTAAAAAAAGCCTAAAATCCCTAAAACCCCTAGAAGAAACGAAAAACCCGAAAAGACCCTATAAACCCAAAAAAACTCTAAAACCCCTAAAATACCCTAAAACCCATAAATGACCCTAAACAACCTAAAAACACTAAAAGACCCTAAAAACCCTAAAAATAATAAAATACCCTAAAACCATAAAAATCCCTTAAATAATAAAAACCCTAAAAATCAAAAACACCTTACAACCTCAAAAACCTTAAAGAACTTAGAACATAAAAACCCTAACCCCCCCCCACCCCAAAATAAATACTAAAAACAACTAAATAAACCTTAAAAACATATAATTTCCTAAAAAACTTAACTCTAAAAACTATAATAACCCAAAAAATCCCTAACACCCAAAAAATCCTAAATACCCCTAAATAAACCCAAAAACAAACTAAAAAAATATAAAACCCATAAAAATAGTAAAAAACCATATACCATTTTTAAAACCTGGAAAACCATAAAACCCTAAAAGACCATAAAAACCCAAAAACCCTAAAATACCCTAAAAATCAAAAAATACAAAGAATTTCCAAAACCTTGATAAATCTTTCAAAACCCCATAAAACTCAAAAAAAACCTGAAAGACCCTAAAAACTATAAAAGGCATAAAATACACAAAAAATCTAAAAACCCTAATACCATAATAAATCCTTCAAACCCAAAAAGAAAATAAAATTACATTAAAATACCACAAAATACAAAAAAACCCATAAAAACCACTTAAACCCTTTAAAACCCCTAAAAACCCAAAAAACATTAAAAACCCTAAAACCATTTGAATACTAGAAAACCCTAAAAACTCTAAAAAACCATAGAAACACTAAAAACCCTAAAAACCCATAAAACCGTAGAAGGTCGTAAAACCCCAAAAGATCCTAAAAGACCCTAAAAACCCTAAAAACCCACCACTAATAAAAACCCCAAAGAAACCCCATAAAACTAAAAAACCTAAAAACCATATAACCTCTAAAACTCAAAAAAACCAAAAAAATATTAAAAAAATTAAACCCCCCAACCATAAAATGATTTAAAAACCAAAAAAACTTCTAAATCCCCTAAAAATACTGAAACCTCTAATAACCATAAAAAACCTAAAAATACCTAAAAATACCTGAAAACCCTAAAACCCATAAAACAAAAAAACCTACCAAAAATAACCTAAATGTCCTTAAAACCAATAAAAACACCCTCAAAATAACTTAAAAACCTAAATGACTCTAAAAACACATTTAAATCCCCTAAAACCCCTATAACTCCCTAAAACACCATAAAAATACTAAAAGACAATAAAACCACTATAACCCCTAGAGAAACCATAAAACCCCAAAAAAAAACTCACGATATCCTTAAAAAAACTAAAAAACCTAAAAACCCTAAAAATGCTAAAACCCCCTAATATCTCTAAAAATCGTTAAAACTCGTGTTGACACCGTGAAATGTGTTGTATACATTTTTCTGTATCATTTAATATGTGAACCATATTGGGAAACTGTTTTGTAGTTCCATGAAATGCGTTTTCTAGATTTGAGAATCACTATTTATAGGTGGTTTCCATTTGATTTATTTATGGAAACAGAAACATACAACAGTTATTTATCCAATGGGGACCTGGTTTCCAAAGTAAGGAATTCATTAAGTTTGAACTTTATGATACTTAGGAACATGCATTAGTCGATAGGGTGGGAGGTTATAATCATCACACACTTTTGTGGGAACAATAATCTATTCTGGGACTCTCTTTGTAAATTTAAGATATTTTCATAAATCCTTATTAATTCACCATGTATATCATAAGTATCCCTTGGAATTTACAATCACTTATTAACATGTCTAAAATTTAGAATCATCAGTATACATTCAAGGTTCACCATTAATGGATATACCTATATGTATTTGAGGTTTTCCATCAATGGTATCCTCTAATATAATTATTAGATATTCTTTTAGTCATCATTGTGATGATACTAGTTTTTAAGCTACTCATTGGGGCACTCTAGAGTTTATTGTCATCCAGGGAGTTGGAGGTTTGTTTTGATCTTAGGATCATGCCCGTAAAATGGTCTACCAACATGTCCTTATGAAAGGAATCATAACCCTTGTAGTTTGGTGTCTCTTAATAGGATACATCATACCTTTTAAGGTCATGTGATATGGACCTCTAAGAAAAATGTTCATGGTCAAAACATAATGTGGGACTTATGCTGAAGTATCCCAAAGAACCTGTAAGGGATATGGGTTTCCAATAATGATCAGACCCTATTGGGAATATAGCCCAAGGAGAACAGGGTTGATTTTAAGTGTTGGGTCAAAACCTCAAGGAGGCTTCCTATGTATCCCATATGGATGGGAATCAAATCCCATGTATTTTGATAAGTCTAATGGGAGAGTATGGTCCTTTGAGAGAGATTTGTTTGGGCTTACTTCCTGAAAAGGATTCCTTGATGATTTGGGGTTTGATTTGGGGATTATTCCTAAGAAGGATGCCCAGATTAATGGAATTAGGATTGGGTTTCTAAAGAGGATGTCCAGTAAGCTCAGGTCTTGAGAAGGCTTCCTACGTATCTCGGTTATGGTGGGAATTTGAGTTCTTGTAGTTTCTTCGATTGTGAAAATTTTGTGATCGTGACAAATATCAATGCCCACACGAGTCATGCTCGGTGTGAAAAACAAGAGGATGTCAAAGGTTCAACAAATGCATTCACACATTAAAATTTTTCCTCCTCTGCTGGTGTAATACGGCACAACAATAGTGTCCAAGGTGAATGAGGTTGAGGTAATTGTGGAAGAGGGTTAGGCGATGAGCCTTCCCTCTGTTCTATTTATATTGGAAAGGGGTCTAATGTAAGGAGCAGGGGATGAAGGTTAAGGGATTACATAGGATGGATGCCCAAGGTAACAAAGTGCAACGGGAGAGGGAAAGGGTATCAAAAGTCCCTACTCCCATCCCCCTTTGGTCTTTGGAACCAAAGAACATAGGAGGATCAATGATGCCACCTCCTATAAGAAAACCTAGGTGCTTACGCCAAGCTGGTTTCCCTAAAATTTGTCTAATTACGGGAAGGGGTACTTCTCCTTTATTTTTTTAAAAGGAAAATTAGCAAGGAACTGTACCTTACCTACCAGAGACTTGAGGTTTCGGGCCATCTCTTTGAGAAGGGAGAGGCCAGGACCCGACCATCCTCCAAACTAGGAACTTCCCCACACTATTTATGTGAGAAAGTTTTATGTGACTATGGATATAAAAATCCACAGACACTCCATGAATCCTAAAAACATTTTGAAAAAA
Source organism: Viscum album (assembly GCA_963277665.1). Taxonomy (NCBI): domain Eukaryota; kingdom Viridiplantae; phylum Streptophyta; class Magnoliopsida; order Santalales; family Viscaceae; genus Viscum; species Viscum album. Next base: position 595,509,782 of record OY728147.1, on the reverse strand, counting down.
ATGTGGGAAACCTCTGACTATGGAAATAACAACCCAACTTGGAGACACGCTAATGTTCCTTTCCCAAAGGTTTGATAAGTCGGGTGGTTTTAGTAGAGGTCTCAACAAAATCCCTTTCAGAAAAGGGAGACAATAAAGAAAAGGCCTTGCTATTAATAGATTTAAGGAAATCTTGATGTCTTGTAAACTGAAGAGAGTGAAGAGAAGTATGTGAACCAAGGAGAGGTTCCCAAGTAGAGAAGGGAGCGCAAGTATGGGATTTCAGGTAAGCTTGGACGACTTTATGTTCACATAGGAAATGAACAACCTGTATGGTAATACTTGGGTGAGTCCATTCTCAAGCCTTAATTAGTATTCACAGGTGATCCGAGAAGTGGGGCGCTCAAGTTCCGGTGAGAGTAATGGGTGGAACACAAGTATTTCTAACTTGGGGAGGCTGGGAGCTTTAGGCGAGCAAGTGTTATGGTTTTAAAACATTAAAAGGACTTAAGCCCAATGATCCTCCCTTAAATCCGCCGCTCGAGTTGTTGAAGTATTACCTTGAAAGTTTCAGAAGACTGGGGTGAAGTACTAGGGAGACCAAAGTAGCAATCAGGCTTCAAGGAAATTTGTCTGTACAAATGGGGGCTCTAAGGGTCTATTTATAGGAAAATAAATGACCTTGGTCGTAATAAGTTTGGGAGCGCAAGTCACTTGCGCCCCAAATTGGGGTGCACACGTACCATACACACCACCAGTGTTTTGACTAAACTAGGAAGACACATTTAGTACTTAGCCAAAATTACACTTTCATTTATCTCTAGCATAGTTGTACATAGTTGGGGTGCATGACATATGAGGGCACGCAAGCAGGATGTGCGACAAATGAGTTTTGGCTAAACTAAGGCAGCCAAAAACTTACAACTTTGAATATTTTTGACATTCCATTATACATTCCCTCTTTTCTTTCTAATGGATTCCCTTTGTCATGTTTTTTAGACTCTTTGATGGAATAGAGTGTCAACAAAATCCCCCCCCCTTATAATTTGATCTGAAAATAAAAAGAGGATCATATACTAAGGTAAATAAATAAAGGAGAGGGAGAGAGGAGACTGAAAAGAGCACTGGGGCGTGCATGTATTGGCGCTTAAATGGACATGGGTGCACAAGTTTTCAACGCATAAGATTTCTGGCACGCATGTGGACATGCATTGATTATATATATCGGCTTCACTTCTGTGAAAATTCTCACAAATTTGGAAGTTTCAGCTCTCATTGCAGAGTTTTTCTTCTATTTAGATGCTTCTGTTTCACTGCACTTCTTCTGTATGTTTTGATCTATGTGCCATAAGTGGGGTTCCATACTTTTTCACTAACTTATACTTGTGTGCCTTAATTTCTTTGTCATTTTTTTTGTAAAACATCAAAAATGAGCTTATTTAAAAGATGATCTCTATATTTTTTGTATGTTCAATGACTCACAAGAGAATTGGAACTACTGATGAGCTCACCAGTAAGAGGATTGATGACATGATGAATGTCGTTGGTTATGATTACTTTGACATTTGCAAATCCAACCTTCTAGACATAGAAAAATATTTGAATACGTATCATTTCGACATTCCTCAAAGCATCTATCTACATTTGTACAACTATGGCCATTTGAAGGATGCTAACATTCCAGATCCAAAGAACTATGTCCCACATTCTTGGTTTCAAGATTATATTAACTTCTCGTCGGCCAATGTTTCTATTGGGGGCTCATTTGCAAATGATTGGATAGTAAAGAAAGCCCATATTATGTATCACAACCCGTGTGCTCTATATTTGAAGGTACACACACCCAAGCTACAACCACACTGCGATTCATCCATCTTTCGAGATTCTCAGACAGATTATCCCAAGGGATGGAAGAAAAGTTGGGATTTCCTCCTAGGAGGAGGTGTAAAACACGCAAGGATGTGGGTATACTAATTGAAAAAGACATGTGTAGAATTTGAAGATGATTTTAGAATTATTGGTATTTATGAAGCTGTCTGGGTTGGGAAACCCTATATGTATAGGAATGATGATTTCATGCTAGAGTTATTATGTCGGTGGAGTCTAGAAACAAATTCCTTCCATTTAAGACATGGAGAGGTAGGTATCATCTTCTGGGACATTTACAAGATTTATGGAGGTCCAATTCTTGGAGACATGTACAATGTGTTTATTCCTTCCAAGGTGACATGGAATGACCAGGAGAAGACACCATATTTGGTTCGTGAGTTGATGAAAATATTTACCAAACTTAATAATTCAATCACTGCGAAAACTCACACTAGGATGGACATTCATCCAGAGGAATAAATGGATGTATTTTTTATTAAGAAGAAGGAAAAGGTTCCCACTTACACCCATCCAACTAGTTGTCCAAGGGCAGAGAAGATAGGAACTCCTGACACCTTTTGGCCAACATTGGAGAAGGGAGAATTTTATAAATGGGGATATGATATCTACCCAAAAATTCCTACAAAGACATGTATGGAAGGTTTCTTATCCATATGGATCAGCATGTATTTATTACCAGCCTGAGACTCTAAAGGAGGTGTGAGGCCTAGAACATTTTTTATTGTATCTAAGCTGGTGGAGAAAATGATGGTAGGGTGGGCTACTCTTATTTTGGCCAAGATTCATAGGATTTTGCTGCATATTTAATAAGGTAAACTTCCTTTTAGAATAGTGGGACCATTCCAAGTGTTGTGGGGATGGTTTTCTACTCATTTTAGAACTTATTCCATACAAAGTGGAGTATAGGTTTTTGGAAGTTCTTTCTGACCGCTTGTTCAAGCCTTTTCTGGTACTTCACCCTTGTCATTGAATTCTTATGATAACAAGGCTAGATTGAGCATGCGTAAGGTATTCCATTTATTTCCTTATGGGAATCTGCCTACAGGGCGATTTTTTGATGGTGGCAATGCCATTTTGTAAATGAGGGCATATATGCTAGATTTTAAAGATGGTTGTTGGCCACCAGAATCGATGGAGAAGTCATATGTGAGGCCTACGATCCTTAAAGATTTATGAATCAACTCAAATTTCTACAAAATAATACTTTATCTCCTCCCATGCATGTCATATTAGAGAAACACCCAATGGTTTCCCAACAAAAATGGTTGTTGATATCTATAGAGAAGATCGAGGAAATATTTAATTTACCCGCTGCTAATGTAGTAAGAAGATTGACCATCTGTTATGCTAAAAACTGGGTTTCATCTTACCTTGAAGGGGTATTAAATCATGTCTTCCCTCAAGGGGGAATGAAGAGAAGTATAAGGAAGGAACCTCATCATTGGGAAGATAATTCTTCATCATCAGGGTCCAATTTGCATGAATTAGAGAGTGGAGGTGATGAGGCTCCAAATTCATTGAAGAGACCTTACACTAGATATAACCCACCGATTATAATTAAGACATCCACTCAATAAATCCCTAATGAATTCGTATCATGGCGATCTAGTCTCCTTCATTCTGAAGAGTGGGGAGTTCCATTTTCTAATCCTTCATCCATGACTGCGGGTGCTGGGAAGAAACTCAATTCCAAGGTTATATGATCCACCTCACAACCCTCATACATACATTCTGAATATATATGACTAGAGGCTATTCGAACATGGAAGAGCATGTATTGTGTTTCTGAGACCTTGTGGATGGATCTGTGCGAAGGACTACATATTCCAGGAGTATGGGATTTGTGAGCTTCTTCTGACATTCTTTTTAAAGATAATCCTAATGAGGTACGGACCTACATTCGAGAGATGGAAATGCTTATATATTCCACTGATGACTCAATTCCTATCGCAAAGCGGGTGAAGGAAATGATATATCATGGTACCACCAAAGGGATTAATCTTTCATTAGAGGAATAGTGGTGTGACTTTGTAGATCCCGATGATGTAAGTTCCCTTTTTTCATCTTCTTCCATTTTGAAACTTGAATTCTAATCCAAAAATTGTTACTTAAGATAAAAAAATTCTTCACTAACAGTTTGGTAAAGTAAATACAATTGAAGTTCCTTCACCAAAATATAGCCCTGGAGTCACTGTTCTTAGAGCTACCAGATCACCCCATGAATTGGGAGAAATATCTCTAGGCCAACAGACCATGGAGGAGGATATAGAGAGGGTACTGAGATCTCGTATACCTGTCTTTATAGATGACGATGCAAGCCCTCCTAAAAATATTAAGAATCAAAATCATCGAAGAAAGAAGACCGTGGTTAAGTGCTTTTTTAGCAGTGGTAAGTCTCCCTAATAATCATGAATTTTAGTCTTTATTCATGAAAATGTGTGTAAACATTTTAATATTATAGGGGATTCTTCTATTTCTCCTTTGAAAGAAACTACTGATGAGATTGAAGGAGCCATAGAAGATGCTAATGAGAAAACACAAATTCCAAATCTAGTGGTTCAAGAAGAGGCATTTAATCCAAAGGAACCAACATCTGTTCCTAGAACTACTGTGATTCCTACTATCAGAAGAGAGGAAGATTTTGGTAAATAAATAATACCTCATAAAGAATCAAAATGATAAAATATCTAACTTTGATTTTTGATACTTCTAGGTTCATCACATGCACCAGAATATCTGGCACCAACTGAGGTTGACCCCACAATTGTTCCTGAAGAAGCTATTCGGGGTCAAAGGTTGCCAGATGAAGGTTGTGAAGCACACTTGACAAGTTCTCCCATGGGTGAGACTAACCTAGAATCTAAGATATCATTGGATGAAATGATGAACCTTGGCATGTCTTTTGAAGAACTATTAGAGCATGTTAAAATATCAAATGATTTAGAAGATTTTGGATTTCCTTGTATAGAATCAACTGTACGTGAGTTCTGATTATTCATCATATTAATCCTCTTATGATTAACCTACTATCCATGGATGATTGAAATATGTAGTTACATATAAAGAAACTTCTGGCACAATGGTACTTGAAGGAAGTACTGATATTAATGTCAACCCTACCATTGTGGAGACATTGGCTCAAGTGGATATTGAGATAGTAGGTTTTCTTGAGATTCATTCTGAAAGTCATGAGCATACTAAACATAGAACTCCACATCCAGATACATCAAACAATATTTCCGAAACTAAGAACATTAGGGAGGATTCTTCTCAAGTGGCTGACCTACTGGTAGGTAAGAGATACTGATATTGTTATTACATTCACTTTTTTTATCTCTTTAATATAACCATAATTCTTGATTTACCATATAGGGATATCAACTTCAATGGCTATGTCTAGAGGTGAAGCCTCTGCATCCTCCCAAAAAACATTGGAAGGTGGAGAAATCGATGTCCAAGAAGGAACATATCAGGACACTTCTTTAAGTGCATTAGTCCCAAAATATATCCCTTCTTATGATACTGATTCTGAATCAGACCCAGAACTGCAAAAGGATCTTTGTCTTACTCGTCGGAAAGCATGAAAAATAATCTGGAAGATAATATCTGAGATTCCCCTAGAGATACTACCTTCAAGAATTCCACGACTTTCATCTCTATTTATCACGCTAGGATTTGGTGGTTTTGAATACCGTGAAATTCATACTGTAGTGAATAAGATTTTCCAGAGGAGGGAGCAAGAGAAAAAACTTCAACAAGACTTGATAAAAGCCAAACTGTCAATCAATATTGAAGAGTTACAAGCATAACTGTTCCAAGATGAGGCTAATCATAATGAAAAGTTGAAGGGACTGAAGCAAACAATTAAAGAAAATTCTGTTCAGCAACTATGCCTTCAATAGGAGTTAGATATCATTATAGGGGAGCTTGACTAGTTTCATATCTCATTAGGATAAGTCCAGAAGGATGGTACAAAAGGTATCATAGATTATAGATAAGCACTTCATCATGCTAAATAGATCGAGGCTAGTCAAATAGAAAAACTCCAACAAGCAGCTGATAGGGCTCATGAAGCTTTCAAAAAAAATGAGAAATTACGTAGAAATCCTTTTATAACTTCTGAGAGAGAGACTCCAATTTGTAGATTCTCCTCTAGGAAAATTTTCATAAATAAAAATTATTTTGTCTTTAAACATTTATGTTTTCACTTTCATTAATTTCTTTTGTTTTACCTAGTCCATTGGTCCCGGTAATCATAATACGATTTTTTACCCTAGAGATATATGAACAACCCTACAAACTTTATATCTCTTGAATTTTTATTGCTCAATACTACCTAAACCATACAAAATTCACGTTTAGTGAGCTAGGACTCGACTTTTGTTCAGATTTCCCTTTGTAGGTTATCAATCTAATGAGTACCATGTCTTTTGTTGTTTGGAAGTTTAGAGTCATGCATGTTGGACTATAATAGACTAATATTTAAGGTCAAATATCTTTGACCATAAATTTTGAAATTAGATTCCAAACAACACTCTGTGTCTAAGAATTGCTTTAATATTATTTAAATATTTCCAAGGGGAATCATGATCCATGATTTTCATGGTCACCAAATTTAAAACTTGTGTCAATATAAGTAGTGTCTTTTCCAAGAACAAAGTTACCATTATTTGACAAACCCTTTATGGGGGATGTGTTATGTTCGGCCAACTGGGGCATATGCTACATAGCCAAATAGTAGCATCTTTTAACTAACAGGCTTGTTATGTAGGAAACTTATGTAAGGCCACCTAAGGGAATGTGTTGTATAGTTAGGAAAAAGCGCTCTCAGAATTTTTGATTTTCTATTGCTAAAATTCAAAGAATGTTTATGGAGATTTAGATTTTCCAAATCATAGTGTTTGGTTTATGGAGGAAGGTACCTGAATATGGAAAGAGTATTTCTAACCAAGATGTCCAAAGAACCAGAGGAATATGAATTTTATGAAGGTCTGACCCAAACGTAAGAGATATGGTGTCTGTAGTTTTAGTTCATACAACTAGGACCAGAAATGGAAACAACAATATATAACATGTGGCCAAGTGATTTCAAAGTTATTTCATAGTTCATCAAACACATGGTGAGGGAAATTTATAAACCATGGTCTTGAAGACTTTTAAATTGTGAAAAAGATAATGGGACAAGTATACTTAAATGACTATTTTAAATTACAAATTCTTGTATATTGTCATCAAAGATTAATGGGGACAAAGATACTATAACCAAGAATGAAGTTACAATTATTTTAAAAACCTATTATGGGGGTTGTATTATATAGGTCTAACTAGGGAATATGTTACATAGCCAAATAGTGGCATCTTTTGAATGACAAGCCTGTTATGTAGGTAAATTATGAAAGTCCACCTAAGGGCACGTGCTGCATAGTAAGGAAAAAGAGCTCTCAGATATTAGAAACCTTGTTACCAGAAACTGTAAGAAAGATTATGAAGATCTGAAAAATATTCAAAATTAAGAGTATGAAATATGGAAAGGGTTTATGTTTAATGCATATGAGAAATATTTGAACCAGTATTGGTCATGAGTTTTACATCCTTTACATAGATCTGACTCATATGTAAAATGGAGAATTTCTTTGTTTCTTCTGAATTCATATTATGATGTGTAGTTTAAAGTCATGAAATAAGGACATTTTCACCCCCATAAGGAATTAAAACACCTTAATTACATAAAGAAGAACCTTATCTAATTCCTAAGCTCAATTGAGCTATACTCACTGTGAGAAACAAGGATTAGTAAGGGTTTATTTTATAATAAAAAGGTGAAACTGATGAATAATGGGGGTGTCAGATTTCCATACAATTTAACGTCCTGTGGTAAGGATGAAAATGAACCGACGGGAAAGGAAAGATATATTGTAACTGGATTGAGGGATAAAAACCAAGTGTCACTATATGTCTTTTTGGGGAAGGAATCAAGTCATACATAGTTCTTAAAACATTATTTATGCTGATTTGATTCTTATACAAGGTTGGGGCCACGATTGGAGATCTATGTGTCTCTATGTATCTCAAAATAGATGGTAATCAAGTCGTACGTAGTTATTTAAACTATCATTCCTCACGCTAATGGAGTTTGACATGAAGAATGTGAGCTTTTGACATGCTATGAGATAATGTTAAATATTAAGACATAAAATGTAATAAGGACCAAATCATATATCTTAAGGAAACACACTCTATAGATCTGATTCATATACCGGAGGAGAAAAGAAAATAAGAAAATTAAGTGATTGTGGCTGGGCCCACAATTGGAGATTTAGGCATCTCTATGTATCTCATTAACAAATATGAGAATCAATCCATACATAGTTCTTGAAATTAGGACTCTATGAAGATCCAACTCAGACATAGGAAAGAAAGGGACTCGTGTACTACTAAGTAGTAGTGCTGATGTCAATGATATTTGCTTATAGAATCTTTTAATGTCAAATAGAGAGAACATTAGTTGTACAAATTATGTCTTACAGTTTAACATCATGCGACAAGGATGAAGATGCTATGCATTTTTCTGTCATTTAGCATGGACTCTTATAGTTGTTATGCAGTTTGATGTCTTGAAACTAAGACATGAGGGTTGTTCAGTTTTAAGTCTTACATCAAGGACCTGAGGGATGTGCGGTTTTAAGTCTTTCAGCAAGGACATTGTACTGTGCAGTTTAATGTCTTGCAGTGATGAATAATGTGCACAACTACACAAAGTATTTCTTCAAGAATCTCGCATTGGTTGGAGTTGTAGTAAACTCTCCATCCATTGATATTAGGGCATAATCTACATTTGAATAGGCCTTATGTATGGAATAAGGTCATTCCCACATTGGCTCAAGTTTTGGAGGTTTCTTTCCAGAAATATTTGAAGTTCTAAGGACCAATACCAATTCTCCTTGAAGAAGTGAACACATGTGAACTTTCTTGTTAAAATATTGCACTATTCTTTTATGATAGACTTCTAAATGATGCATAGTATGCGACCTTTTCTCGTCTAATTGTTCCAACTCATTGAACCATTTATGAGACCTCTCATCTATAGACAACTGATCATAGATTGAAACTCTAAGTGAAGGAAATTACATCTCAATTGGAAAAACTACTTCAATTCCATATACCAATGAAGGAGTTTCTTGGGTAGCAGTACGGTAGTTGTCTGATAAGCCCATAAAGCATTCAAAATTTTATCAAGCCATGATTTCTTATCTTTATCCACCATTTTCTAAAGTATATTTAATAAGTTCTTATTGAAGGCCTCTATCAGTCCATTGGCCACCATATGATAGAGAGATGAATGGTTGGATTTGATATTATGTTCCTGATATAAATTTTTTTACCTTAGTAGAACAAAACTTGGTGCCATTGTCCTTCAAAATAGTATGAGGGACACCGAATATGGGGATAATATTATTTTTTGTAAAATCTAAGAACACATTTGGCTTTGAATTCCTTGAGTGGTATTGCCTAATCCCACTTAGAGAAGAAGTCAGTAGTAGTAAGAATATACTTGAACTGCTTAGTCATGGCTAGAGGATAAGGCCCTACTACATCCATTCCCCATGTGGCGAATGGCTAGGAGTATTTAGATGTATGTAGAAACTCTGGGGGTTGATGAATGAAGTTGGCATGCACTTGGTAGGGATGACATTTTTTAGTGAAATCTTTAAAATATTGCATCATTGAAGGAAAAAAGTATCCAAGCCTTCAGATCTGAGTTCAACTTATTCTACCATATGGATTCTTCCATTATTACGGTGACAGTGTAGAAATCCTTGAAAGCACTTTTATATTTCACCGAGATGATCAGTGTTTGAATCTCCTCACGAAGGTTATCGATGCATAGATAAAACATATATTACAGGGGGAGCAGCTGTTTCATAGAATAGGTTGACCATTTCCATCAAGCAATGAAGTTAGAGACTCTCTTTTTCTCTCATTATTGGGAGTTTTAGAGGTATTTGAGTGTTTTATTCTATAGCATTGAGATAAACTGGAATAGGAACTATCGATGGAGGTCTTCCCATCCTGTGATAGAACAAGCTATAAATCTGTTTTACTATATGAAGGTTGGCCCTTGCAAGGCTCACAAAAAGTATCTATGTTTTACTGCTCCTTTTTTCTATGGATTTCTCATCATGGGGTCACAATGGGACACAAAGTGGGTCAGATGTTATTCGAGGTCACCATAATCATTGATTATTGGAAACATAGGACTCCATAAATTTGGTAGTGGCGGGTCTCACTCACATAGTCAGGGTATGGTTTCTATTCCAATTTTACTAGTGCACGCCACTCCTACATGGATTCAAATTGAGCTTCCAAGAACTTTATGGAGTTGATAATCCCATGATGAGTTATATTTTGGACTCGATCATGGTTAGGTGCATAAATATGTAGGATTTGACATGATGGTTATACCATTATATTAGGCGTACATCCATTTAGGGGCATCTTTTGAGGATTTTACTAAACCCCTTCTAGTTGGATCTTTAATAGAGGAAAATCCTGATATCAGTCCATAATATAGTCTAGGTGAACCAAAGGGTCTGATGCTGAGTTGGGTTGATATACCAGCCTTTCTTAGATCAATAGGATGTATACTCATTGGGCCCGATGATTTTGAGACTTTCTCAAGGTCGTTTCTTATTAAGTGTGCTGCCTTTCCTGAGCATGGATTTTGATTAATAGTATTTTTGGGAAAATGAAATTATATGATGTCAATTATAGTGGGTTCTTATGAATGGTTCATGGGGTGAAATCAAAAGCTTCATGTTCACCCCATCCCCTAACGTGAATGCCAAGAGAGTAATCGATAATTAGACAATGCAACTTGTGCAGCGTATTGAGGTTGGTTAGTTAGAGATCTTACCACTACCTCTATGTTTACTAACACCACATAGATGGAATGGATTCCAAGTATATTTTATGATCAAGATATCCCACTAATTTGACAAGGTCTCCAAACTCATTGGAAGGTAATAATTTTACTTTCAAGTGGTAGAGAGTTTTCCAGAGATTAAGATGAATTTTATGTATACATTCTTCTAAAAAACCCTTTCTATGTCGAACTGAGAAGTAGATGAGTGCCAAAACATAACTAATATGTTGACCCTGGAAAATTTTATTCTCATGAGAAACATATTCTTTTTTTCTTACACTATAGACTCCTTGACTTGATCTACCCAACATGGGTGCTTCTTGTCTATTTCCTCGCATGTAGAAGGGCTTGTAGGGGTCTTGTTGGTATGTGAAATATTAGAGGGTGGCACAAAGGATGATCATTGTCTAGGGCCATCTCTGGGATGATAAAGGCTGTCACTTATTATTGATAGGGTATCTAAAATTTCTTCCCCTATATTTCCAAGTGCCTCAACATATAAGGGCTTTCTTGTATTTGACTCGGTAAAGAGAGGACCTTCTTGAAAACATGGAATTTGACTTTAGAGAGGTCCTTTGTAGTGAATTCCATCATGGATTGAACTACCATCATATCTTTATGGTCAATTTAAGGTAGAATTTCAATAGTTTATACCCTGAGTAGGACCTTCATGATTGACAATAGAAAGGGGAGGACCTTCTTGATGACATGAAATGTCACTAAAGGGAAGACCTTTGCAGTGAATGCCATCATGTATAGAACTACC